>CM045496.1:78801230-80001230 GCA_024704745.1 Rosa lucieae | reverse complement strand
GTTTACCTTTGAATATAGAGGATGAACTATAGTTGTAATGTGCAAAAATAAACAAAGTCTAAATAGACCCACTATGCTTCTGTTAATAAAAGTTAGTAATAGTAGAGCTGCAGTAGACGAAAATTTTGGTAAAGGAAGAGACAAAAAGGTACCAGACAAAATAGTGCCATACTTGTAAAACCTTGATTGGTGTTTAGGGAATCATGGGCAGCCCATATTGACCAGAGCTGGTTAGCGAAGTTTTTTCCATATATATATAACATTACATGATAATTAATGAGGACTTGTACTAATTAAACAGGTGTGAACAAAGTGTCAATACAAGGTGAACACAGAGATCATGTGGAGGTGATTGGGGACGTTGACTCGGTTTGCTTGACTAGGGCTTTGAGGAAGAAGCTTGGCTCTGCCGATTTAGTCAAGGTCGAACAAGTGAAATGATCCAGAAATAACTAGGACAGCTATTATGGGACCGACAAATAATTTCTCTCCTATGTGACTTGTGCCATTTAATTCCCCTGACATTTTGTGTCTGTTGTTTGTGCGACAGGTGCTAGTGTTTTTTTGTCACATATGTAATTGGCCTTTATATTCACATGCCCCGTCTTTTCGAATAAGTCATGATCCAAAAACTGGTTTATATACTTTTATGCTGGAAAAATTATAATTATCCGCCCCTGCATAATTCCCCGCTGTAGCGGGTGTGTGAATGTGACGTATTGTACTGTTGCTTTTAGAAAATAGAAAAGACAAGTGGGATCATATTCTTGCATGTGACCACATGCGCTTTTGTTTGTGTCTTCTTTCATAAAAAAAAAAAAATATATATATATATATATATATTGATGGGAAATGAATTAACAGATATTTAATTTCAAATTCACTGAAATACAAACATTAACTTTCATACTAATTACAATACATTAGTGCTTTTACTTCTACCTCTACTGCTACTTCTACTTCTACGCGTCCAAGTCTGTATATAGATCACAATACACCTTCTTCTTTCTTTCTCTTTTTTTTTCAAGGAAGCATATTGGCACCATTTGGATCCTACAATCATGCAATTATGTTTCCAGAAAATCATTCACGAATCTTTCAGTTGATGTTAATAAATATAATTACTTGTAATTAGAAAATAGATTCAAACTTACTCGAGAAGAATTTCAAACAAATCCTAGAGAAAGAACTTAATTTTACGCACAACACACTTGAAGAGGGATTGAGAATCGGAGATGGTTCCATATATATACTCTAATGCGTTGGTGACTGATATGAACAATAACACCACTTATAGAAATCAAAGCTTAAGACATCAAATTAGGGATATCTTCACAAATGGTGTAAGAACTTTAGGCATTTCTACACTTTGGTGTATCAACTTTCATAACTATCAGAATGGTGTATCAAGTTTGCTCAAATATTTCATTTTGGTGTATGCCGTTAAATTTTCCGTTATTTTTACAAAAAAAAAAAAAAAAATTGACAAAGCTAAAGGAAAGATAATGAATTTTTTTTTGCAAAGATAACGAAAAATTTAACGGCGTACACCAAAATGAAAGATTAGAGCATACTTGATACACCATTCTGATAGTTATGAAAGTTGGTACACCAAATTGTAGAAATGCATAAAATTCATACACCATTTGTGATGTTTTCCCCATCAAATTAAGCCAAAGATCTTGTAGCAGATCCAACAGAACCCAACTATGAACAACAATACCACTTATAGAAAAGAAGAAAGAACATGAGCACATATAGATTTAGTCTAGTTGAGAAGTAAAACAAAATGACCCACCAGTCAAAAATCACTGTTTTCTATTCAAAGATTTCATTGACTGCATGAAAAACTCTCCACAGATCTAGATGAAAGCCCAAGCTCCAGTTGCTAGCTGAGGAAATGAGGTAGAGTTAGAAATTTTTTAATTAAGCTCTGAATTGTTTATTTTTAATCAAGAAACAAAAAACCCCAAAAGCAAAGAGACAGCCACTGAACTAGTTAGCTTCTCTGATTAGCAAACAAACTCAACAAAGTCTAGAAAGATTGCAGCTATATCTTTAGCTCTGCAATTTTTCTTCTATTCAGAAAAAATCAAACTGAGAGAGAAGCAGGGGAAAAGATAAGGAAAGAAAAAGAAATGCTACAAAACTAGATCCATTTGCAGATCTGCATAAGAACAGTAAACAAAAGTTGGGAGTGCGAGCCGCATCTAATTTCTTGTTTCATTTGTCGAATTAAGTTAGTTTTATCTTCAAGGTAGGCCACAATAGCTTATAAAACCATAAACTATTCTCATGCACAAAAAAAAAAAGGAAAAATATCACAAATGGTCACTGAGTTATGACTCATTCGACACTTAACTCACTGTATTTTCAACAATATCACTTAACTCACTCACTTTTACATATGTTTTTCACTTAATTCACTATCGTCAATTCTACCGTTAAAAGCCATTAAAATTGAGGGTATATTTGTCTAAATACTAAAAGAATGCATTTCTACCTTTAAAAATTGAGGGTATAATTTTTTTTCAAATTATATTTAAATTAAAATAAAGGGGCTGTGACCACTTACCCGATTTTAGGCTAAAAATTGCCCACTTACTCCAGTAAGAGTTTTTTAACCCCATTTACCCAATCTAACATCTATTGACATTTTAGCCCCTATTAATTAAATTAAAACCTATCCCTCTCCTCTCAGTCTCTCTCTCCTTCCCAAACTATCTCGCTCTCCCCCCCAATCTGCACCCCCACTCTCCCTCTCTCTCTCTCTCTCTCTCTCTCTCTCCCCCCCCTTCTTCTTCACTTGGCCACGTCATCTTCATCGACATCATCATCACCTTCGCCGTCATCGTCGTTGTCCACGATTAGGACTCTCAGTCCCCACCGCATAACCTCGCGCGCCTCCTCGGCACGTTGGGTGCTGTAGTCGTTCTCCTCCTAGCCGTGGACGACGTCGATCCGCTTAAGAGCTTTCTCCAATGACCAGTCGAAAAAGGCCGTAAAGCTTCTGGAAAAGCGGTCGACATGCACCATCGATGAGCTCCACCATCAACCTCGTCCCAAATCCAATCGATTCTGGAGCTTCAAGGTCCGGCCATTTGCACTTGCAATTTCACAGTTCCGGCCGGCCGATCAGACAGCAAATCGCCGGTGCCTCCGTCCCTGGTCCATTAGATCCGGTGCCCAGAGCACTTTTTTTTTTTTGGTATCCTGATTTTTTTTTTTTAATCTGTAATGTATTCATTTTGGTTCACTTGAGAGCAATAATATGATGATTGGAGGGTAATAATATGATTATTGAGGCAATAATAGGATTATTTGGAGGCAATAATATGAGTATTGGGGGGCAATAATATAATCAATTGTGACCTATAGTGTATTCATTTTGGTTTTGAGAGTTTATACAATTCACTAGACGGAAATAATATGAATTTGGGAGGCAATAATATGATTACTGGGGGGCAATAATATGGTTACTGGGTATTATTTGGGAGCAATAAATTCAGAAGCCGGAATCCTATTAACAGTCCGGTGGCCGGATTCCTGATTCCGGTCACCGGTCGCCGGATTCTGATCATCGATCGCCGGAGCCCGGGGCCAGCCGCTGGTCACCGGAGCACAGCAAGGTGGAGGATGACTTTTCTCTCTAAGTGAGAAAGAAGGAGAGGGCAAAAAAGTCCCAAAAATTAATAAAAAAGAATTAATTGGGTAAAGGGGAAATAATCTCTTAGAGTGTTTTGGGTAAACGGGGTTAAAAAACAGTTAGTGGAGCAAGTGGGCAATTTTTAAGTAGAAATTGGGTAAATGATCATTTCCCCTAAAATAAAATCTTTTTTTATTAGATATTCCAGAAATTTAAAAAAAATTGAAAAAAAAAATCTAATAAATTAAGAATTTTTTTAAGTAAAAAATGTATTTTTAAGCCTTTTGACAAATATACCCTCAATTTTAACGGTTTCTAAGAATAGAATTAATGGCAGTGATTTAAGTGAAAGACAGGTGTAAAAGTGAGTGAGTTAAATGATATTGTTAAAAATACAATGAGTTAAGTGTCAAATGAGTCATTACTCAATAACTATTTGTGATTTTTTGCCCAAAAAAAATTATAAACTATTCCATATCCACGATCATGAATTGTTTGTGGAATGAATAGAAACCCAATTTGGCCCACCTCCACAATTGTTTCTATGCGTGGCAAAAGTGCAAAACAAGTGTGGCCTTAGCCCATATTTGTTGTTGTGGTAACACACGTTCTCCTGGTTAGTTGTGGTTTTACATGACTCCTATATATAAAGAATTTTTATAGTGAGGTCAACATTTAGATTTTTTTTTAATGAGGAAAAATTTATTGAAAGGAAAGAAAAAGATTACAAGTTTGAAGTAAGCACTAAAACTTACTGCATATTAGAATCACAATGACAAGACATCAGTGAAAACAAAAATAAGGGAGACCTAACATATCCCTATTACAAAGAGATGAGGCGAATGAAGGAATTGAATCCCACCAGATAAACTCAGTAGAAGATAAGCCATAATTAGCAAGTGTATCTGCTACTTGATTACCTTCCCGAAATATATGAGACGACCGAAATTGCATTTGAGAGATTTGATGCTGGCAGTTTTCCAACTCGACCTTTAGTTGCCAAGGTACCAAGTGTGGGGAACGAAGAAAATTAAGAACAAGAGTTGAGTCGACCTCCAACCAAATATGCTTCCAATCTCTTAATCAAGTCAATTCAATTTCTTTGATGACTGCCATAACCTCTGCAACCACTGAACTTGGAATATCAAGCTTCGAACAAAAAGCATCTATAACAGTGCCTTTATAATCCCTATAGACACCACCACAGCCAGCAAGATTAGAGGCACTCTTCCAATTGCCAGCACCATCAGTATTTATTTTTATCCAACCATATGGAGTAGAATGCCAATTAACCTCATTTATACGTGGAACACGACGTGGCTTGCATGAGAACCCAAATCTCTTGATAATACAAAGCTCTTGATCTGTTGGCAAGTTATAATTCCAACACTGTAAAGGTCATATATTCAATTCTCACTGACATATGTAAGGGTGGGGTAGGCTAAGGTTTTTTTTTTGTTTTTTGTTTTTTTTTAAAAAGCTCTTGACATGTATAAACATAGTACCCGTTGCCAATCGACGGGAAGCATTAATACTACCACTAATTAAGCGGCAAACTTGAGGAGCTGCAGAAAGATAACCATCATACTTGGCCTTGTTTCTAGATTGCCAGATAAACCAAAGAGGCAAAGAGTGGAACAAAACCCTGCAATCCATAACTCCCGCAACTGTTGACTTCGCTCAACCACAATGCCCAAATTTTGTAAATTGACAAAGAGAACTCTAAATTCACTTAACGAAAAATTTAAAATAATCTATAAAAAAAAAATTTAATTAACTAGCTCGCTATAATTGATCCCTTTTTTTCTTCCAAAACAGTGATAGAGCAATAGAGGTTTCGAATTCAAATCCAGAGAAAAAAAAAAAACTAAAATGTTCATTCATAGTTTATAATTTCTTAACGAGGACTTTCAAATAATAGTAGGACTGTAGTCTAAAAGAGAAGAAGGACCAGTAAAATAATAGAACCCAGTTGGTCACAAAACAAGTTTTAGACGTTGCTCATTCCCGGATTGCCTTTTACTAAGAATGACATGTATTTTGACTATTTTCCCTTGTAGCACTTCACTCCCATTGGTATAGAAAATTAGAAACCATGGTTAATAACTTAATATACGATGCTTGGTACGTACATGTGCAGAAACTTCTAATTACTAATTTCGCAAATGTATTAAGATCACACAATCACATGTACTCATCTATGCAAGTGGCTATCGCTATCGACGAGTCCACAGAAACTTCTAATTACTTTCGCAAATGGATTAAGTTCACACAATCACATGTACTCATCTATGCAAGTAGCTATCCACAAGTCCACTATTAATTATTGAGTTTTCTACAGCCACAGCACAGCCTTTCACAGTTCACAGTGAGCTGCCCCTGTAGAAAACGAGTATACATTTTTAATCAAAACGTACTCAGGGTTTTAATGAAGAACTTTGAATTCATGGTGGCCAGCTTGATTTGGTCTGTGGATTCCTAGGTTTGCAAGTATCTGACTACTAGAAACAATGTACGTAGGGACCTACTAGAGACTTCTGGTTTACTCGATCTCGGCCATTCGTACGTAGGGACCTACTACAAACTTGTGCTTTACTCTCGGCCATTCGCACGTAGGGATAAGTCAATTGACTCGATCAAATCCATTAGCTTTCGTATTTTAAGAAGTCCCAGCTCCTATAAGTACTTCGTATCATTTCTGCTACTAATTCATTGACTCGTGTAAGTGTTCATAATAAATTCCACTTCCATTCCCAAAAAACAAGTTAAAACTACAACCATGGTTCAGCAAAAGATAGTTATGAAGGTGCAAATGTGCTGTGAGAAGTGCAGAACCAAGGCATTGAAGATTGCTGCAGTTGCCAAAGGTACAGTTTAAGATATATATATATATATATATATATATATATATATATTGGCCCATTTTAGAGGGGACATCCTCACTTTAAGAATTTGAGATTTTTTAGTATTTGACATTAGTGTATGACATAATTCAATGATTTCAACTGCTGATACTTTAGACTCCTGTGCAAGAATTGTGTTTATAAAAAATCAACCAAACCCACTATCATTTGGTCATTCAAAATTGTGTAAACAAATATACGTAGTCTGTTAGATAAAATTAAAATGAACAATATGCAAATCAAATGATTAAATATTTCCGATTTGACTAATTTTTTGTAAAATTCATATGTATATGTGTAACTAGAGAATGAATGATTTAGATTATTGAACTACATGGTAAAAATAAAAACATCATCACATTTCAAGGTTATTAAGGAGGTCCTCGATATATATATATAGACACACACACATACAGGCTTGCTTTGCTAAGGAAGTCCAACTCTTAGGTAAGGAACGGATTTTCATATTTTGACCACTTTTCGATCATATATTCACATTTTAACCGTTCAGTTACTAGGTCCTAATATATAGATCATCTCTGCAAATTTTTAGCTAAATTGAATATCGTTAAGGCATCCAAAACTGCAATTTACAATTATCAACATGAATGATTCAGGTTGGATAGATTCGGTTCGTTTATTAATTTAATCGAGTTTGATACCTTCATGCTGGTCCCACCGACATCATCTTCTCTGTTTCTCACCCTCAGTCCAGGGGAAGTCAACACTGACTCCAAAGGAGTAACTTGCTCCTGATCTTGATCTCCACCGTCTCTCCGATCTATAAACCCAGAAACAAATTGATTAGAAAGCTTAAACCTTGAAATGGGCAGGGCCTCAGTATTCATATACACCTCTGTTCTCACAATCCCATCCCCTTCGATCCTCTTGTCGCAGACATCAAGCACCACCGCAAGGACCGCAAATGGAAGAACGATCACTTGGATCCAGATTCCTCCCCCATCGTCGAGTCTCCAAGAGAAGAAGATCAAGAATTTGAGTGATTGCTCGAGAGAAGATTCAAATCAAGAAGATCGACAGCGCCACGGCAAGGCAGTGATGGATTCACTTGGGTGGACGGAGGATTGTGAACTTGGGATCTCCCAGATGGATTTGTTTTGAAATTCTTGTTCAAGACTTTTTACTCTCTTTTAGTTTCTTTGTTCAAATTTCGTGATGGTTTTGTGGGAAATTGAATTTCTGATTCATTGGTTATCTGAGATTGTTTGCTTTGATGAGCATTCAGAGTTCTTTTATTTTAGGAGATCCAAAACAACACAGAGTACCTCTGCCATCATTGGCATCCTCCTCAGTCACGTCTCCCCCAAAACAACGTCGTCGACATCATCGACTTTGTCAATCTCTTCCACTCCTAGCTCGACTTAATACCTAGATTAGCAAACAAAAATCAAAATTAGTAAAAAAAAATCAATTGCCCAGATAATCAATACCCAAATTCATGACTAGGGACATCAATCTTCAATTGTTTGTTTTATTTTTCTGGGTTTTGTACATGGAGTGGAAGGATTTCATGGTCGTCGAGGACTACTTGAATGACGAGGAGAAGTTCATAGTCACCAATAGGCCGTTTGTCTTGTTGTTCCTCAAGGTTGATGTCAACCCCGACGATGGCTTTATCACCGAGCACGAGTTGACTCAGTGGAGCTTGAAGCAAGCTTAGAAGGAAGTTTTGTGTAGGACTCGAAGGGATATGGAGCTTCATGTTAAGAATCGTGACGGCTTTGTTTTTTTATGACAATCGACGACTTTGTTTCCTTTCAAGAGTACCAAGATGAGGATCGAGAGCAAGTTTCAATTTTTAGAAAACTAGAAGAGAGTAAGAGATAGAGGAGTGTTGACTAATTAGACTAGGTGAGAGACAGAGAAGATGATGTCTGTGGGAGTGTGGGACCCGCTTGAAAAATAACTCTATTAGCTGGCTGACACATATTCCGTCCGCACTTTTTCTTACTTTACGGACGTCTTCTTTGGAACGTCCCTACACACACACAGATCCTATCTAAAGCGAGGTCTCGCTCTGAAATTAAAGTGCGAGGTTGAAGTTTAGGATCACTTTTCGGTCGCATATCCACATATCACCCTTTCAGTTTTTAGGTACTAATGTATAGATCATCTCTGAAAATTTTCAGCTAAATTGATAGTCGTTAAGGCATTGATAAATGCCTTAAAGCTAGTATGGTTCAGGTTTGACAGATTCAGTTCTTCCATTGGTTTCAGCGAGTTAGATACCTTAAAGATCATCAATTTGGCTGAAATTTTGTAGAGATGATCTATACATTAGTACCTAAAAACTGAACGGTCGAGATGTGTATATACGACCCAAAAGTGATCCTAAACTCCAACCTCGCACTTTAATTTCAGAAAGAGGTCTCGCTATAGATAGGATATGTGTGTGTGTGTCTATATATATATATATATACACACACACACACACACACACACGGAGCTGTTCCAAAGAGGACGTCCGCACTTTCACTAAAGTGCAGACATCGACGCTGTAGCTTAGCTCGGGGCGCGACAGAGAGGCAGGGCATGCCGGAAGAAGGCCAGGGGTCGGACGGACCGGTTTGCAGTCAGTGGAGTCGCCGGTGACATGGTTGTAGCGCTGCTGAAAAACCTGCAGTTGCAGGTGAGGTCGTTGCCCAGAAACCTGCAACCTCGAGCTCATCTAACCTCGATCGCTGCCAGGAAGCTGTTTGGGATGCCTCCTGCCTCTGTTCGGCCTGATTCGCACCGCCGTCGTGGGCTGAAACGCTGCAGAAGATCAACGTCCGCACTTTATACATACATACATACATATATATATATATAGACACACATACATACACATATTCATCCTTAGTTTAAATAAGGATAGCTAAGTGATTGATCTAATTGATATATGCCTAAGTCACTCATTAATGATTGATAATTACTTATTAAGCAGGCGTGAAACAAGTGTCGATAGAAGTGGAGAAAGATCAGGTGGAGGTGATCGGAGAGAGGATTGACTCCGTGACCTTGACTATGTCGATGAGGAAGAAGGTTGGGTGTGCATACATCGTAAGTGTTGAAGAAGTGAAAAAGGAGGAAAAGGAGAAAAAGGAGGAAAAGCCTTCTGATAAGCCAAGCTACTGTTATGTTCCCTGCCTGCAATATCCCAATCCCATGCACTGTCAAGTGGTTTATGAACAACCAACCAGTTGCTCCGTTATGTAACAAATTATTGTCGATGTCAATCAGTAATCAGGTTTTCTGTCCTACTTGGTTGATAGAATCTGCTCCGGATTTCACCCTAAAATCGAAAGTGACCTTATGAGCCTTATTTTAGAAGAAATTTCACCAAAAATTTAGTGGAAATTCTCTTAAAAGAATCAGTCAAATAAAAAAAATTTCATCAAGTAGTATGACTATGCCAACTTAAGTGCCATATAAGATGGTCTCTAAGCGACACCTCAGAAGATAGTTTGTCTAAGTGCCATATATATTCTTGTAATGAAATCCAGGTTGATGGTTTGCTTACCATACAAACATTAGTCGATGTGTCTGTATATTGCAACTTCTATATTGATTATTGGGCTTGTTTTCTATATCAATCATTGCATTGTATTTAACCCATTAAATTAATCTACACTAACCTTCATAGTGTATGCTCTCTCTCTGTCTCAGAGAAAAGAATCAAAGTATTCTGGGTTCCAATTTGAGCATGTACGGTTGACTTGACTCTAGCTAACCATGTGCAAAATCTTGGTTTCCAAGCAACTGCGTATTACACAAAAACACTTCTTCGTTGGGACAAGTTAACAGAGGAGTAATATTATTCTGGGAGCGTCGCTCAACAATAATCAGTTCGACGCTTTAGTCACTCAAGTAGGACATCAGCTCCCTTTTGGGATTGCTTTGCTTTAAAAATAATTAGCTTTTGTTCAAAATTTTAGATTTTATTGTGTTTGGTAAATAAATAAAAAGCAGCTTTAATTGAAAGTTACATGTCACTGACAGCAGATTTTAGAAGCAGTCTAGATGTTGCTTTTAGAAACTACTGTGGATCAAAACACACTCTGCAGTTGTTTTATGTACTGACAACACTTTTAAAAATATTATTTACCAAACACGAAACTGTTTTAATTCACAGCTGATTATTCTCACAACATTGCAGCAGCAGTTTTTTTTAAAAAAATCACAGAAATTCCAAACTAGCCCGATTCATCTGTTACTTTAGTGATTATGTCTATTTTCATCCATTTTATATATTGAAAATCTTGTAAATAATATATTATCTCAAGGATATTTTGGTCAAATTACTAAAAAAAACTTCCTTCGTTTTGTTTTCTCTTTTTTCTTTTTCTACTTTTTATTTGTTTCTTTCTCTCCCTCAACTCTTTGATCTGGCATGGAGCATGGCCCAAATTTTCAGAAACCCTTGCATGATCATTTGTTTAAATGACCAGATCCTGATAAATGGCATCAACAAGAACAATCCGAATATTCACCGGAGTATACACCCAATAATCCGAATATACACCGAAGTATACACCCTTCTCTTTCAATCGATCACTCTTCCTCCAAAATTCCAATCTGCAATCTAAGATCCAATTTGTCGCAGCCACTTAATTTCTTAGAAAGAAAACCCTTCAAATTCTCTCTCCAATCAAATTGAGCTTCAAATTTAATGTATTTGATTTCTGTGTACTAGCAGATAAGCAATATGCAATTGGGGTTAAGCGAATCACGAGGAAGACGACTCAAGACTTCAACTTGATACCCTCCAATCTCGTTGACGATCCAACTCCCTTAACCGACGAAACTGTCTGCTACATCTTGCCTATTGACTCTGCTCCCAAGCTTTATCTAACGCGAGCTTAAAGATTCAATCTTTATTTCCCAAGATGTAATCTTTTTGTGATAGTTGATACATTGTTTGAGCTTTAGCATTGTTAATGGTTTGATGCATTAGATTCTCATATCCAATTCACTCAATCATCATTGAGTTCTTCTTGTTTGAATTGGTGAATCAATAGAATATATATGACCCTAGGCATTTGGAATTGGAGCTTCGTTTTCTCCAATTTGGCTTGGCTTAGATGCAAAAGTGGGATTTTGAATCTGGGTTTGGAGGAAAACCCAATGGGACTCTACATGTTTTGCTTTTCTGTTTGCCTGCTCAAATATTGAATTCGATCTAAGTTATGGTTAAATAAGGCTGGGAAGATCCTTCAATGCGAGAGAGGAAAACCAATCTATCGATCAGTCATCAGTTTGAGTTTTTCTTCTAAAAAAAAAAAAAAAACTCAAAGACAACAGATATTTTATAATTTTATAATTTATTTTTTTAATTTTATTTTCTCTTATTAAAAGTAGTGATTAGACAAAACTGCCCTCACTCTAACTATGGATGGCAATGAGGCGGGTTGGGGATGGGGGATCATAATACCATCCCCATCCCTGGGATCATTCTCTACCCCCATCCCCGCCCCAATCCCCAATAAAAATAGGGTGCGGCTATTGTCACCCTATTATTTTCTTTGTTCGCCCTACTTGCTCATTACACCCTGCATTTTAATTTCAATTATTAAATTTTCTTATCTAACCTATTTCTCTTTCCAGAAATATCCTTATGACACATTCAATTAAAAAAAATAAAATATATTAAAGTTTACTAATAAAATCATAGTTTGATTTATTTCCATTTTTTTAATTTTTACATTCAGTTTTAATGTTCGTCTATTTTAATCTATATTAAAAAATTGGTAAGTTAACAACTATGAGCAAGGAAAGAAGAGATTGCTTTTTTTCTTCGAGTTTTAAATTTTTACTTTCGGTGTTCATAAACGATATTAAAAGATTTTGATGAAGTTAACACTAATGGTTTTGTGAATTGAATAATGAATTAAATATGAAGATGCACCAAAAAGACAGAAAAATAGTAATAAATTTAAATTTGGATGGAGAAGATGAAGACTAATGTTATTCGATGAGAAATTATGTAGTTTTGTATTTAATTAATTAATTATGTATTTAGTTTTCCTTACAGATTAATTTGGATTTAGAAAATTAGTGTACTTATTTGTAATTTTACATTTGGGTAATATAGTCTTTCAATAATTCACATATTTGTAGGGTGAACAAAGAAAATGATAGGGTGGCAATAGTCGCACCCTAAAAATATATTGGGGATTCTCTATCCTCATCCCCACTAGGGACTAAGCCTCCAAACCTGCCCCAAATCCCCAATAAGAATTTAATAAATAAAATAATTTTTTCTCATATTGCCTTTTTAAAAATCAAAATCTACAACAAATAAATTTAAAACATGATTAAATTCATAAATCATAATTCAGTGAGTACAAAAGTCAAAACATCATTAAAGTAAAAGCTTAGCCATTAAAGTAAAGTAGTAAATATATCTATTTGTGATTTATATTATAAAAAATAAATTAAAATATATATAAGTTTTTTTTTTTGACTTCGTCAAAGGGAACCTAAAGGCTTCCTAGGCCCAAGATAAACCCCTTCGGCGCATGTGAAATGCTTCAACTGTGCATTGCAGCACAGTGCTTTGCCACTTTGACAGCTTCGGGGTTCGAACCTAGGTTGGGGAGCACACCCAACTAGGCAAGAACCACTAGACCACTTGCAGTGGTTAAAATATATATAAGTTAAATATATGTATATACTATTGAGGCAGGTTTGGAGATGGGGATCACTATACCATCCCCGCCCCATCCCCAATCTTAAATAGCGGGGATTGAGGATCCTCATCCTCATTCCCCATTTGTCCCCGAATTCTCCCCCCATTAGGGGCGGGTATCCAATAGAGCTCCGCCCCGTTGGGGATTTTTGCCATCACTAACTCTAACGGCATAAAATAGTAAATTTAACAGCAATGACTAAAGTGATGGACGGTGTTTAAGTTGAGTGACCAAAGTGATATATTCAAAAGTTGAGTGACCAAAGTGTCGAACATGTTATAATTCAATGACAATTTGTGATATTCTTCCTATTATTCTACAAACACTAGGTTCTTATAAATAGAAATGGCGTCATTATTTCTCTGCAAGCAATCTCTAAGGCTCCAAGTGTTCAAGTATTAGAATCACTACAAGGAAAAACATGTTTAACAACATGCAATTCACGTTGTCAATCACTTTCAACAATGTTCGGCAAATGTTGTAGATGCTAAAGTCATTAAAAGTCCAAAAGTCCTTAACATCACGCTTTGCACGTTATCGAAAACAGGTGAAGCAAGTTGTTGTAATTATTCAACAATGAGCTTTACTCGTTGTCATAACTTTTCAACAACGTTTCAAGTGCGTGTTGTAATTTTTAACAACACTCTTAGCATGTTGTAATTTTTAACAACACTCTTAGCATGTTGTCTTTAGTTTTCGACAGCATACATGGTATGTTGTCATATTAATGAATACGTTGTTATAACGTTTTAGTATATATTATTGCACCCAATTTGCTGGGCTATGCCTTCACTACTAAAAAAAATTGCATTTGCGACGCCTATTTTGTGACGGAAAAAACTTTTCGCGACGGAAAATTGAGCCTTTTGCGACGGAAATGTTGGCGTTGCAATAGGTGGCGTCACAAAATCCATTTGCGACGGTAAAATGCCGTCGCAAAAAGTATTTGCCTCGGAAAACTATTGCCGTCGCAATGGCTAAACTACTTGCGACGGATACTTTGCCGTCGCAAAAAGATATTTCATTTTAAAAAAAAATTGGGGTGAATTTGTTGCGACTGATACTTTGCCGTCGCAAAAGAATATTTCATTTATAAAAAAAAAAAAATGGTGTGAATTGCACACCAAAGCTAGTACCATCTAAACCACTCCAAAGAAACATATTACGTATATACAATAATACATATATACAAGAGTTGAACTATATAGAAACATGATCAAAACACTTACAGCAAGGGATAATGCCCAGTGGCACCAAAACATCAAAACCAAAGAAGGAAATTTACAAAGACAGAACTCTTAACACTCGGGCACTCTTTTCACAACCCTGCTACCTAAGTATCTGCAAAGAAACAAAAAAAATAAAATAAAGGAGGCATGAGCAACTAAAGCTCAGTGAGTAGCTAAACAAAAATAAATGAAAACGTAAAGACTAACAATCAGTACTCCAAATGAAAAGTAAACAGCACCAAAATTTATCACCCAAGTCATGATCAACCCACTGGTATTAATCACAGAAAAATCTAAACTCCAACACAACCAGTTGCCACAGCAAACTCAGACATGAAAATAATCAGGCTTCCAAAGCCCCCGAGCTACCACAGCTCAATGACCGTGCCACTAATCATGGTCACGTCATATGTAATGTGCACATTGCCAACACCACTCTCTTGTTGACTAGAGGATTGAAAACACAATTAATTTTAAGTTAATTCTCAAATCATGATCCATAACAATTGCAGCACAATAAAACCATCAAATTCACAATTCGAAACACATATTGAGTTGATGACTAACAGAACATATAATCAAGATCCAAAACCCAATACTCCAAAGTAAAAACCAATAAGGAGATTAACAAAATAAAGAAAATAGATAGAGGATACCACAAAGTAGAAACATGAAACCCTCACCCTTGACTTAGTACCCGAGCTTCTTAATACCCAAACCAGAAACAAGCTTAGTTTGTACTCTCTTTCAAAACCAAGGTCTAAATTCCTCTCTTCCTTCTCTCTTCAATCCCCCGTCTCAAAGAAAAGAAATCTGGAACTATGTAGTACCATCCCCAAATCCGTTTCTCGATGGGAAACAAAAGCCCAAAAAGAAAAGAAGACAAAGGCAAAACGGTGGAAGGGATAGAATTTAGGCTAGGTGGGCTTCTAGGTTTCAAACACGTCATCTCAACACCCACTAATGCTAAGCAAACAAACATAAAGTTAATTTGATTAACAATCTCTATCAATAACAATGAATAAAGAGAACAAGATAAAGGTACCCAACTGACAAGATAAAAGAACTCATTCTAAAAACAACCTTAGGTAAAGAAAAAAAATAAAAAAATCAGTTTCAGGATTTCACAGTCTTCACATGATAAGAGAATATAAAACAAAACCGAATGTGAGAGTAATATACTGATGCCATGTGCCAAAAAATTGAACACTAGAGGATCTACTCGGCAGAAATGAAAAGGAGGCAAAGCAAGAAATTACAAGGCCGACCAAAATGCACCAGGGACATAACCAAATACTTATGCAATAAACCAGAAACATGTGATTGATAAGCAAAGCTGAACAAATGGCATAACTGTAGGATTCAACTTACCTCTCCATTCATCTCATAAGCAAGTAGAACATCTGCTTCTGGGCTTGTGGCTGGAATCAGTGGAATTGATGCCTTGTAGGGGCCTCCATTCTCCTCCTATAAGATGTAATCATTGCTCTAACTATTAGAATGAAAACAGATTTCTTCTTGCTAAGAAAATGTACTCTTTATCTACCGGAAAACATCTTAAAACCAAAGAAATGACTTCAGAGCACATATTAAGTATGCAAGCATGTACCTTACACCTATCAACGCTTGATGTTTAAAAACTAGTTTAAACTATACACTGAAAACAACATATCATTATCATATATGCAATTGAGGCAATCATGCTTGGATTTTAATGTCAGGGAAGGTACTGATGGACATAACCAAAGTGTTAATGATCTTATCCAACAGAATGGGGGCAAAGGTTTCTTTCAAGGACCCATTATGACACGTGGCTCACTTGGTCTGGTTGATTGAAACAGGTCCCCAAGAAAATAATTCAGTGGCCCAGCTCGTTACTATAATCTGTAACCGAGAACCAAAAAACAAATCTGCTGAGGGTACTTGCACATGGATACCATGAATGCACAAACTATTAATATCATGCACTCATTCCATATCTCCACCAACGAGAGATATGCATAAAACCTAATAATTACACCTCATTTCATTTATGGAATTGGAGCATTGAGATAAGAAACTCAATCATGGATACCTATAATCATATGTTAATGGCTCTCCGACTTCTATTGATCTTGCAGCAAACACACCGACACGTGTTTCCCCCTCAACTTGCCTGCAAAAAAACCAACTTACATTATTGATTAGCACTTGGGACCTAATAGTGGGTTAACATTTTATTCTAATGAGCAGATAGAGAATTCAGTTGTATTACCAGTGGATTATATCACTGTATTAATTTAATAACAATTGTAAATATGATAAAGAAATAAGTAATTTTGAAAAGAAAAACAAAACAAAACAAAGTGGTACTGCCCAGTCGGACATTGTTAATCTGGAGTACCCCAGATGGAGACTATTTCTTGCACCCACAATTCGAGCATCAAATTCCAAACATATTATTACTAGTTGGCTGGAACCCAGAAAAAAAATCTTGTCTAAATTTACTGGAATAGCAACAACGTGCTACTTAAGAAAATTTGATGCTCTAGAAGTCCATAAATCTTGTCTGATGCATATAGGATCCATAATTAGTTAAGATGTAAACAACTATGGTATGCACTATGTTTATAGGACTGTTATGTTTAATGATTGGTCTGACCATAAATGTTGGCTTAACAAATTATCATATACATATTCATGTTTAAACACGAGCATATAGGATATACATAACCACTTCAATAATTATAAGATTAAAAACAACATTGAAAGAGCAAATTATCTTAACAAAATCTGGAAGTGGGCAATATCTCAAATTGCAAAGCAAGATATAAGTAGTACTGTCAAACCACACTAACCACTTTTCAAGGACGCAGTTCGGATCACAGCTGTGATTTAGAAATCGTGATGGATTTCCTTTAAAAGTAGCGTTGATTGTGAAGTCTTTTTGAATTTCACACATATAGAAATTCTTCACTTCTTTGTATTTCATGTCCCAAAGCCTTTGTTCGCACAACGCATCATTAATAACTAAAAAAGCAGGAAAAAGTAAACCGTGCACTTATTCTTCACTACTATATTCACTTTTTTTCACAGTCCCTTAAAACTATCCCTCATATGACTACCGACACATCAAATAACACAACTTGCGTAGAAAAGGTCCAAGTCATATCACATCCTTACTGATAGCACGTACATATGTACTAGATGTAGATCATTTTGACCTTTTCTGATAAGATTGTCCAATTTACATGCACTCATGCAGTGTTTGGTGTTCTACCCAAATGGATAACAAACTTAACATGTTTTCCACCAGATTTAGTGGCGCCTGTCAACTTCGGTATTCCCACAAGATTCAAGTTGTGGTAGAACCTGAAAAAGCAGGGAATGAATCAAGCTCATTCCAAAATGGACCAAGTCTCAATTCCTTGAGACGGGTGAATGCTTGTGGGGATCCTTTTGCTAACCCACTATTATATGTTCTAAGCAATGAGACCAAAAATTGATTAACTGTGATATGAGTCATGGTTCCCAACATAGAGAGCTCAAAAACCTCATCTTTATCACTGAGCAGTACCTAAAAACTCAACTCAAAATTTAATCCATAATCCGATCCCAAAACCCTAACCTAGAACTATCCAAATATCACCTAAACAGCGCATAATCAAGGAAATTAGAGCAAAACCCATATCAAAAATTGGACAATAAGATAGAAAGTTGAGTACCTGTGGGCCCAGGCGTCGATGCCGGAGTTCTTGGCAGAGAAGACATCGTGAGCGGTGATCTTCTACTTAGCGCGGTGGAACTCGGCGTCGGGGTCTGCGAGGTCTTTGTACTTCTTGGAATCTTCTTGAGACTGGTAAAGCTAGGCTTTGAGCTCCATGATCGAAGAGGCTCCGACGCCGTCGCGCGGTGCTTCTTGGCATTATGGTCGACTCTGTCAGCCATCCCAGTGATTCCACCACCACCATATCGTTATAGAGTGATTGATAGAGGAAATAAGAGAGGTGGTAGAGGTCGGGGTGGCCATGGAAGAGAAGATCGATAAGAGCAGAGAGCTGTAGCGAGAGAGAGAGAGAGTCAGAGAGAGGAGGATGAGAAGGAAAGTGTAGCCACAGATCTAGATCTAGAAAAGTTTTTTCTTTTTTTTACTTTTCCTTAACAATTTATGCGACGGCGTGGCAAAACCGTTGCAATTGGTTTAAAATTATACGACGGAAACATTATATCCGTCGCACAAACTTGCAAATATACTACAGAAAAATATCCGTAGCACATGCCGTCGCAAAAGTTGACTTTTTGGGACGGAAAAGTTTTCCGTCGTAAATTTCCGAAGCGAATGCAATTGTTTTTAGTAGTGCTTCATGTACCTCTATAAACATCCGCCATTACTTAAACACATTCACATGGCAATACTAATACACAATAACCATGCATGAAAAATATACATTTCATTAAGAGTGCCACATTGTCTTATACATATATTCGAATTCTTTACAAAACATGCATGGCAAAGTACTGAATTCTTTGACCGGATATCTCAATACGATCTGTTAGTGAGCTCTTCACCTGATCCAAGTAAAGAAATGGTGGTGCTACAACAACATCTGTACATTTTACAGGAAAATTAACAGTTAGAAACATTCTCCCACTTATTCAACAACATCTTCATCATCTGTACATTTCCTTAAACAGCGTATGAACATGTACTATATATACTCATATATATCTCATAAATCAAGTCCATTGACAACAAAACAAACCAATGCTTTTTTCTTCTTCTTTAGTTAGTATATATGAAACAATATATGGCTATAAACATTTTGTTTATTGAATGGAATCCTGTTCTTTTAAAGGATGTTGACCATAAATTGGTTTCATGATGACCAACAAGCCATCAACAGAATCAATTTGATATTTCCAAAAAAAAAAAAATATGAGAGCATATGATCCACCAGTATATTCTACATCAAAAAATTTAGGGTCTAAATGAAAATCCTCATCTTCTTTGTTCAGAGAGGAAAAGAAAAATTTCATGGTTAACCAAATGTAAAAGTTACCATAAGATTCCTTGAAATTACCTCTAGAATTATATATAACCAAATATATGCCCAAAAAGACCAAAAGAGCTCAACTAGCCAGAGTCCTATATCAGCAAGCTTTTTCAGCTCTCCAGCTTTTGGAACTACAACACAAACAGCAAGGATTGAGAAATCATTGCAGATATACCATGCAGTAGTAATAAAAAGGAACGAAGGGATAAAACACAGTTCAAGTAATTATTATTATCAACATTTCAGTGCATTCCTCATTCTATCACCTTCTGGAGAACAACAAACTAAAAAATTCTCAACGGCCACAACTCCATACTCCATGTTATTGAACACATTAAGTTTGCGACAGATACTACTACAATCCTCATGATTTGTCTAGTGTATCTAAATGTGTGTACGATTTGATCCATGCTATGAAGATATAACATACTAAAAGTACAAATAACAAACAAATTAGAGAGTATTTGGTCATGCTAATGTGACAGAAAACAAATCCATGTTGATGCATCAGGAAAACGGACTGAATAACAGGCAAAGAAGCCAAAATCTCAAAATGAAAAGACCCTTTGTTATTAAGTGAGTTTCCTAAAAACAAACTTGATAAAAGAACTCATTTGACTTTCTTAAGGTTTTATAGGTGGAGTTATAACCAACTTATATAATTCTTTATAATGTAATGCAGCAACACCATATAAAGTTAAAGTACAGAGAAACATCTATTGCAGTAAGGATTTGATTACTCACGTTACAGAACACAAATGGCTAAAAATGACCTCTTTCTCTTCTAATTTACAATCATATATGAACTAAGATAAAAAAAAAAAAAAAACACAAGTATCTAAAACAATAAGCTATAGAGTAACTTACTAATCCATAATCCTAAACAAATTTGCCGAGCAACCAAAGCAAAATCACATCAGAAATAGCAGGCATTGCAAAGAAATAGCAAAATCACTTTAGTCTTAGTCTTCCTTTTACTAGAGAATTAAAGAAAACATTATAGTAAGTGTTCTCTAAAATCTGTGATGCTAAGATACACAAGAATATAGATAGTTGTTCAACTCCGACTTAAGAGGTTAAACTGTTGAAAAAAGTGACAAACCAACAAATTTCATCACTTTGTCAGAATTAAAGGCTAAGAGCACTTAGCTCATAGATTAACAACTACAGCTTTATGAATAGTGGCAAAAGTTACCTGCCCTTGTAGTTATGGCAGGACTTACTTCTAAAATATCAAATAAGAAAGGAACAAGATTTGCAGACAGTCACTACAGGGTTCCTACTTCTTGGAGCTTAATATATCAAACCTATATGCTTTCTTAACTTTCTCTTCCCCCATGCTCACTAGAACACATTCTCTCAAAAACCACAGGACCCCATTTCTCAAAGCCTAAACTCCAACATAAAATACACAAACACATACAAGAACATCAATTGGAAACCCTAGGTGGAATCGAATTTCACTGAAGTAAAAATAGGGATTACAAAAAGGAAACCTCATATTGACCCTGCTGAAATATCATATTAATTAACAGGAAAACATGCATAAATGTCAAAATTCCATGCTACTCTGCTCTACCTATTTTCTCAAAATGCAGAAAACTAGTCAATTGCAGATACAGAAAGAGAAGCCCATTCAATTCCACATAGCCATATACTCAATTGCCCATTCAATAGGCCAAAACACCGCCATGAACGAACAATAAGTCCAAAAACAATACTTGTAATCAGCAGCGGAGAAGCATTGCAGGAATCGAATAGAGTAATGCGCAGAGAAAAGCGAGCTGATCTTGGGAATCAAAGACAGAGAAGCAAGCTGGTCTAAGAGACACCGCGAGTGAGTTAGTGAGTGAGGGAGAGAGAGATATCTGAGCTTTTGATTTTGATTTACAAACTGAGAATTTAAAATTGAAAACTGAGAATGAAGAGCGATTAGTACCTTGAGAGAGTTGATGGCGGGAAGGAAGGACTGCTTGAAAAGTAGCTTGAGGTCTGAAACGACTAGGTGGCTCCGACCCCGTCGAACATTATGAAGGTCACCGTCGACTAGGGCGAGAGCTTTTGGTGGCGGGAGATGAGCTTTTGGCTTTGACTAGGGCTTTTAGAAACTTTGTAAAAGGTAGGTCAACGAAATTTCAAATTTCCCCTAAAATTTAGAATAAAACGGATAGCTCCACTCATAATTTTCTATTATTTTTTTTGGGTTATTATCACAAATGGTACCTAAACTTATCTTATATTTTATCGATGGTACGTACCTGAACTTCAATTTTGATCACAACCAGTACCCGAACTTTTCGATTTCATTTTAAATGGTACCTAAGGCCACCTTAGGTCACTATTCAGGCAAAAAAAAGTCAAATCTAAAATATAAAAAAAAAAAAAAAAAAAACAAGTTCAAGGAAAGTCTATTACCAAAAAATTATCACTATATATGATTGCAACCTTTGAAATCATCAAAAATCATCACTATGATGGCCTCCTAAGCCGATTTTAGTCGGAATAGTGACTAGAGGTGGCTCTAGGTACCATTTAAAATGAAATCGAAAAGTTCGGGTACTGGTTGTGATCAAAATTAAAGTTCAGGTACCATCGATAAGATTGAGGTATAGTTCAGGTACCATTTGTGATAATAACAATTTTTTTTTATCCCAAAGTTTTGACAGCATTCGTCACATGTTGTCATTCTGAAAAATTTTCAACAACGTGCACACCTGCTTGTTGATAACTTAATTGACAACTTTGAAATGACACATATGGTGTTAAATGGTTTACTACAACGCACATTTTTTGCCCGTCGTCGAATACTGTAAGTAATAACAAGCATTTAGAGCATGTTGTTATTGTGATGTTGTGGTAGACTCCTTTTCTTGTAGTGGATAGAGATACATACATATTCGTAGGTTTTCCTCTCAAAACGTTTTGACAGCACCAAATTTTACCTAAACTCTCCAGTCGATCTCACCATAAAGGTAAGCCTTTTAATCGTCATTGGATAAATCTATGAAGTTTCTTTAAGATAAATGTTTGTACAGAAGGCTTTAACTATATATCGTCGTTAACTTACATAGCAAAAGATAGTGTAAAAGGTGCAATTTAGCACTGAGAAGCGCAAAACTGAGGCCTTCAAGATTGTTGCCGGCTTCAAAGGTATGCATCATCAACTAAATATCAATTATCTTTTGTGTAAAAGTAGACAAACCCAAGTGATGATATATAGGATAGTAAGTTGGGACAACTAAAAGAAAATGATTTAAATTAATGATAAACTGCTAATTATTTAAGCAGGTGTAAGCGATGTGTCTATAGAAGCGGATAAAGACCAAGTTGTTTTGATTGGAGATGGAGTTGATTCGGTTTGCTTGGCCAAGTAATTAAGGAAGAAGCTCCAATAGGCCGAAATAGAACTTGATCATGAGCTACGTCCCCAGGTTCTATTTATGCTGCTGCAGTCCTGGTGTGTAGAAAATGAAAGACAACACTACCACAAATGTGGCCTAAAGATACTAATTTTTACACACCAACACTTTTGTAGTATTGTTGTGTGAAATGGAAATAGTAAGCCATCGTTGTGAAATTTCGGTGGGATAAATTATGGTCACACTATACAACAGTGTCAAAGTGAGAAAACGGAGATATTTATAATTTAGTAATAACCCAGCCCACTGATATTGGTGTCAAACACAGTAGTGGAGCTGACACACTTGCCTTTATCGATTTTGACAATCTTTTGTAACTGTCGGATTAGTGATGAAGAGCTGATCGACGATGAGAGAAAGCTTCCTTGAATATACCCCCTTCACTCCAGAGTTGAAACCTAATTTAGACCTAGATCTGGAGGTTTCTCCTCTCTCTCTCTCTCTCTCTCTCTCTCTCTCTCTCTCTCTCTCTCTCTCTCTCTCTCTCTCTCCAGACCAAAACCAGATCAATCTAGTTTTTTCTCCCCTCCTTTTAATTTTCAATCTCTCTCCTCTCTAGTGTTTTGAATCTTCTGGGTGACTGTTGCAGTAAGGAAAAGATCATCTCCCATCACTTAGCACTACAAAGAACTCGAAGCTACCATTCATATGCTTCCAAGCTCTGTGTCGAGGTCTAAATGGCGCTAACTTTAAGCCAAGGAGGGATTCTCGAGAATAACGACTCTCCATTTGAAGCCTTCAGCTTTGTTTCTTTTCTCTCAAGATCTGACCCATTGACACTTAATCTCCAGGCCTCGATCAAAAGTTAGTGGAGGTTAGAAGTTGCTTGGATGTTGGTCAAATAAAAAACCCAAGCTTGAGCCCTTTGATCTCTCTCTCTCTCTTCGTCAAACCCTAAAATTCCATTCTCAGATGCCACGTTCTCTCTCTGGCAGTCTAGTTCCTATTGAATCTATGCCTTATCTTCTCCAAGGCTCCACCAAGGTAGTTCATATTCCAACTCTTCCTTATTCTCATTGTTGTTTTTTCTGAATTTGATCTATTCTGAATTGGGTTTTTTGGTGTAAAATGGACCCAGATTTGAATGTTATAAGCATTTTAGTGAATATAGAGAAATTATTGATTTGTGCAGGGTTCGTAGACAAAAGAATGTGGCATCCCTATCAAAATCTTATGATGGTACTTTTAATCAGCTTCTGCAGCATGGTGTTTCCTCAGACTAGCTTTACGATACCATTTGCAAGCAGGTTGGTTCTTTTCCTTCTATCCTTTGTCTTGAATTATATGCCTGGACAGAAAATAGTGCGGCAAATATCACTCATATTGTTTAGTTTTCTGGTACAGATAATACTCGCTCAATTAAGGAACTATGATCTTGTTTAAAACTCACTCAAGTTCTGCTTCATTGATGCTGCCTCGTTTAATCAGCACATTGTTGAACATAAGATGTGTGTGTGTGTTCCTTGTTGACTCATTTAGATGTCTTGTTCTCAACCTTAAATTCTTACTGTACATTTTTCACAAATTAATCGCCGAACCTTACAATACAAACATTTCAGACTTTCTTTGACTAGATAGTGGCTTTGCTTAACGTTTAGGATGTAAACATGATGATTAAAAGACATGGTGAAAATTTCTTTAGACTAATAATATCAAGTTACTTGCAGCAACTTTTAAATTTAAGAGACCGATTTGATCTTACTAGTGAAGATAGAGATAGGTTGATTGAAGATCTGGTATTGTTTTTCCAACCTTATTCTCTTCTTACAAAACAATTTTACTGGGGTGAGGGTGGTTGCATCTTAATGACATTGATATATTCTCTAATTTTCCTTATGATTTATATTTAACTCTTGCTTTTATAGGTGCGAGATATAACTTATATATGGCAAACAGATGAGCTTAGACGCCATAAACCCACACCAGTTGATGAAGCTAGGGTAGGTAAACCACTTCTTCATTAGAACCATTGATTTTCACATGCTTTGGCTCTTTGAAATTGTGTGTATCTCTTACAGACAATAAAATTGTATATATTGTTTACCACAGGTTTGAACATTGTGGAGCAGTCCCTTTGGAAAGTTGTATCTCATTATTTACATTGTGTCAGCAATAAAGAAGATTCGTCTTTAAATTCGTTTATGGGATTGATCTGTTTCTAGTTCTTTATATGCATAAGTTTCCATGTCATTCAATATTGTTGTCAAATTTGAAACATTTGTAAATCTTTTTCACCAAAAAATTAAATACCTTATGTAAGGCAGAGTCAATGATTTTTAATGAAAAGCATATACTGTGAACAATTTTAGCTATGAATGCTATTCGATTTCTTTTCTTTGGTTTGATGTTGTTGTTGAGAATGACCTGATTTTGTTTCCTATTATTGAATTGAATTGAAATTCTGCTATCGTTGTTTTGACTCTCACCATCACCCTTCAGGAGTCAATCATTAAGGAGATAACCGAAAACCCTTAATATGCTGCTGGCAAGCTGCTATTAAGTCCTAAATGTACCAATTACACTGTAAGCCTTTAACTGTTTGCATATTCTCTGTGATAATTTAGAAGATTTTCCTCTTTTTGTCTCTGCACTCTCAGAAATGCATATATTAGTTTTTACGTTTGACTCTAACTCTCAAGATTTCCTTTTCATTGCACAGGTTGGTGAGTTTATGCAGCTTCTATAAGTTGAATCAATACCTAAAAAGGAGTTGTTGGGTGTGCCAATTGTAAGTCATCCAAAATCTTTCAATTAAAAACATAAGGTTCTGATTCTTTGCCATTGCCATTTGTATGTCAAATGCTGGATCAATTTCTTTAACGAAGATCAGGTCATAATTTTTGTTTACATAACGAAGAGCAGAAACAACTACATGCTCTTATCAGGTAATAAAATATTAAATAAGTTATTTACAATAGATTGTGACAGTTTTTCCATTGCATAGTTTGTCTGGGATCTAATATTGACTATCATGCTCTTATTTTGGATCAACAGCTAATGGATTTTGAGTTCCCAATGGAGTTTCTTGAGGTTGGGAATGTATACAAGTATGCAAAGAACTATGTTTCTCGGCGATCCGTAAGCTGTTGTTACCACTACTTGACAGATTACTTGCTTGATAGTACTTGACAGTTTCGTAAGGAGATCATACATATATTAGGTAATCATATAACAATTTCCCTAAGCTTGTGTGTTTCAAAATTTTAATTGTTCCACAGCAATACTTTTAGTTGATATCTCATATTATGGCTATGTAACAGTCTTGGCTTGTCTAAATTTTGGAGAAGAGGAGAATCAGGAGATCATTGGTATCATGCCATGGTTTGAGGCTGCAAGAATTTTATTTTCTCATTATGTGGTTTGATAAAAATTATTGATATTGTAATTTTTTTTAATGTATAATATTGGTAGTCACCATTATTAAGATGGAGCCACATATTTTATATTAAAATAATGCAAAAATGAAGTCACTAATAAAATGAATGAGATTGCTGGTGGTTATGGGGCCCACAGTTTTCAGTCACTAAAAAAGTGATAGTGGTTTCTTGAGTATGTGTCACGGCAGCAACAGAAACCATCAAGTAATAGTGGCAAAGCCCGTGTCTATTGTTATCCCCACACCAATCATTGGTGTCTATAGAATCAACACACACCATTCTCAATGGTGGTGTTAGGCTAGTTTTGTGGTAGTGCAAATACTTTTAGAAGATTTTATGATGTTGCTTCCTTGAAGAAACAGATAACAAGCTAATCTATATAAAGAAGATGGAGTGTTCAAACACGAACCCTAAAGACCATCAACAACTTACCCTTGATTCATAGAACAAACCATAATCCTACTTCACTTAAATTTTACTCTATCACACCTATGTACAAACGTAAGGCACAGAGGAAGGGAGCAAGCTGTGATGAACAGTAAAGTATATATGGTGATATAAACAGCAGGGTATGTTCTGCCGCTTCCAATACGGTGAGTAGCTTGGTCAGCTCTCTCTCTCTCAAGCACGATATTTTTATCGTGGATCAGAATATCAGATAACAGACTATGACTGTTCGTAATATGTCTATCACCGCAATCCACTTGTTTAAGCTGCAGACATAAACGTCTACTTCTCACTGATAATAAACAATATTTCTTGTTCCACAGAAATTATTTTATTTGCTCGATTGAAGCTTCTTTCGTTAGAATATTGCATACAAAACGACCACTGATCCATCGGGAAATTTCTTGCTTGTTGAATCCTTGATATGACATTTGCTAGGTAGAACATCCATGTCTTTCACCAATTGACTTGCTATTATATATAAATATATATATGACGAACATATATATTAATACACGTACATCAGCATTACTAGAAGACTAATTAATTTGCGTTCTTTAACTAATTTTTACCCGTCCAACGAAGAAAATAGCTGGCCTTACGAAGACTAAAGATGTGATCGATGGACTTTAATTAATTCTTTTTCTTTCAATAATTATGTAGCGATTAATTAGTAGTATCGCTGACTCGCTTTGAAGAAATTTCTCATGATGACTATGAAGCTTTCACACGTGAAATTTGAAGTTTTACTATTCTTCATTTCTTTGTATCCTACTACAACGCACTGTCCTTTCATGAACAGTATGTACAGGGGCGGAACCAGAATTTTTGACTTGGGGGGGTCCGGATTTAGTATTAAGGGGATTAAATTTAAAGTTTAATCGATTCATTTTAATTAACTATTGGTCAAGTGTAGTCGTATTTGCAGATGATTTTTTCATCTACAAGTATGAGAGATGAATCTTTTTTTCATCTACAAATTTATTAAAGTTTTGTTCAGTATACGTAAGAACACCAAACCAATATTCGTGTGAAATTGAGAAGCGGTAATGACAATGTAATTTAGGGGTCTATTTCTAAATTTTATGATGAAGATCTTACATTTTTCTGCTATTGTCAATTGAAAAAGAGAACTGGAGAATGAAATTCTTTTTCTTTCTTCATCGGATGCTATTGCAGCGACAATATAGAAGTAGGGGCACTGACAAAAGATGAATTTATGGTCTACTGTGTTATTTTTTTTTATTTGCTTTGTGGGCTTTGTCTGTTTGGGTTGTGTTCAATTAAGAAGATTTGAAGCCACTTTTTGACCAAAAAAGGGTAAAAATACCTAACCATCAGACCTTATATAAAAGTGAATTTCTAAACTTTTGTACTCCACTAAGCTAGCTAGCTAGCTGACCTCTGTCGAAAATCTGGGGGGGGGGGGGGGGGGGGGGGGATCCGGACCCCTTCAGGCCGAATTACAGTTCCGCCCCTGAGTATGTAAGTGGGTTTGTCCAGAGTATGTTTACTATTCTTCATTTCTTTGTATCCTACAGCAACGCACTGTGCTTTCATGAACAATATGTAAGTGGGGAGATGTCTGGAATACGCGCGCATGCCGTAACTTACACTTCAGGGTTATGTGCATTGCTGGGGGAACGCTGTCCACATTTTAGGATGATAGCGGGGTATTCGGTAATTTCCAACAGACGGAGGTTGGTCATAGACGGTTTGACATTAGAATCTCGAAAACTATTATTTTTCCTTTTATTATTATTGTTACTATTTCTTTTTGGCAGTGTGTTACCTCTATCCAAATGCTTCTGCTTGGTCTTCTTCTTGTTCTTCTTCATCACCAATCCTTTACACTTTAACCCCATACAATGTGAGACAAGCTGCTGTGTTTTATCTTTTCCTCTTTCAAACTCGCTGGCTTGAAGCTTTCTGGGTTTCGAAGAAATTCACTGTCATTAGATCGAGAATTGATAACATCCTTATCGTTTTCAGGATTATGCAGACTAATTGATCAGCTGGGAGTGTTTGAATTTCTTCTTCTTCTTTTTTTTTTATCTGTCCTGTGCTCATGCATAGATCGTTAGTTAATGAATCCCCGGATATGAATTTTTTTCAAAGATTGACATCGTTCTCGAGATGAAGGCAAACAATAGATAAAGTGTTTGAATTTCATATCTGGTTATTCTTCAAGATGAAGACCTTAATCGAATTCATTGCTTGAAGAAGCTTGTGTCGCTGAGAAAGAAAAATTCTTCTTTCGGGTATTTGCCGGTTTTGCGAGTTTTAAGGCCAATAATTTGATGTTTGGGACACACCACCGGAGTTGTGATGATTCAATCCAAGATTGTAGAAAAATTATATGAAAGAGATTATATGGAAGATTGTACTGTAATTCCCACTCTTCTGCAGTTGTTTATGAAAGAGCGGTGAAGTGTTGAGTGTTTATTAGGTATTTCAGACTTATCATAAAATTTGACGCCGTTAGAGGTTTTAAGTTGCAACCTGCGTATTCTAGCCGCCTCCTGTAAGTGGGTTTGTCTAGAGTATGTTTACTATTCTTCATTTCTTTGTATCCTACTGCAACGCACTATGCTTTCATGAACAGTATGTGAGTGGGTTTGTCTAGAATGTGTTAGTGAGTAAACTGACTTCATATACTAGTAGATTGACTCCATGTAGTGTTTAGAATAATTCAGGCCTGGTTTCGACCAAGTTTGCAACATAACTACATAAAACTGGTGTATAATGATAAAACGTTGTTTATCTAGAGTATGTTTTAATGTACTGATGCATATATATATATATATATATGTGTGTGTGTGTGTGTGTGTGTGTGTGTGTCCAGTCCTTCTATGCTAAGGAGGTTCTTACATATTAATATATAAGGATTTTCTTGATATACATACTTTTTAATCTCATATTCACATCTCGACCGTTCAGTTTTAAGGTATATATAAGTATATCATCTCTGCAAATTTTCAGCCAAATTGATAATCATTAAGGCATTCAAAACTGCGATTTACAATTATGAACACAAATTGTTCAGGTTGGCCAGATTCAGTTTGTTCATTGATTTAATCTAGTTCGATACCTTCATAATGATTAATTTGGCTGAAAATTTTAAGACCTGATCTATACATTAAGACTTAAAAACTGAACGGTTGAGATGTGGATATGCAATCGAAAAGTAAATATCAAGAAAATTCTTAAATATTAATATTTAAGGACTTTCTTAATAGAGAAAAGTTATATACACACACCACACCTTCTCGATGAATTGTTCTTATCTAATTATTAACTTTGAGTAATTTTCTATAACTTTAATACCACAAAATGCAACAACTTCCGACTTTTTCTCGAAAGTTAAAAGCACCACCATGCTGTTATATATGATTGTAATGAAATAGGGTCCGTATGGCCGGTACGCTTACCAAACAAACATTTGTCTACTTGTGAAAACATTTGCATTGTCTATGACTATATGTATATTGCAACTTTTATTTAACTCTAAATCTACTAACTTAAGTATTCTCCTTATCTGTCTCAATGAAAGAACCATAGTATATATTCTGGGTGCACGATATGATCGTAGCTATAACGCGCGGTTGACTTGACTCGATCGGGTTTTCTGAAAACCTTGGTTTCCTAGCAACTGAGTATCACATAAGAAATCTTGTCTCACAAAATTAGTCGCAATCTCTGTAGGGACAGGTCAATTGGGGATATTATTATTCTACGAAGACTACGTTGTTATAAATTGAACCTAGTGTCATTGTTTCTTTGCAATTGACCTCGAAGTGCTCCAAGACTCCAAGTACTAGAAAGATAAATCGTAGATTTTTCTCTGAACACACCTTCCAGCTTATCCAATGTGGAATTTATGTTTTTGTTTTTCAGATTGTCAAAATTCTGTATACTCTTCGGCCTCTACCGTGAAGGTAAGCATTTGATCATCGTTGGATTTATCTTGTGAAGTGTGAAGTTTCTTTAAGAAAGTTTGTGAAGAAGCTCTAACTAACGTCGTTAATTTACGCAGCAAAAGATAGTTATAAAGGTGCAATTTAGCTCTGAGAAACGCAAAACTGAGGCTTTCAAGACTGCCGCCGGCTTTAAAGGTATGCATCATAAACCAAATATCAAATATCTTTTTCAACAAAATATCAAATATCTTTTGTGTAAAAGTAGACAAACCCAAGTGCTGATATGTAGAATAAATTGGATAACTATACAGGTGTGAGCAGTGTGTCTATAGAAGCAGACAAAGACCAAGTTGTTGCGATCGGAGTTGGAATTGATTCGGTTTGCTTGGCCAAATTGTTGAGGAAGAAACTCAGCTACGCCCAAATAGTAAGTGTTGAAGAAGTGAAACCCGAAGAAAAGAAGCCAAAAGTTGAAACTATTCCAATTCAATGGACATCAAGCTATGCTCAATATCCTGTGTGCGATGTTTTCTACTGGTGATCGAACTTGAGCACTTTTAGCAACGTTCAATTTATTTCCCCCGTCAAAATACAATATTCTTCCAAGAACTAGTGTATATGTTTGGTATTTTTTTTTTTGTCTCTCTCTCTCTCTCTCTTCAGTAGCCTTGTAGATTTGTATGTTTCGATTTCGACTGCAATTTGTTCAATATCTTGTGTTAATCTTCTATTTTCTTCTCTGCATTTTGTTTAATTCGTGAGAAGTAAAACTTTAAGATTTGTAAGAAATATGTGATCTGAAAGTCTGAGAAAAACCAGAGCATAAAGTACGGCCTCTGATATTGAGGTTGATCATTTGTACAGATTTGGACCCGAAAACCCGGAAAACCCGGCCCAAAAAAAATGGGTCGGTCCTAACTCGGTCCCAGAACTTGAAACCCACAATTTGAGCCCGGCCCGAAAAATTTCGGTCCTAGCTCGGGCCCTATAAATTTTGCACTGGCCGGGCCCAATCCCAGCCCCAGCTAAGATTGCATATCATTTCTTAAGGCAGCCATTGTTTCCTTTGAACTGGGGTAAGATCATGTGGTCTCATTATATAACACCAAGAATGTCCTTATTGACATGGAAGGTTTTACATGGTCATGTACTTGCTGATGACTTTTTGCTAAAAAGAGATGTATCTATAGCTTCAAGATGTGGTCTTTGTTGCAAAGGTTCATGGACCATATTTTTCTTAATTGCTCATTTGCCTTTTCATGATGACAAAGGCTGAGTTTTGTTTTTTTGTTTTTGTTTTTTTTTCCTTTTTCTTGTCTTGTCTTCTCTTTTCTTCTTTCTTCTTTCTTCTCCTTTCCCAATGCATTTCCACAAATACTATCGGAGACAATTAGATTTTGTTCCCTTGATAGCGTTGACTATAGTTGACTCGCATGGACAAGTTCGTCATTTTGTCGGAAACTCCATTTTGCTCTAATTTCAGATCATATTATCTCGTTTCCGCAATTCCACTTATTTCATACACAATAAATAAAAATATATTAATTACATAATAATTGACTTGAGGATTAGCTTATTTATAGTGTTTTAGATACAATTACATGCATAAAAATACGTGTAATTGGAGATTTATGGGATTGAGGTTTGAATTGTGTTCTCTTCCTAACTCATTTATTGAAGTCTTGCAATTTGGTCTTTAGGGACGTAGTGCTCAATTAAGAGAATTATGGATTGTTTGTTGAGGAATGCTAGCAACCTTCTCCTCCAACCTTTCCTTCTCTACCTTCCCCATTCATTGCATGTCATGTGAATTCATTTATGATTACAATCTATGTATTTATTACCTTGAAAAAACAACTAATTTCATTCCATGTTTTACCCTTATTTATGTTTGACCTTATTAAATGTTCTCTTTTAATATGAACAATAAAAAAATAAAAAATAAAAGCTCTTGACTCTTTTGTTTTTCTAACATTTTTTTCATCTCTTATATTTCATAAATTCTTCAACGAAAAATTTCCTTTTATTTATTTGGTCATGTTCCATAATACTGAGACTTTTTTTATATACAAAACCCACAAAAGACAAAAAGCAAAGAAAAAAACAAAAAATAAGATGATAATGCTCACTGACATGGCAGCTGCAATTTTTTTTTTTTTTTACATTCTCTTTGATATATGCATAAGTAAAGTAAACGTTTGGCTATTTTTTTTGTTTCAATTCTGTCTTTTTTCTTTTTGGGAAAAAATTTGAGGTATGTTCTTAAATATATATGTACATATTTGCAATATATGTACGTATTTACGTATGTATGCCCATAAGATCATATAAATTGCAAATAAAAAGGATTCACAAAAGAAAAGAAAAAAGTTGAAAAGATAAAATTAATTACTTAATTAAATGCATGTGAAATTAAATAAGGGTAAAGAGGGGAAATGAAAACTTGTCTTTTAATTGTATTAATTATTTGAATTTTTTAGATAGTGGAAACACATGGCATGCAATTAATGGGAAATGTAGAAAGGAAAAGGTTGGAGGGGAAGGTTGCTAACAGTCCTTTTGTTTGTTTTACCACAGTATTATGGTTCATTTGGCAAGCAAGGAACAAGGTGAGGTTTGATGGGGTGACAATTCATGTATCAATGATTTGACATCTAATTACAGGACATATACAAGAAGCAAGTCGGCTTGCGATAGGCTCTATGAACAACTTAATTCAAGATCTGCAAGTGGTAAAAGCTTTTGGTGCACAATGTAATCCTCGTCCTGGTCTAGGATAACTGAGGTTATTTAGCATCCTCATCCTCTTGGGTGGGTTAAGATAAACTCAGATGGTGTGTGGAAAAGTGACTCTGGTGTTGGTGGCTATGGAGCTATCTTTTGTGATTATAGAGGAAATTTTCTTGGTGTTTTTTCTTCAAATTTAGACATTCCTAGTTCCATTGCGGTGGAGGTGATGGCAGTGATTAAAGCTATTGAATTAGCTTGGGTTCGGGAATGGAAGCATATATGGCTAGAGGTAGATTCTTCTCTTGTCCTTAATTTCCTACGCTCTCCCCATTTGGTTATGTGGCAATAATTAAGGGTTCAGTGGCAGAATTGTTTGCACTGTATTTCGATGATGCATTTTCGCTATTCTTACATTTTTCGGGAAGGTAATAAAGTTGCAGACTTGTTGGCAAACTATGGTACTACTTCCACAGCCTTGGTTTGGTGGAATTTGACTCCTGCATTCATACTATCATCATGTAATATTGACCGTTTAGGTCTTCCACAGTATCGCATTCACTAGTTTGTTTCTTGTGTGTTTGATATTTACTAGCTAGAGAGTTTTTGGCGTAGTCCCCCTCTCCTTGTATCTCTTTTAACTTCTTTAAATAAATTTTGAGGTGTTAAGGAGATTCATTGCCTCTCTTAATCCTCTATTCGGCAAAAAAAAAAACAATTAACTTAAGATAAAATGACTAGCTATATTTAGCTAGAGAATCATGCATAGCTAAAGGAAAAGTTATATTTCTCTCTCATCTGTTGTCCACATGTCAGTTTGTGATTCGATAAAACATAGTATATTATTTACAAATAGCTATTATTGATGGAACAACATTGTTAAATCAATAGCTATAATTCACAACTTTAGCTAAATTTAACTTAAAAGTAATTTCTACTGTTGGAGATGTTTTACTTTCCTTTATAGGTAGCAAGTTAAACCAAATCTTGTCTTTAGCGATTTCATGTCCTATATTATTTGCCATTACGTAGATGACTCCATTTTACTTTTGAAATTGTTTTAAGATAAACTCCTTTATTTAAAACCATTGGCTGGTTGCTCTTGGGATCACAAACAAGATGTGAGATCCACTTCAGGGTTCAGACGCAACAAACCTATCAAAAAATTATAACATGGTCTCAGATAATGGTACACGTGGTGATCCGGGTTTATGTTATTAGTCCATATAACTTATATTTGTTTTTTATTGGTTCTCTTAATTTAATTTTTTTCACCCACTGCAAGATCCCCCCAAATTTGAGAAAATATGATTGGCCCGAACCACCAAATAGCAAATGTCGCAAGGTATTCTGGGACCACAACATAGTTAGTTACTCACAAACCTAATGCTAAAATATATTTATTATATGATTAACCTTTACAAATTCATGTGTTATAGCCTATAAGTCTATAACACATACATAATCTTTGACGAAAAATGTAACTTTTAAAATTTTTAGAAACCTTTTTACTTGAGTGATAATGAAAACATTATAGTCCCAAATAGCGGAGCCGCACTACGTTTTAAGTAGTTTCCATAAAGGACAATTCTTAGGTTTACCCATTGAGTGAATGAGCATATTCATCATCTATTGCGATTAAAGCATAATAACTTTATAATTTTCTAATCCAATCATTCATGTTGTATAACTTAATACAAAGATTTACTATGTAAAAAATCAATCAAATTGAAGACCTTTTAGTTATTCATTTCTATGAAAAAAATGGACGGTTCATCATAATAGTAGTAAGTGTTGTTAGAACCATCAATTTGTTTGATTTAATTAGATAATATAACAATTTCCTAATCGATTGATTTTTTTTACAAAGATGATCTTTAAAGGCTAATGTAATATATGGACTGTTAGATTATAAATTTATGGATAAAATTCAGTTTGGTCCCTGTACTATGACTCTGTCATCGTTTCAGTCCCTGACATTCTAATTTAATCTGAAAAGTCCATGAGGTCACAATTTTAGTCTAATAGGTCCTCGCCATCCAACATGGACTAAACAACGGGGTGAATATGCTTGTTCACCGTAAAGGTGAACTTAAGAATTATCCTTCTATAAAAACCATGGACGGCACAATTGCATGTTTGGGAATAGAAGAAGTTAAATATTGGATTGTGTTAGAGGAAAAACACATTATGTGCCTTCGTCAAAGTGACTGGCGAAGAGAGAATCAAGGAATTGCAATTACAGCTCAATCAGCATTTAGTATCATTATTATAATTTCGTTGTAATTCTATCCCTATATAAAGGGACTATGAAATGAACTGAGCAGACCAATTCTCATTTACTTTTACACGTTATCAACACGATTCTCTAGCCCTAACTTCGAAGAAAAAAAACCCAAACCGTAGAATTATTTTTTTCTTCCCCGTCCAGACCAGCCACGAAGCTCCACAACCGACTAGATAGGCCTTATCCCTCTTCCGCCTCGGCCCAGCGTCCACCTGCTCCTGCAGATCCCAGCGTCCCCCTGTGCCTGCAACAACACTGTTGCGCTGACCTCCAGTCCAGCCCTACTCGCCTGCGCAGATCCAGACTACAGCAATCCAGCCCGCGCACACCTAGCCTCTGCACCGCCTTCTCCCTCTCCAACTCATCTTCCTCCACCATGCCCACACACAATAGCCCACCTGCGCGACTTGCAGCAGAACTACAGTGCCTCGATCTACCAGAAGGTGGAGGAAGAAGAAGAAAGAATAAAAAAAGAGAAAAAAAAAAAAACAAAAGGGGGGTGATCCGGCCCCCCCCCCCAAAAAAAAGAGCAGGCTCTACGGCCCAACAAAAACAAAAAAACAAAAAAAAAAGAGACCTGCGGGCCAAAAAAAAAAGACCCTGCAACCCAGAAAAGAAAAAAAAGAAGAAAAAAGCAGGCATTGCAGCCAAGAAAAAGAAAAGGAAAAGAAGAAGAAAAAAAAAAGAGGAAATGTCCCAGTTTTTTTCAAGCCCAAAAATATCGCTACGCATGCCTGCATCAACACACTCGTGCGCTAGGATCGTTTTATTTTCTCGAAATCAAGTATGTTCTCTTTTATTTATTTAATTTCATACTCCGGTATATTTAATTGTTTATAATTAAAACTTTTGAGCATGTTTAGTTAGATAATATTGATCTTTTTAAGCATGCCTTGTTATAAATGTTTTATATAATTATCTTTAAGCATGATTTATATGTTTTCCTGTTTGCATTTTTTTTTTTTGTAAATTTTCAAGCATGCCATGTGAATTTTACATTTTTTTTTTAGTAAAACATAGCAATACTTTTATTAAATTAAGGTAAATTACTACAATCAAATGTTGGAGCTTGATCTATCCCTATCCGATTGGTATGGGGTTTGATTTAAGGCACCTAGTCTACCTGTGCTAGAAGCAACAAGGAAAACTAGATAAATTTTCAAGAGCCAGAATGGTGTATACATGCAATCCCTAAAAGGTTCATGGTACCATTCACTATAACATTGAAGCTCACAACAGCCTACATATCTATTGAAGGTCATATCACACAAAGTAAAGTAGCTTAAATCCTCATTCACCAATGCACACAATTGTGGTGCTCCAGAAAATTCATTTACTTGCTGTGAAATCAACCCCACAGTATGCAAGCTTGTATCACCTATGTCAAACATAAGCGCAGTTAGTTGGGTCAATCCTCTTGGATCCCAAATCTGAAACCCTAGAGGACTAGAGACCATCAACTTGGTCAGAAAAATAGTCCAAATTGAGGAAAACATCACAACTGTTTTGGACACCCAGCATAATTTGGGCCCCCAACTGGACTTGGGCCAGCAATCTGATCTGGGCACCCTTCCACCCTCATCACCGATAGCCACCACTGGACCTGCCTCTGTCGTCATATTCTCTGTACAGATCAATGATTCCTCTGTCGCTACACGCACATAACCAAACCCTGAGCACCCTTCAGCCACCCCCACCGCAGGTCGAACAAACTCACCTAAACTTGGGTAGAGAATCGTACCCCACAGCTCAGCTCCGCTACCCTCAGCTGTCACCCATAGACGAAACAACGCCGTCCTTCACATCACCGCCTGTTTGGACCCAAAATGAATATTTTGGTCTGACAAGACACGTGTTGGAGAAATTGAGCCAATGCCAGTGGCTCAAGCTATATATTGTCGACAAGTTCGAAATATATTATTTAGAGGCTAAATAAAGCCTACTATGGAGAATTATGCGAGCTGTAAGAAAATGAAATTATGGAAGCATGGAAATGTAAAGTCAACTTTAGCACATTTTCTTACTTCGGCTAGGAGAAACCGAGCTAAATAAGGAAAGAGGGGCAGAAGACTAACCAAACAAGATTCAAATAAGTTGAAACTTTCCAGATTAATACTAGACATCCCAAGGATCATTTCTTATGAGCGTGCCAGAGCTAGTTTTGAGTGGAAGACCTTCAAACAATCAGTCCAATTTTCTACAGAAGCAAAACTGGAAAACTGGACCTGGACACTCATAGTGGAACATTTTTTATGAAGAAGTCGAAGGCTTATTATGAAGTCTTGTTGGAGAAATAATTGAAGGAATAAAGGGGCAGAAACTGACCTAAAACCAGCTCAATATTCACATGTTCATGTTTCCTACCCACATGAAGAAAGCTAGATGCTTTTCTTTTTTTCCTTGGATATATTTTTCTGCTACAATCTCTTTAATAGATCATCATCACTTCCATGTTTCTGCACCTTCATGCTTTGCTTTCATTTCATCATTTCTCTATCTTTTTCATATTTTACAAATCACTTTCATACTCCACTTTCATTATTTTTCTTCCACTCATCATTTCACTCTTCTTTTTCTTCCCTATATAAACACCTTCTCCTCTCATTCTAACACCTACACATTCACAACATCAAAACATCTCTAAGATGATCTAAGTTCTCTCTAGAACAACCTCTCTAAGAGAAACTCCTCTCCTTCTCTTTCTCTTAGCGGTGATCACACTCCTAGTCCTAATCTTCTCAGAAGCCAACTTTCAGGGCCACCAAACCCTCTGTCAACGTACTTCGGTCCTAGTCTCCTCGGGAGCCGACGGTAGTGCCGCGACCACAACGGTTACGGAACCAGCTAAGTAAGGGTAACGCCCTAGCAACCCAGCCAAGCTAAAGTCACACTTTAGCAAGTTCTCCTCACTTCCCAGTGGTTCTCGCTCTGCTCAATCTGCAACATCGAGTATCGATTGTGTGAACAAGAAGAAGCTCAGCAAAAGTCCTCACCACGAGGCACAAAGAATCCCACGACGAGGTTGGTGCTCTCCTCGTCCACAATTGCTTGAAAGAAGTCAGGTCAAGGGACACCCCTGACGACCGCACCTGAACGGTGCTGGCACGCCCGCGCAGAAAAGAGACTGTTGACCAGCTGCAACAAAATTGGAGCCAAACACCTCCCTTATCTCCAAACTCTTACCCAATGCTCTTAGCCTTCTACGATCCTCAGCGACCCTACCCAATCCACCCTGTCACATGCTAGCAATCGACCAGAATTATTTCGATATGCGGAGCCCTTCAGTTGGCCTATACTTGGTTTGATTTTCCACCCCAAACTGGGCAACAAATCATCCACTCGAGCCTTATTCCAACCTCGAGGTCCATTAGAGAACTCAAATTCACCAATCAAGCAGCACGGTGTTGAAATTGGTTGAATGTTTGCCGAGCAAAACCAACCTTGGATGGCTACTACAACGCAGCGAGAGATGGAGAGAGCAACATCATGAGAGTCTAACGCCGCTCTTCTTTGATAGTGCCCAAAGCCGTGGCGGCTAAGGTTTAGGAGGAGTCGAAACCCCATTCCACTATGGGTTATGTGAATTTTACATAATTATGTATAAGCATGTTTTAATTATGCTATTCTTTATACTTTATTTTGAACATGCCATATATATTTTGTTATATATTATTTATGAAACTTTGACCATGTTTTGTGATTTTTTTTTTTACGTTTATATAATTACCCCTATGCATACCTTTATATTATAATTATTTTATTTAGAATGTTATATATAAATGGATTAATTTCAGTTTAGTACCCTGTGGGTTGGGGGTAACATCATGTCAGTCCCTGCTCTTTCAATTTGATCAGCAACACCCCTGTGCTTTCAATTTCAATCAGCCGTGCCCAAATTTTACTGTTTCATCAAAATTTTACTTTGTCAATCCAGTCAAAGTTAACGTTCAAATTGGATGGAACAGTAAAATTTGGGCACGGCTGATTGAAATTCAAAACACAGGGGTGTTGTTGATCAAATTGAAAGAGCAAGGACTGACATGATGTTACCCCCAAACCACAGGGTACTAAACTGAAATTTATCCTATATAAATTGTGTTTTGCCATGATAATGAAAATTCATGCGCATTACAAATACATACTAACTGTGATAAAACATTTTCACATAGCATAAAAAAAATGTGACCATTACGAATCTTGGTTTTGAAATCTAATTCATATTTTTGGAAAATAATTCACATGGATGTCTTTATGACTGTGTAATTTATATCTTCTCTCTTATTTATGTAGATGGCTGATTCAACTTGACCTGAATTGACATTTTGGACTCAGAAGGACTTGAGTACCATCGTTGGGTTTCTGATGTGGAAACCACTTTTGTAGCAAAAGACTACACTGCCATCATTACTGACCCCAAAGACGATGTACAATCTAATAAGGTGAAAGCATGCAAATGCCGTAATGTTTCTGCGGCGACATATTGATCCTAGCCTACGCTGGGAGTATCTTCAGTTAAAGACACTCAAAGAACTGTGGGATGCCCTTAAGGGACGTTTTGGGAACATTCATGACACTTTGCTCCAAGAACTAACCGTTCAGTGAAATGAAATCCGCTTGCTTGACTACAAAAGAGTCAATGACTTCGACAAGGACATGTTGCACGCCTAAAGGCACGTCTCAATTTCTGTGGAAAGGAACTCACAGAAGATGATATGATCCAAAAGACTCTTTCCACATTTCCTACTTCAGCACTTATACTAGCGAACTAGTATAGGCTGGAGTATGACAACAAAAGAATCACAACCTTCAATAAGCTAATCAACCTTCTACAAGTGGCTGAGAGGCATAATGAGGTTCTTTTGAACAACAATGTCAAACCCGTTGGGACAAAGAAAATTCCCGATGCTAATTATGGCAAAGTGAAAGGTGGAAAGAACCCCAATGCAAAGGGAGTTGGTCGTGATGATCCCTACCCATGTGGCAACAATGCACCACATGGAAAGGGACATGGAGGTCGTGGTATGGGCTGTGGAGGTCTTCCTAATGTATGGCACAGAGATGGTGGTGCTGGCCCTAATGGTCATAGAAACATGGTGAAAAAGACACCTAAAAACCCTTCAGTCAAATAGGAAAGAGTTGGCAATGATCCATGCTATAGGTGTGGAGTCATTGGACATTGTTACAAGGACTGCCAAGCAAGAAACAGAGTAGCAGCCAATAACAAGAGGTATAGGAAGTCTAAAGAACAAGAGGCTTACTATATGGAAGAAGGAGGCCATGACCTAGACGTCAGTGTCACAATTGCATACTTCAATGGCAACGAGGAACTTGCTTAGTCAATAGATGCACTAGCTTTTGACTGATCTGCTTTATTTATTTTATTTTCCAAAGACAGTTGTGAAGGCATAATGCCTCACTTTTAATTAGACTATTGCTTGGACTTAAAGTTTATTTCAATAATGGTTTAATAAATTAGATTTCCGAACAAGACCTTGATTTGATTATCGTTGGCTTATTAATAAATTTCCAAATTTATTCTAAAGCATTGAATTTATTCAATTTTATTTACTACACATATTTACATAGTTCGAAATAGCACTATAAAGATGTAAAGCAATACATCTAGAGAAAAAAATTATTAGAATGAAAAGATTATCATTCTCCCTAAAATAGAAATACTCTAAAGAATATGAGATATATTTTTTGAATTAATTAATAATACCTTCCATTTACTTGTAGGAATGAGTCGAGGAGAACTTGAGTGCTTAGTTGATAGTGGGACTACCCACACCATATTAAGGAATAGGTAATTATTCATTGAATTAAATTAATTAATAGCCCATAATTTCTCTATGACTACAATGATTGGATCATCACAAGTAACAAAAGGGCGAGGAACTGCCAAATTTTTATTGCCTAACGGCACAATATTTAAAGTCATAGACGCTCTATATGCACCAAGAGCTAATAGAACATTATTAAGTTTCAAAGATATTAATTTGTGCCTATGGTTATCATATAGAAACCCACTATGAGAATGGAACTGAATACCTTTATATTACCTCTAATCAATGTGGAAGGAAATACATTTTAGAGAAACTAATGAGTCAATCTAGTGGACTATACCTCACTACTATTCAGATCATTGAATCCTATGCTATAACCAACAAAGTAATGTGAGACACTGACTCATACAGGCTTTGGCATGACTACCTAGGGCACCCTGGTCGTGACATGATGATCTGTATTTCAAAGAACTCACACGGACATCCCTTCTTTCGAGTGAAAAATGAAATTGGACAAAAATCGGTCACACTGCAAGGTGTCAGTCCTAGTACTGCTCAAACACAGCCACTGCCTTCTGAAGTACCAGAAGCATTACCTCCCTCCCATTATGCCTCATTGACTATTTCAAAGGCATATCACTCGTTTTGCAAAGCCTGCTCTTTAATAAAAACAAGATCAAGACCTTCCTATGCTAAAGATACAATACAAAACATTCCATTTTTACAAAAGATATAATGAGATATTTGTGGACCTATCCATCCAGAATGCGGACCATTCAAGTACTTTATGGTTCTTGTGGATGCTTTGACACGCTGGTCACATGTTGCTTTATTGTCCACAAGAAATGCTGCATTTGCAAAACTCCTAGCAAATATTATACGTTTAAGGGCTCACCACCCTAATCACCCAATCAAGTCCATAAGGCTTGATAATGCTAGAGAGTTTACATCAAAAACATTTGATGATTGTTGCATGTCTATTGGGATCGATGTAGAGCATCATGTACCTGATGTGCATACACAAAATTAGGCCTCATCAAAAAGCCCGCGGACCAAGTGGGCCAATGGAGGCCCGTCGGCCCTGAGGGCTAAAAGCCCGGCCCGGCCTGTTAAAAAGCCCGCAAAAGCCCGCCTCGGTGGGTAGTAGGCCGGCCCGCAAAAAGCCAGCAAAAACCCAGCCCGCCAAAGGCCCGCTAGGCCTGGCCCGTAAAAGCCGTAAAATTATATATATATATATCTGTGTGTGTGTGTTTATATATATATATATATATATATGTAGATATGTGTGTGTGTTTATAAATATATATATATATAGACACATATAGATATATATATTTGTGTGTGTGTTTATATATATGTGTGTGTTATATAAAAAAAATATATATATATATAGATATATATATATATATAACACACAAATATATATATATCTATATGTGTATATATATAGAGAGAGAGATATATATATATAGACACATATAGATATATATATATATATATATAAACACACACACACATATATATATATCTATATATATATGTGTGTGTGTGTGTGTTTATAAATATATATATATATATACACACACACACATATAGATATATATTTGTGTGTGTGTTTATATATATATATGTGTGTGTGTGTGTGTGTGTGTGTGTGTGGAAGTTCTTATACTTCTATATAAAATATGTGCTAATGTGCATATATATATTATACGTATCGGTTGACCAATCCGATTGGATTCGAAAATATGGTGAAATTTGCTAAATTTTTTACCACACTCATAATTTATTGTAATAAACTCATCCAACAGTCGGTTTTTGCATTTTCTTTGAATTGATAGGGGTTGCTCTTTGGAGTGTATGATATATATGTTGACACCCAAATTTCCACGAGTTCAAATTCTATGAGTCATAAGCAAAGAGGGGAAGTCATCAACCTCGTAACCTAATTGGGCCTTCAAGCAAGCCTATTTCACGTCAAAAGGAAGCTCTCTATTTAGCAAGCGATACGAGAAGCCCAAATTCTCAAACGATTGACATGCATTTTCAAATGAGCCAACACGCTTATTTACCATGCTATACGCGTAGACCCAAGCTACATTTGGGGCTCATACGGCGGGATATGGTGTGGAAGGTAACGGATCATGCGAGGCCCATCGTTATGATAAGGCCCGTCGGTAATTTTGGACTTGGGAACCAAAATTCACGCTTCGAGGGCCAATATCTTAACATGGGCTAGTAGAGAGATGAAAACAAGCCCAACAAGACTTAGAGCCCACTAGAGTCATTCCTTACCCAAAGCCCACTACATTAGAACCCGTAGCCCAAAAAGACGTTGGAAGTCGTCTTCTCCAAATCAGGAATGTCGTTTTGTCGAGTTGCTGCTGGGATTACTACTCCATCCTTTTCGGGTAAGAACCCCAAGTCTACATGAAAGCTTCCCAACTCTCATCCTCCAAAATCTTGCCCCAATTTCCGATAATACTTAGGTGTTTGTGATCACAATTTACAATAGCACAAATCAAGGGATTATGACCTCTCGAAAATCACGGCAGCATGAAATCTGGGATTTCCATCGCCACCCAATACCTGCACCACCGTTCTTTACCCACATGGCCGAAGTACGCTTTCACTCTTTTGATTTCATAGGGAAAACAAGAGCTGAAGGTTTTAGAATGATCCCATCAAAATTAAGAGTACTCTTTCAAAGCCTCTGGTTCTTGGTGCAAACCCTCCCCCTCTATCGCCGCTATAAAGGGCGAGTTCGTCGTCGTAGAAAGCCAAGCCACAACAGCCCAGAAGCAACAAGCAAGAGACCAAACTTTGTCTCTAAACCCCTGTTCTTCCCAACCAACCTTAACCCAAAACCCAGAACCATGTTGTTGCCGGAACTCTCTCTCTCTCTGCTAAACTCTCATGCATCTAGCTCCCACACCTTTCCTGCATATAAGCCCTGCTTTTATGAACTCAAGTCTAATTCGTTGCCAAGTAGCTGCTGTTATCATCAGGCCAAGTAGCTGTTGTTATCGTCAGGCCAAGTAGCTGCTGTTATCGTCAGGCCAAATAGCTGCCGTTATTATCTAACCCCAATCGCTATTGTTATCTTCTAGCTCAATAGCTACTGTTACCATCCAGCTAGTCACAACAAAATTGTTCCTGGGTCACACCTTCGATCGATTTTGGGCCTGGTCTTCGCTTTATCAAGAGGGATATCGCTGCTAGAAATCCAAAGCACAAACTTGCCCTCACAATATAAATATAGGTTTATAAGAGTAACTACGTTTGACCTAGTTGATCAAATTCGAAACAAGAACCAAATTGGCTAGATTTTCAACAATCACCATAAAACATTACAATCTCTCCATCGAGTGGTTGGTTTCTCCAAATTCATTTTCCACTTCATGGTTGCTTTTGAATGAACCTAAACAATTTAAATGCAATGTATAAGTCATACAACTTTAGGAATAAAATTGGTATAGACCAATGTGTTTGTAACAAAAATTAATTTTTTTTATCTTATGTCTACGCACATCCATCGATGGAATATATACAAACGTGATGTGAAAAAATAAGCACGTTTTGCGGTTGTCACGCCATCGGTCAACCAATAAAACATATAAGTGACTACGGTTGACCAATCCGATCGGATTCAAAAATATGGTGAAATTGGCTAAATTTTTTACCACACTGATCATAATTTATTGTAATAAACTCATCCAACGGTCGGTTTTTCAATTTTCTTTGAATTGATGGGGGTTGCTCTTTGGAGTGTATGATATATAAATATAGGTTTATAAGAGTAACTACGTTTGACCTAGTTGATCGAATTCGAAACGAGAACCAAATTGGCTGGATTTTCTACAACCACCATAAAACATTACAATCTCTCCATCGAGCGGTTGGTTTCTCCGAATTCATTTTCCACTTCATGGTTGCTTTAGAATGAACTTAAACAATTTAAATGCAATGTATAAAGAGCCCGATAAGCATATCTTGGGTTGGTACGGAAATAGGATCCCCAATAGCTGGTGTCATACAACTTTAGGAATAAAATTAGTATAGTCCAATGTATTTGTAATTAAAATTAATTTTTTTTATCTTATGTCTACGCACATCCATCGATTAAATATATACAAACGTGATGTGAAAAAATAAGCACGTTTCGCGGTTTCCACGCCATCGGTCAACCAATAAAACATATAAGTGACTAGGGTTGACCAATCCGATCGGATTCGAAAATATGGTGAAATTGGCTAAATTTTTTACCACACTCATAATTTATTGTAATAAACTCATCCAACGGTCGGTTTTTACATTTTCTTTGAATTGATAGGGGTTGCTCTTTCAAGTGTATGATATATAAATACAGATTTATAAAAAATTAGTGTCTTTAAAAATTTATTTATCAATAAATTAGTATCTATATATAAATATAGATTTTTTTTTGTACAATATAGTTATATAGATTTGTTATCTTCGGTTGTATTTGATCATTATCCATTGAATTTCCAAAGCTTGATTAAAAAAAAAAAAAACTTGTGTCTTTAAATATTTATTTGTAAATAAAGCCCGCAAGGCCCAGCCCAAAAAAGCTAGCAAGGCCAAGCCCTGCCGGGCCCGAAAAAACCCGCAAGTCCCTCTTTATATGGACGGGCTTGGATCCTTCGATTTTTAATAAAGCCCGGCCCGCAATTATTTAAAAATATAGCAAGGCCCGGCCCAGCCCGGCCCGGCCAGGCCCGTCGACGACCCCTACACAAAATGGTCTTACAGAAGCCACCATTAAAAAGCTACAGATGGTGGCTAGGGCACTGGTTATGCACACCAACCTGCCTATATCTGCCTCTGGTTATGCAATATTGCACGCAGCTTTACTTATTAATTTTAGACCCACTGCTAGCCACCCAATTTCTGCGTACTAGTTGGTAATTGGATATGAGCCTGACATTTCACAATTACGCATATTTGGTGTGCAGTATATGTGCCTATTGCACCCCTATAACACACCAAAATGAGTCATCATAGACGATTAGGTATTTATGTTGGATACGAATCTCCAATAATTATCCACTATTTGGAACCCTTGACAGGCGATCTCTTTACCGCTAGATTTGCGGATTGTTACTTTGATGAGACAGTCTTCCGGTCGTTAGGGGGAGATAGGAAAAAGGATACTCCAAGAGAACAATAGGAATTGTCGTGATTTGTCCCCACTCTGTCTCATTTTGATCCCCACACTTAGCAATGTCAAAGTGAAGTAAAAAGAATAATCGATCTTTAAAACGTAGTAGATTCGATGCCAGGTGAGTTTACTGATATTACAAAAGTGACGAGATCACATATACCAGCTGCAAATTTGCCTGCAAGGTTAGAAGTTCCCAATAAGGGACATGGTGCCTCAGATAGAGGCACTGCAACTACACTTAGTGGAGGTGTAGTTCAAGCTGTGACTCCCCAAAAGTAAAGGGGGAGGCCACTTGGTTCGACTGACACTCACCCAAGGAAGAAAAGGGCGAGTAAGGCATAAACCGATCCATTAATCATCAATGTAGAGAATCCCTCTCGTGAGATTGTCTTTGACTATAGTTATGTCTATGAATCAATTCTAGAGGACGCTCTGACGTTTGAAATGATTCTAGAGAACAAAGAAATCTTTATGGATTATGAGAGTGCGTATGAGTTGATGGAAAGATCTTTCATACACATTGATGATATATTTAGATAGGCTGTTGCTCAAGAAATCATAGAGCACGATGATTTCGAACCATGCTCTGTTGCAGAATATCAACAAAAAGCAGATTGGCCTAAGTGGAAAGAAGCAATCCAAGCAAAATTAGATTCTCTGGCAAAGAGACAGGTATTTGGCCTGGTAGTACTAACCCTGCCAAGTGTAAAGCCTGCAGAACATAAATGGGTCTTTGTCAAAAAGCCTAATGAGAAATGAAGTCCTAAGGTACAAGGCTCATCTTGTGGCGCAAAGTTTATGTCACGTCTCTGTTTTTTTAACACAAATAAAAATCATTATACAATCCCATAATTATACATGCGTAATCGTTCAGCCATCAATACAAAATACCTAGAAATTTTTTCCCTTTAAACCAAGTACATATTGATGCCCTAAACACACAATTTCAATATGGACATGCTCCTTAGAGTCATATATTACATAAGTTTACGAATTAAATTGTCAACACAAAATAAAACGTAAATGCTCCTCAGAGTTTACTACACAACGAAACTCCTTATCAACGGTAAAGTCACAAAAATGGCTTCATACCGTAAAGATGCAAAGGCGCTATCTCAACTTCAGCCACGATTATCCTAACCTATAGGATTAACTCGTACACTATTGAATAGTGCACCGGGTTGCCACACAACCCCGATAAGCTTATGAAAACCCGTATGAGTAACTCGTGAACATCAATCAACAACTCACACCAATCAACTTAAGGAGACAATGCAACCATGATTCCTTCTAACATTCCATGTCCTTTCCATCGAAGGGACAACAAAACTCACTGCTATGACAAAGTACTATTTGCTAACTTAACAATCAATAAGCAAATCAAGTCTTATATAGACAATAAAAGAATAATGCTCTCAATACTCTCTTAACTATACATTTATAAGTCTCCAGCAACCTCTACCATTATCCTCATAAGCTATAATGATAGACAGACTAAAGCTCTAACTAAGCGTAACCACTCGCTCGGCCAAAGGCGTGATTCCCGATTTCTTACCTTGGCCACCATCTGCGACCTGTCACCATCTGTGACATATGATTTTTAGATCTCGTCTGGTCTTAGAATCAAACGTTAAGTAAGTCCCAGCTGACCTAAAAACGTTACATAAATCTAATTGCAGATTTTCTCATCCCTGCTCACCATCTGTGACTCTTGGTGCAAAGACCAATCCATTTAAAATAAGTCACGCTTGACTCAAAAATGCAACATCAAACTCAATACTTTTCAAACAATAAAAAACATTTTTTTTCCACAATATATATGTAGTCATTCGCTCAGGAATGCCTACTAATACCAACTATATATAGGTTGCAGTTAAATAAATAACGCCCAAGGTAACTCAGTTCGTAAATGAACGTTGTGAGATTACTCACTTCAAAATTCCCTTTGCGTCTTCAATACAGAACAAAGCAGCACAACCACCAAATAACCGTCCAAAAACACTTCAAGTACCTAATCATATACGGTCTCAACTTAGTAATGAATCACAAGCTATTTAAGTCTGAAACCTCTGTTTTGAACTAAAATCCCCAAAAGTGACGCCAATCGAGATGAAACCACATCCGAGACCATCCAATGTCTCAAAATACTTCTACGATCGATATGTCAAAACCACAAGTCGATCGAATGCTCAAATCCTCACGGATAGAATCATCGAACGGTTCGGAACCGGAAAAATCACAACATATTCATACGATTTCCAAAAATCACGTTTTATATATTGGAACGCTTGTATCGACGAGCAGATAATATATAAAACCAGAAACTATCCAATACATGACCTGAAGGCCGCCAAAATGCCGCCAAAATGCCGCCACAGTTGGTGGCACAACCACCACCGACCAAAACTCAAAACTAGATTAATCCAATTATCCAAAATGTCAAGAACATCAAATAGATCAACTTTAATATCTGGGGTTCAAGCTACCACAACATAGATCGCTGCCACAAACCACCGTGAATTGTTCACTGTGAGTTGATCTGATTCCATCGTGAATTGATCAAAACAAGCACCACAGATCGATTAGGGACACTTTTACGAACTCAACCCAGAAAACTTGAAGCCGTGACGTCACCGGAGCTAGGATTTCCAATCGAGTCCGACTGCACTCGAGTTCACTGCTTTGCTGCACCATCGTGACGAAGAATCGACACTAGAGGATACCACAGGAAGGAGCGCACGGTGGAGGTGAACATGCTGACCAAATTTCACTGCCAGAGGTTTTCGGAAAAGCCGGGTCGGGTTAAAAGGATCCGGGTTGGGTCAAGCGCGCTGAAGAGAGAGAACGGAGAGTTTGAGTATCTCTGGAAAGGGAAACTCAAAATGAAAATAGTAAGTTTCCAAAAATGGAAACCCCTATATATAGAATTTTCCCAAACTTCAAACGCTCATAACTTTCTCATACGAAATCCGATTTTCACGTTCCACATATCCATGAACTCGTATCAACGCGCTCTACAATTTTCATGAAGGAAGTAGTTTTTGGAGAATATCAATGTATAAAAAATGAACCTTGAACACCCCCCCCCCCCCCCAAAAAAATCCACACTTTTCGAATAAATAATTATCCAAAACAATTTCACATCATCATACAACATACGAATAAAGCATAATAACAATAATTCGTACAACTAGTCCATTATTAATTACTAAAATTAAATAACGAATATCCATGTCATCACAATTTCTCACAACGCCTTGGAATTGACTACGAGGAGACATAATCTCCCTAATGGACGTTATAACGTTCCGCTACTTAGTTAGCTTGGTAGTTTTCGAATGACTGGAAATGCAGCTCATGGATGTGGTTGCTGCATATCTCTATGGGGATCTTGATTTATAGATATATATACACACACACACACACACACACATTTATATATATATATACATATACATATACATATACATATATATATATATATATGAAAGTGCCTAATGGCCTTACATTACCCAAATTAAGTGACTCTAAACCACGGAGTGCGTTTGCAATTAGCTTGAAACTCTCATTTTACAGATTGAAACAATACGGGCGGATGTGGTATACCCGTCTAAGTAACTACTTGATTGAGAAATGATATAAGAACGATGAATTATGCCCCTACGTATTCATAAAGAAAACAAGTTCTAGATTTGCTATTGTAGCTATATATGTCGATGATATGAACATAATAGGTACTCTTGATGAAATAAGAGAAACCGCGAGCTACTTGAAATCCGAATTTGAGATTAAGGATCTTAGGAAAACTAGATTCTGTCTAAGCCTTGAACTAGAACACCGAGTTTGTGGAATACTAATCCATCAGTCTGCATATGTCCAAAAGATGCTCAGGCGATCTAACATGAACAAAGCGCATCCTGAAAGCACTCCCATGATCGGTCGAGGTTTGGATGTGAAAAAAAATCAATTTCGTCCAAAAGAATATGACAAAGAGGTGTTGGGAGCTGAAATTCTCTATCTAAGTGTAATAGGTGCATTATTGTACTTAGCCCAATATAATTGACCAGATATGACATTCTTAGTGAACTTGTTAGCTAAATTTAGCTCAACGCCAACGCAGTGTCACTGGAACCATTGACTTTGGACTGTTAGCGAAGTTAGCTAGATATTAAAAATATTTTCCGATATCTATAAGGACCCATTGACTTGAGACTATTCTTTTCCTACAGAGAGACAACAGGGACCATAGATGGAACAACAATCCCTAAAGAAAATGTTGATGGCGAAAGCGCCACTCACTACACCGAAACCCCAAATGATGTTTTGGTTGATTTTGTTGATGTTGGGTACCTCTTTGACCCACATAAGGGTCGTTCCCAAACTAGTTATGTATTTACCATTGGGAACACGACGATGTCTTAGAGATCAACCAAGCAAACCATTGTTTGTGGCTACATCCTCGAACCACTCAAAGATCATTACTCTACATGAGGCGGTTCGTGAGTGTTTATGGTTAAAAGCCATCATTACACATATTCGAGGGACTAGTGGTTTGACATTTATCACTGAAGAGCCTACTTGCTTTTATGAAGATAATGTAGCTTGCATCGAACAGATGAAGTTAGATTATATCAAGGGTGATAATACAAAACACATATCGCCAAAGTTTTTCTACAATCAGCAACAACAAGCTCTCCTCAAAATTCAAGTGAATCAAGTAAGGTCTGAGAAAAATGTGGCAGATTTGTTTACCAGATCATTACCTAAGGTCATATTTGAGAAACATGTGAAAAACATAGGAATGAGAAGGCTTTCCAAGCTCCCCTGACTAATGTAAATTGAGACTCTGATCGTCGGAGACCAAATGAATACTAAGAGGTGATGGGGCCAAAAACTAGAAGATGAAATACGATGGTCCCATTTGTTAACCAAATGGTGGTCCAGATATTGCCACGTCATTTGGGCCCACTCGGTGCATTCCAGAACTTGCCTTAAGGAGATTGCACAAATTCTGGAAGGAGATTGCGCAAATGCCTGTTAACGGCTGTAATGGAGTTTTCATTTGGTCTCTCTACTTAAAATCAAATCAATGGATTAAATTGAGACTGATATGACATTACGTAGGCAGAAGTGCAGAACACCCTTGTCTTTCACCAGTAGCTAGATTGACTTGCTATTCCATTTATGTTTGACGTACTTCAGCATTACTGGAAGACTTATTCTTCAACTTAAAGCTTACTCGTCCGCACCCACATGAAATAAAATAGTTGGCCTAGCCTTGACGAAGACTAAGGATGTGACTGATGGACTCTAATTAATTTTTATTCTTTCGATTATTATATATGTAAAGAAGGAAGGAAATAAAAGAATAGTAGCTAGTATTGTTGACTGACTTGACTAGCTGTGGAGAAACTTCCCATGATAATCTTAAGAGCAAGTTCACTCGTAGTCAAGTAAAGGCAAAGTCGAGAAGTCAAGAATTCGACCAGTCAAGTAACTATTTACTGCCACTGGACATGGGTTTCCACCCGTTTTTTTTTTTTTTGACCGGTCAAGACTGTTCATCATTTTCACTGTTTAATTGGGATTCTCTTCTTAATTGAAACCAAGGGCAGGGATTAATTGACCGTTGCTTTCATCTTTACTGTTCACCCCACGCTAGGCGCCAAACTTTCCAACACAGCCGGTCAGCAAATGCGGCTACTGCTCTCTCATTCGTGCGTCTCCTCTACGCGCAAAACCCTCTACGTCTCTCTCTGCTTTTCTATCGTTGACGTCAGCCAACTTGCATGCTTTCCTGAGGTGGCAGCCGGGCATGCATCTTCGCCTGGGCAAGCAATATGTTAAGGCCATGACCTTTTCTTGGCCTGGGTCAAAAAAAGCCATCTTTTGTCCAGTAAAAAAGGGACCGGTGGAAGGAGAAAAAATCATGCCCATAGTCAACACCTCAGCAATCTGAGCTGGTGACCGGTCAAGACATGAACCGGTGGACTTGCTCTAAAAGAACTAATTGATTATGAAGCTTTCACACGTGAAGTTTGATTGAAATTTAACTGTCCTTTGTAATGCCACTGCAACACTATGGTTTCATGCACAGTTAGCCGTGTCTAATTGACAAACACTAATATGAAAATGAAAGAACTTCCAACTTTTACTTGAAAGTGAAAAGCACCACCGTGCTGTTAGCTAGATATGCTTGTAATAAAATAAGGTCCAGACTGATGCTATGCTTACCAAACAAACATTTGTCTATATATGTATTATCTGGGTATACATCAGCATTGCCTTTGTATTTGTTTATTGAATTGCACTAGTTTTTTATATCAATCATTGCATTGTACTCAACGCGTTGGATTACTCTACAGCTCTACTAACTTTTCATAGTACACTCAGATAAAGAATGTCAGTATTTTGGGTTCAAATCTGAGGGCCTGGTTGACTTGACTCGGTCTCTCTGAAAATCTTGGTTTCCTAGAAACCGAGTATTGACGAGTCGAGTAGGAGGGGATAATATTTCCTACGAAGACTTCGTTCTTATAAATAGAACATAGCTTCATTGTTTCTTTGCAACTAACCTCAAAGCGTCCAAGTCCTAGCTAGAAAGACAATTAGTAGGTTTTTCTCTCAAAATCACCTTCCAAGTTTTTGTACACTCTCCTGTCTCCACCATGAAGGTAACCCTTTTAATCCCTAGTAGGATTAATCTTATGAAGTTAATTTCGAACATGTTTGAACAGAAGGCTTAATTTAACTATTGTACTTTGTTAAATTACGCAGCAAAAGATTGTGATGAAGGTGCAATTTAGCTCTGAGAAACGCAGAACCGATGCCTTCAAGATTGCTGCCGGCACTAAAGGTATGCATCATCAACCAAATATCAAACAATTTATGGTAAAAGTAGACAAACCCAAGTACCGATATATATGATAAGCAATTATTTAAATACTGATGAGTTGCTAATTGTTTAACAGGTGTCAGCGATGTGTCGATAGAAGCAGGTAAAGACCAAGTTGTGGTGATCGGAGATGGGGTTGACTCGGTTTGCTTGGCCCAGTCATTAAGGAAGAAGCTCCGATACGTCGAAATAGTAAGTGTTGAAGAGGTGAAAAAGCCCGATGAAAAAAAGACGCCAGAAGTTGAGAGTATTCCAATTCAATGGACATCTAGCTATGTCCACCATCCCATGCACTATGATGTTGTGTACCGTTGGTGATCAAATTTAAGCACTTCTAGCAACGTTCAATTTTTCTCCGCTGTCAAAATACAATTTTTTTCTATGAGCTCGTGGTATATGCATATGTTTGATATTACCCTACTTTTCTCGCTGGCCCATCATATACGATGCCAGTAGAAAGTAATGAATAACCGATCTTTGTAGATCTCTCCAGTCTCCTCCATGAATGATCTGCTCTTCTCTCACTTTTTCAGTTTTTTGTTATTGAACCTTTGTTATGATATATGTACAACCAAGGTTTACAGATTACAGTACATACATGTCACGCAGATCACTTTAACTAGAAAACTAACGGAAATACTATATTTAATAAGGACACAATACATGAGGTACCATTTAGGTTAAAATAAATTTTGTAGGTACCAAATAATACATTTTTCAATAGTTTATGTATCATTTAGAGTTTTTAATACATATCACATAAGCCAATTTAACGAAAGGGAAAATTTTAAGAATAATACACGACAAATGGGCCACTCTAACTTTTGTACATTCAGTTTCTAAAATTTCAAAATGATACATGGCCTTCAAAACGCGACATACTTTTAGTACATGATGTCAATAACACCTTTAACCCTATGCCATTATTCATTTATCAAAAAGTAATTTTTAGTTCCCCTCTAAATTTTGAGTTGGTAAGCAAATGATGGCTTGGATTATTAGTATGTGTGGTTGCACATATCATTTTGCTCCTCCAAATAAATGTCATGTAAGCCACTTCAATGAGAAAGTTAACGGAAATATCATATTTGGTAATAGTGCAATACTTGAGGTACTATTTGGGGTAAAGAAAAAAATTGTAAGTACCAAATAATACATTTCGTATTAGTTCAGATACCATTTGAAGTCTTTTTTTATAAATGCCACGTAGGCCACTTTAACAGAAAAGTTAATGGCAGCACTATATTTGGTAACTGCGCAATACTTGAGGTATCATTTGGGGTAAAGAAAATTGTAGATACCAAATAATACCTTTCGCAATAGTTCATATATCATGGAAACTTCTATTCATTTCTCCAAAAGGGAAAAAGTCACAAACAGTACCCCAATTTAAAGTCATTCTACACTTTGGTACCTCATCTTCTAAATATATCATTTTGATATCTCAACTTATTATTTATGCATAAGATTCATATACGCCGTTAATAACACCATTAACTCAAGTGTTATGTAGCTTTTTGCTATGGGTATTTTCGTCAATTTATGTTTTCCCACCAAAAATTTCATGGGAGATGATCTGAAATTCCTTTTTTTTTTTGCTGAAAATAAATCTGTCATCAAGGAAAATATTATATTTGGGTTTATGGAAGATCAATTTAAGTTATTGTACTAGAAATTTTGACTTATTGTTATGATCCCAGGAAACATAATAATTAAAATGAGAAGAGGTGAGAGATTGATTTATCGTTTTCAGCCTATTAATTCACAAATAGAGAGTGATTTGGATAAGATCAAATTGTCTGCTAGCTTTATTAATTGTTGATTCTATATCATCTTATTTTAGCTCTTCAAATTTAATTTGTTGGGTAGATACTAGTTTTCTTTCAAGTTTAGGGTTTGGGTCTTTCCCCTTTTAATTGAAGAACTCTTCAGACAAAGAAGGAAAATGCTTGTTCAATTCATTATGCATAATCAATTTCGATACCAATCATAGCAGATTGTCTCTAGTAGAGTTGTAGAAATTGCTTGAAACTTTTAGTATTTATGGTTTTTGTAGTTATTTGCTTACTCTTTAAATATAGATCCATGGTTATTTGGTTTCATCGGCAATGAAGAAAGATTTTTGTTGTGTTTTTTTTTTAATAAAAATAAATATGAATTAACGGAGTGTTGTAGAGAAACTGAATTTGAGAGGAATTTGCTGTGTATTCTCATTGATAATAGGGGCCTCTTTATATAGAGGATTACAATGCATAAAATCTCAATCATACAAGGAAAATAATTCTACATTGATTAGGATTCTAGATCCTTCTAATTAAATCCTATTACCACTAGGTCAAGTAACCTAGAGTTTGGGCTAAACACAAATTAGGTTTTCCTTCAACACTCCCCCTTGTGTTGCCCAAACGCGGTGCTTCTCTCGTTGCCTCGTTAAAAACCTTGCCGAGTAACAAAAACCCAGTGGGACAAAAATAACCTCGGTCGAAGGGGAAAAAGAGCACAACACACCCTTCACGATTCGAGACGAACATGTAGACATCTCCCCCTGATGTCTGCACCTCCCCCTGATGACTACGATCATGGGAGTTCAGATAATTTCAGCAAACCAATCCTTGCCACATGTTTCTCGAACGTGGTATTGGGCAATGACTTAGTAAACAAGTCTGCCTCACTGTCCTCAGATCGAACCTAGTTCACTTTGATCTCGAGGAGTGTCTGTTGTTGCTGATTATGCTTGGTGTTGTCGCTTTTGATGTAGTCTTACCTCATTTGTTCAAAACAAGTAGCATTATCCTAAATGCTCGTAGGCTCATCTGTGGTAGACTTCAAACCACAACTGCTCGAACATGCGTAATTATGGATCCAATCCATATACATTCACGAACCACTTCGTGAAGAGCAATGATCTCTGCATTGTTCGAAGATATAGCGACTATGGTCTAATATGTAGACCTCCAAGATGTCACGGTCTTTTCCCATGGTGAACACTTAACCGGATTGGGAATGACCATTGTGTGGGTCAGACAGATACCCAACATCAGCAAAACCTTCCAAAACACATGTCGTTTTGGAATGGGGATAGAGAACGCAGGCCAGCGTTGGCGGCGTTTCTTGTGTGTGATGAGTCCGAATCCATCATCTCTTCGTATGGATAGAACAAGCCCATATCAATCGTACATCTCAAATATCGAAAGATATCTTTTACACCAATCCAATGGCGTCGCGTTGGCGCAGAGCTATATCTAGCTAACAAGTTCACAACATATGAGATGTCCGGTCTTATGCATTGAGATAAGTACAATAATGCACCTATTGTACTAAGTAAGGCACTTTTACCTCTAGCACATCTTCGTCATCATCCTTTCGACGAAGATGATCCTTTTCAGGATCAAGACTACGGACGATCATGGGGGTGCTTGAAGGCTTGACCTTGTCAAAATGCCTAAGCATCTATCGACACGATGCTCAAGTTCCAAACCGAGACATAATCGTGTTCTCCCAAAATCCTTCATCTCAAACTCAGATTTCAAGTGTTCAGCGGTTTCCCTTAACTCTTTAAAGGCTTCTAATGAAGATCATGTCCAACATGAACAGCGATAGAATCCGAAACTTGTTATAGAAACGCGTGGGCATATCCCTTCCCAATCAAGTAGTCACTTTAGTGAGCGTTTCAACCTCTTTGTAAACGCGTTCCATGGTCTAGAGCCACTTGACTTGGGTAAATGAAGTTCACCATGAATCTTCATGTATATTCCGTATCTAGATCCCTATAGAGATACATAGTGACCACATTTGTAAGCTGCATGTTCAGTTATTCGGAAACTACCAAACTGACAGAGTAGTGGAGTGCAATGACATCCATTACGAGAGAATATGTCTCATCGTAGTCGGTTCTAGGGCGTTTTGTGAGAAGCCTTGCGCCATAAGGCGAGATTACCATATCTTTTTCTCACTACGCTTTCTAACGAAGACCCATTAGTCAACAGGTTTTATGTTAGGAGGTGTTGGCATCTCTAGCTCGAAAACCTTCCTCTTCGTTAGAGAATCCATCTTAACCTGGATCGCATCTTTCCATTTAGGCCAAAAACTCTCTACGTTGGCATTCATTCATTCATCAACGGAGCGTGGTTCGATATCATCGGACTCAGCAAACTCATGCACAACAAAATGCGTAACTACATCATCAATTATGATGGAGTTTCTATCCCACGTCTCATGTACACTAGTGTAAGTTTCATAGAGCTCTATATTCTCAGGAATAGGGTTTGACGTTGAGGCGTCCCCCAACGATAACCATAACCCGGAAGATACTCATGAGACGGATTTTGAGTCTTGATGATTAAAGGATTGGAATATGCCAAAGTACCTTCGAACCCAAGGGCCTCCCACGCATCCTAGCTGGGGCCAGGGCCTGTAACGCCAGAGTGCCACTCTCTTTGGCATTGGCGCCATGCCTACCTCCGTGTAGGGTGGCGCTTACGTCCTCTCGTAGGGACGTCCTTCCTTACAGGCATGTTTGCAGCATAATTGTGTGATCTCATCACTTTAATAGGGATCAAGATGAGACATAGTGGGGACAGACTACGACAATTTCTGTCGTTCCTGTTGAACATTCTGGTTCTTATCTCCCCCTAACAACGGGAAGACTATCTCATCAAAGTGACATCCGCAAATCTAGCGGTAAGGAGATCGCCTAGCAAGGGCATTTAAGTGGCGGACGATTGTTGGAAGCGCAAATCCAACGTAGTTGCCCACTTGTCTGTAAGGACCCATCATAGAGCGCTATGGCGGCGCAATTGGCACATAAATGGCTCACTCAAATGTGCGTAAGTACAAAATACGAGTACCCAGTCACTAGCTGTAACGCAGAGGTACATTGAGTGGCGATAGGTCGTAGACGAATTAGCATAGCTGCATGTGATATTGCATCACCCCAAGTGGATGTAAGAAGATTGGTGCGCATTACCAATGTTCGGACTACCATCGTAGTCATTTCCGCTAGACCAATTGGGTGTGTACATGGGAATGTGATGTCCAACATCAAACCCATTGCAATATCCATCGAAAGTCTTTCGATGAAAACTCTCTAGCATAGTCAAATCCAATTGACTGAATAGGATGATTCGGGGAGTGAGCCCGTTGTCACATGATATGTGCTAGGAGTGTAGCATAAGTAGTATTTATAGGTGGACAATGGCACAACACGTGACCGGCGTGTTTGCGTGTCAACCAACATCATGAAATATTTAAGCGTCCGCAAGTTGGTTGAATCAATCCACAAAATCCCTATAGATTCTTTGTAAGAACAGAATGAGTATTGTCATATCCTTTGCATAGGAAGGTCTCATTCCTAATTTCCATAAGGAATGGGCTTTGTAAAACGAGCGAGAGGCCTTAGAAGCAACCAATGAGGATTTTGGTTAGGCCTAAGCGTCTGTAGCGCTATTAGAAGCAAAATGTGTGACTACATCTCCCATCATGGCGTGGGAGCCATGGAAATAAGCATGTATGGCATCATGGCCACAAGGAGGAACAACCATGGCGTTATGCCCATGGTTGGCGCCTTTTATGGCGGCATCTTGCTTCATTTTGCTCAAAAGAAATGATGTCCATGTGAAGTCTTTTGTAGACGGATCATCATATCATGACTAGGATGATCTATCCTGTCGTGACAAAGCCAATATGTGTCTAAATCCAAGAGATCTTCTCTCATAACTTAATTGGATGTAATAACTCGAATAGTGACATAGAGTCCACTAGAGAGACACATAAACTTCTCTAAGATGCGTCTTTGTTCGCAATCATTAGAGGTAATGCAAAGGAACTCATTTCCGTTCTCTACATGCATTTTCGCATGGAATTCGTTGGCTATTCATAGGGTACTATTTGCCCTAAGAGCGTAGAGAGTTTCTGTGACAACTATAATCAAGGTGCCATTTGGCAAGTGGAACTTGGGCTATTCCATGTCCTTGAATTAATACTGATGGTCGAGCCATCGTAGTCACAAAGTCATATGCTCAGAATCAAAATTGAGTCATAATGAAAAGAACTCGAAATTTTATTCATAAGCCAACGAAATACATCATTGTTTCTATGGTCAAAGAAAATCTAATCCAATAAAAAGGAATATGGCAATCGCCTACATCTCTTGGAAAATAAAAAGACTTAATCAAAATCGCCAGTTTCTGGGTCTTGATCCTTGTAGTCTTCCACCATCTTGATCTTCTTCTGCCATGTAATTTGCTTCCCTTGCTTCACGATACGTCTTGTATGCGTTTGCAACATTCTGGGGTGCGGTACATGTTTTGGCCCAATGTTCAGTTGATCCACATCGAAAACAAACATCATTATGGTCAGGCTCCCTTGATCGAGGCGCCATTGGGGCGCGATTTGGACGACCTATCCTCTTGGTGGCGTTACCACCATGGTCGGAGGCTCCGCCTCTCTCTCTCTTCACACGTTGACCTCCACGGTTCCGTGCACGCCTCTCTTGGCGATTTCCTTCCTCTTTAGGGCAAAGATATGGACCAGAACGTCCAGAATTGTCCCTATCCTTAGGGTTTCGCTCCTTGCGTCCTCCATTGGGGGCGCGACTATAGTTAGACTCTGGAATAGGCTTAGTTCCCACGGGTCTAGCATTATAGTTCTTCACAAGGATATTATCGTGATTTTCGGCTACGTTCATGGCGCCAATGAGCTCATGAAACCTTGTGATACGTCCTGCATTTACATCAATCCGATAATTCTTTGAAATCATCAATGCAGAGACGGGGAAGGTAGAGAGAGTCTTCTCGATCAACATCGTATCAGTTATGGCTTGGCCACAATACTCCATCAGAGACTTGATACGAAGAGCTTCCGAGTTATAATCAAGCACAGACTTGAAATCACAAAAGCGGAGGCTATGCCATCGCACTTCTAAATCAGGAAGCAGGGAGTCACGAACGTTGCCAAATCGCTGCTCAAGTTCTACCCATAGCTTTCTTGGGTCTTCCTCATTGAGGTATTCATTTTGGAGCGCGTCATTCATGTGCCTTGTCATGAGAATTATGGCCTTAGCTTGTTTTGCTTCAAAAGCAGTAGCTTGCTCGATTGAGAGCACGTTCTGACCAGGCTCTAGGATGGTTTCCAGAATTCCATCAGCCTTAAGATGTTGGCGCACATCTCGGACCCACCTATGGTATCCTGCGCCAGTTGTCTCGAGTGGAACAAAGCTCAACTTGTTCAGGTAACTTATCCTGAAAAACAACACAAGATTAGGGTTAGTTTCGGAGCGAAAAGACTACCACGAAAAACTATTAAATTTCTGAGCGTAGTCGCTTCCAAGAAATTAGGAATTTTCTGAGCGTATTCGCTTCCAAGAAAATCCGATTCCAAGAGGGGTTTTGGATTAGATCGAAATAACGATGTATGTGGTCGATCATTTTCTTCTCAACAAACTCTAAGTTTGGAGGACTCTACAAGCTCCAAGCTTGGAGTGAGCGCGAACCCCCACAGTTCGGCTTTTGGTCTCCCCTATGTAGAGAAAAGGGGGGTAGAAGAAGAGATTTTGGAAGTCCCGGAGAAAAGAAGAAGAAATTGAAAAACTTCACAAAAACGGGAACTTTTAGAAAAAATTACCTTAAAAGATGGTCGGAAAAATCGTCGCCGGAAAATACTGTAGCTACCGAAGTTACTGTAGCTGACCGGAAAAGTAGTAGGAAAATGGCCGGAAAAGTGTCAGGAAAAGTCGCCGAAAGTTGGCTGGAAAAGTGGCCGGAAGTCGGCCGGAAAAGTCGCCAGCGGTGGTTGACCGGCGTTGACTCAGGTTGACCGGTCTGCTGACTTGGCACAGGTGGCTGACATGGCTGACTGACTGGTGCTGACTGGATGCCTGCGTGGTGCTGACGTGGCAGAATGGTTATGGCTTGGCGGCTCGGTGGCTCGGCTTGGTCTTCTCCCCTTTTTTTTTTTTCTTTTCTCTCTGCCGGTTCGGTTTTAACCTTTTCTGGTGGCCGGTTCGGGTGATTTTTGGCCGGTTCCGGTGGAGGTTTTTCCGGTTCTGGGTTTCTGTGGTGGGGATGCTGCAGGAGGTTAAGTATGGCTGCAGGAAGTGTTGAGGAAGGCTTTGAACCGGGTAGAAGAACTTTTTGCTTCTTCCGGTGGCCGGTTCGGTGGTTTTCCGGCCGGTTCTGGGGATGGGGCCGCCGGTTTTGGACTCCTGGGGTTGAGATCTTCGAGTTTGGCGGCTGAGGTTTCTGGGATTTGAAGGCTACGAATTTAGGGTTTCAGGGTTAGGGCTCGTGCTGATAACGTGTTGTAGAGAAACTGAATTTGAGAGGAATTTGCTGTGTATTCTCATTGATAATAGGGGCCTCTTTATATAGAGGATTACAATTCATAGAATCTCAATCATACAAGGAAAGTAATTCTACATTGATTAGGATTCTAGATCCTTCTAATTAAATCCTATTACCACTAGGTCAAGTAACCTAGAGTTTGGGCTAAACACAAATTAGGTTTTCCTTCAACACGGAGTGAGTTTTTATTAAATGGCAAATAACATGAGATTTTTGGTGGGAAAATATAAATTGACGAAAATACCCATGACAAAAAGCTACATGACACTTGAGTTAACGGTATTATTAACGGCGTGTATGAATATTATGCATAAATAATAAGTTAAGGTATCAAAGTGATATATTTAGAAGATGAGGTACCAAAGTGTAGAATGACTTTAAGTTTGGGTATTGTTTATGACGTTTTCCCTCTCCAAAATTGTCATTTAGACCTCTCTCATTTTTTAAGTAATAGTTGACTTTGACAACTTATGTCAAATTACCAAAAAAGACACGAAAAAGGGGAAAAAATAAAAAATCTCTTTTTATCTCTACGAACTATACGTAGTTTGCATGTATGGTGTTCCGTACCTTTAGTTTGGAATACAAGTTTCGAGCAAATACAAATTTCGATTCAAAGGATAGAAGAAAAATTAGATGCTTGCAGTACATGTGCAATCTGGGCTCGTCCCATTGCTTCCGTGTACATCACAAGCAAGCAAAGTTGAGTTTTGCTATGATAGGTTTGTTAAAGCTGCAATTGATATTTCATAGTGGACAACTATGGCTGTTAATTCCGACACGACCCAATAACACGACTCGAAACCCGCACGAAATAAAGCAGGTTGAACCCGCAAGATTAAAAAGCGGGTCGACGGTGGGTCAACCCACCATGACCCATTTAATAAATGGGTCGGCCACGGGTCAACCCGCCAACACAAAGTGAACCCGTATAACCCAATTGTGTCATGTTTCTTCTTGAAATTTTGGACGTTCAGAGTATTTTATCATAGGATTAGACAATTTGAAATATTTCGCTTTTTAATTATTGGATTTAATTATTTATGAATCATATATAATTATTTATATCCTTCGTCTTGTGGAGTTTTTAGTGAATTTAATCAATTTATGCATTTTTTTAGTTAAATGGATCCCATTGTTAACGCTTAAATGAGTCATTTTGTCTAACAAGACACGACTTATTTATTAAATGGGTTAAGCGGGTTGGAAATGGGTAACCCGTTTAATAAATGGGTTGGGTTTGAGTTTAAATTTTTGACACGATTATTAAATGGGTTGAGTTTGGGTTTATATTTTGCGACACGACAAATACCTTAACCCGACACGAACCCAACCCGACACGATCCATTGACAGCCCTATGGACAACCATGTGATATATATATATATATATATATATATATATGTATTCAAGTTATTGTAGTTCGTCTCTACCATCTCTCTCGCGTTTGTATTGCATGTCTGACAACATATTAGTTATTTGTAAAAATGAGTTTGAAGTCTATTAAGTGGGGTAGTGCAAGTGCTAATTTTAGAGATATGAATAGAAGCTCACATGTACCGTCTGGAGTTTTTACCCCACATTGTAATTGTAGGTCACTACTTTAAATGAAATTGTCTGGACAAAAAAAAATAATTGAAAATATTATCTTTTTTTTTTTTAATAGAAGTTGATTGTTATTCAATAACCAACAGCTAATAGGCTATAGTTTACAAAACTTACATAAGAGTTCAAACAAGAAAATCCAGTAAAACCTATTCAAACAAAAGCAAACTAATTAATATCATTGGGAAGCTCACAAGAAGCTCACAATTAAGCAAGCCTATCCAAGAATGACAAAGCTTCGCCGATCTCCTATGGAAAGAAATCATTTAACTAGCCCTCATTTGTCAATCACACAATTGTGGTAAAAAAAGAAACTAGAAACTTCATAGAAGACTCATAGAAACTTACTCACCCTCGCACAGGCTTAAACGCTAAACAGAACAGCTAAGCAATAAACAGCTCCTTCCACACCTGCATTTTTACCTTCTGCTTTCGTAACCCGGCAACCAGACGGACAACCCCTCTTCTTCTTTAGAGCTGACCCTATTGAAATCGAAACCTCCACCAACTCACCAAGCTGGAATACCTAGGGTATAATTGCCAAACTAGGCTTAAAGATCTTCTTTCTCACACCCAAATCCAACATTGGGACTCCTTTAACTGCCAGCCCAGTAGAAAACCCAGCAGAGCCCACAATTATATTAGAATCGCCTGGCCCAAAGGTTTGCAGCCCAGTCAAACATGCGGTCAACCCTAATTCAAAATTAGGGTTTCACGTCGGTTTTTTCAAAGCCGCCACAACAGCACTTACTGCAGCACTCAACACCAGTCCATCCACCTCCACCATATCTCTAGCCATCTCCGACATCAAGCCTAGCTCTACGGGCCCCACAGGGAACATCTCCGGCCCCACCTCCACAGAAGCCTGCGGACTGGGTGCTAACTCAAAGCTCGATTCCAGGCCATCTCGGTCTGACACCGCCACCAGAGCCGCCACCGTCCCTTCAAGACCTTTGTCACATCCATCCTGCCCATGGATGAAGAACCTGCACCTCTTGTACCTAAACTCTAGAGCTACAGCCACCTCCGATGAAAAGTTGTACGTGCGCCGAGCCTATATCCAATGTTGTACATCATGGATCATCCGGATCCTCTGCATCGGATCCTTCCTCACCATCATCGCTTGATCAAATAGTATAAACCGCCCCAAATTGTTTCCCATGTATGGTTAGGGATCGTTCATTGCACATAGCAATACGAAGCCCCGTCATCGCCACCTAAACCTCTAGGTAGCGTAGCGGTACCTCCCAAACAGCATGAACAACATCGTAATCCGCCACATACAACATCGAATTGTTATAAAACCAAGGGCCGCCACTGAGGACATGGGTCTTTGCGTCCTGCTCCTTGAACTGGAAAACTGAAAAACGTCCCTCCTCCTACCAGATCAAAACACGTTCTTTCACTCTCCAAACACTAGAGATTGCCATCAAGAATGACGATATCACCACGCGCTTTAGAGATAGGAGACGTCCACAAAGATAAAGGGAAACCCAGAGATACCCTAATTAGATTCAACACAGCTGCCTCAATCCATGCATGATTAGCCACAACTTCCCCTTCCACCATCGCAGCTTAAACTTGATCAATTTCTCCACTATAGGGAAACCCTAGCAGAGAGTGTTTGGACCCAAAATGAACATTTTGGCCTGACAAGGCACGTCTTGGAGAAATTGAGCCAATATCAATGGCTCAAGCTATATATTGTCGAAAAGCTCGAAATATATATTTAGAGGCTAAATAAAGCCTACTATGGAAGCATGGAAGCATGAAAAGTCAACTTTAGCACATTTTCCTACTTCGGCTAGGAGAAACCGAGCTAAACAAGGAAGGAGGGGCGCCAGACTAACCAAATGAAATCTAAATGAGCTAAAAATTTCCAGATTAAATCTAGAAAGATCAAGGATCATTTCTTATGAAGAGTGCCAGAGTTAGTTTTGAGTGGAAGGCCTTCAAACAATCAGTCCAATTTTCTGCAGAAGCAAAACTGGAAAACTGGACCTGTAAGAGGTCCAGCAGCATTTCCGGCCCAACCACATGGAAGAAAGCTCTGAAAATTTTCCAAAATGATCTACACTCATTATGGATCATTTGATATGAAGAAGTCAAAGGCCTATTTTGAGTTCTTGGTGGAGATATAGCTGCAGAAAAATTGGAGCAGTAAGTGCTTAAACCTAACATTCCATTAGTGTTTTAAGTGCTTAAACCTAACATTCTATTAGTGTTTAAGTGCTTGAACCTAACAATTCCATAATCTCATAAGTGCTCCATCATGATCCCATTAAGTGCTCCATTATGATTTGTTTAAAGGTCAAATAGTGTTGCTTAGAAGCCTATATATAGAGGCAAAAACAAGACAACAAGGACACCAACACAATTCACTCATCAATACATCTCTGAGATGATCTAAGTCTCTCTAGAGCAACTTCTCTCCTTCTCTTTCTCTTACCGGTGACCACACTCCTAGTCCTAGTCTTCTCAGAAGCCGACTTTCAGTGCCACCAAACCCTCTGTCAACGTACTTCGATCCTAGTCTCCTCGGGAGCCGATTGTAGTACCACGACCATAACAGTTACGGAACCAGCCAAGCAAGGGTAACGCCCTCGCAAACCAGCCAAGCTAAAGTGACGCTTTAGCAGGTTCTCTCTACTTCCCAGTGGTTCTCGCTCTGCTCGATCTACAACATCGAGCATCGATTGTGATTTTCAAGAAGCTCAGCAAAAGTCCTCACCACGAGGCATAAACAATCCCACGACGAGGTTGGTGCTCTCCTCGTCCACAATCGCTTGAAAGAAGTCAGGTCAAGGGACTTCCCCGACGACCGCACCGGAACTGTGCTGGCACGCCCACGCAAGAAAAGAGACTGTTGACCAGCTGCAAAAAAATTCTGGAGCCAAACATTTTGGCACGCCCAGTGGGACTACACTATAGTCTTTTGCATTTGTTCGCCATCATTGAGATGCCAGGGGAAAATCTTTACCAAAAGAAATTCCTAAAGTGAATAGATGGTCAATGTTGCCACCACTAGCGATACTGCCATTAATGATGAGTTTACGCCTATTCCCATCCCAGAGGGGGCAAGCATTGAGGAACAGCTCGCGATCATCATGGCTAACATCGAGAGGCATAAAGAAAAGCGAGCCAGGGACATGGCCAGTTTGATCTCAAAAACAGAGCAGAGGTTTCGCGATTGGGACCAACAAATTGAGCAGAACGCTCGAGAAGCTAGAGAACAATTCCATAGCCTTTCTTGAGCAACGACAAACAGACCACTCAACATGCCGCGAACATCACATCTGAGTTCACGACCTTACGCGAGGAAGGTTCCAGCTTGGCTAATTCGCATCAAGGCGAATTTAAACGTCAAAAACCTGCACGCGAAGAGGTTGTTTCTAAGAATGACTTGCCTATAGTGGAAATCAACCTAATGGCCTCACTGGTGAATCATAGCCTTACATAGAGGCTACTTATGGAGAAGAGGATCAACAAGATTGTTCTTCTGATAAGAAAATTGTCTCTGAACAAATAGCTGATTTCTCCACTGATCAAACCAAATACGTGGCTACTAATCAGATGCTTGGGGGGCAAGACGTAGCCCACGTTCATACTGGTGATCACCAAAAGCAAGTTCTTAAGGATTCTAATAGCCAAGCGGTGATTAAATATGGTCTAGGCGACCAAAATGTCGTTTACCAGGAAGAAAAGCCTCTAGAAGTTCATGATCAATTCAATTGTGACTCTGCTACTGGACATCATCATAACCATACAAAGGGTCATGGGCAGGGCCCACCTTACTATCATCAATTTAGCCTTGGCCATGCTGGACGTCATGGTGGAGTTAACCAATTAAGCCATGGCCAACTTAATTATCAATTAAGTTGTGGTCTTGGAAAGCCAATCTGTGGCTTTATTAATCAATTCAATTTCAAATTCTTCATCAATGTTTCATGGCCAAGCGGTGGCTTTGATATACATGGAGGATACATTTGCAACCCACCTAGCAAGAATGGCCAGAAAAATTATTTCAGTGGCCAATTTGTCCTTCATGACTGTAAATTTGAGTATCATCAATACAAGTTAACTCTTGTTTACAATTATCCAGCAAGTGAAGCTCTTGATGTGGAAAATTCAGACCAGCAAGTGGTCAAATGCAAAACCCAATTCGTGGCATATTCGAAAGACAACATGTTCTATGATATGGTAGTTGGTAACAAAGCCGATCTATACTCATCTTCATCTCCTCAATTGCAATTGAAGATCATGCTTCACCAACCAACAAGGATACTTGGGGGGCAAGATTACCCTTCTCACGAGCCAAATTCCTCCAAATTCTTCAACACGAAGTATATTTGTTCTTTTCCTACAAGCTCTCACAGGAAGGATTTTTACCCTACAAATTTTGATACATCAAAGCTTGGAGTGAAGCATAGATGGCCTCCCCCGTTATCTTGTAGAGGCTGCGAATGGTGGAAACACACCACTATTAAGAAGTTGAGGTTGGTAAGGGGTTGTGAATCATAACGGAATAGGTGAAGTCTCTTTTGTTAATATTGGCCTAAACTCCCTATTGGTGCCTAGTTCAGGTTCCTTAAGGTTAAGGGCGGCTTTTATTAACACTTGTTGAACTGTCTTCATACTTATGACATTTCTCATCTTCGTAAGTATAGCCTATGTGAAATGGTGTCTAGAAAGGGGACAACGTCCATGACAGGTTCTTGAATCCAGAAGTACGTGCAAATGGGCCTAAACCAGTATGTGGGAGTAGCTCATGCCAAAATGGATTCTGCCTCTCTTATTCGCCCTCCCCCACCTGGCCATTTCAGTAAGGTTGCCCAAAAGATTTGAAAGAAAATTTGTATCTAGGCGACTATACTTGGGCCGCATGTCTAAACCTTGATTCACATTATCTTATTGAATTCAGCTACTTATTAAAAATAAAAAAAATAAAAATAAATAAATAAAAGAAAAATAGTGCGATCCCAAAATTACTGAGGAGTCGAAACACTGAGGAATTAATTTATTAGCCAGTTTCTTCGCATAAGCCTTCGTGGGAAATTCTATGTGTTCCTACACTCATGAAGCTACTAAGCCGAGTCAGCGGCTCCAGAAACTTTTTCCAGCTTTGCCCTCACAGGAAAGGCTGAGCTCAAGGGAAGTGTGAGAGCCACCACCGTGACCACCACCTCCATCGGAAGTAGTCTTCATGTTGCCAAAGATGTCCTCACCGTGCATGGGAAACAGTGGAAGGGTTTTAATCTCCTGGTGATCTTCTCCTCGTTGTTCCATGATGGATCCACCAACACCAGCAGAACTAGTTGACCCAAAATTGAGATTAATGGATCCACCAATAAGCCCTGATCTTTGCTTGGGCACTTGAACATCCGAAGTGAGCTTCTTCTTCTTCAGCTTCTCCTGAGCCCTTTGATTCTGGAACCAATAAAAGACGTTCTTGTTCTCGATCTGTCCGTACCATTTTAGCTGGAGAGTGATCCTCTGAACCTGCTCTACAGTGGGGGACTTAACTCCCTTGTCATCGTAAAGCTCCTTGAGGATTCTTATATGATCTATAGTAGGAAGTGACCCAGTATTACTCTGCTCGCAATGCATGTTAGGACTACTCTCGGCTGCTTTGTTGCTTCCTCCATCCTCGGTTGGATGCCGGTTTTTTGGTTCCATTGATGATGGATTGAGAGAATGTGAGAATGGAAGAGTGATGATGATAAGTAATTAAGAAAGATTGCTGTTGATGAAACGATTTTTGGATTGGAAATTTGGGTTTTTAATGTGGAGGAAGATATAGGCATGCAAATGTCCACCCTTGGATGGACGGTCGAAGAGAAGACTCAAGTGTCAGTAAAGCGTGATTAAAGTTGCCCTAAATTTCAGAAAAGAAGGAATTATTGGCGCGTGAGGGAACCGAACGGTTTTCGATGATGTAACTATTCCATTTTCAATATTATCTTCTCACGGTGGAGTTTTCAACAGCTAATTAATGCGAATTGAGTTGGGGCCAGCAAGTGGATCCAAAAGATAAATATTTTCTCAAAACCCTCGTCGCGAGGCTCGATTTTGACGCATAATATATTTTAAAAGTTCATATTATTTTCAATATACAACTATGGGGGCCTATATTTGAGGCTTTGCGAGAAACAATTATTGGCTTCTCACGGATATTGGAATATCAGGATAAGAAAATATTATTGTATTCATAAAATGGCTGTGCGGCCAAAAGCAATACATTCATTACAAAGCCACAAGTGGCTAGAATACAAAACAGGAATCTTCAGATATCTTTTGAATCTTTTCTCAAGTGGAAGCAGCTATAGAATCCAACGTCGGGTTGAGCCGCGCCATTATCTCAAGGAGGGCAGACTTCAGGGAAGGAAAAAGAGGAGTAACTGAGCCCCCGCGCTCCCTTTACCTGGAAACGGCAGAGGAATACAACATAGGCTTGGCCAACGCCAGTATCCATGAGAAGGGGAGACTCCAGTAAAAGAAAATAGAGCCTCCAAGCCCCCTCAATTGGAAGCAGCTATGGAATCCAACGTCGGGTTGAGCCGCGCCATTATCTCAAGGAGGGGCAGAGAGTGAAGGAACCGAATATCAGCTTGAGTCTCTGCACCCCCTCTAGCCTTGGTAACCACCATTAGTTGGACGTGAAGTATAGGAACAGTCATTTTGTAGCTTGAACCCATTCCTTCAAAGAGTCCATCCCTTCTCATCCCTCCAAGATTCTATCAAGAAGAGACAGGGGGAGAAGGAGGTGAGAACCAAAACCCCTTCCATCTGGAGGGCACAACACGGGCCGGGTCCAAAAGGAAGGAAACAGAGGAGGAAAGATGAACCCCAATTTGGCTTCCCCCCCTTCCCCAATTTGCTCCAAGTGGGGGATCCTAATAAAGATGATCTTGCATGATCGTGGATCTCACACTCGGAGCCCCCTCGTGTTTCTAAACCAATCTGAAGCCTGGTATTGTTGTTGCAAGATTCCAGAAAGGCGAAAATAGGGGTCGCTTAAGATTACACCATAAGGCCTAACCCAGGCTTAAGATTACGACATAAAGCCTAAAATTTAGAGGCTAAAGGTCATTTCATGAGGGGAAGATTTGTGAAGAATGAGAAAGAGAAGCAAGGACTGAAAGGCCATTTCTTGAATGTTTCAGAAAATTTGTTGTGAGTATTCCTTGCCCAAAATACAACTATTTAAAGGGACTTCAGGAAAATCCCCACTCTTGGATGGATGGTTAAAGAGTCAAACCGATGTCAGTAAATCGAGATTAGTGATTCCAAATCTGGGGAAAAAAAGGGACTAGTAGCATGTGAGGAGCGGTTTTTGAGGAGTTAGCTATTAAAAGAAGAGATTATTGGCATTTGAGGAGACCGACCGGTTTATGAGGGGGCCTACAAAGATTGGCCCGCAAAGCTCAATTTCAAACAAAGTTCCTCCACGTGGCGTTTCGCTGCAATGGCACCAGCTTCGGCCTGAGTGGCCCGATCTCTGATACGGGCCAGGTTGCGGCCCATTTCTTCAGAAGCAGCCAAAGGCTCATCAAGTTGAGCTTCTTCTGCAACAATCGCATTCTCAACAAAAGCTAAATGGGCTTGGAGGTCCTCGATCTGAAGTTTGAAGTCGGACATTTGGATTTGTAGTTCCTGCAGGCGGTTCATTTAAAATATCGCGGGAGATGTCCATTTCTCGAGAGACACTATTCAAAGCCTCTTGAGCATCGTGAGCCTGGGTGTTTGCGGCCGATTGACGTCGGCGGGCCATATCAAGTTCATTCAGCAAAGAGTCGATAGCACTAAATTGCCACAGAATCAAAACCTTCTCCTGGCGAAGATACCTTAGAGCTTCCAAGACTCGCGGGAGGATGTCAGTCTCCAATACCTGAGGGCCCAGATATTCGTGAAGCACCATCTTAGCCTCATCCACAGCAGAAGGAGGAGTTACCTCCAACACCCTCATCAATCTCTCGAATCTGGTAGGAGGAGGAGGCGGCAGAGGCGCCACAGGATCACGAACCACCAATGCAAAAGGGTGGATAGCTTCCTCAGTTTCTTCATCTTCAATAGGTTGGTCTATCCCTTCAGCCGCAAGAGAATCTGGAAACTCAACTCGCGGCTCACCATGGGCAAGTGGAGCAGATTCAAGAACAGGGCCCTCGGCTTCGACGGTTGTCTCATTTATTCGCGAGACTTGGGGGGAACCACCACTGTCAGTATCATTTTCCATCTCTGGGGCGACTGTCCCGCCGATAGGACCCTCAATGTTTGTAGCCACCTCTTCGGTACAAACAGAATCCTGGTCAGATTCAGAAAGTCAGAGAGCGAGGTTGGATAAAAAAGGAAAATGGAAAGCATTGGCCAATAGTGGCTTACCTCTCGAGCTGTCGGGTCAATATCTGGTACGTGGTCACCAAGAGGAAGAGACCTCACCTCATTCAGCTCTTGGACCTCTAGTGTCACGAGAATCTCTTTCGTCATCAGTTCCTCATAAGCGGCAGAAGCCTCAGAGTGGCTTTCCACGCTTTCATGCTCCAAGGAGTCGTCATCGGAGATCGTTATTAGAATGGTAGGATGCCCTGTAGATCTGGGAGACGGAAGAGGCGCCACGGGATTAGTTGATGCTTGAACTAGCGAGAGAGTTGGCTCTTCTACAGCGGCTGAGGATCCATCCTCACTCAGGCAAGAGGGATCAGTGGTCCTTTGACAGACCTGTCAAAAGGTATATAATGAAGATCATGCCTAGATTCTAAAATTTAAATAGAATAAGAAGGGGATGGAGTTTACCAATCGCATTACCAGAGGTTCGTCATCTTCAAAACTCTCTTCGACGGATTGAGACTTATCGCGTTTGCAAGCAAAGACAGTAGTGGCCTGTACGAGAAAATAGTCACAATTCAAAAAGGGGGAAAGCACCAAATATGCAAGTTTGGGATCGTTCTTAACCAAATTACCTCAGCAGGATCTTCATCATGAGAAGACTCTCCATCAGGAGTCTCCTCTACTATTGCCCTTTGTTTCCCAGCCTGAATCGAGTTTGTCTTGCTCCGGGTAGTTTGCTGCAAAACACACTCAGGAATAAGAGCGGGAAAATCATTTCATGAGGAAAAGGAATGGTGAAGAAAGACAAAAACTTACTATTGCCCTGAGCTCATGGATTTATATCCCTGGACGCGATGAGCTAGAAGGTAGAATAGGTCGCGGGGGTTATGCTGCAGGGTTGGAGAAGCGCTCAAGAATCCCGCGGTCCTCCGGACCAGGACTACTCATGCCACGAAAGATCAGGACGAAGAGTTCGTCATGTGGCAGGTCCCAACAGTTCACGAACACTTCTTTCCGCCAATCAACATAATCATCGTCGACATCATTGAGGAGGTATAGCGCTCTAACCCAAGGGGCAATCACTATCAAAGTAAACTGACTCTGAAATGGGGCAGACCCAGGTGGGGCTAATCTCCGCCAAGAGGTGTAGTAATTGGCAGAATCAACCAGAGGCCAGGGTACCAACTGGGCCAAACCAAATTGGCGAGCAAAGTGGTTAGGGGCATAGAGCTCATAACTTATGCGATCAGTGGCAAGACGAATGTCCAAGCAGGAGATGGTGCGACGAAAGGCCAGGTCGACTGGGCAGAAAGCCATCATCAAGGAGAGGAGGGAATCGCCTAGAAAAGACTATTTTTGGGTCTGGCATCTCTCCCAGCAAGTACAAATAAATAAAACACTCGGAGTAGGGTAGAGCTCGATACCTTACGTTGCAGCAAAGCCAGTTCCCCAAAAGGGAATCAACTGGAGGTTCCTTTGGAATATCACCGCGACGGAAGAGAGTGAAATAAATCTATAGCCAAAAGGTAAGGATCCAGAAGGGGCCACTAATGTCGGTATCAAATGGGCGCATTACGGCTCTATAAAGGGAGCGATATAACGCACCCAATACAGGTTGCCCAAGGCCAACGCAAATACCATTGTAGAGAGCAGTGGCTAGAGAATTCCAGGGCCCAGTAGGTTTGTTGGAAGAAGTGCAAAAGATAAATTTGCAAAGCCAGAATTCCAGGAATGCAATACCTCCCGTATGGTCACACAGGGTGCAGTTACAGTTGCGCCAAAATGAGTAGAATTTGTTGTGATGTCCCCGACCAGCCATATCCATTCTCAAAGGAAATTGAATGCCATCAAACTGACCATGCACATAGGGGTCAAAATCAATGGGCAACCCCGTGATGGTAAGAACATACAGCAAAGTTATGCTCATTTGCCCAAACCGGAAATCGAATGTATTGCTGGAGGTGTTCCAGAAGCAAAGAGCGGCGGCTAGCGGTGCAGGGCTAGTATTATGGGGAAGACAGAAGCATAGATCGATGGTTTGGGTGATACCCACCGCATCCCATCGGGCCAAATCTCTCGCTCGGACCTCCTGATACCAAACCTTTTCCTCGGGAGCGACGGTAGGCCAGAAGCCCACTTTCCTCCTTGGTCCCCAACTGCTAAAATTACCAGGCACCTGCCGAAGAGTCGCTATGGGACGGCGGATGGGAAGCCCATAATAGGACATAACATCATCTGGCAAACGATCGCAAGGTGTGGGACCCAGACTCGCTTGACTATCACCACCACCAAAGCCCATCAGTCGACTTCTCTCCTCTCTGGTCTGACGTCTACATCGAATACTCATGTTAGTCCGCCAGTTGAATGCGGCTTTCTCAGTGATTTCATCTGCCTGATCGATAACGAATGGTTTCTTGGATGCCATTTCTAGGTCGCAAGGATTACTTCTCCATTACACCTTGATTTATAGCTCAGATATTTTTGGAGATTAATTTATTAGCTGGGCCAGTAAGTGGCCCTAGTTGATAATTAATGAATCATTATTCCATCTTGAGAATCGCATCTAAGGCGACAGTGAAGATACTTCTCCTTTACACCTTGATTTATAGCTCAGATATTTTGGAGATTAATTTATTAGTTGGGCCAGTGAGTGGCCCTGGTTGATAATTAATGAATCATTATTCCATTTTGAGGATCGCATCTAAGGCGACAGTGAGGATATTCAACCTTTTCTTACCACAGCAGGGCCAGCATAGTGGCCTAATGTTTTTTAATTAAAACATGATTAAAACCGATGTGGTTTTAGATGCTAAAGTTGCAGCAAGTATGTTGGTTTCACTTGGTCACACGTCATGATGTCGATAGCCATGATCCAATCATCCTCTTCGGCATAAGACTCGCGAAGGATTAAATGACAGCAAACAGTTTGCTATTTTGCATCTTATGTCGCCAAGTACTATAGGCCTTGATCAAGCCAGGAAAGCGGCTCCAACCCCTACATTTGAGAAAATCAATAGAGAGCCAGCGAACAAGGCAGATACTTGTTGCTATACATATGGCGAAATAACCACCAAGGAAGATAAGGATCCTCATTCGCGATCAAAAGCAGTCTCCTTCACATGGGGGGCACGCTAAAGTTCTGATCTACAACCTGCCCAAGTTTCGCCAATTCACTACATACCAGACATCAGATACATAGGGGCAATAAAGTTGGCAAAGAAAGCGTCAGTTCATGACAAAGGCAATCCAGATTGTGGCATTCAAGCTTTATGGCCTATGTAGAGGCCTATATGGAAACAGTCAAGCCAATACAAGTGGCTTTGGAGCAACAAAATTATAAGAGTAGTGATGATTCAAGACCTCTTCAGTCAAGACGAAGACCTTTAACTTCGAGGTCTGGGGGGCAATGTTTGGACCCAAAATGAACATTTTGGCCTGACAAAGCACGTCTTGGAGAAATTGAGCCAATATCAATGGCTCAAGCTATATATTGTCGAGAAGCTCGAAATATATATTTAGAGGCTAAATAAAGCCTACTATGGAAGCATGGAAGCATGAAAAGTCAACTTTAGCACATATTCCTTCTTCGGCTAGGAGAAACCGAGCTAAACAAGGAAGGAGAGGCGGCAGACTAACCAAATGAAATATAAATGAGCTAAAAATTTCCAGATTAAATCTAGAAAGACCAAGGATCATTTCTTATGAAGAGTGCCAGAGCTAGTTTTGAGTGGAAGGCCTTCAAACAATCAGTCCAATTTTCTGCAGAAGCAAAACTGGAAAATTGGACCTGTAAGAGGTCCAGCAGCATTTCCGGCCCAACCACATGGAAGAAAGCTCTGAAAATTTTCCAAAATGATCTACACTCATTATGGATCATTTAATATGAAGAAGTCGAAGGCCCATTTTGAGTTATTGGTAGAGATATAGCTGCAGAAAAATTGGACCAGTAAGTGCTTAAACCTAACATTCCATTAGTGTTTTAAGTGCTTAAACCTAACATTCTATTAGTGTTTAAGTGCTTGAACCTAACAATTCCATAATCTCATAAGTGCTCCATCATGATCCCATTAAGTGATCCATTATGATTTGTTTAAAGGTCAAATAGTGTTGCTTGGAAGCCTATATATAGAGGCAAAAACAAGACAACAAGGACACCAACACAATTCACTCATCAATACATCTCTTAGATGATCTAAGTCTCTCTAGAGCAACTTCTCTCCTTCTCTTTCTCTTACCGGTAACCACACTCCTAGTCCTAGTCTTCTCAGAAGCCGACTTTCAGTGCCACCAAACCCTCTGTCAACGTACTTCGGTCCTAGTCTCCTTGGGAGCCGATTGTAGTACCACAACCACAACAGTTACGGAACCAGCCAAGCAAGGGTAACACCCTCGCAAACCAGCCAAGCTAAAGTCACGCTTTAGCAAGTTCTCTCTACTTCCCAGTGGTTCTCGCTCTGCTCGATCTACAACATCGAGTATCGATTATGATTTTCAAGAAGCTCAGCAAAAGTCCTCACCACGAGGCATAAAGAATCCCACGACGAGGTTGGTGCTCTCCTCGTCCACAATCGCTTGAAAGAAGTCAGGTCAAGGGACTTCCCCGACGACCGCACCCGAACTGTGCTGGCACGCCCGCGCAAAAAAAAAGACTATTGACCAGCTGCAACAAAATTCTGGAGCCAAACAGAGAGAAAAGTCGACTCTTAATACTACTTGCATTGAAAATATTACCATGCATAAATACCCATATGCTTTAACAATTGAAAATAATTGAACATTTTGAGAATATCTTTTACCACTTCTCAGAAAAGAAAAAAGAAAAAAGAAAAAAGAAAAAAATGTCTCTATCTTTTACCATGAAATTCTCCGGACAAAGAAATACTTCTTTTTTCTTGTATTTTGATTCAGTTTTGGGGCCAGCCATATATAAAAAAGACAAAGAAATTGAATCCTAAGAAGCTAAGAAACTTTAGCCCAACTATATAAAGAAGGCCTGAGAAAGAAGGGCCGATCAACCCACACGGACTTGATTGTCCAAAAGAAAATGGGCTTGGAAAGAAAAAACTAATCTGATTTATATGGCCCAACTTCATAACATGCAAAGATAGAGGATCTGAAAAATAGTAGAAACCATTCTAAGGCCTCGTTTCGTTTCGTTTTTTCTTTTTTTTAACTTCCCACAAAATTTCATTTTCGGTGTTTGGTAACATTAAAAAAGTTATCAGAAGTTGTTAAAAAATTTGTAGCTAATGCAACAAGATAATAGAAAGTGAGTAATAAATTCAAAGAAAATAAGGGGAGAAAATGAATCATTTGGTCTACGAAAGAAACTACTTTCCCACATTTTTTTTTTAATAAAGAGTTGGTGCGACCGCCCTCAAGTCTTGATTAATGAAACTGCCGAATACAAGAGGGGGACATTGAGTCTAAACTCTTTGTTACAATAAGTATCTACAGAACATTCTGAAATGATATCAGGAGTCTCTACAAACTAAATGTATTCTAACAAGCGTCACCGTCCCTTATATTTCGAAAGAAAGAGCAAAAGTATTTCATTTCCTTTTGCATCCCAAACACAAAAAATGAATGAGTTTTCTTTTTCTAAGACTCCAATTTCATGAACCAAATGAGATCTAAGAGAAACCAGCAACAAGCAAATTAAACATTAAGGGTGCAGTGTGTGTGTGTGTGTGTATATATATATATATATATATTCTCTGACAATATTTTGCATATACCCATACCCTGTAAAAGGGCTTCCCTAAAATTTTAATTTTCTATATATTTATTTTCTCGAGGGGTCGTCTAGGGTACCTTGATGTATGTCATACCTTTATTATTATTATTTTTTAATAAATTAATATAGTGGAAACCTATTGAACCGGTTAACAGATTGCCCACTTAAATGTTGACATGTGTCATTCTTAAAAATAAATTTTACTATATTAACAACACATTCTTTCTTGATATGTAATATTGTTAAGAAACAAGTAATAAATAAGGGCTAAATACTAGTTAGTACCCTGTGGTTTAGATCCAAAATCAATTCAGTCTCTGGACTTCTAATTTCATCAAAAACACCTCTGCACTTTCAATTTTGATATAATAGGTCCAATTCGTTAATATTTTGTTATGGGTTCAAGTTATAGTTGGATTATTTGTTGAAAAATTATTAATTTTTAATAGTAGGACTCACTCCTAAATTGATTATACAGACCACCTCGACACCACATTATAAAACATAGGCCATATATGAGTCACGTTAACAAGTTAAATAACTCAATTGTTGGAAAAATATCAAATTAGACCTATTAGATCAAAATTGAAAGTGTAGGGGTGTTTTTGATGAAATTAGAAGTTCAGGGACTGAATTGATTTTGGACCTAAACCACAGGGTAGTAATTTGTATTTAGCCCAATAAATAATGTCAAAATTGTTTAATTAAAATTGAAATTGAAAGAGAATTGAGCTGTACTTTCATTGATAATAGGAGCCTCTTTATATAGAGGATTATAAGACAGAGAATCAGAGTTGTACAAGGAAAGATAATCGTACAATTAATCGGATATCTATGAATATCCTCGAGAATATCTCTAATTCAAAACCCTATTACAACTTGGTCAAGTAACTACTAGAGTTTAGAGTTTGGGCCAGACACATATCTGGATTTACTTGAACGCTTCCCCTTGTGTCCCTCAAATGTGGTGCTCCTCTTGTTGCCTCATTAAAAACTTTGCCTAGTAACAAAAACCCTATCGGACAAAAATAACCTCGGTCGAAGGGAAAAAAGAGAACAACAGACCCTTCACGTTTCGAGACTTTATATGTAGACATCTCCCCCTGATGACTACAGTCATCGGAGTTCGGATAACTTTCGCAAACAATGCTACCGACATGTTTCTCGAAAGTGGAATTTTGGCAATGACTGAGTGAGCAAGTCTGCTACACTGTCCTGAGATCGAACCTAGTTCACTTTGATCTTGAGGAGAGTCTATTGTTCCTAATTATATTTTGTGTTGTCGCTTTTGATGTAGCCTTACTTCATTTGTTCAAAACAAACAGCATTATCCTAAATGCTCGTAGGCTCATCTATGGTAGACTTTAAACCACAATTGTTTAACATGTGTAATTATGAATCAAATCCATATACATTCACGAACCACTTCGTGAAGAGCAATAATCTCTGCATTTTTCGAAGATATAGCAACTAGGGTTTGTTCTGTAGACCTCCAAGATATCATAGTCTTTACTCATGGTGAACACTTAACCAGTTTGGGAAGACTTTTATGTGGGTCAGAGAGATACCTAACATCAGCAAAATCTTCCAAAACACATGTTGTTTTGGGATGGAGATAGAAGACGCAGGCTAGTGTTGGCGGCATTCCTGGTGTTTGATGGATTTGAAACCATCGTCTCTCTGTAGGGATAGAACAAGCCCATATCAATCGTACATCTCAAGTACCGAAATATATCTTTTACACCAATCCAATGGTTTCAAGTTGGCGTACAGCTACACCTAGCTAACAAGTTCACAACATATGAGATGTCTGGTCTTGTGCATTGGGGTAAGTACAATAATGCGCCTATTGTACTTAAGTATGGCACTTTTGCCTCTAGCGCATCTTCATCATCATTCTTCTGACAAAGATGATCCTTTTCAGGATCAAGATTACAGACGATCATGGGGGTGCTTGAAGGCTTAACCTTGTCAAAATGCCTAAGCATCTATCAATATGGTGCTCAAGTTCCAAACCGAGGCATAATCATGTTCTCCCAAAATCCTTCATCTCAAACTCAGATTTCAAGTGTTCAGCGGTTTCCCTTAACTCTTTAAGGGCTTCCAATGAAGAACATGAATTGCAATAGAATCCAAAACTTGTTATGGAAATGCGCAGGCATATCCCTTCCCAATCAAGTCGTCACTTTAGTGAGCGTTTCAACCTTATTGTAAACGCGCTCTGTGGTCTAGAGCCATTTGACTTGAGTAAATGAGGTTCACCATGAACCTTCATGTACATTATGTATATAGATCCCCATAGAGATACATCGTAACCACATTTATAAGCTGCATGTTCAGTTATTCAGAAACTACCAAACTGACAGGGTAGTGGAGTGCAATGACATCCATTACGAGAGAAAATGTCTCATCGTAGTTGATTCCAGGGAATTTTCATGAGAAGCCTTGCACCATAAGGTGAGATTGCTATCTCTTTTTCTCATCACGCTTTCTAACGAACACCCATTAGTCAATAGGTTTTATATCAAGAGGTGTTGGCATCACTAGCTCAAAAACCTTTCTCTTTGTTAGAGAATCGCATCTTTCCTTTTAGGCCAAATTTCTCTACGTTGGCATTCATTCATCAACAGAGCGTGGTTCGATATCATCAGACTTAACAAACTCATGTGCAACGAAATGCTCAACTACATCATCAATTATGATAGAGTTTCTATCACACATCTCATGTACACTAGTGTAAGTTTCATCGAGCTCTATATTCTCAAGAATAGGTTCTGACGTTGAGACATCCCCCAACGATAACCATAATCCATAAGATTCTCATGAGACTGATTTTGAGTCTTCATGATCAAAGGATTGAAATGTGTCAAAGTATCTTTCGAACCCACGGGCCTCCCACGCATCTTAGCTGGGGCCATGGCCTATAACACCTGAGTGCCACTCTCTTTGGCGTTAGCACCATGCCTACCTCCGTGTAGAATGGCACTACGTCCTCTCGTAGGGACGTCAATCCTTGCAGGCATGTTTGCAGCATATTTGTATGATTTCGTCACTTTAACGAGGATCGAGATGAGACATAGTTGGGACTGGCCACGATAATTCATATCGTTCCTATTGAACATTCGTGTTCTTATCTCCCCTAACGACCAGAAGACTGTCTCATCAAAGTGACATCTGCAAATCTAGCGGTAAGGAGATCGCCTAGCAAGGGCATTAAGTGGCGAACGATTGTTGGAATCTCAAATCCAACGTAGTGGTCCATTCGTTTGTAAGGACCCATCATAGAGCGCTGTGGCGGCGCAATTGACATATAAATGGCACACTCAAATATGCGTAAGTATGATACTTGTACCCAGTCACTAGCTGTAACGCAGAGGTAGATTAAGTGGCGGTTATGCATAGCTGCATGCGATATTGCATCACCCCAAGCGGATATAAGGAGATTGGTGCGCATTACCAATGTCTTGACTACCATCGTAGTCATTTATGTGAGACCATTTGGGTATGTATATGGGAATATGATGTCCAACATAAGTCCTATTTCAATAACCATCGAAAGTCTTCGATGTAAACTCTCTAACATAGTCAAATTCAATGAACTGAATAGGATGATTCGGGGAGTGAGCCCGTTGTCATATGATATGTCCCAGGAGTATAGCATAACCAAAATTACAAGTGGACAATGGCACAACATATGACCAGCGTGTTTGCGTGTCAACCAACATCATGAGATATTTAAACGTCCGCAAGTTGGTTGAATCAATCCATAGAATCTCCATGGAGTCTGTGTAAGAACAGAATGAGTATTTTCATATCCTTTAGATATTAGGTCTCAGTCCTAATTTCCCTAAGGAACGGGCTTTGTAAAACGAGCGAGAGGCTTTAGAATTAACCAATGATGATTTTGGGGGGGCCTAAGCGTCTGAAACGCTATTTGAAGCAAAGTTGGTGATTGCAACATCACATGGGGCGTCATCAAAATGATGTACGCTATCTATGGTGTCATGGATAAGGACTATGCTAGCCCTAGCCTGGTAGTGGATGGCGACGGCTCCGGAGGCAGCGGCAGCAGTCACACTTAGTCTAGGAATCAACTTTTGATTCATGCTTTGTTTCGCTCGAAAGAAAGGATGCCCATGTGAAGTCTTTAGTAGACGGGTCATCATATCATGACCAGGATGACCTATCATGTCTTGACAAAGCTAATATGTGTCTAAATCTAAGAGATCTTCTCTCATTACTTTATTGGATTTAATTGCTCGAATAGTGACATATGGTCCATTAGAGAGACACATAAACTTCTATAAGATGTGTCTTTGTTCGCAACCATTAGAGGTATTGTAAAGGAACTCATTTCCGTTCTTTACATGCTTTTTCGCATGAAATCCATTGGCTATTCATAGGTGCGATTTGCCATAGAAGCGTAGAGAGTTTTTATGACAATAATCAAGAGGCTATTTGGCAGGGGGAACTTGGGCTATTCCATGTCCTTTAATTAATATTGATGACCCAGCCATCATAGTCACAAAGTAATATGCTCATAATCAAAATGGAGTCAAAATGAAAATAACGCGAAATTTTATTCATAAGCCAACAGATTACATCATTGTCTCTTAACCATTAGGAGAATCTAATCCAAATGCTAGCTAATGCAAAATAAAGGTAGTCGTTTGACTTCTTTCGGTAACTCCAAAGTAAATATGACCAGGTGAGTAGGGAGATGTCGGTGTAGCAAAACTCGCTAAGTATCACTTATCTCAAAACCTTCCTAGACATCAAACTCATTTTGGATGAGCCTATATGAAGAAAAACTAAACCAATGACATTTACTATAAAGTATATGGCAATTGCCTATTACTTTTTTTTGAAAAATAGAGACTTAAACAGAATTGGCAATCTATTGATCCCATCCAGATTTGTAATCTTCAATCCTTCACTCTAAATTATCTTCTTGATCTTCTTGTTCCACATAGTGAGCTTCTCTTGCTTCACAATATGCTTTGTAGGCCGTGACAATTTCTTCACGAGCTCTACAAATGTGTGCCTAATTACCGGATACTCCACATCAAGAACATACATCACTTTGCTTAGACTTCATTGATTGAAGCGCTTTGAAAACGTCATTTAGATGGCTCTTAGTGTTGGTGGCGCCACCAACATCCCTCTCTCTTTCCACGTTTACCTCTTCGGTTCCGTGTTCGTCTATTGGCGGTTACCTTCCCAAATAGAGCGATTATATGGACCAGAATGTCCAGAAGTATCCCTAAGATTGGGGTTTCGCTCTTGGCACTCTCTCTTAGAGGCGCGACTATAATTAGATTCCGGAATATGCTCTGTTTCTACGGATCTCTAATTATAGTTCTTTACAAGGATGTTGTCATACTTTTCAACGACATTCATAGCTCCAATAAGCTCATGAAACCTTGTGATCCATCCTGCAGTAACATCGATTTGATAGTTCTTAGCAACCATTAATGCAGAGACGGGGAATGTAGAGAGTGTCTTCTCAATCAACATCACATCTGTGATCTCTTTACCACAGAATTCCATTAAGGATTTAATGTGAAGTGCTTCCGAGTTGTAGTCCAGAACTGACTTGAAATCACAAAAGCGAAGGCTATGTCATCTCACTTCTAGGCCAGGAAGCAAGGAGTCACGGACGTTGCCAAAACTTTTTTCGAGTGAGACCCACATCCTTCTTCGGTCTTCTTCATTCATACACTCATACTTGAGCGAATCATCCATATGACGAGTCATTAGGATGATGGCTTTCGCCTTATTTGCCTATAAGGCTGCTCTATTTTCTTCCAAAACTTGAGTTTGCTCAACAGTTAGCACATTCTGGCTAGGCTCGAGAATCCTATCTAGGATTTCATCGGCCTTGAGATGCTGGCAAATATCACGAAGCCACTTGTGAAATCCAGAGCCAGTTGTTCCCAATGGAGTAAAATCCGATTTGTTCAGGTTACTCGTCCTGAAAGAGAACAAGAAAAATGGTTCATTTTGGAGCGGAAAAAACTACCACGAAAACATACAAAATTTCTGAGCGTAATCGCTCAGAAGAAATTAGGAATTTCTAAGCATAATTGTTTCCAAGAAATTCAATTCCAAAATGTATTGGATTAGATCGAAACAATGACGTAAGTGGTCGATCATAAATTCTCTACAAACTCTAAGTTTGGAGATCTCAACAAGCTCTAAGCTTAGAGTGAGCATGAACCCCCACAGTTCGGCTGAATTAGGTCTTCCCTATGATGAAGAAATGGGGGGTAGAAGAAGGGAGTTTGTAAGTCCCCAAGAAACAGAAGATAAAATGAATAAAAATTCAAAAACGGGAACTTTGAGTAAAAATTACCTTGAAATAGGTCACAGGAAAATTTGGCAGGAAAGTTGACCGAAGTTGACCAATGTTGACAGGTGCTGACGTGGTGATGGTGCTGACATGGGAGCCGACGTGGCGATGGTGCTAATGTGGAAGCCAACGTGGCGATGTTGATGACGTGGCAGAGATGCTGACGTGGTGGATCTAATGTCAGTGGGCCTGTGGCAGTGGGCTTTGACTCCTTCTGGGTTGTTGACCTTTGGTCTTTGACTTCCCCTTTTTTTTTCTTTTCTTCTTCTGTCGGTTCAAGATGCAGCAGCAGTCCGGTGGTCGTTTCTGGGGAAAATATTTCTGGTTCCCAGATTTTGGGATTCAGATGCTGCTTGTGGACAAACTTGGTAGCAATTGGAGGTCTGAAAGGTGGTGAACTGGTGGAATATTTGCTATGGATGGTTTGGAGATTCCGGTGGCCGGTTCGGTAGGCTTCCGGCAGGTTCTGGTTGTTTTGCCGCCGGTTCTGGACTCCTTAGGTGGAGGTCTTCAAGGTGTGCGGTGGGGGCCGAAAGGTTTTCAAGGTTTTGTAGTCCGATTTAAGGTTTTGGCTATTTGTTTCAGGGTTAGGACGTCGTGCTGATAACGTGTTTAAGGAAAACTGAAATTGGGAGATAATTGAGTCGTACTTTCATTGATAATAATGACCTATTTATATAGAGGATTACAAGACATAGAATCAGAGTTGTATAAGAAATGATAATCGTACAATTAATCGGATATCTATGAATATCTCCAAAAATATCTCTAATTCAAAACTCTATTACAACTATGTCAAGTAACCTAGAGTTTGGGCCAGACACATATTCTGGATTTACTTGAACAAAAATAATAAATACACCTAATAGAACTAAAATTACGGCTCATGACCACACTTATTGTGGTTATTGTAATTGAGTGGTCAAAGATGTAAATATCATAGTATGACAACTTTTATCAAATGGATGACATTGATTATCAAATGGAGAACCTCCTTACAATACTGAGTACTTACATATCTTTTGCTCTAATATTAATTTTACCATATTCACAACACAAATGTTGTCAGAATTGTAAAATGGTTGATAATCTTGTAAATGATATAGGTTTTGATAGAACAAAAGTTACCACTTTTACATCAATTGTTGTGAGTTGTGATAAAATGTGTAATAATTGTAGTAATCATTTCATTAATGATAAAAACATAAAAATTTACCACTCTAACAACAAATTTGTTGTCACACTTGCTAAATTGTCCACAAACTAGTACATTAGTTTAGGTGGAGTAATTACTACAAATAGAACAAAAATGACCATTTTTATTACATCAATTGCAGTGGATTGTGGTAAAATGCATACTCATTGAAGTAATCATTTCATTAATGATTAAAACATAAAGATTTACTACTCTGACAACAAATTTGTTGTCACACTTGTTAAATTGTCCATAAACTAGTAAATAGGTTGTAGGTGGAGTAATTACTGCAATTAGAACAAAAATTATTGTTTTTACATCAATTGTTGTAGTTTGTGGTAAATTGCATCAACTGAAAGTAATTAAAACTTCGTCGATGGAAATTACATAATATATTACTTAAATTACGCAAGGGAGAACTTCATTACACCAATGAGAACATACGTGCTTTTAGTGAAAATATAATGGTATACCTATATGATAACACATTGTCGTAACATTTGTAAATTTGTTCAAAGAATGGTAATAATAAGTTGTACATGAAGTAGTAACTACATCTAAAACAAAGATTATCTATTTTTACATTAATTATTGTGGTGGTTGTAAAATGCATGTAAAAAGAATTATATTTGGTTAAGAAAAATACTAATGCTACAATTAATTAGTAATAAAAACTTTTTTTTTTTTTTTTGAGAAGCTGTCAACTTAAATAAATTAGGAGGTAAACTCCTTGGAAAGTACATCAACAATACAAGCTGGAGGCTCTATGCCCCAAAATAAAGAACTAGAAGAAGAACAAGCAAAATAAGCTAAAGTATGAGCCACAACATTGGCTTGACGATAAGCATGAGTAAAGTAAGAACCCGGCATCTGCTGAAGATTAAAGGTAATGTCATCATACACACGACCAATGAAGGAAGTATGGGGAATGACTCTCTGCTTAGTAGCATGAAAAAGAGTAAGAGAATCGGTCTCAAAGGTAACTGCAGAGAGACCTCGATGAATAGCAAGTGAGACTGCCTCCCTCCCTGCTAAAGCCTCAACCTGTTCTGAAGAAAATACATGGGATACTGGAGCATAATAACCACCTAAACATCTCCCCCTATCGTCACGAATAATGACTCCAATACCCCCAGTACAGGTATCTTTGTAGAAAGCACCATCAACATTAATCTTCACCCACCCTACACTGGGAGGTTTCCAAGGAACTACTCGCCGACTCCCTCCACCCTATTTAATTAAAAACTATTTAATTATACTAATTCCGTGAGCCTAGAAGAAGAGTTTGAGATTCTCTTATCCTACGTCTCCACAAAACTTGGACCGTGCTTACGTTTTTTTTTTAAAGATCTCCTAGCCTTCTCGTCTGGCGGCGCTCATCGGTGGTGGTTCACCATGCCGATTGGGCTGCTGCCGGATAGGTTTTGAAAGCTATGCCGGTAGTCTCTTGAGTGCTGTGTGGCTCGAGGCTTTGTGCGGAATGGGTGATGATGGAGCCTGGGTTTTTCAGATTGTGCAGGTGGTGCTTGTTGATGGCTTCCATGACCTATGGCGGTGGGCATCTTCGGTAGGGAATCTCCTGGACTTGTGACGGCGTGGCCATGGCGGTTTTCCTGCAGATTGGTGGGGCGGCGGGGCTTTGGTGGTCTGGGATGATCGCTGGGGCGACGTGGCTATGGGGAATCTGCTCGGAATGTTGTGGCGATGTCTGGGCGGTGTTTCTGCGCGGTTTCGTAGGGGAGGTTGCAGCGGTGGTCGATGGTTGGAGGTGGGAAGAAGTGGCAGGCTCGGGTCACCCTTTAGCTGCTGGACCTTGAGCTGGGCCCATTCTCTTGGGACTGCTCTTTATTTGGGCTAGGGTGTTTTTGCCCTAGGCCCATCCTATGTTTTTTAATTGATCTAATTATAATAAGGTTCCGTTTTCAGGGACAATCTACGCACCTTTGTGCATCTAGTTTTAGTATTTAGTCTTGGTCTTGTCGACTCAATTCTCAGTGTCTCTAGTTGTACACCAATTGAGGTCTCTAGGCGACTAGCTTTACTGGTTATGAGTTAGGTTGGGAAGGCCGAATTTTTCTAGCGCCTCCGGCGTAGTACCAAAGGGGGATCCCGCTATGTCTAGGTATTTGATTGTACTTTGAGTAGGTTTATTTCTATGTACCACTGTGGGTACTACCACTAGCTTCTTACATGTCTAGATGGCAACGGAAGGGTATGTAACGGCTTATTCTGGCTTTTGATAAATATATATTCGTTTCACTAGCTCTTTTTCAAAAAAAAAATTCCGTGAGCCTAGATAAGAATTTTTTTGTTTTTAATAAATAAAAAACGTAATTGTCAATAGTATAATTGTTAATTGATAATCAAATATTAATTGGCTAATGATAAAATTAATTAGTAATAAATATTATTTAACTAATAGTGATTGGCTAAGGACTAAAAATGTTGCTAAAATTTTAAATATTTTAGACCATTGAATATATTACTAATAAATAATAGTCTAAACTATTTAACAAAATACACCCGAAAAGCTTTCTTTCCTGATCTTCCATGTAATTGTAAGAAACTGAGAATGGAGGAGAAAGAATGGTTGTTGTGTTTTTGGTTGGTCCATTCCATAACAAACTGGTTTGGTGAGACTGACCAAGTCACTCTACTCAATACATCCATGTGCCAATTTCGCGCATAAGCATGCAGCAGCGCTAGCCTCTGAGTTAGTGTTTGCTGACAGAAACCCAATCCTTCACGGCTTCACTCCTTTTGAGTCTCCTATCTAATTCATTCATTTCCAATAAATCAGATTCAATAATTAACTCCTTCATGGGTTGCCCTATTGCCATATGTTGCTCTGATGATTTGATTAACAACCACCCTTCAAACTTTGACATGCAAGTTAGTTGGTGCTGGATAGGTCGCAATGATCCAATTGTCTTTGTCAGTGTTATTTTCTAAAGAAAGGTCTCTTTCAGTTGAGAAAGAAACAATATTTGTGATATTATTCTGGGGGCACTCCACAGTGATGGGTTTAAGTTTCATTACGGGCTAAAGACAAAAAGTCACTGCCTTTCATCATGAAGATTATATTATTTCTCTGGAGAAACATAGACTATCAAATTACTAATTAATTATCTAGCTTTTGCAGATTAATGGAATCTGTAGTATTGGAATCTTACCTGTGGCAGCTTGCAGCCCAGCATACGTTGCTTCTGGATCGGTTATCTTTGAGTTAGGGATTGGAAAAACACCTTAAACTCTTTCTTTTGAAGAAATTGAAGTAAGAACGATTGTTTTTATTGTTTATCTCTAAATCCATAAATAGTTAAGTCTAAATCCGTAAATAGATAAGTGGATGCAAATTATTAACTATCGCAACCCTAAATGGAATTGAAATTCTGCTAGGGAAATGATCTGCATATATACACACAAAATCTTATAGTCCTTTTACACCCATGTATTCTCATTTGTTTACTAAGGAATATCTAGTGATTTTTTGTTTCGATGGCATGGAATGATGGAATATCTAGTGATTGATTGCTTACAATCAAACAAAATCATTATGTGTCCGAAGAAATGAATACAAATAATATATGCATCTTTTATCTTCTCTCATTCATATTGACTTTAAAGGAATCAGTACTTTGATTATTGGTAGGGATTATCACTTCATTATTAAGGTAGGGATTAGTACTTATAACTCATTCTAGATAGATTGACTTAAACCATTTTTACAATCGTTTACATTCCTAAATATAATTAAGATAAAGTTGTATCAACCCTTAGAAAAGAAACAGAAAGGAAAATGAAAGAGACCGAAAGGAAGAACATGATGAGATTGTTCATGCATGCCAGTAAGAATTGATAGTTTGGGACGCCAAACATACGACTGAAACGAATCGACATTGACGGAGTTGGCCCGTCCTCAGATTTGTGGTATTAAGGTGTAATCACCAATAACAATTGCTGGCAAATATATAGCTTAATCAAATTTACTTATAAATATTTGATAGAAACCAACATGCGCAATTTTATTGCATGAATCTGAATGCAATTTTCATTTGCTTATTCAAAATAAGAATCATCATCTCTACGAAAGGAAATTATATAACCTTATGAGGCCCTATGTTCCCAAATGAGTGTCCTACTTGAACAATTAGTGATTGGCATTCAACCAGAAACTAAAAGAAATCCACAAGCTAGTGGACGAAATTAATCACTGCCTACATCTATTTTTGGGTGCTTTGAATCTTTGATGATCCACTATGATAGTGTGTCTTTTTTATATAAACATAATTGATTTCTTCCACAATGAAAGATGAATGAGGTTACTTGCAAGATTGGAATGCTTAAAATTAAGGATTCTAGTTGACATGTCCCACGCCACAGATACCTTTCTTGTCGACTTATATATCCTCCAATCAAAGAATTGCCGTTGCCAATTATCTAAGAGAAAGGAAACGAACAACACCCAAGATTCCAATCCCTCCTAATCAATGCTTCCAAGACAGATTGCTTTCTCCCTAGTTACAGCAAGAAATTATTGCTTGCATCATTATTTTAAGTTCTTTTCCATTGTTTAATAACATTGATTCTAAAATACTTGAAAAAACAAAATTGTTACGTTTATGAATGTATCTCTGATACTTCATGTTAACAAGAGTTTAATACTCTGAAGTTTCTATTTTCAGATCTAGGACTAGAAAAACAGTTAAAACTTAAAACTTACATGCACAAAAATAATTTCTTGATGGAACGATGGGGCAACAAAGAGTTTAATATCTGATGGTGTTGATCCCATCTATTGAAAAGTCTACACATTATGACATTAATATCTCTGGATTTGCTGTAATTAAGCTATTAGCTTACATGTCATTTTCCTCGTCTCTATTTCTAGTCATGTACACTTCATTCTCACACATGGGAATTCAGCATCATTTAACCTTAAAGCCACCACAAATTAGTCAAATATGTAAGGTGAGCTAACATAATCCTGAAAATGCATCATTGGCAGAAGCTTACATAATAAAACTACCAACAGAATGCTATTCAGAAGTCCAAGAACATCAGCGTAGAATGAATCCATTGGTTTTGCAACTGCTTTTCAACACCAACCTTATTTCTTTCATGCGGAAGGAAGAAGATAAATATTTTGTGCACATTTTTTTTTGGCCAATCTTATATGCATATTCACCGACCAAATTTTACATTGTAGTGTCATGTTTCCATAATTTCTCTTAAAATTTCTTTTCTTGATTGTAAATGTCTATAATTTTAGAATTTCGTCCAATTAAGATTGGTTTTGCTCCTCTAACAAAAAATTTTGAACACGTAGCTTGTGGGATAACCCTTGCATGATCTCAATCACAAAAAAAAAAAAAAAATTCTCTAAAATCGTTGTGGCTAACACCATCCCGTGCAATAATAAAAATTAGTCTAAAAAAGGCCCAGAATTGGTGCCCCATGCAAGCATTACTAAACTTTTGAAATCCATACAGAATTGGTTATTACATTGGAATAATCAATAAGCTAATTACTCCAAAGTCCAAAGCATAGATACTATACTTTGCTTCAAAGCACCCAAAATTATAAAGAATACTCTTTTACAAAAAACCCATGGCTGAATTAATTTGCAACAAATCAAAACCAAAATCCAATGCTTAATAAATTATAATAAACTCATCTCCCCGACTCCTCCATAAGAAGAGGAAGAAGTAGTGTGTAAGCCAACAAACAACTCCCATACCCAAAGACCCACTCTCTCCCTCTCCTTCTCTCAGCCACAACAAACCACCCTATCAATGGCGTAGACAAACACCCAAATCAAAAGCAACGCTTGCGTGCTTGAAACCATTGGAATGAGGTTTTAAATCCCAAAAAAAAAAAAAAAAAACCCATATCGAAAACTCTATCTCCTCCTCAAGATTTTAGACACTGACATAGTACTAGAGTGGAACAGAGTAGGGTGAAACAGAGGAAAACAGAGTAGGGTGAAACAGAGAGAGAGAAGGGTTGTGTGTGTGTGTGTGGTAATGAAAATTGGGCATTGTGTGAATTGTCAATCTGGGAAAAGCGGGAGAGTTTCTGTTCGAGGGTTTGTTCGACTGTATCCATGAAATCACGTCGGTCCTGGCTTTTTCTGCGCACAGGATGAGTGATTCAGCTTACAGAGTCGAAACGACGTCGCGCCTCGCGCAATGGAGGATCGACAACTTGGCTTCCTGCACCTATAGGAAATCTGATCCTTTCAAGATTGGCAAGTGGAATTGGTGAGTCAAAATCTAAACATGTCTTCCTGTTTCAGACCCTGTTTTTGGGCAAGTTACCCTGTTTCTGCTTTTCACTTGCTCTGTTCAAATTGATGATCTTGGAGCTTATCAAGAATAGTGTTAATCTAGGATAACCCAGTAAAGTTTGTATCATTTATCTTAGTGTGTGATTAAATTTCTAACCTTATTGATTGGTAAGTGGAATTGGTGTCTCACAATCCTGCAATGAATCCTTTCTGAAATTTGTCCTGTTCAACTTAATGATTTTTATGTTATGAGGGTGAGATTAAATTTCAAACCTTCTGGAATTTGGGAAATTTGTCATGTTTCTGCTTTTCATCAAGATACTTGCTTTGTTTAAAGTGATGATCTTGAGGCTTCAGAGCCCTGCAAGATTAGTGTTAATCTAGGCAAACCCGTAAAATTTTGAATCATTTCTATTCCTCTATTCATATATTGGAGTGTGGATAAATTTCTAACCTTCTGATTATCTGGAAAATTTATTCTGTTTTAGCTTTTCTTCAAGATTTTGTTCCAATTCATGATCTTGAAGCTTGAAAGTCATGCGAGATCGGTACTAATCTAGGATTACCATAAATCCATTAGCTTTGGCTCGTTTAAATTCACTATGGAAATTGAATTTCTAATCCCCTGATTATTATCTGAGAAATGTGTCGTCTTTCTGCTTTATATATTTTCTGGATGTAAGTGAACTCTAATCTTGTTTTTGTTTTTATTTCGTTTCCTGGGTGAATTGAAGGCACTTATCTGTAGAGAAGAACAAAGTATTGTTTGTGAAATTGTATCCAGAGGTATCAAATTTAACTAGAGAAAACCCTCCCATTGCATCTTTCGTCATTCGAGTGGTCTGTTCTGTGGGTGATCGCAAAGCCTTAACTCATCCAGGTAAACCTTCAAATTAGCGATGCTTCTCTAATTAGGACCTTAAAATTTTGATTTAAAGGACTCGTTTATGTTTTCAAGGTTTGCCAAGTTGTTCTTTAGTACAGTTATTTGATTACTTGTGTTACATTCATGCAGAAATTACAGATAAACAGCTCAAAACCAATGAGGATTTTGTTTGGGGAATTGAAGTTCCCTTAACGGGAAAATTCATCATAGATGTTGAATTCCTTGATTTGAAAACTTTCCCTCGAGACGTAAGCATTCTATTCTTGCTATCATGAAGACTAGTAACTAGAAATCTAGCTGTTTACTATCATCTCTTCAATGAAGCTAACGGATTCACATTGTTCTGACAATTTGGTACTATATATATAGGGTGGAGAACCTTCTTCCATCTGGGCTGAAGGATTGACACAAAAACGATCGCATGCAAAAGCTCTCGCATCGCTCAGTCGAATGTTAAAAGAAGGCATCCACACGGACATTATAATAAATGCATCCCATGGAAGCATTGGTGCTCATCGTGCAGTTCTTGCTGCAAGATCACCTGTTTTCCAGAGCATGTTTTCACACGACCTCAAAGAAAAAGAACGCTCCACCATAGACATATGTGACATGTCAATTGATGCTTGTCAAGCTTTTCTAAATTATATGTATGGGAACATCGGGCAAGAAGAATTTCTGACTCACAGACTGGCACTTCTTCGTGCTGCTGATAAGTATGACATCTCCGACCTCAAAGATGCATGCCATGAGAGCTTATTGGAGGATATTGATGCAAAGAATGTGCTTGATAGGCTCCAAAATGCATCTCTATATGAACTGCCGAGATTGAAAACAAGCTGCATGCGGTATCTTGTGAAGTTTGGTAAGATATTTGACATCCGCGATGATTTCAATGCATTCTTGCTATGCGCAGATAGGGAATTGATAGCGGAAATCTTCCATGAAGTTCTTAATGCCTGGAAAGGTTTCTGAAGCCTACAACAACATGATGCTGTATCTTAATACGTCCATGAAAATATGGGTTGTTAGTAAACGAGTGTGCAGGATTTGCTGTCCTGATGATTCTTTAGTCCAGATACTGAATTTGTTTGCATCTCGAAGTACATATATATATTGATTCTCATGACATAGATGTTACCACCCTTGTACTAGAAACAGATATTCTTCAATGCAAAGCAAGAAGTTTGAATGATTTCATCTTTTGCTATTATGTTCGATCAGTTCAATTGTCACAAACTTACTAGTTCATTAAGATTTCCCATTGAATCATGTCAATCGGATAGAAATCGTTCTCTCTTTTTCATTTTTTTCCTTGATTATTGAGTACATGAGTCCTTGTAAAAAAACAATGATTTCATCAATTCTATAATGGAGTGCAGAACTTGCACTTCAATAACCAATTCTTAAGAGCAAGAGCAGCAAACTAGCTCACCTTGGAGAAGTAGGGCCTCAACTTTCTTCTATGTACTTTTCATATCTGGTGGAGCTCTATTTTGGAAGACTACAAACAAACATGGGCTTTGCATCAGCCCAAATCATTCAGAGATCATTGCAAGATTTTCTTTTCTTTTCATTTAGAGTTTTTATTATCAATTGTGTCTAAACTTTTTTACACCAGATGTAATGATATCCGGTTTTTAACGGTTTTTAAAAGTGATCAAAATAATACCTAAACTTTTAAAAATAAACCAACTTGATACCTCGGCTTATTTTTCGTCACTTTTCTATAAAATTAATCACGTGCGGTGCGTTTGAGATGTTTTGTGGGGTTATAATAGTATTTTCACACAAAAATTATTTTTTAGTAATTTTTATAATTAACTTTGTTGGTTATCTTCTTCTTCTTCTTCTATCGTCTACCTCTCTCTGTGTTTTTCTTTGTTTCATAAGAAGGTGGAAACACCCCAACCTTAATTGTTTCTAAGATGGTGGAATTGAAATTGAATGAAATATTTTAATTCTGTAGAAGAAGTTTTATTTGCGTTATAGATGGTTGATAGCCTCTTTGACCACAAATCACTTCAATTTCTGAGTTTTATTTTGCATCTGTGCATCTTTTTATTCAGTTTCATATTCTAATTCTGCAAAGTTTTGAATTTGAATTACAATTTTGTGGCGCCATCAGCGCCACAGCGGAGGAAGTGGCCAGTCGCGGGACTATTGTATTTTCATGCGGTCCTTTTTTTTTTTTAAATAAATGTTCGTTGCATTAGATGACTAACCAAAAAGCTAGAGTCTAACATACACTTAAAAGACATAAAAATAGCGGGGTAACGATCAAACTCCTATCTAAGTAATGTAAACTCATTACAAGTTAATTTGAGCCGGCTCTATAAAGCGAATCCATAAACAAAGAACAACTTTGTGTTTTCTAGGGCAAAATCATTGACTAGCATCCCCATTAGCCAGACGTGCAATTACGGTACCAACAAATAATCACTTCCTAGCAAACAAATAGGAGCAAATCTTTATCCATAAGCTGCTTGAAGAAGAGCACCAATCATTTTTCCAGATAATTACCAAGTCCCGTAGCAGTCTTGATCCGAAAACAATTGGCTGGACTATATACCTGCTCAAATGCCCAAGAATGTCCACCTCTTAGGCGAGGCCCACTCCCATCGTTAAGTGATCAATGAGGGTGGCAAGACACCCTCCCTACTGGCCCACAACATAGAGCCCAGCAACCAAAGTTTAAGCCTAAGCCCAAACCCTAGCAAAGAGGACAGCAGCCCTAACCACCAGTGGCCAGGCTGCCTCTGCCGCCGTCCATCCCTCCGATGGCCAACCGCAATCAACGCCAAGCTTGACCATGGTGAACTCAAGCCACAAGCCAAACAGCTTCTCCGAGCACCTGCAAACGAGTCAATCACCTTCGTTGGCTCTAACCTAGATTGAAGGCGATCAAACTTGGCCGGATCCCCACTACCAGATCCCACTCATGCCGATACAATCACCACAACCTGACACCCCTTATCAACCCAAGAACGATGTTGATCTATCTCGATCCGACAGCACAGCACAGACCGCCAAGATCTACCCCACCTACACACAAGCCGAAACGTTCCGACCCTCTTGTCACCACCGCTTAGACACAAAGATCTGCATTGTGCAACCCATGATGAGGGTTGGTCGATGAAGTGTCGTCGCCACGCTCTGCTCAGAAACCCTAGGGCTCTACTGTTTCATATTATGTTTTTCCCTTTTCATGCAGTCTCATTGCTTAATGACCATTGATCCAACTGCTTTTTTTATAAACAAGAAAATGCTTGGGTTATAGATGCAATATTGTCATTTCCAACTAAAAATTGAGGAAAATATCGTATATACCCCTAGTTTTAAAGGAGATGTGAGGAAAACATGGATGGAGATATGAAGTTGATCGATTTCTATAAATCTAGGTACCTCTTCGGTCATTTTAAAAAGTTGGGTATCATTCTATACAGTGCAAGAAAGTTTTGACCCTAATGATGATAAAAACCCTTTCATTTGGCCACTTCACTTTCGGTCTTCATTAGAGTAAAGACCAGCAGCTTAAAATAGACTAAAATGTGAAGGAACAACGAAACGGCAATTGGATTTGGCTTTCTACTATTGGCGAGTAAAGATGGATGAAAAAAAACGCGATAATGTTCTTAGTTCATCAATTGGAGTATGACTAGCACCCACCCCAAGGAATGGACTCCTTGATTGGTTTGCAGGTTCACAACAATGTGTTATGTTAGATCTTGTTTAGGGCGGAGACATGGAGTTCTTCTAAATCACTTCTTGGCTAAATAAGGCATCAAGTAATTGACGTAGAAAACCATATATACCAAAATTCAAGTGTTATGTTTGATCTTGTTTTGGGGGGGAGACATAGGGTTCTTATAAATCTCTTCTTGGCTAAATAAGGCATCAAGTAATTGACGTAGAAAACCTTATATACCAAAATTCACGTATTATTGCTGCATTCTAATCATCTAATATTCCAAGTTTCTGTTGTTCATGAGTGCTCAACTTCTGTAAAAGTACTAGATCGATAGCCCATTTTGAATGAAACCGAATTTTATATGAAAAACAGGAAGCTAGAACAAGTCTTTGCTCACTAGCACTATGATAACAAATTCTTCCGAGTATAGCCAGAAACCATGGATGTAAGTTTTATCCAGAAGGAAGAAAAATTAACCACCAATTATACAGCTAGCTTCAAAGCGGTTGCACAGAGTCCAGTTACATAGAGTGCAAAGAGAAATCAAAATATAAGACTCCTCAAGCATGAAGCAACGTCCCGGCCTCCTTCTTCTTCTTCTGGAAGTCCCATTGCATTTGATCATGAGTTTATATGCAGTTCTCATAGAACAATATTGCATGAATTAGGAATACTTGAACAGGTTAACCCATCAATTATGATGATACATGAACCCAAGACACTATATATTTGATTGATACCAAACATGAACGTACATAGATAAAAATACTGAACGAAGAGTAGAATTAAATAAGAAAAGTGCACCAGATTCAATTAGATGGACTAGATTCAATACCCTTCGAAGATAAAATTAGTAGATTCACCATATATCTGTCAATCTTTTTAATGAAATTAGGACATAAATGCGTAGATGGTGATTTGATGAAACGAGTTAACGAGGAAGTAGAGGACAGAGAGTTTATCTTTTCGTGTTTATTTGTTATTATCTTTCAGTTTATTCTTAGTAGTTGATCACTTTGTAGTACCTCTAAACATAATGTGGACACATACCTCCTAAAGAAGTCCTTCAACAATTGCACTCCTAAAAAATGGGTTGGATGCAATGCACATTAATATTTTCGACAATCAATGTGACGGATTTTGGATAGATGCATCTTAAAAACGTGTTTTCCTGAGTTGGTTTACAATTTTGATGATTTTTTAACTCGAGGCATCCTCTCTTTTGCTCGAGAAAGATTTGATAATTGAATCAAAAATTTGGAGCGTGAAGTGCAATTAGATCCATTTTTTAAGGACGATATACAGACTAATATTATCAATTAGAATAATTTATGCCCTAGTCCGGCATGCTTAAGTTTCAATACTAGTAAAGACTCATAATACAAACCTTTTGGCAAGTCGAATAATTAGAGGATCGCAGATGATTAGCTGTCAGGTTCCTAATACAAATACTAGTACTACTCATAATACAATCCTAATTAGTTCCTAAATCCTATGTGATCTCTGTTGTTATTACCGAAATATTAGCCAAATTACATAACTGAAAAATTCTCTAAAACACAATGAATGCAAATTAGCTAGTCAAAACTAAATTGGCAGATTGGTTAAGGATAGGCATAACATGATTATTGGATGAAAAGATGAGATTTCTTTCTCAAAATCGTAGTGATTTTAGCATTTAAGTACAAATCTAGTCTCTATCCATTAGGTTTGGATGTAAGTATTTTCCTTAGGTATAAAAAAGATGTTACAATGAACTGTAAATGATTTGTTGCTTAAATTACTCAAACCTGATTAAATGGATTTACTATCAGAATGGGAATATACTTACTCCCCTACACGTTACTAATTTGGGTTCCAAAATCAGGGTTTAAAAACAGGGGAAAGCAGAGTCCTCTGTCACAACTCTAACATTCCAAGAAAATCAATGGGGCATTGTTCACGTCTCCCTCTTTTTCTTCTATCTCTTCTTCTCCTCTCTCTGTTTCAGACGCCAGCCGATGCAGCCAAACAGGCATGCCTTAACAGAATTATGAATTTGAGATTGGTTTTCGATATAGTTTTCCAAACTGCAATGTTTATGAGTTTTACTAATGCCCTTTTGATCATTCTCTGTTTCAGTCTTACATTGTGTACTTGGGAACACATTCCCATGGCTTGAACCCTACGTCTGTCGAACTCGAAGCGGCAACGAATTCTCAGTACAATCTGCTTGGAACTGTTTTGGGAAGGTATGGATTTTCATTTAACTTCTTTACAAGACTATGTAGTTTTTGTCATGTCTAATTCTGTGTTTCGATTTCTTCGAGTAGCAATGAGAGGGCCCAAGAAGCATTGTTTTACTCATATACTAGAGAGATCAATGGATTTGCTGCAGTTTTAGAAGAAGAAGAGGCTTCACAGATTGCAAGTAGGAATTTAATCTCTATGTATTTTCATGAATATATGTTTATTTTTTTTTTTTTTACAGTTTGTTCTGTTTCCTCTGTTCTGGTTCTCTGACTAAGTTTTCTCTGCTTTTCAAATTTCAGAGGATCCAAGTGTTGTGTCTGTTTTTCCAAACAGAAAATTAAAACTACATACAACTCATTCATGGGAGTTCCTGGGACTAGAAGACCAAAATGGAGTACCTCGTCACGGATCGATTTGGAAGAAAGCTAAGTTTGGTGAAAATACAATCATTGGAAACCTTGACACTGGTAAGTTCAGTCAGTTAATTGCTTCATTCTTGATCTTAAATTTTGCACACACACAAAAAAAGTTGAAAGAAATTGTATCATTTACATGATATTCGCTTATTTGATAACTGTACTCTTAAATTCTGCATGTTGTTTAAAAATTTGATTTGATGTGTACACTCATTTTTTTTTCACACACAATATCTTCTGATTAATTCAAATAATTTGAAAATTCTGCTCCGTTTTCAGTTATTATTTATGATTGCTTTGACTTGGCAAGACTAGATAAGCGTTTTTTTATCAGATATATGATAATGAACCCAACATGGCCTTTAGGGAACTGCTTGTAATTTCTGATTCAGGATTATGTCTTCTCTCTCTCTAATTGCCTATACTAATTTGTCTGACACACTGTTTTCTCTGTAATATTTTTTCTTGTAGGTGTCTGGCCGGAATCACCGAGCTTTAGCGATGAAGGGTTTGGACCAATCCCATCCAAGTGGCGTGGCGCTTGTCAGCTTGACACCAAAGACAAAGTTCGTTGCAACAGGTCAGTTTCCATCTGTTCATGTTTTCATTCAAACCCTAATTAATGTGAGAAGAATTTAATAAGTTTCTTCATTTGGTTAATATCATTGGCATATATCACTTTATTCAGGAAGCTGATCGGAGCAAGGTACTTTAACAAAGGCTTCTTGGAGTCTGCCAGGCTCAATAATGCCACCATTCCACCAGAAATTCTGGTGTCACCGCGTGACCAGGAAGGCCATGGCTCACACACCCTTTCAACAGCTGGTGGCATTTATGTGCCGGGGGCTAATGTTTTTGGTCATGGCAATGGCACTGCTAAAGGTGGATCCCCAAAAGCTCGCGTGGCTGCTTACAAAGTATGTTGGCCAAGCTTTGGCAATACAGAAGGAGGGTGTACTAATGCAGACATCATGGCCGCCTTTGATGCTGCAATCAGTGACGGTGTTGATGTTCTTTCGCTGTCCGTTGGTGGTGATTCTGTAGAGTTTTTTGAGGATGGGATCGCAATAGGGTCATTCCATGCGGCTAAGCATGGAATCGTTGTTGTTTGCTCAGCTGGCAATTCAGGGCCTACCCAAGGGACAGTGACTAATGTGGCACCCTGGATATTAACAGTTGGAGCTAGCACGATTGATCGCGAGTTCACTAGTTATTTATCCTTTGGAAAGGGGAAGCATTTCAAGGTATTCCTATTTGACCCCTTGTTTACGTTTCCCATTCCCATTACGAGTAATGCTAGAGAGACCACATTAATAAATCGACACCCCAGTGTGATACTTCTACTTTTCATGATAGGGAAAAAGTCTTTCTTCCAGAAGTTTTCCATCTAAGAAGTTTTATCCTGTGATAAGTGGAGCCAATGCTAATGCAGCTACTTCGCCTCCTGAAGATTCGTGAGCACTACTATTTTGCTAATGATCTAGTTCTGCGTAATCTTCAGTATTGTAAATCTCTTCTTGAATTTCTGCAGCTTGCTATGTTTGAATGGAACCCTTGATCCAAAGAAGGTTAAGGGGAAAATCTTGGTCTGCCTCCGCGGGCAGAATGGGAGAACTGAAAAGGCCAATATAGCTGCTCTTGCTGGCGCTGTTGGAATGGTTTTGGTTAACGATGAGCAAAGTGGAGATGATCTTGTGGCTGATCCTTATCAGATCCCCGCTACACATCTGACTTACACAGATGGAAAACGTGTCTTTGAGTACCTGAATTCTACCAAGTAAATTTTTAGACCTTTCACTTTGCTTTTGTACAATTGTACTTGTAGAGCTCTTAGCTTATATGATTTGAATACATCAGGAACCCTTTTGGTCACGTTACTCCTGTCAAGACGGTAGAAGGAACAAAGCCAGCTCCATTTATGGCTTCATTCTCATCTCGTGGACCGAGTACCATTGAGCCATCAATCCTTAAGGTACTATTTGAATTTTTTTTTTTTAAATTTATTTCTTAGTAGGTAATGAACCAACTCATTCTGGTTTGCATATGTCAGCCTGATATCACAGCACCCGGAGTGGATATAATTGCTGCTTATACTGGAGCACCTCTCGCAAGTGATTCGGACATTGGTAAGCGTCGCCCACTTTACATTACAGAATCAGGAACATCTATGTCATGCCCTCATGTATCTGGAATAGTCGGTCTTCTGAAAACACTTTACCCGTCATGGAGCCCCGCTGCTATTAAGTCTGCAATCTTGACCACAGGTACAAGAAACCTAATCATCTCATATTGTATGACCTGATTCGTCACAGTTGTACTAATATTTTTTCATTGTTGTCCATCTTTTGCAGCGAGAAGACGCGACAACAAACGGGAGTCAATTCTTGATTCAACCAAGGTCTCAGCTACACCACTTGACTATGGTGCAGGCCATGTTGATCCAAATCGCGCAGCAAACCCCGGACTTGTCTATGACTTGACTACCGATGATTACTTGAATTTCTTATGTGCTCGTGGATACAATGCATCACTTCTCAAAATATTTTCCGACAAGCCACACAAATGTTCCAACACCTCTAGCATTATTGCTGATTTAAACTATCCTACAATTGCTGTTCCTGATCTCCAAGACAAACCAATTACCATTTCTAGAAAAGTGAAGAATGTCGGTACTCCAGGCACATATGTAGCATATGTTCGTGCACCAGCTAGAGTTTCTGTTTCGGTTCAGCCTAGCAGGTTGAAATTCAAGTCCATTGGTGAAGAGAAGGAATTCAAGGTTACGCTGAAGGCAGATGGTAAGGTTCGAAATCCAGATTATGTGTTTGGAGAGTTGAAATGGTCGGATGGCAAGCACGCTGTGAGGAGTCCTATTGCTGTGATGCGTCACTAGAAATGACAAACTTCGTCGATTAATTATTTACTATTATTATTGTTGGCTAGATAGCCATTAAAAATTGCAGGTAGAGGTTAGTCATTTATTTTGTATATGTCTGTTTTTGTCCTATTCAACATAAATAAAAACTAAATAAATTTTTTTTTTCATGATTGGTTACTTGCAATTTATTATGGAGTTACATTTGTTTTTATTTCTAAATCACTACTTGCCTCCCCATAAAAACAAAATTTGAGACGAAGAATTGTTATCTAGTGCTGATAATTGCATCTTCTGAGAATAGGACTTGATAACAAGAAAGTAAAGAATAAAAGTGGTCTACCATTTTCTTGTATGGGAATCTACTTTTTTTTTTTCTTTCTAGTTATTAGTGCCATACATTTTATAAGGTTATAATTCAACATTGTGTCATACAAAGAAATGACACTTAACCAGCTTTGTGGTCAACCTTCTAGTTTTTAGCACAGAGGCTATTCAAAGCTTCACAGCAATGGTGCTTTCATCTCTACCTCCATTACTATTATTATCAACTCTTTTGTTCTCTCTGTTGCAGACACCTTCCCTTTCCATTAAAAAGGTAAAGCTTGCTTCTGTTTTGATTCATTTAGTAGAATGTGGCTCATGACATTCTATGGATTTTCAGTTCTTATAGTTTCTGTTTCTACATGGTGCTTCAGCCATATATAGTGTACTTAGGAGCACATTCTCATGGTCCAAACCCATCATCTGTTGATCTCGATTTTGTCAGAAATTTTCACTACAATTTTCTGGGGTCATTCTTGAGAAGGTAATGTAGGCAAAGTTAAACTGTTGTGATTTTCATTCAACCTTATGTTAATTCGTTTTGAATTTCATTGACAGCAATAAAAGTGCCAAAGATGTGATGTTCTACTCCTATACTAGACACATTAATGGTTTTGCTGCAATTCTTGAAGAGGAAGAAGCTGCTCAGATTGCTAGTAAGTAGTACTGAAAAATATACACATACATATATTTCTCTTTTCTCCTTAATCTTATTAAGTTTCTGCAAAATTTTGAGGATGCAGAGGATCCAAATGTGATATCAGTCTTCCTAAACAAGGGACGAAAGCTGCAAACTACCCGGTCATGGAATTTTCTTGGATTAGAGAGAAATGGACTGATTCCTTCAGACTCCATTTGGAAGAAAGCAAGGTTTGGCGAAGATACAATAATTGCAAACATAGATACTGGTGAGTTCTCTATGTTTCCTTTTGAGTTTAATAGCACCAATTACTTGGAATTCCTTTTCGAGGGATTTGATTTACTTGAATGAAACCCCGAAGTTGATAGCTTATGTTGTTTTTGTGAGACTTGACCAAGTTACTGTGCGGTTACACCTTGTGATGGAAGCATAATAATGCGTAAGTAGCAGTTCGAGTGAAAAGTTGAAATAAATATAATATATAACATTCGTCGACACTCTTATTTGTGGTATCATGATATCACCAATGCCAAGTCTCAACCTAAACTGAATTAGTTTTTGTAACAGATCCAAAAAAATTAAAATTAAAATAAAATTCACGTGTTAAGTTATTGGTCTTATCAATTTGAATTAGTGATCTCGATGCTAATTAGAATATGTCTATAAATACAAATTAACAATCTAACAACATAACATATGAATTTTCTTAATAGAAAACATTACACATTCAGGTTATAATACACCGCATTATATTAAAGATATTATATTTAACTAATATTATAGCCTGAGTATCAGTGTTTGACACTTTAAAGGTGTGTTAGGTGTTTGGCCAGAATCCAAAAGCTTTAGTGATGAAGGGCTGGGACCTGTCCCTTCCAAGTGGCGTGGAACTTGTCAACATGACACAAAGCAAGTTCATTGCAACAGGTCCACTCTTTTCCATCCACTAACTCCCACTTTTTATTTTAGAAAAAAGCAATTCATGTAGGATTTAATTTTTGAATGCAGAAAGCTGATTGGAACTAGGTACTTTAATAATGGTCTTGCCATGTATGCCGGCCCTCTCAACTCGTCGTATTCCACTGTTCGCGACTACGATGGTCATGGATCACATACCCTATCCACGGCTGCAGGTGGCTTTGTTCCAGGAGTTAGTGTTTTTGGCAATGGCAATGGAACCACCAAGGGTGGCTCTCCTCAAGCCCGTGTTGCTGCATATAAGGTATGCTGGCCACCATTTGAAGGTGTTGGCTGCTTCGAGGCAGACATCTTAGCTGCCTTTGATGCTGCAATAAGTGACGGTGTCGATGTAATCTCTGTGTCTCTTGGTGGAGGAACAGAGGAGTTTTTCAACAATGCAATTTCAATAGGGTCCTTCCATGCAGTTAAAAATGGCATTGTTGTGGTTAGTGCAGCTGGAAACTCTGGACCAAATCCAGGGACAGTATTAAACTTGTCGCCATGGTTAGTAACAGTTGGTGCTAGCACCATTGATCGAGAGTTCACAAGCTATGTTGTCCTCGGAAACAAAAAGCAATTGAAGGTAAACACATTGCATATTTATCTGTACAATTTTCTTTACTAGACATGATGAGTTGCACCAACTTGTTTGCGTTTCCACTATGTCAGGGAGCAAGCCTTTCAGCTAAAGGCTTACCATTTGAAATGTTTTACCCGTTGATCAGTGCTGCAGATGCGAGAGATGCTGATGCATCCACTGGAAAAGCGTAAGCTCAATGCTACAGTTTAGTAATTTTACAAAGTTATATGATATTGACAATGTCTAATTTACTTTATCTTAACTCACAGTGAAATTTGCAATGTTGGAGCCCTCGATCCTAGGAAAGTAAAAGGAAAGATTTTAGTGTGCGTTCGAGAATACAACGATAATGAAAGAACCGAGAAGAGCATGCAGGCTGATATTGCAGGTGCTGTAGGAATGATCTTGGTTAATGATAAGCAAAGTGGAAACGATGTTGTAGCCGATCCTCATGTGCTCCTTGTTTCACATCTCAATTACACCGACGGCAAACATGTCTTTGATTACATTAAATCTACCAAGTCTTTAATCTCTCACCCAATGATCTCTGTTTGAACTTTGTTTATGTTAAATTTGATGTCTTAGTAACTCACATATAGTATAACTCTATTTTTATAACAGAACTCCTGTGGCTTACCTTACTCCAGTAAAGACTGAATTGGGAACAAAGCCAGCTCCGCTTGTAGCTCCATTTTCATCAAGGGGGCCTAATCTTCTGGAGCAGGCAATCTTTAAGGTCAATCATACTATATTCTCGTTTCTGATTCAGAACAAATGGATTTCTTGCTCTAATATTTATCATACAGAATATAGTACATGAAAAGTTTCATTTCATATTTCAGCCTGATATCATTGCACCAGGGGTGAGTATAATTGCTGCTTATACTGAAGCAACAGGGCCAACTTATCAATTATCTGATACTCGCCGGGTTTCTTTTAATGTTCAAACCGGCACTTCAATGGCATGCCCTCATGTATCCGGAATTGCAGGGCTTCTGAGGAAACTCCATCCAGATTGGAGCCCAGCAGCTATTAAATCTGCAATCATGACAACTGGTGTGTAACATTTTCGCTTAGTCATTTTCGTTTAACCATTTTTTTCTTAGAGCAAGCACTTACATATCTTTTCGTAGCAATGTAGCATTACACAAAGTTTTCTTATATATGCAGCTACAACACAAGATGACAGCAATGAACCGATGCTTGACTCGTCTTATTTGAAGGCAACACCATTTGCTTATGGTGCAGGACACATTCAACCAAACAGCGCAATGGACCCGGGGTTAATTTATAACCTAACAACACTTGATTACTTGAATTTCTTATGTGCTCGAGGATACAATGAAACAATGATCAAATCATTCTCCAACCCACCTTTCAAATGTCCCAAGTCTTTCAGTCTAGGAGACTTCAACTACCCAGCAATTGCAATTCCTAATCTCGGTGCAGAGTTAGTGACAGTTACTAGAAGAAAAGTTACAAATGTCGGATCACCTGGCACGTACAAAGTGTGCGTCAAGGCACCACCAGAAGTAATTGTTTTGGTTAAACCTAGAAGCTTGAAATTTGAGAGTATTGGTGAAGTGAAAAAGTTCAAAGTTATATTCAAAGCTAAGGTTAAGGGTAAGCCTCGAGGGTATGCATTTGGAGAGTTGATGTGGTCAGATGGCAATCACCATGTAAAGATTCCTCTTGCAGTGATGCACTACTAGAAACAAATTTTGGCTGTCTTTGAATGCAACCCTGCATTTACTGTCAGTTCATTATTAGGGATGAAAACATCAAGGAGAAAAAAAAAATTAAATTTCCTGTTTTATGATTCCTGTATCACAAGAATGACACAATTTCTACACTCATTTGATGATGACACCCATTCAATCAGATGCAGCTAGCATCAGTGTTGAGATCTACGTTCACAGGTACTATTCAATGGGGATCGTTGGATAATTGTCATGTGGTACAATTGTTCCAAACAGCTCTTTCTCCTCGGTGTCATGCTTGTTAGATTGGGTTTCCAGCAGGTCATTTGATATGGAAACTCGAATGACAGCTACACGTATAATGATCTCCACCTGTGGTACTAGTAGACAGATGCAGCATGCAGAAAAACCATGAAAGGCTTGTGTAATGGACAAAGTATGTTCCCAAGCTCAGGGGTGGATCTAGGTATAGGGGTGGGAGGACTCAAGCCCTCCGCAGACTTTTGGGTTAAAAAATTTATGATATAGACTTTTTGTTTATATGTATGTTTGTTTGACGAAACTCACCCGAACTCTTGAATTATCAAAGTCAAACTCCTCTCTAGCTCTTCCATTCTCTCCATCCATCACAAACTCTCATTCTTCGTCTTCCCAAAAAGGCCTAAATTCCAAACTAAATTCAATTGTTGAACACTTTGAACTCTCCGGTTCTTATCTCTCCGCTCATGCATTCACACACTTGTGCATAATTGTACTAAATTTTTTTTTTTGAGCATTGCCCAAAGAGACTCATGAATACGTAGCCCACCCCATTTTCAGATCCTAGATCCGCCACTGCCCAAGCTCATGTAGCACCTGATAGATGATAGTCATGATACACAAGGAAATCTCGAGCTACAAGGAAATTTTTTATGACTTGCAAAATAGAAATGAAAACCAAAGAACGAATGACACATCTCTCAACTAATATGTATAGGGTATGGATTTATATGAAATATCAACCTATATAAATCAAAAGGTACGTAGAGGAAAGGGAATTATCACATAATAATTGAAAGGGAATTATCACGACCATGTATGTAGGGAATATGAAGATGACAAAACAAGTTAAACAACATTCGATTTCAAGGACTCTCACAAAATTCAAGCATATATATGACTTGAAAGGAAAAAAAGAAGAAGCAAAAGCAAGCAGCACATAAACAGTAAAATTTTGTTCGTAAAACTACTGCCAGCTAGCATTAGTGAAAAACAACAGACAGATTTTCAGGAAGTGATGATTGTTGTATTGATCTGTATATCATATATACAAGGATACAGCTTGATTCTAGGATACAAAAAGGAAAACTATTCGTGGCCTATGAATGCCTAATTATATAGAATTAATTGTGATGATACAGAATGAATGGGTTGAATGTTGACAGCTATACCAAGCTAATTTTACTCTACTTTCTAACAATTAGCTAGGATCAGTGATTAACATGTATGTGGTACAATGTTTCCACACAACACTTTCTTCCTGGTATCATGCTTATTGAAATGATGGCGCATGACAAAAGCTGTGGAGATGTTTAAATCTTCATAAAATTCGGCAGCCTCAATATGTGCAGAGAGAATAGGAGTACCAGCAAGGTCCTTCGAGATGGAAACTTGAAACACCGCTATAAGAGAGAGTATAATCATCAGAATCATAATTATCAAATGTTCCCATTATCCCATTTGTTTGCACAAACCACATACGGCCACCGTTAAATTTACCCAAGTAACACTTGGACAAATAGGTATTTAGATTTTAGAAAAGGACAGAATATGACTTGAAGCTCATGTAGCACCCGATACAGCTTGGGGTTTCCATTCAAATCCAACTGATAAGCGACAAGCTGCGATCTTCTATAGGCAAGTATGCCAATTAAAAACCCCTCAAATTCTACAACAGCCACAAAACTCTTACTCAGGATCTCATCACTAGTAGTGGTGCCTTCCGTGCTGTCTCTTCTTTTCAAGTCATCTTTTCTTCTGTAATACGCCCATTTATGTTGGCGAGTGTCAAAAATATATGACTCATCATGCGAATGCCTTACACCAAGCTTGTGGCCCCAACAAAGTGTTCTCTCCCGCTATAGTTAGTGTATGATTGTTCTAATTTATTGAAGAATGGAGGATTAGGGAGTTGTTTCCCGTTCGGCTAAGAGGATCATAAACCTTTTTTTTTTTTTTTTGGTAATGAGAGAAATAGAAGAGGAGGAACCTCTCTATCACTCTATGAGATTAAAAGAAAACAGAATACAAAAGAGGGGGACCAAAAACCTAAACCTCCCAAACCAAAAAAACAAGCATAATGAAATTCTAGCTAGTTAACAAAAACAAAATTGAGGAAAACCCCGACGATCATTCTCATAGTGCAAAAGGATAAATGAAGGAGGTGAATCCCACCACACCATTTCAGAAGAAGATGAATCATAGTTTGCTAAAGCATCTGCAACTTTATTCCCTTCACGGAAGATGTGAGAAGACCAAAATGTCTTCATAGAGGTTTTGAACAAACAATTAGTCCATCGAACTCGAAGATTCCAAGGCACAAGAGAAGGATCACGAAAATAATCAAGTATCAGGGAGGAGTCTACTTCTAACCAAATATACTTCCAATCACGAACCCAAGCTATCTCAATTGCCTTAATAACCACCATAACCTTTGCCGCCACAGAGCTAGGAATATCAATGTTAGAAGCAAAAGCTCCAAGAAAGCCACCTCTATAATCCCTGAAAATTGCTCCATAACCCCTTGCCTGTCTCATGCTTCCATGCTCCGTCACTATTGATCTTGACCCACCCAATTATAGGAGGATGCCAATTAACCTCCAAGACTACTGGAGGTCATTAATGGTGTTATGCATGGTACCCTAGGCCAAACCACTTGCAGCACGTAAATGGCTAGAAATAAGCCTTCCAATCTCAGCAATTGAGAAATTCTTTCCATCAAATCTACTCTTATTTCTAGCATGCCAGACAAACCATAAAACTGCAGTAAAGCGAATCAACCATAATTCTTTAAGCTGAGAACTACATCCATTATCTAGATCCCTCTCAAAAGCCTCCAAAATGGATAAAAGAACTGAACCTAGTTCAAATAAAGAAAATATGTTGTTCCATATTGTAGCAGCAAATGAGCATTGAAGAAAAATATAGCTAATATATTCGGTGTTAACACCACAAAGAACATAACGTGAAGCCAATGAATTAAACTCCCCTTCTCTGTAAAAAATCATCAGAAATAATTCTACCTCACAACACCTTCCAGGTAAGAAGGGACATTCGAGGCAAAATAAATTTGGACCATATACGCTTACCCCATGGCAAAGAAGGAGAGGGTTGATGTATAAACTGAAAAGCTTGCTTTGCTGTTATAGGCTTATAGCTCCCCAGAAGAGTAAGAAGACAAGATCAACTTATCTTCCATCTCAAGATTAGTAGCAATTGGAACTTGTCTAATCATAGCACACAAAGCAGGAAAATGTAATTCCAAAAGCTCAGGAAAATTCCAAGAACTATTATCAACAAAGTCTGCCACAGAATTATCAATATCACCAAACAACGCAGCATTATCCCCAAAGAAATCAATAATAGGCCTTCCAAGAAAATTGCCCCTCCAAAAAGAAATTTTTTCACCTGAGCCAATCAACCATTGAGAATTCTCTTCGACAGTAGACCAAAACTTACACACACCAGGCCATATAGATGACAGATGAGGGAGTATATCATTGTCGGGTAGAAAAATGACCCCGTATAAAAGAGGAACCTTCAGATTTAGAAGAATAAATTTCCCAGCAACGCTTTAACAATAAGGACTGGTCAAGCAGCACCAATTGCTTAAGTCCCAAGCCACCTTCATCAACTGGGGAGCAACAGGACTTCCATGATACCAAAGGATACCCACGCTTTTCATTTGATCCTGTCCAAAGAAAATTACGGCACCAGCCTTCAATATGACGAAGCAAAGACACCAGCCATGCATACACTTGAAAAGTGTACACAAACATGCTAAAAATAACTGATTTTATAATCCAGAGTCGCCCTTCCATGGATAATACTGATCCCATCCAACTAGAGAACCGCAACCTTATCTTGTCCACAATTGGCTGAAAATAAGAGACACGAGGTTTCCCTTTGAAGATTGGGGCACCCAAGTAAGTGAAGGGAACTGAACCCAGTGGAATACCCATGAAAGAAGCAATAGAATGTCGACGTTGAAACAATTGCATTCCAAGAAACACCTAAGACTTCTGTTTGTTAATGTTTTGCCCAGAAGCACAACCGTATTCTTCAAAAAACTTCATAATTGTCAACAGATTACGCTTGTCACCATGACAAAAAATAATAATATCATCATTAAATAAAACATGAGAAGGAGCTAGAGTGCTTCTTGGGGAAGATATGAGCCTCAACCGCCGAGTAGTGACCAGTTCAGAAAGACCAAAACTAAGGACTTCCTCTGCCAAATAAAAAAGTAAAGCAGAGAGCGGGTCGCCTTGTCTAACCCCTCGTTCGCATGAGAAATAACCCACAGATCTCCCATTGATTAAAATTGAAAGCTTGGCAGAAAGAAGGTGAGCTCTGACCCACTGCACGAAAGTAGCATTAAAACCAAATGCTTGAAGAACATGCAATAGAAACTCCCATGATAGAGTATCAAAGGCCTTTGTAATATCAACCTTTATTGACACATTCCCACCGTGACATTTAGAATCCAATAGGTTAAAGCACTCCGAAGTCAACATAATGCAATCCGAAGTATTTCTACCCGCAACAAAAGCATGTTGTTGAGGCGAGATGATGCGGGCTGCAATGGAAGTGCAAGAATCTTTGGGATAATTTTGAAGACAAAATTAGTGAGTGCAATAGGACGATACTGCTTAAAGAGGATCATAAACCTTAAAGAGGGGAGGCTGCTGATGATTATCCTCAACTTCATGAGCATATTTGGCAAGAACATAAATTTTGTTCTCAATGGTGCAGACGATGACATTCTCTCTGAGTACATGAACAATCTGGGATCAACTAGTCTCGGAATGGTGGCATGCTCCAAGCGGCGGATGCATGGACCATCTGGGTTAGCCGGATCAAAAAATAAACCCTCAATCTTGTTTTGAGAATTCACCATATACAAATTGGGACCCAAAGTTATACAAGTTTGGACACAAGTTCCGAAACAGGATTCATCAAAAGGTCCAAAATCATGCACAAGCTCAAATAGAGAGCTCCTCTTTCTGCAGAATGCATCTATATTAAGACGGACGCGCCATATCTCAGACTTACTCCCCCAATTACTAACAATCATGTACAAATACCAATCCTTCTTCTGCCGAGGCATTGTCATCGTCTTCAAAATATATAGGACACGAGAACACAAAGGTTTAGTAATGTTTAGACCAGGGCACGGTCGACGCACGTATGAAAACCAGTCATTCTTTAGCATCGTCTTCCACATTTTGCTCATTATTCAAGCTTCTTTGACCTGCGTAGACCCACCCAAAAAAAACAATTAAAAATTAAGTAGATGACAAGAAATGAAACGAAAATGAAGTTAAAGAGGATATGTGCAAGCAAATAATAGAGATTTAACCTCAGAAACTATGTTGAAGCTATACTGGCAGAAGAAAGAAGAGTCTGCAGGTTTTATATTTTGCTTTTGGTGTTGATGAGGCGCCTAGCTCCTATGTTTATTTCTAGGTTTATAGAAAAAATTGGATACATATGTGGGTTTAGGGTTAAAAGAAAGAAAAAGAATTAAAACAAAAAGTTTAATGTTAATATTTTGTTCTCATTCAGCGGCGATCTCATTTAACTTCCGCTCAGATTGAGATTTAATATTTAACTTTAAATCAAACTTTCCAACAGATACCTAAACTAAGATGAAGGAAAAAAAAAAAAAGTGAACCCTAGACCCCGCTGCCGGCCTTCTCTCGTCTCTGCACCGCTACTCCAACAAAGTTTCTCAGGTAGAAATATCTCTGCTATTTGATTCATAATATATATTCACTCATTGTTTTTCAGTCCTTATATTTTACTTGATTTCTTTCTGTCAAGTGTGCTATTGTTGAAGAGAAAGAAATGTTGAAGACGATGCTGAAAAGTGTTTTTTCACATGCCAAGAAGATGAGGGATCGCAAGCCATGCCGTCTAAATATTGGTAAACGTTTATGTTCTTCGAATCAGCCCAAGTTTGAAGAAAGAGTAACTTTGAAGGTGCAGCCACCGCCGGAGAAGAAGAAGAAGAAGAAGGAGAAGGATTTGTTTCTTTACTTGGATATAGGTCAGCAACTATGGCGTTTGAACATTAGGAACTCTGCGGAAGATGGAGCCAGTCGAAGAAGCCTCAGCTTGAAGTTGTGCATGTTTTCGATTCCCATGCAGTGAATATTTATAGTCCTTTCCGGCTTAAAGATATTTATTCCTTCTATCCCGGTGTTAAATTGTTCACCCTTGGGAACAAATTCTCTGTTCTTGACAGTCACGCTCGCTCTTTTAAGCAATTTGATCCCCTTCACAAATCTTGGAGACTTCTCCCTTATCCTCCAAGTTACAAAGATGTTAATGACGAGAATGAACACCTGAATGAGGGGTTTAGGTCGTTCAGGGATGATGTAAAATTGAAGGAATTTTTAGTTGGTGCAGAATTTCAGGGATTTTTAATTGGCGTGTATAAGAGGGAGGGCAGATATCAGATTGTTGCTAATTATGAGATGGAATCAGACTGGAACCGCCGGGAGCCTGATCAGGTGCTACATGAGATCCAGGTCCCTATTCCAAGGAACTGCCAATTTTTCTTGGGTAAATGTGATGGCGGTCTTAAGTGGTTAGTATGTTCAGGATTGGATGTTACGCATTCTGCTTATACATGTGTTACGGTGTTTCGGATTTCTGTTTCATATGATATTGCTGGCTATCCAGTCATCTCTGCCAATGTTGAGGCCAGTTCGGAAATAATTAGGGCTGTCACTCGGTCGGTTCGAATCGGTTATAGGTATTACCAACTTCAAAACCAAAGCTTTCGGTTTCAAAACTGAGCTACCAATTACCAACCAAAATTTTCGATTTTTAATTATATCTATCAAATTCGGTATTTCAGTTTCCGGTATTACCAACTTTAGAATAACTAATTCTTTATAATATAAATTAGAATGAACAAAACTAGGTTTTTGAATTTTATAGTCATAAACGTTGTATTCATCTACTAATTATATCTTTCTTTTGTATATATGACATCAAGTTCTAGCAATTTTCAATAAAACTAGGCTATTTAACCATCTTTGACTAGGTTACTTAAAATACATGTACTATTAATGTAGTATATGTAGTAATGTTCATACTATTATAAAAGTTTTTATGTTTATTTCTTAATATACATGTATGTGTATTGAAAACTGTAGTATATAAATCTAATATTTACATAATCGGTAGATTCGGTATTTACCAAAACCAAACCAACTTTTTCGGTAATTTTTGATTTCGGTTCTGAGACCGATAATTACCAAAAAGTCGGTTTACCAAACCTAAAACATTGGTTGGTATTCGGTCGGTTTGGTAATTACCAAACCAAGTGGTAGCCCTATAAATAATAGATGCCGATAGTGAGGATAAATCAGTAGTTTCCTTTGCTTCTGCCTTGTGCCATCATTTGAAAACCATGCCACAGGAAAGGGATTGGTTTTTGTACTTGAGTATAGGCAAACGACTATGCCGAGTAAATATTACAGAATTCTGCGAAAGGAGCTCTCCCAAGCCTAAGTTTGAAGTTGCGCATAGCTTTCCTGAAGAAGGTCATCCAAGTCCAATTCCAAGGAGAATGACACATAACTCTCGGTTCCAAATCGTATATGGTTGGGGGCGAAAGAGTGGATCGAAGCCTGCATTGTGATGCCAATGGCAAATGTTTTCCTATGCCGAACTTGGATATTTATTCCTTTAATCCCACTCTCCCAAACCGTCCATTGATCACCATGTGCAACGGTGTCATTCCCATGTTGATTGATCCAAAAGCTAAGACCATTCCTATCGTGACCACTATTGAGGAGAAAATTTATGTTCTCACCAAAAGACCATATTCAGAAGAACTTGATGATGATCAGCGCCCCAAATTTAAGGTTTTTGATCCTCCACCAATCTTGGAAACATCTTCCTGATCCCCCTTGTTATAATAAATCATTACATGACACAGAACTTTTTGTGCATAACCACTTTGCTTGGGGGCACAAGCTTATTATTAGCACCAAGTTGGGTTCGTACATTTTTGATATTCATCAAAAGAAATGGGAGGATACCCCCCACGAATTCCCGAATGAGGGGTTTAAGGCTGTTGTAGAAGTTCGGGGATTTTTAATTGGAATGTCTCATAATGGCAAAGTGCTTGTTGCTTATCAGTTGGATTCAAATGGTATCTTCAAGCCATATAAGGTGTTACATGAACTGCGGGGAATATTCCGTAATTCTTCACTTGTTTTTGACTATTTCCTAGGTAAATGTGATGATGAACGTATATGGTTGGTGTATTCTGGCATGGATGGTCCAAATTATTGGAATACATGGGTAGTAGTGTTGCGAGTTTTCACCTCAATCGACAATGTTGGCAATTCAGTCCTCTCAGTAGACATCGAGGCTGCAGTGTTTGCATTCCAACTGGTGTTGTTTACCGATCAGTTCAGCTTTCTCATTGTGTCATCTTTTGTAGAATCGTGATATTGAGGGAAAAACTTGGTAGTCATGACAGCTTAACACCACACCATCATCTTTGACGCCGATGCAAAAATGACGGGCTTAATTCTTGTGATGATCGATTTTGTGGAACAAATTCTAATGTGTTTTTTCTTCATATTTGCTATGTTTTATTCACCCCATATGTTGTATGATGTTCTCTTAGTCAAGAGCTTATTTTCTTACCCGATGGTTTCAGATCAAATTACTCCTCCCATGCAGGGTTAGTGTGCCTCTAGTGCCAGAACAAAGTTAATAGCTTCCTCGGAAAAGTGAGAAAATCGACAATTTCAATTTTGGGTAGCAGTCATCTTCAGAACTCGGATGATGGTATGCTACCAATTTTTGCTGTCATTATAGATTTTTCAAAATTGCTAGTAGTTTTGACATACAAAATTTTCCACAAGGCAACCGATCTCTATATGGTGAGTTGTGCCGACTTGATTTCAAAAGCACTGGACATCTAAATTTAGCAACATGGAAACTAAAACTCAAGAAATCACTTGAAAGGCAGTCGTCTTGGAACTGCAAATGGTTTACTCATGTAAATTGCATCGTCAATCCTCATGTAAGTTGCAACAGTGCTTTATGGGTATCAACCAACTACATGAACGGGTAACCTTAAATACCCAAAGTATGATCTTGCATCATTCCACTGATTTGTGAATTTTAAATGTCTATAAATTAACTCAGCCCCCAAAGAGAAACCCTGCGGCTTGTTCTTCATTGCCATCAAAAAATTTAAGAGCTTGTATTACTGCATCTCTCCCAAACCCTAGCTCAACTAGCTTTGCAACTTTAGCTTCGAAATCAGGTCCCTGCAACCACAACATTATCAAAAAATGACTATTGACCACAAACTTCTTGCTGATTCATCAACGAAGTGCACAACTAGCATGATTTGTACCAATAATGGAATTAAAAGTAAAAGCTGATGAGTGGAAAGAGCTTAAGAACAGCTGAGATTAACCGTCTGTAAATGGTAAAACAGAGGTTGCAATTCTTGACAAAAGTTAGCATGTAGAGAAATTTTACCTGACTTGTATCAGGACGAGCACTTCCTGGATCAAAGTTAAAAGAAAAGAAAAAAAAAATCAGTTTTCCCTCATCCATCAAGTAACCCATGCTAAATAAAGCCAATTTCCAAAACTAACCAGATGATTGCCCTCCAGTTGATACACTTTTGGTCTTATCTGTTGTTCCAGCTATCACCTATAGAAAGGTTACAATGAGCAAATGAAGAGACAATAAGTACTTAACTAGAAAGTAACTAATTTACATGCCTTCCTATTTAGACTAGACTAGGTCTGGAGCTGCAGCTAATAACCCAATTGGTGATGGTTTATTAAAAGCATATTTGGAAGGGTCTCATGACTGTGGATTTAGTTGAGAGGGAATGACATTTCTTTTAGCTTTGGCTGCTGAATTCTGTTGGTAGCATTTCCTTAGTTTTCCTTGATCTGGTTGATAAGTTTCCCCCTTGAAGCTCTGATGCTTCACAATAATTCCAACTTATTTTTCTTAACAGGTCAACTGTCTTCCTAAATTTTAAAAACTTCCTACAAGACCCTAAGCATATCCTAGATTCCTAGTGAGTGCGATGTCTCAAAAGTATACTAAATCGAAAATGAGGTGTGTATTCACTAAATATAACTCCAACAGATTGATGTAAGGAATCAAAGAAAAGGTCACTCTAAGTACTTACAGGAGCTCCTGAGCTGGATGCTTCCTGGAACAACTTTCCTTCATCCAGAAACCGAGATGGCAAATCTTTTTCTGAAATTAGTACATCAAATACACAAACCTCCTTAAGGAATTGAGAAAATATTAATGGGTTCGCAAAAGAAGCCAGTCAAACATACAAGGGAGATCATAGAACAAACCTTGTAAAAATGGGACAGAGACTTCTCCCCCACCAACTCTCAACACATTATCCTTCAAGTCTATACTGCACTGAAAACACAGGCAAGGTCAGAAGAGTAACAAACATGGAAAACTTTATCAAGTTACATCATTGGACATTTGGACTGTGGACTTCACCTGATGCTTTCGAAGCATATCCAACCCAAAGAGGAACTCTATATTAGTAGCATCCAGTACCAGGAAGGAGCAGGGGTAAAAATTATTTCCAATCTACAGACAATGTTATCATTGTTAAAGAAAAGCCTATCACTTAACCATCTCAAAGAAACAGTATAAAATGATATGAAAGGTTTTTATCAGACTGCTACCTTGATAGGAGCTACGTGTATTCGACCTAATATCTCTGATTGACCAACTCCATGAGCAATGCCCTTGTAACGTTGATCTAAAAGCCTCAACAATCTAGACAATTCAAAAATAACACTATTATCCCTTTGTATTAATATAAATACAAAACCAACAGCATTCCTAATGCAATAAAGAGTTCCCAAGTCGATCCTTTCACAGATTTATCTATAAGGCCTATCTCAAAATGTCAATTTGAGTAAGTAAAGTATCTTTTCTTAAATAAACCCAGGGTATACAACCAAACAGCTAATAGCAAAGGATGTATAGCCAACAAGAAGGATAGCATTTGACAACTAAATTGCAAACCCAAATAGACCTTGAAACAATTCATGATAACAGGTCAATATATACATTAAATCCACATGTATTAATCCCAAAAAAAATATATATGAAATGGGATTCCCATCAAGTTAATTATATGAAATCAAGATCAACATATGCAAATCAGTTTACCAAACAACCAGCAGAAAGAAAATTACTGTATTATTTTAAGAGAGCTCATACCCACAACGCTCAGCACAGCTTTTTGATATAATTGTTGACTGTGCTCCACTATCAACAAATGCCTGGAACAAGTCAAATAAATAAATCATCAAACTATGTAATTTTGTTTTGAAGAAATACATCCAGCAAAATAGGAGTTGAGTAACTGATAATACCAATGGATGTGGATAATTCCAATCAAATTGTGCATAAAACAAAGAGGTTGAATTAAGTAAATACTCGTGAGAGCAACACAAATGAAACAAAAAATACTCCTTCATTTAGACATCGCACTTACAAAAAACTCAAATGAAAGATATGAAAATCCCGGCTATTATGTTCAGATTACCTTCAATGGGACACCATTAACTTCCATGTCTACATACAGCATAACCTGAAAATACAGACCATCAAACTGAAAAGAACTTAAAAGAAATAAATCAATAAATAAGAGAAGATGGTGGAGATTGGCAATCATACATACCACCCTTGCAAAAGCTTCGGGGTTATGTTCAAGAGCAGCAGCCCAATTTTCATCAATTCCTTTCTGCCAAAGAATTAGTAATACGGCAAACCATCAGAACAAATGAAATTTCACATTATGTGCGTTGAGAATTAATTTCATGACTGTTACTAGTAGCATATAATATGAAAGAACAACTATAGGATCACATGAATAAAGATGGTGGAATGACATTATAATTAGTGAACTTCACAACTTTGACAAAGAAAATACGACTAACCTGGCGAATAGCAGCTTCAATCTTCTTCTGGGCTTCAACATCAAAAGGATCTGCAAAAAGAAGAGCCTGCTCACAAGATATAGGTAGACAGAAACTTCATCAATTAGAGTCTAATGATAAATTATACCAAAATTGCCATACACTCATACGTATATATTAGTGCTTATGGCGGTAGATTAACACTAGAAGCCATGTAAAGCATTAACTATGCCACAATCACTGTGAGAAGAACGGGGAAGAGAGAGGAGGGGGGGAGGTACTAACATTCTCCTCCTCTTGTTGTCGTCGATGTTCAGATTTTTGGCGATAACGCTCTCGTAAAACTTCCTGCAGTCTATTGAGATCGTCTCCAAGAATAACTTGTGCTAATTCAGGATCACTCTGTAAGATTCATTCCACAGTAAGATCTTTGGAATTAAAACAATTGCATGAACATTGAAAATTATACACCAGACAGTTTATACTTTCAGAACAACAATGCAAAAATCAAACAAAAATTAATTCATCTAACTACTGTATCTTTGAATGAACTATGTCCCTGAGCGTTGACAACCTCATCCAAACCCAGAGAAACAAACTGAAGAAAAAGATCGTACCTGAAACAACTGTGCTATCACATTAGAATCATTCCTAATCTGCTGCTGGAAAGCTAGTGGATTTGCAGCAGACCCATCTGGATTGAAGCTCAGTGCATTGCTGGAAGCACTGAAATATATTAAGTCTCATTAAATGCATGAACAACGTCAAGGGAATGTACAGACATCACCCAAAACTCGTTAATTTTATTGAGAATTCTTGCAAATGGAGCATACCTAGACACGGCATTGGATACCATCATTATTAAATCATCATCTTTGACACCGAGCGCACTCAGTCTCTCGGAATTTCTAACCTCCTTCCCATTATACAGCAGCTGCTGATTCTGAAGCAGCACCCGAGTCTGCTCATTCACATTACCAAAACAAGTCAGGCATTCACCATACACTTATCCATCAATTAATCAAAAACATAAAATCTGCATTGAAATTCCATATTATTCACTAGTTCCCCTAACTCCCCAAGTAAACAAAGATCCAAACTTTACTTCAATTCAATAGCCAAACACCCAAAACCCCATCAATGAAACTTGAAAATAACACCAATAAATGATAAAATGTTCAAGAAGTTTCTCACCTCCACCTCCAGCAGAGCTTTCACGTTTTCAACCTATAAAAACCAAAACCCAGAAAATCAATTGAAAGAAGCAAAGCACCAACATGCCCAATTTTACAGAAAGCTGAAACGTAAATCAAGTGAGCTGAAATTAGGGTTTTACAGTCTCATGAGGATCGACGTCTAAGCTGATGATCTGCTCGTCGGCGGTCATTACTGTGATCTTCATCTTTCGTTCTCCGATTGGATTGATTTCTTGTTGAAGAGGTAAAGGGTGCTGAGAATGATGTAAAGGTTGGAGCTTTGGGTTTGGATATGGTGGAGTTTGGGTTTCTTTACTTTAGAGTCATGAGTCTTCCAATAGAAGAAGTCTTCCAATGGAAGAATTCAACATGTGAGAAAAGGATTGCGACTCTGGAGTCTGGACAACTGATTGACATTGAACGCTGCGTTTTGTCCTATGCATCATGCAATTTGGTGTATAATTGGGTTAATTGTGAAAAATGTCTCTGTTTAGGTAAATTTTTATTTTGTGTTTGGCCCAAATTCTAGGTTACTTAACTACTAGTGGTAATAGGATTTAGAATGATCTAGATATTCATATTCAATGTATGATTACCTTTCTTTGTATGATTCAGATTGTATGCATTGTAATCCTCTATATAAAGAGGTTTATATTATCAATGAGAACACACAGCAATTTTCTCTTAATTAATGATTCCCTAAAACAATTTATCAGCACGAAGTCCTAACCCTGAAAACCCTAATTTCGTATTCCTCAAAAACCTGCACCCACCGCCTCACATATAGAAGCCCTAGTCCCAAGGAGCCCAACATCGGCGGCAGAACCACCGGAACCTGCCGGAATCTACCTGAATCGGCCGTCAGAAAATCCAAACTGGCCCCTGCCTTGTGCCTGCCCCCTGCGAGCCCTGCCGAGTCCTGTGCACCCATGTGCCTGCATCTACCGACAGCCCCTACACGCCTCCTGCCGAGATCTGCCAAGACTTGCTCACCCCTGTGCCTGCACCTGTCGACATCTGCTGAGAGCCCTGCTGAGACACCTACCGAGACCCTGTGCGCCTGCTGCCGACATCTGTCGAAACCCCTGCCGACACCTGCCTACAGATCCTGCACAACCTCCGCAACTGCCCTACACAGCCCCTGTAACTGCCCTACACCCCCCTGCGTAGCTCCGGCCACTACCGTCGGCCACTTTTCTGGCAACCTTTCTCCGGCCTTCTCCATCATCTTTTCCGGTCAAGATTTCAGGCCACTTTTCAAGGTAAATTTTCTAAAAGTTCCCACTTTTAAAGTTTTTCATTCTTTTTCTTCTTTTCTCGAGGACTTGCAAACTCCCTTCTTCTACCCCCCCCCTTTCTTCTTCATAGGGGAGACCAAAAACCAAACTGTGGGGGTTCGTGCTCACTTCAAGCTTGGAGCTTGTAGAATCCTCCAAACTTAGAGTTTGTTGAGAAGAAAACGATCGACCACATACATCGTTGTTTCGATCTAATCCAAAACCCCTCTTGGAATCGGATTCTCTTGGAAGAGACTACGCTCAGATAATCTCTAATTTCTTGGAAGTGACTACGCTCAGAAATTTTATAGTTTTTCGTGGTAGCCTTTGTCTCTCCAAAACTAACCCTAATCTTGTGTTTTTTTTCAAGATGAGTAACCTAAACAAGTTGAACTTTGTTCCACTGGAGACAACTGGCGCAGGATATCATAGGTGGGTCTGAGATGTGCGCCAACATCTTAAGTTGATGGACTTCTGGAAACCATCCAAAAGCCAAGTCAGGACGTGCTTACTCCTCAACAAGCTGTTGCTTTTGAAGCAAATAGAGCTACGAGAGAGGCAAATGAAGCCAAATCCAACATTCTCATGACAAGACACATGAATGACGCACTTCAAAGTGAATAACTCAATGAGGGAAACCCTAGAAAACTATGGGTGGAACTTAAGCAGCGATTTGGCAACATTCGTGACTCCCAGCTTCCTGATTTAGAAGTGAGATGGCATAGCCTCCGCTTTTGTGATTATAAGTCTGTACTTGCAGTGATTCGGCCGGAGGAGCTCGATTTTGAGCCTTGAAGTTCACTGTAGCATATCGGAACTTTTGTCGATTTTCGGCGATTCCGGCCGTCTCCGGCCACTAATTCGTCGTCGAAGGTTCAGTTTTTGCCAAGGATCATTTTGACCCTAGCCTTGAGCCACGATTTGCAGTGTAGAGGTCGAATCGACGATTTCAAATTCTAGGGTTCTTGGGTTTTTCTGGAAAACTTCACCGGCCAATTTCGATCACTTACAGGTAAAATTGAAACTTGTTGTAGTTGTGAAAAATGCTTGGACTGTTAAATAGGTGGTGCTGCCAAAATTTGGTGGCTATCGGATGTGGTGGCCTCCGGCGTGTGGGGCCCACGTGCTGCCACTGTTGGTGGTGCGTGGAGGCGAATAGGGTTGGTTTTTAATTCATGTTTTAGCCCAATTAAATCCTATAAATGTTGTAGAGCTTATATGTGAAGTTTGGTGAATTTTGGAGGAGTTTGGGATTGTTTGTGATTTTCCAAAGTTAGAAGTTTTGTGATTGAATTGTGGGAAATCTGGCCGTCGGATTTCCCTCGTTTTCGTTATGGAATATGTAAATCGAGGAATTGGTGTTATGGGTGTGATTTGGGTTGAATTTCAGAAGTAATAGAGATAGGGATTTTCGGGTTTCGTTTAGGTTCGTAATTATTTATTCGAATTGTCGTTTATGGAAGTGTACTTGTGTACAGGACGATATATCAAGCTACCACTTGATGAAGGAACTCGTTTGCATGGTCGCCAACCAGTACTGTGAGTGGACTTTTGATTTTAAGTGATGCATGCAATATTGTTTCGTAATTAATTATTACGTTTATTTATTTGAGAATATAAATTGATTTATCTCGGTTATAATTTCAGAATTATTTTGGCTCTAAGTTTTAAAAGGATATTGCGAATTTCGAAATAAAATATGATTTTCTATCGATAGTGATTTTGGTTTTCGGATTTGTTTGCGTTTTGAGATTTTTGAATTATATTAAAGTGATGTCGGGAACGAATTGTTTTCGGATTTTAAATGGAATTTTTGTCGAGGAAACGATTGATCTAATTATTCTTTTAACGTGTGGGACATGCTGTTGATTTATGTGACTTTTTACGAGAATTTCCGGGTACGGTTGGGAATCGTACCCATGTATTTGTTTTATTCGCGGGACTTATGGGGAAGCCTTATAGATTTACTGGATTTGAATGGTTTTTACCTACCATACCTGGGTCGCCATATTTATTGCTAGCTAGCCTATTAGTACTCCTCTCTGCTTACTATGTGTTCGTGGGTGAGTAGAGTAGAGCATGGGATGCTCCAGAGAGTGGGACACTCTGACCCGAACCTGGGAGGCTCCCTTATTTCGTATGGTGAAACTTTTTCCCCATATCTTATCGTTGCTCAACTAGCGGGGCTAGTCCGATTTTCACTGTAGCCAGCGGGGCTGGTCTTATCTTCTTGAGAAACGAGATTTCGATTTTACGATATATTTTTTGAATGTTGTGACTAGCAAGGCTAGTCGGTTTATCGTTTTGAAATTCTTGGATTTAAAGCTAAATGTGTTTTCTAATTGTTGCATGCATCGGTTTTTAATGAAATCAATGTGGGAAAGTATGAAATCATTTTCTTTTAAATTGTTTATTTTTGTCCACTCACGCTAACGTTTTTCGTCTACTTTCCCCTAGGCCTTTCGGTTTCTATTGCCCAGTTTGCAGGAGTTATTAGTTGAAGATGGGCGTACATGGTTCGAGGCATTGTTGACTAATAGCTTCAGCACTTCTTTGTTTGGCTATTATCTATTGTGGGTTAATATTTTGGGTTGTTCACTTTAGGGGTGACTCGGCCAATTCTCGATAGAGTTATCTCTAAGTTGGGCCCCGCAGGGCCACCTCAAATTTCAGGATGAAATCCGGGGAGGGTCCTGTCATCTCACCAGCGAGATCAATCCTCGCTCTCGCCATGGTAAATGTCCTCGATACTGGGGGGGATTTGTACATCATACTCGCCATGCCTGAATGACGTACTCTCGCCATGATAAATGTTCTCGATACCAGGGGACTTGTACACCCTACCACCATGCTTGAATGACACACACTCGCCCTGCCTCAATGATACATGCTCGTCATACTCCAATGACATATTCCCAATACTCGCAACGCCTCAATGACATACTCCCAAGACTTTCCAACGCTTCAACAATACACTTGCCATGATTTAACAACATGCTTCAATGGCATACTTGACATGCTTCAGTGGCACATTCTGGACATGCTTCAACGGGGTGCTCGACATGCTTTTGCGATGTACTTGCCATGCTTCAGCAACATCTTATATATGCTTCAACAATCTATTACCTTTGCCTCAACGACCTATACTCGCCGCACTTCAGCAGTATATTATCTACACATCAGCGGTATCTCATATGTGATTCAGCAGTATATTATCCAGACCTTGACAATCTCTTCTCTATGCTTCAATAGTATCTCATCTATGCTCCAGTTGTATTTCACTTATGCTTCAGCGGTAACTCCCCTATATTTCAGCTGTATATTATCTATCTTTTAGCAATAATTATCTACGCTTCAACGTCATCCATGTATCAGCGATATATCCTTCACGCTTCATCGATATGTTCTCTACGCTTCAACAGTATCTTCTCTAAACCTTAGCGATATATTATCCATTCTTCAGGATACACTATCCATACTTCAGCGATGTCATATACATGCTCTGCGATATGTTATTCATGCTTTAGCGGCGTCTTACCCATGTCTCAGGCGACCTACATCCGCTCTATCTCAAAACGGCGTACTTACCATGTTTCGAAGGACACACTCGCCATGCCTCAACTACAAACTCAACATGCCTCAATGACATATTCAACGTACTCGTCATGCCTTAGCATCATATACTCGCCCAAAATTTAGCTTTACGCTTATACCCTAGAAGGCACTCTCTTAACTCCTCGCTCGTGCCCTAGCGGCTCTCGGGACTATACTCTTACAAACTTGCCCCTCTGGAACTCTACCAATTCTCTAATGATCGCAACGTGTTCTCCAACGATCTCAATGTGCTCTCCAATGATCACAATGTGCTCCCCAATGACCGCAATGTATTCTCCAACGATGTTAACGCGATCTCCAATTATCTTAATGAATCCTCTAATGATCGCCATATATTCTTTAATGATATTCTCCAATGATCGCCATGTATTCTCAGATGACCGCCACGTCTTCTCCAATGGTCACCCTGTATTCACCCACGATCGCCTTGTATTTTGTCACTACCTTTGGCAGTTTTCAATGAAATTGGCTCGATATCGCCATTTCTTATCTCTCTCCATGAAAATATTGCTAAAGGCATGGGCACGTTGTATAGTAATCTCAAACTATTGCCTAACGCATAACCAAACCGCAATGGCTCAAATCGATAATATCGCTAATGGCTGGTTGTGCTGATATAGCATTATAAGTGCTATCACTCGTAAACCCTTGTATTGCCAATGCGATCAATGTGAAATACTCCAATGCGATCACAATGTGAAATGCTCCAATGCAATCAATGTGAAATGCTCCAAAGCGATCAACGTGAAATGCTCCAAAGCGATCAACGTGAAATGCTCCAATGCGATCAACGTGAAATGCTCCAATGCGATCAATGTGAAATGCTTAATTGCAATCACAATGAAATGGCTAAATGTGATCACAATGAAATGGTTAAATGTGATCAAGGTGAAATGCCTAAATGAAAAGCGATAAATGAAAGGAGATCAAGGCGAAATGACTAAGGCGATCAATGAAATGCGAGCAAGGCGGAATGCCTAGATGAAATGCAATTAAGGTTATATACCTAAATGCGACCAAAATCAAATGGCTAAATGAAAGGCTATCAAGGCAAAATGTCTAAATGAAAGGCGATCGAGGTGACATGCCTAAATGAAATGGTTAAATGTGATTAAGCCAAAAGCGCTAAATGCGATCAAAGTGAAATGGTTGAAATGGCAAAACGCGATCAAGATGAAATAGCCAACACTAAACATCACTACAAGCACAGTTGTGGTGACTTAGCCTAGCACTATCCCATAAAACACCAAATATCACCACCAAGCATGATTATGACACGCTCTCCTTTATACGCGATATCGCCATGTGTTAACTCTCCATTATCTGATATTGGTATGAGTTATCTTCCTTTAATAAGCAGTATCGTTGTGTTTTATCTCTCTGTTACAAGATATCGCCATGCTTTAGCTTTATTATACAATATTGCTATGTTTTACCTCTTTATTATATGATATGGCCATGAGTTGTCTCTCCAACATGCGATATCGCCATATGTCATCAGCATGAATCTTTCTCCAACACGAGGTATCGCCATGTTTTCTCTATTATATGACATTTCCTTGTTTTATCTCCATTACATGATATCGTTATGTTTTATTTCTCTATTACATGATATCGTTATGGCTTCTCTCCATTATACAATATCGTCATGTCTCATCTTTCTCTATTATATGATATGCCACTACATGCAAAACAAAAGGTTGTGCCAAGCTTAACAACAGTGATATCGCCGCGTACATTCCAGCCACTATCAGCTACATTCATTACAGTCATTATCGGCTTCACGCCAAAATTATTACTATCGTCATATGCAAAAATAGGCTGACATAGCCAAGGCTATCCTTGTAGACACCAAGTGTATCGAGTACGCCTTCTATTGAGCATACCATATGCCACATGCTACCTGGTCTAAACCCTCTGACCTTGGTCTCGGGGGACTAGTCACCTTAAGGAAGAAACTCTCGCCAAATGTCCAATGAAGGCTTGCGCCGTTTCTACTTGGAAAACAAAATCACCACACCAGTCAAGACTCCTCTTAGCTGGGGACTTAGGGGACTGGGGGTAATGGTGTACGGAAGTCACGTGCCGAGAATGCTTGCCTTGCACTTCTGATATTTCTACCATGACAAACTCCCCACCCAAGAGAATTCTTGACCGGGGACTTGGGGGACTTGTTGATATATATATATATATATATATATACCGTCTAGGCACAGATATCGGAAGCACAAGGCTCACTAGCCATGTAAAGTAAAGCTAATAAAGCCCAGACATGATGCCGATACAATACACTTGTGGTATCGGATGGACCACAGCTTGTCCCACATTGTAAACAAATGAGTGACAAGCCCATCCCCACACTATAAATACATGTCTCTCCACTCATTCAAGGTAAGCCACTACTCTCCATTTACTCCTACCTAGTCTACATTCTTACATGTACCTGACTTAGGCATCGGAGGGTCGAAGGTCGGCTAGTCCGGTCTTCCCTAATTCGAAATCCTGGCACGGTCCTTGTTTTAGGACAAATTAGATTTGAATGGCCGCCCAAGTCATCATGTCATGGGCATGAAACTTGTACTATTTTTTCATGTTTAGGGGATTAGCATACAAAAAATGTAGAGTAAGTGGGATGATCGAATTTGGTGTAAGATCTTATAATATTGGCATATATTTAAAAAGGGTGTTTGTGATTTCCTGTTAAAAGTTGCCATTGTGAAGATCATCCTTCTGGTTTTAATGTTGTAATCAAACCCAAAGCAAATACGTACAATCCAAATCCAACTGATTTTGTTGACAACTTTAGTGGTCAAATAAGGATAGAAATGTAACCATTCACTCATTAATTCAGCTTCATATTTACAAAATAAAAAGGACTAAATTCAGTCTACCCCCTCCAACTTAGGGGTAAACATCAAGTCAGTCCCTAAATTTTTTTTTTAATCAAGATCGTCCTTGAAGTTCTGTTTTTCATCATCCGCGTCCAAATCACAAAATTCTCTCCGATCATGACGTCACTTGCTGAGTTGGCCCCTACATGGGGCCCCACTTTTTAGTTTTTGGGCCTCACTTTAGATGAAATGTCGAAATTACCCTCCTCTACCCTATGCTATTTTCCTCGTCTCTCTTCCTCGGTTCCTCCTCCTCTTCTTCTTCTTTTTATTTTTCTTCTCACTTCGCTGTCTCCACCCATTCACGGAGCTCACAGTCCTCGTCGCCATCCCACTTGGCCTCCACCTCTACTACCTCTTCCATCCACAAGCGCAAGCTCGCATCTAAGGACCACGCGCCTCCCTTCCCTCCCTCATCCTTCTCCGCTACCATGCACGGCGACGCTCTGACCTCCAGCGACGACCTCGAAACCATCTCAGCACACGGCAGCAGCCTCGATTCTGACTCATACAATCCCGATTCCGACTCATAAAATCCATTCCTAAACTTCAAGTTTGAGTTTGTCTTCAGTGGAGACGATGTGGAGGAGGTGGGTTCCGGCGAGCTGGGCATGGGCCAGGCCGTGTTCGATGAGTAGGATTTTGTTGTCCAGGGTGGTGGTGTAGGCACCCATGGTTGTAAAGCACAAGAAGACAAAGACGAAGATGATGAAGATGAAGGTCTCAAATTCGAGCAGCCCCATTTGGCCTTCCACCGACGGGATGCCGGCCTAAAAAACTCCCTCAATCAATTTTCCAAGGTAACCCATTTCTAAAGCTTTAATCTTTCTCTTCCGGGTTTCTTTGATTTTGGCTAAAGTTTCAATCTTTGGTTCTGGGCTTTTATTTTTTGTGTAGGTTTGCCCAGCTATGGAATATGGGTTCAGATCACTAAGTATCAGAATTCTTATTTGTTTTGTGTTTCTGTTGGTGGAATATAGTTTCTAAGTGGTTTCTTAAGCACGGGTTTGTTTTTCGAAGTTTGTACCTTGAGTCCTTGACTTAATTGAAATATGGTTTTATGGTTTGGGTGGTGGAGGGATGCCTCTGGAGAGTACAGAGAGTGGGTTTGGGGAAATTGGGAGATGAGGGAGAGGAGAGAGTGTGTAGTCGGAGAGTAGTCGGAGACTAGTTTTGATGGTGAAGAGATTAAGAACGGGAAGTGAGGTAGGAGAGGAGGGTTGTGTTGCACTCATGGTGGCGGTTGAGCGGAGCTGCGATGGGATTTGTACGTGTAACCCCAAAGGGGGTTGTGGGATGTAGGAGAGGAGGATGGAGGAGAGAGGAGAGAGGAGAGGATCAAAATAGGGTAATTTCGACATTTCATCTAAAGTGAGGCCTAAAAACTGAAAAGTGGGGCCCCATGTCGGGGCCAACTCAGCAAGTGATGTCATGATCGGAGAGAATTTTATGATTTGGATTCGGATGATGAAAAACAGAACTTCAGGGACGATCTTGATTAAAAAAAAAATTTAGGGACTGACTTGATGTTTACCCCTAAGTTGGAGGGGGTAAACTAAATTTAGTCCAAATAAAAATCAATTAAAAGAAAGGGAAAAAACAAAGCCTCAACGGCCTACATGCATAAACAAACCCAGAGAATCCTAATGCAATATGAACCAATTAGAAGAAAAAATAAAACCTTCCCGGCCTAACCATAAAATAAAGGGGGCAATAAATACATACCCACATTAGTCCTAATGCAATATAACCCATATTACCACCGTTGATCATTATCAAGCCTAAAAACTTCCTTAATGTTCAATAATAATCAACGTACAAGAACTGAGAAAGAAGTAGGTTACGTAGCTACATCGAATAAGAGAATTAGTGAATTACAAACCCTAGCTCGACCTAGAAAAGTGGAGGTGCCGTGTGACCGAAGAAGGGTCTTCCATTTCTACAAATTAAAGAGCCATGAACATTTGGATCACAGATATCCACTGAAGACCTGTTCGTGATATGATGCCTCGCCAATCCCAACGGACGCAACCCGAATGACAACACGAGAATTAACAATGCAATTACCAAGCATATGACACACAAGCAACATCTCATCGGCAAGCACAAGCACATATCTAATTCCTGAGTTTGTTTCCAGCTCCTTCTTACCTTTCTTTTTTCGTCTCTTTCTTTTGCATTTCTTGTGGGAACGATGTGTGTTGGGACTTCCTACTTCTATTATTGGTTCCAACTTTAACGGATGTCCTTCAGACTTAAGGTCCTGTTCTTATGTCCTTTGCAGCCTCACCTCCATTCTGAGATGCAATCCTAGTGGTTGGCTTTGATCTAAACGGTTGAGACATGAATTTTTATCTTGAGAAAGTCTTGCGTATGGCAGACGCAAGGAACATGTGGTACGGGCTGACCAATCAGACCCTTAGTGGGGGGGTATTTTAGGTATTTCACTTTAAAACAGGGGCAATTTCAGAATGGAAGAAATTTTTGATGGGTTCTGATTGGGCAGCCGCACAGCCACGTGGTGTGGTTGTCGTATGTAAGAATTTTTCTTTTATCTTAATGGTCTTAGTAAAAAAAAATGACAAAACAAAGCCTCTTTTGTTTCATGGATTAGGAGTAGGATTTAGGAGAAATCAAATCATCAAATCAATGTTTTAATTTGGGTGTTAATCTTTGTACACCCAGCTCTAGTAAAATATATCCAATAATTCCAATATTATCCTTTATTTGAAAAAAGAAAGAAAAAAGAAATGATGCAGTTCATCGATGAATTTCAGAATTTTCTGATAAACAAGAAACTAGATGAAATTTAGAATTTTCAAAATTCAGTTTCTACTCCAACTATTCTATAGACGGAAAGATTTGATTGGGTATCTTGTCTCTATAGTTTATATCTAGTAATGAATATATCATCAATGTATGCATATTCCTCCCTGCTAATTTGGAATATTGCATAAGCATCTAATTAAGACCTCTTGGAAATTAGGTTTAGTTCTTATACTGGAAGAGAAAACAGATGGCTGGCATGAGGAGAGGGAAATGGGGACGCAGATGGGTGATGGCCTAGTTCGAAGGGAAGATGATGCACACTCAACTTCTTTTCTTCTTCTTCTTTTTTTTTTTTTTTTAGAATACTTCTTTTCTTCTTTCTTTTTTCAGTTATTATTAATTAGGGTGCGGCTATTGCCACCCTATTATTATTTTTGTTCACTCTACAAATATTTGAATTATTGAAAGACTATATTACCCAAATGCAAAATGACTAATAAGTACACTAATTTTCTAAAATTTAAATTTTTGAGGAAAACTAAATACATTACTAATTAAATACAAAACTATTTAATTTATCTTCTGATAACATTAATTTTCACCTTCTCCATCCAAATTTCAATTTATTACAATTTTCTTTTTTATATTTTTGTTGCGTCCTCATCGTTAATTCATTATTCAATTCATAAAACCATTAGTGTTAACTTCATCAAAATCTTTATAATACCTTTATAAACACCGAAAGTAAAAAATTTAAAACACGAAAAAAAATTCAATCTTTTTTTCATTGCTCATAGTAGCACTTACTAATTTTTTTTAATATAGATTGAAATAAACGAACATTGAAACTGAATGAAAAAAATAAAAAAATGGAAGTAAATCAAATTATGATTTTATTAGGAAACTTTAATATAATTTAGGACGTCTTTTTAATTGATATAAATTAAATGAGAAATTTTCATTAAACAAAATTTCTTTTTTAATTTGACATGTCATATGATGGAGGATATTCTTGGAAAGAGAAATTGGTTAGGTAAGTAAATCTAATAATTGAAATTAAAATGTAGGGTGTAATGAGAAAGTAGGGTGAACAAAGAAAATTATAGGGTAGTAATAGCCTCACTCCTAATTATTTAATAGAAATGTCATAATTGTTAGGGCTGGATGGTATTAAGATATTTGTCGGGTATATGTAGAAATACTATTTAATTTTCATGGTCCAAGACTAGACCTGTAAATGGACCGGATTTTGATCCGGACCTGCTCCATATCCGTGACTATTGGACGAGTTTGGATCAAAAGTTTTGATCCGTTGATCCGTTAATGATCCGAATCTGTTAACCCGTTTATTTAACGGATCAAATACGGATTTAGGTCAATCCGATCCGTTAATGATCCGACCCGTTTTTGTAATAATAAAATATTTTTTATATTAATATATTATTATATTTTAAAATATAAAATATAAAATATGAAGAATTTCTAATACAAATTTTTTGCAGAAATCTAAGGGACAGTCTATCACTCAAGATTCCAATAAGCATTAAGAATTTTGATAATGTAATTCTATTTTTGGTGATGCTTTTAATGTTGTTTTAATATTTTATTAATATCTTATGAGGTATCATGATATAAATTTAATATTACTATTTAAAATTTTAAAATATTTGAAATTATAGCGGGTATGATTAGCGGATCGGGTATCCGTTAACCCGGCGGATACGGATTTGGATCAATTTTTTTTTTAAATAAACGGATTTAGATTTAGGTCGATCCGATCCAAACCTAGTCCATTTACAGGTCAATCCAAGACACACCATTGTTTCGATACATTAATGGTAGATTTGACGGTTGCGGTAATAGATTAAGGGGGTGCACCTAGTCCTCCATCTTACTTGGGAACTTGAAAGTCTCCCACGGTGAAAGGAGATCATTTCAACATAATCAAATCCATATCCATTAAGGTTAATCAAGTTAATATCATCATAATATGTCATTTTCCCTCTTGTTTCTTAGCACTTCTAGTGATTTCATCAGCACCTCCAACGAGCACGAAGATGAAGCTTTGATGCTGATGTCTGGCGTCCTAACCAGCATGAGGCAATCGACATCTCTACCCAGAGCCCTTAGTCCCCAATAATCGCCACCATTAGTCACCGCCCAAACAACCCAACAACCGGAACAGTGAACAACGTCTGCCATCCGCTGTCCCACCGTCGGAATCCACACGACGTCTGCCAGTGACCAAAGGAAAACACCACAGAAGAAAGCCTGCGATGCCCAATCCAGGGATGAGACTGCCATCGACAAACCTCCTTGAACTTTCAGACGACCTCAGCCACCAAGCACACCACCACCGCCACCTTGGAGGGAGACAAGAAAAGTAAAGAACAGGTCGGAACCCGTGAGGAACTCCATGAAGTTGAGCAAGTACAGGGACGGCGCACTCAAAAGGACTCCGTATCCCAAACTATGCTAGGTCACTTTTTTACTATTTTTTACGCTTATTATGGTATTACACTATTACCAAACATTGTAAAGATAATGTTAATTGATGTCGACGTTGCACCCCACAAGCCAAATGAGACCTGACCATATTTCAAAAGTGGAGTTTTTTTTTTTTTTTTTTTGAAAGGTTCAAAAGAGGAACTATAGGTCTATAAAAAGTTACAATCACCAATCTTCCTCCTCCTTGTTACTGGGTTATTATATGACTTAGACTCTTAGAGTATCTAGTATACTTTCATGACCTAGTTCATGACAAGTTCAATGGTGAGTATAAGTTCGTTACCTTTACTTGGAACGGATACTTGATCAATACATTCATGGACATGAGATGAGATCTCCATTCTTTCATGAAGATGAGTTTCTCTGTTACAAGTAAAATGAAGTTAAAAAAGTCCGTAGTTACATTGATACAGAGACCAATGAATGCTGGTCCTGGTTATCAATCAATTCTGAAAATTTTCTTCTTAAAAATAATAAGGTAACACAATTTACTTATAATCAAATCGAATTGCAGATTACACAGAGAGAAAAATAAACATCAGAGAATATGTATCATATATATAACTGAATAAAGACTTGAAGATCAACCACCATCTTTTTTTTCGATTAACAGATCAACCAACATCTTGCTGTGCAATACTGCAATGTAGCCCAGAAAAATAAATTTACCAGCATTACAAACTCAGCCCTAAAAGCTCAATATATCTTTCTCCAAAAAAACAAAAAAGGGGAATATATATATATATATATATATATATATATATATTACATAGTATCAATTATATTGGCCTAGAAGGGTGAAGTTGCTAGGTGATCGAACCACGAAGGTGAAGGTGCAGGTGCTAGTAATGGTCTTCCAGGTCTACATAGAGATCCAGGAGCATATGGATTACAGTTAATATCTACGAAGAGCTGGGTCCGTTTTGTATGATGACCATGCCACTTTTTGAATGGACCATAACCAAGCAAAAAACCGATTGTGATTATCAGACCTACAATGCAGATAGCACACATGCATATTCTAGCGAGGCACATCTTTGCTTTGAAGATTTTTCCTTCTTTCTTTCTCTTTTATATTTCTTTGACCTCAGAAAAAGGTTTCTTCTCCGTTTGGGATCTTGGTATTCCCTGCCTGTTACAGGGAGAATGCAATTTGTTTTTAAGCGAAGTCCTCGGTTTTAAAAGAGGGCAATTAGTATAGTTAGTAAATTCGCGTATAATATGCGTAGACCATCAATTGTTTGGTAAGAATATTTAGGATGTAAAGACAATTGCCATGGCATGCCTGGCCTGAAAGAGAATTCCAGCTTGGCTTTGAGAGTTCGTGGTCAAGATTAAATCCTTGTAAATACAATGCATGTCCTCTAATCCTTAAGGAAGACTCAAATCCAAGTATATTCAGCACAAACCTAACCGACTCGATATGAATGTTTGACAAACTTAGAGGGCAGTCTATACTTAGTTTTCTAGTACAGAAATTATTAGGTGTAGTTTTTGATTTCATGCATTGCCTCGGTCTAATTTATATGCTTCACCTGGTGTTAGTAACACCGAAAAACTTTATTTTATAACAAAATATTGTCCCTGCTGCTTATGTACTTTCTACTTTCAGTAGTTGATGAATAATGGTGGTTAAACTTGAATTATTGTTGATCTTGATTCCACTCAACTCTTGTGCCTATTCTCTTGACAAGCATGACCGTCGGTCTCCATATTCAGCGTACAATTAACTAAAATGCAGAGAGGGTTATGATTCTGGTGGTTAAGAACATGCATCCTCACATAAAGTAACAGAGTTCGAATCCTCCTTCTACCTGGATTCTCTTGTTTAACTTGTATGTATAGCCAGTTTCACAGTTCTTGGCATATTAGTTGGGTAGGTAATAAGCCCACAGTCGATGGCACAGTGTAACACTTGCTAGCTACCAACTAATGGCATTTCAGAGAGCATACTGACATTCTCTGAAATTAATTTCTTTAAGCCAGGATCCATGACTTAATGGCTATTACAGGTCTTGTGTTCTGAGGCATGCATGCTTTTCACTAGTGTCTTATGTTGTGTGTTTAGTCAATAAGCGTGACTCATGGTCATAAGGAGCTTCCTTGCTTACGTAAACTCGAGTCCAAGTATTGACATAATGACATGTTTGTGTTGCTTACTAGTTAGCGAATAATTGGTGTATGTACCACTCCAAGTTCAATGAATGGATATGATCTTCTTTGTCACTCGGATGCAACACCCATTTTTTTCATTCGATATTTAAGGCAGATTCAAATGAATCGATGATCTTCCTTGTCATTCCGACACAACACTATTCAAGGCAGAGATCCATTTTGGATTGACTAGTGAGGAAAGGGTGAGAAAATGTAGTAAAAGTTAGGAGCAAGTAGATGGGAAAGTGTAGTATTATGCTCAATATTCCACATTTTGCTCTTTACCCTCATCCTAGCTAGTTCCAACTGAAAGGGTCTCAATGTAAAAGGGGCGCCCATAAAAAAGCCACATAAACAGTAGTCTAGTATTCTTCTCTTTGTCAAAGTCAAGGAGCCAAGATGAACAGTAAAACAACAAAAGGGTACACAGTCAAAGTCTTGAGCTGCAAACCCAATTTTCATGCAGAGCTTCAAGGGCTCCTTGTTATTGATCTGTTAGCTCTACTGTAAAACCCAGATTTCCTTCTACTGAAATTTTAATCTTAAATAGTAAAAGTTTAAAGAAAAAAAAAAATTCAATTCAATTAAAATACCAAGGTCACACAAAGCTAGATCAAGGCCCAACATTAACAATATAGAATTAAAGAACCTAAATTCCAAGAACAACATCCAAATCCCCAGCTGCAATGCAACGCAGGAACCCAGATTACCAAATTCAAATAATAACGAGAGAGAAAAAAAAGAAAAAAAAAAGTTAAACAAAGACAATTACAAGGAATTAGAGGAACCCAACTAGTGGTAAGGAGGCGGTGCAGCGTAACCCAAGAAGGGTCTGCTGCCACAGAGAGAGCCATGAACATTGGGATCACAATAATCCACAGTGTCCTTCAGCTTGTGAAACCCGTTCTTGAAGACTCCGAACCCGAACAACATCCCGATCAGTATCGCCACCAGAATCAGGCACGTGCAGCACATGCACACTCTCCCCGGGAAGCACATCTTCTCCTTCTCTGCTCTGCTCTGAGATCTTGGAATTCTGGGTTGTGAGGATTTGTGGTTTTCGTTTTGATAAATGAGGGGGATTGGCAATCTGGGTTTTGAGGATTTGTGAAAAATGTGAGAGGGCAGTCCTTATCGCAGGGTGAGGGAAAGAGAGAGAAACATCCACGCTAGGGGAATCGTTTGCTTAAAAGGAAAGCGAATTGTTGCGGATTCGAATTGGGATAATAGGAAAAAGGGCGACGTTATACCTTGGTCTTTTTGGTGTGGTTTTTTTGGGGATGTGAAAGGTGGTTGGTTTTTTTTTCGAACGTTGATGTATGATCTAACGGAAACGGATGAGGGTTGCGTAGATGGGAAATATCTTCTTTTTTTTGTTTAGTTGTCATCTTTAAATGGAAAAACTGACCATTCTGATTGTAATTATTTGATGTGGAAAACTTTAGGGGGTTATGTGGCATTGAAATGATGGCATTTGTTATGGTTCAACTGTGGGTTTCATTATTTTAGCCATTAGTCACATTCCTGTTTCAACACTAATAGCTAAACGAACTGATAATATAGTCTTTTCAATGTTCAAAAATATAAATTGAATTTTGATAACCGAATCTGTCGATTAGTCATATTTTGATTCAGTTTTTATTATTGTCAATTGTATTTCACAATAATGATCTCAAAGTGATTTATTACTTTTTAATTTCAAAAAGATTATCTAAGCATCTACATAAAAGACTAAAACACACTGAGATAACTTTCAATGAATCACTAGACAAAAGAAACCATAAGGAAACAAGGAAATTTAATCTCCATCTATGCTCCAATAAAAAGTGGTTATATAAAAAGTCATAAACTGAACTTTAGAGAACTGGCCCAATAAATAGTTGAATAGGTCCAATCACAAAATAGTGCCCTTCTTAGGGAAGATTCTGTGTTGGCAGTCCTTCTCCATTTCTATGGTTTAAAATATGCAAGTTACTGGTTAGGAAAGATAAGACTCTTCACTCTCCTTGTGTCAAAAATGCTTTGTTTTGGTTACATGGAAGACATTTCTGTGCATATGGACTCTTCATTTTGGCAACTCGCATCCTAATCTAATATGCCCAATGGGCCCTTTCGGCCTTAATTTTGGTTCATTCTTCAACAAGGGTCTTTGAAAGATGAGATTACTAGCATAACTTGATATCAAAAGTGAATAGAGAAAAAAAATGCAACTTTTATGAATAAACCAAGGAATACCATTATCTCTTGGTCAGCAAAAGATCATAAAATTATATTCATTCACCTTTGAGTTAAATGGAAATATCTTATCAAGCGTTTTATTCTCATCCCTCAATTCAAGATTTAAGAGTGGGTGATCATGAATTATTCAGTCATCAGGTGATCAGCTGAATTTCACTATCGATTTCTAATAAGCAATTTCCTCAATTGCCGAAACTTTATATCAGCGTGCATAAACAAAACTAAATGATACCTCTTACTATTGATTAAAATCGAATATATAATTTACTCACTTAACGAGCTCTAAATTGTTTGAAAATGATTTTGTAATTTTGATAGTGAAACCCACTCTAATTTTCCTACCGATTAAAATTTTACATCTGGAAAATGATTTGTCGTAGCTCGTAACCGAGTTCGAAGATATACATAAATTCACGTAATGAATAGCATATCCCCCTTTCTTCATAAAGGTTAGTCCACCCCTTCCGAATCAGCTTCTCTCACTATAATTTGGTCTCCCCCAAGTCCCCACCTCTTCACTTCAAAGTCCTCTCCCCTCTCTCCCCTCCATTTTATTTTCTCTCTTCGCCTTCCCAGGCCCCCCCCCCCTCCCCTCCCCCCTCTCTCTCTCTCTCCTCCTCCTCATCACTCCCATCAGATCTCACTCCCTGCAAAAATCCCAAATCCCCATCTCTCAAATCCATTGACCTCCGCGCAAATCAAAATCCCACTAATCCCATTTCGCATTCGAAATCCGGGATTAGGGATATAGATCTCTCTCTTCTCCCCATGGCGTCCCCCGGAAACCCCAATCCGCCGCCGCCGCAGCAGCAGCAGCCCTTCGACATGGCCAAGTTCTTTAAACCCACAAGCCCAACCCCTCTCTCCCCCCATTCCCAGCCTCAGACCCAGGCCCCCACCCAAAACCCTAACCCTAATCTGAACTCCTCAGGCTTCCCAATCCCTCCGGCCTCTTACCCTCCCCCCTCTGGGCCCTACTCCTACCCTCCCCAAACGGCGCCGTATCACCAGCAGCAATTCCAGTACCAGCACCACCCTCAGCCTCATCCTCACAACCACCCCCAAATTCCTTACCCTCAAGACCACCAGGTGCTTCAGCAGCGGTCGCTCTCGTTTCCCATCCCGCCCCTGGCTCCCGGTAATTACAACATTGCCGCCGCCGCCGCCGCCTCCAACCCCGGAAACGCCACCACCACCAACCCCAATTCCGGCGCCCGAATCATGGCCCTGCTCGGTGCTCCTTCCTCCAGTCTAGAAATGCCGCCGCAGCCTGAGTTGTCGGTCCCTGGCTCTGGCGGGGTTTCGATGGTGCCCACTCTTCCTATGGGGATTCCACCCTCCCCGGCTCGAATGCCGAGCAATAAGCTGCCGAAGGGCAGGCATTTGATTGGGGATAGTGTGGTTTACGATGTGGATGTTAGGTTGCCCGGGGAGTTTCAGCCGCAGCTGGAAGTTACCCCCATTACTAAGTATGGTTCGGATCCTCAGCTGGTGTTGGGCCGCCAAATTGCGGTGAATAAGTCGTATATATGCTATGGATTGAAGCAGGGGAATATTCGGGTTTTGAATATACACACTGCATTGAGATCTTTGTTTCGAGCTCATACACAGGTAAATCGAATATTCTATGTATTTGCACTCCTGTTTGGATTAGCGAGATGTAATTTGACTGAATCATAGCTATGTAGGTGCTGATGCTTTGATTAGTTTCTTAATAAAAAGTTTATAATACAATTTACTGATGGCTGCAAAACTTAGTAGGGTTTTTGCTTTATCTCGACTATACTTCTACTAGAGTGGTTTTTGTGAAGTTGGATTACTTGCCGATGATTATTATATCTTGTTGGCCTAAGCGGTGTCTTGTTCTGTCAGAGGGTCACAGACATGGCTTTCTTTGCCGAGGATGTTCACCTTTTGGCTAGGTAGCTCGTTTTCCATGCTTAATACTTTTTTTTTTCACTGGTTTGTTTTTTTTATTATCTGATATTGTTTTCTGCAGTGTGAGTGTAGAAGGACGGCTTTTTGTGTGGAAAATTTCTGAAGGTCCAGATGAAGAAGGTACGCCACAAATCACAGGAAAGATTGTTGTTGCCATTCAAATAGTTGGTGAGGGGGAAGCTGTTCATCCACGAGTTTGTTGGCACTGTCATAAACAGGTAAATGATTCTGTTAATGCTATTTTCAATAGAAGAGTTATAGCTCAGTACTTTTGTTGTCCATGATCAGTCTGTTGGTCTTGAAGTGGTTGATTGATCTATCTTTTGCTTGTATACTCACAGGAGGTTTTGGTTGTTGGAATTGGGAAGCGTGTTCTACGAATTGATACTACTAAAGTTGCAAAGGGTGAAGTCCCTTCTGCTGAGGATCCTATTAAGTGTCCTGTTGAAAAGCTTGTTGATGGGGTCCAATTTGTTGGTAAACATGATGGAGAGGTGACAGATTTATCAATGTGCCAATGGATGACCACCCGGCTGGTTTCTGCTTCTATGGATGGAACTGTAAGTATCTTCACCATTTTGCTGACTTTGTTACATAAACTGCAAGTATCTTCACCATTTTGCTGCCTTTGTTACATATTTCCTTTTAGTGGAATACGTAGTGAAACTTAAAGTGCATTTTCATCAGGGTTCGTGGGAACACTTTGGCTCCAGCTTGCCCTTCTACATCTTTATAGATTTTTTTTCTTCCTTTTCTTTTGGTGAATTAAAATAATGTTTTGGTTACAAAAAAAATCTGTTGGCTATTCCTGCTTCAACTCTATGCTTCAGGGAATTTGTATGGCTTGGGATAAATTATTGTTCTTGTCCTGCAAAGCCCCTTTTATGTGGTACAGCACAAGAACTGGATATGGCAGATGAACTTTATTTTGCTAAAATATAAGGAAAAAGTGAAGAAATAGTGCTGAAAGAGATTTTACGAGTGTAAGCTGTACCACATTGTAAGGAGATTGGCAATTTTTCTAAACTTAGTACATTGTATGATACTATTAGGAATGAAATAGTGGTTCATGCAATTTCACATTCATTCAAGAGGCTATCATCTTTATGAAGAATACAAAAATTGTTTCTGAACAAGGTTAAGCAGGTAATCAAATAGTTTATGATTCCTAATTGACTGTTTGGTTTGTGAGTTGTATGGATTCAGTATACGTTTGATTAAGATTTTTCTATACATGTGAAACTTTTCTTCCTAATTTCTTGTGGCCATGCTCTTCCAATTGACACCTTTTGGGTAACCATGTTGTGTTTCTACAAAATTTGGGTTTGTAAAATCATTTCCTGCCCCATACTGCATTTTAACTTCTTCGAAGGTAATACATCATTTATGGGACAACTAGGGTGGCTGTTTTATTTAATTTTAAATTTTTTTAGAGTTGGCCATGTGTTCTAATATATGAGCATGTTATGGCACATATATTTTATTTATATAAAAAAAAACACACGCATAAACATCTTTCCCAATATTCTTGATTGATATAAGTTTTGTGACTCATACATTTGGTGATATCCTGATACAGATAAAGATCTGGGAAGATCGCAAGTCACAACCACTTTTAGTACTGAGACCCTATGATGGCCTTCCAGTTTATTCGTCTACATTTGTGACAGCTCCCAACAGACCTGATCACATCATACTTATAACAGTGGTAAGTGGTCATTGATTTGTTTACATTGTATCATAAGGTTTTGTCTGTGATTCTGTTGCCTAATGATGATGGCTACACATGTCCTAGTGTATTGAAGTGTAAATGCATGAATCCATTCTACAGGGCCCACTTAATCGGGAAGTGAAGATCTGGTCTTCAGAGAGTGAAGAAGGCTGGCTGCTTCCCAGTGATGCTGAGTCATGGAAATGTACCCAGACCTTAGAGTTAAAGAGCTCTGCTCAACCTCGAGTCGAGGATGCATTCTTTAATCAAGTCATAGCATTGTCACATGCTGGCCTTCTTTTACTTGCAAATGCTAAAAAGAATGCTATATATGCCGTGCACTTAGACTTTGGTGGTGAGCCAGCATCCACACGCATGGATTACATAGCAGAATTTACTGTTACAATGCCTATTTTGAGCTTCACTGGGACAAGTATATCACCTCATGGTGAACAAATCGTTCAGGTGTATTGTGTCCAAACACAAGCCATTCAACAGTATGCTTTGGACTTATCCAAGTGCTTACCTCCCCCGTTGGAGAATTCAGGTTTGGAAAAGTCAGATTCCAGTTTTTCACATGATGCAACCGAGGCGGTGTCAACTAATTCAGCACCAAAACCAACCATACAAGCTACTAGTTCTGAGGGTGCAGCCTTGAGGTATCCTGTGCGCACTGCTTCGGTTGATCCTTCCAATTCAAAAGATATTACCACTTCGTCTATGGAATCAAAACCTGTTGCATCGGCGCCGGAGATTAGTGATGCTGATGCTGTTTTTGTAGCATCACAACCTCTTCCTTTGAGTCCTAGGTTGTCAGGGAAACTTTCTGGTTTAAGAAGCCCGACAGATAGCAGTGATCATGGTGGTGACCAAGTTAATGAGTACTCAGTTGACAGGCAGATGAATACTGCTCGTTCAAACTTGTCTGATATGCCTGCACTCGATGATGATGCAAGGAATGATGAACAGAAAATTGCACAAGACGAAGTATCTAGTGTGCTCAATCCTCCTATTATGTTCAAACATCCAACCCATTTAATAACTCCCTCTGAGATTTTAATGGCTGCTTCATCCTCTGAGAATACAAATCCAATTGACAGCAACACTGAGGGGGATGCAAAAATCCAAGATGTTCTTGTTAACAGTGATGTGGGTAATCCTGAGGTGGAAGTTAAGGTTGTGGGTGAAACCAGATCTACTCAAATCGATGAATTTGGCTCTCAACGAGAACTCCAAAATGTTGTTTCAGAAAATAAGGAGAAGTTCTTTTGCTCCCAGGCATCAGATCTTGGAATTGAGATGGCCCGGGATTGCTGTGCAATATCATCAGAATCTTATATGACAGATGAAGCCCGGCAAGGTGACGGTGCCAGCATGTCAGAACCACTAGCCCAGCCTCATTCTGGAGAGGAAGACCAGGATCTCTCTACAAAAGATGTATCTGGGTCAGCTACTGCCACAACCACATTACAAACACCAAATGCAAAGTCGAGAAAACAGAAATGGAAAAATATGCAAGCATCAGGTCCATCTTCCCCATCACCAGGTCTGCTCAATGCAGTAGAGTCCTCCAATGAAGCAGGTGGGAGTGCAAGTCCCCCCTCCGGAGAAGTTGCATTTCCTCAAATTATGGCCATGCAGGATATGATGAATCAGGTGAATGCTGAAAAGAATTTGGAAATTTAATTATCTTGCATGTGTCTATGATGTACCAACTATTTTCAGCCTTAATTATCTTGCATGTGTCTATGATGTACCAACTATTTTCAGCTTAACCTTAGTAAAGCAGGTTTAGTAGCCTTTCCATAGTTACGCTACTGCCATTTGAGTCCGTCTTCAAGTCTTTTATTATTTGGTGAAACAGTATATTTATATGATTTTTCTTGCCCCATTTCCAAACAAGAGCAAAAGGTTCTGTGTTTGTGTATGTTATGGTTCTGTTTTGTGTAATCAAACTTGTTTTTATGTTCATTATCCTTTCTATTAACTATGGCTTTTGGTCTATGTGCAGCTAATGACTATGCAAAAAGAATTGCAAAAGCAGATGACAATGATGGTTACCGTCCCAATTACAAAGGAAGGAAAACGATTAGAGGCGGCTCTCGGTCGGAGTATGGAGAAGGCTGTAAAAGCCAATAATGATGCTTTGTGGGCTCGGTTTCAAGAAGAGAACGCAAAGAATGAGAAATTATTGCGAGACCGCACTCAACAAGTAACTAGTTTGATCAATAACTTTGTGAACAAGGACTTTCCAGTCATGTTAGAGAAAACGGTAAAAAAAGAAATAGCTGCTGTTGGACCAGCTGTTGTCCGTGCAATCACTCCAGCTCTGGAGAAAACAATACCTTTGGCTATATCTGATTGCTTTCAGGTAAGAATTTTGATGATCTGGCTTGTTCCTTTATAAAGTTGGCTTTAGTTGTCTAATTGATGCTTGTGCTGCAGAGGGGAGTGGGAGATAAAGCAGTTAATCAATTGGAAAAATCAGTTAACTCAAAACTTGAAGCTACTGTATCCAGGCAAATCCAGGCGCAGTTTCAAACATCGGGTAAACAAGCTCTTCAGGTATGTCTAAATGTCATAGTGACTTAATTTCTTGGCATTTGTGATTTGAATATCTAACACGTGTTTGATTTGCTTCAGTAAACCTTTTAACTAATGATATGTATGACCTTTTCACATAGGATGCTCTCAAGTCTAGCATGGAAGCGTCAGTGGTACCTGCCTTTGAGAAGTCATGTAAAGCCATGTTTGAGCAAGTAGATGCCACATTCCAGAAAGGAATGGTTGAACATGCAACTGTGGCTCAGCAGCATTTTGAGTCTGCACATTCGCCGTTGGCCCATGCTTTAAGGGTGTGTGCTTGTACTCTGTCCAGCTTCTTCGCTTTTAATAATCTGTTTGTTGACAAATTTTTTTCGTTTATGCTTTCAAGAATTATAATGTTTGGGGTCTTTGATTCTATATGAGAAAAAGGGGAATGAAGATTGGTAGCTCGTTAGGAATTATTATCTGCTCACAGTGACTGTAGAACTTCTTGTGGGGTGCACTAGTATTTTGTAACTTGTCATAGATTGATACAGCAGAACTGGAATGTGTAATGCTGCCCTGCTAGTGTTTATGTTTTGAATCTCAAAGTATTAATGTTCTCCACCTGCAAAGAGTAGTATTTTTGAGTTGAAGACTGAAAGGATGAGTCTGTGTTGGGTTCTAGAGACAAGGTTTTCTTTTGGTCAGTCAAGATCTCACTGGTTGATATCTTTCTAGGAATGAGAAATTTTTTGCCTTTGCTTTTGCTTTCTTATATGGGTCTTCTGGGTTCACTATGGTGTACGGTTTCATCTGCACGTATTTATGTGCGACTCTGCATCGTGATGATATTTGCAGGAAGCTATCAGCTCCGCATCATCAGTGACTCAAACTCTAAGTGGAGAACTGGCTGATGGTCAACGTAAGTTAGTAGCTCTTGCAGCTGCACGGGGAAACTCAAGTGCAGTAAATCCCCTAGTCACTCAACTAACCAATGGACCTTTGGGTGGTCTCCATGAGAAGGTTTGCTCTATCTTAGATTTGTCAAATACTTTGAGCTGCACATATTGTACTACATCAGATGACACCTTGCTTGGCTATATTAATCTCAAGAAGCATTTGGTTTATGCACAATAGGTTGAGGTGCCTTTGGATCCAACAAAGGAGCTGTCAAGGTTGGTAACTGAACGCAAGTATGAGGAGGCTTTCACAGGTGCTCTACAAAGAAGTGATGTTGGCATTGTATCATGGTTATGTGCTCAGGTATGATTTAATGATCTTTTGGTGGTGGTTATCTGACTTAGTGATGGATTGTCAGTTTGAGAATTGCTTTCCACATTTTCCAGGTTGATCTTCATGGGATACTGTTGCTGCAACCTGTTCCTCTGAGCCAAGGAGTACTTCTTTCGCTCCTGCAACAGCTGGCCTGTGATATCAACAATGATACACCCCGGAAAGTTGCATGGATGACAGACGTGGCAGCCGCCATAAACCCATCCAACCAGATGATTGCAATGCACGTGAGACCCATCTTTGAGCAAGTTTATCAGATACTGCACCATCAACATAGCTTGCCTACGATCTCCAGTGCCGAGCATGCTAGTCTTCGTCTTCTCATGCATGTCATTAACTCCATGATGATGGCCTGTAAATGATCATACTCTGTTCACAGTTCTACCATTGTGCAAGAAACATGATTTATATGGACATTTTGTACAAATTTGCTGTTATCTCGTATGAAAGGATTACCAAACTGTGTAGAGTCAGTTCCGTTGGAATTGGATAGATAGAGGCTAGGTATTTTGGGTTTTCTTGCTTCAACTTTTAACCTTTTTTCCTTTGGTTATAGCTCTGTAAACGTGAAATTTTGTATTTCCTTTACACCTGTGAATGGGTATTTTGTCTTGCTTTCTCTGTTATGATTCCCTCGATTATTTGCATTTTCCGACCGTGCAATATGGTTGTTCGAGAATCCGTACTGCCCGGGTTTAATTGTTTTGATCGGCGAAACGTTAACCAATATACAAACGTTTCTACCATGGCATTGTTTGTAATTACCTCTTGTTAGGTCAACTGTTGCTAGTTTCTACTATGGCTTTGTTTGTAACTGACTAACTATGAAAGGGATTTAGTTGAGGCTAGGTGATATTACATCTCAACAACGCCGCTAAATATTATGAGTTGGTAATGTTAAAAACCAAAAAGATAAGGATAAGGAAGGGAGTGTGAGATGTAATTCTAAAATTCAATTTGAGTGAGAAGTAATTCATTCATCATCATGTATAAAATTTGACCGCAATCGTTTTCATCTAGTGACATACATTGATGCATAAGCTAGAAGTCTTGAATTCGACTCTTGCAGTCATTCATTAATCGATTAACAATCAAAAAGTGCAAGAAAAAGTAAGATTCAGAAGAAAAATAGGTCATAATCCTAGGATTCTCAGAGGTTGAAAAATGATACAACTTTGACTATAGGTAGAAACTTTAAGACTTGAACAATAACTAAAATCCTATTTTTCATAAATTCAATGGGATTTATGTACCCTTATTATATTCACAGTTCATCAATCAAGACTTGAAAAGAGCTGCACAGGCCTTATTTAAAGAAAAAGAAAAAAATAAGAGTGTTTTTGGATGAGGGAAAAAATAATTTAATTTAATTGAAAGTAAGGATTTCATAATTCCTGAAAGCCAATTTTCTCGTTTGGCATTATAAGATTGGAAATTTTAAATTTCTTAATGGAAAAAAACAAAGGAATTCGCTATTCAAATTCCTGACTTCAATTTCCACCAAAATATGTGTCATTTACGAATTTCTTTGCAGTATTCAATTTTTATTTTTAAAACAAGACTTTTCTCTATTTTATCTTTTTATTTGTTTTAAACTTTCTTAATTTTGAAATGTTCATAAATAGATGCAACTAAATAATAAAAATTGTAATTAATAAAATTTTTGATTGATTGAAATTAAAAATTCAATCATTTATTTATTTTTATTTTTTTAAAAGCAGATTCTATCGTTTATAAATTCTTACCGATTTTATAATGTTCTCATCCAAACGGACGTGTAACTGATGAAGAAAAATGAACTAAAAATATTCACTGCATAGTTCATAGTGATAAGAATTTACAAAATTTCTCTTCTACTCTTTACAGGTCGTGATTCTTAAAATTCTACGCGGCCAAAAACAAAAGAAAAAAAAAAAAGAGAATAGAAAAAATGAAAAATAGGTGGATTGGTCCCCAGCGGGATTCTACCAGCACTGGTCCGTTTCCCACCTCCGGGTCGAATAAAACCCACTGGGCCGAAACCCGACCGCGCTTCTCCGGCGATCACAATGAACATGAGCACTCAGCGACAGATCATACATCGCCCTGGCCGCCGGATCCGACAGCGTGGCGTACGCGTTGTGAATCTCGATGAAATCCCGGCCGTCCGATTCGGCCTCCAACGAAGCGTCCGGGTGGTGCAGCTTCGCCAAGCTCCTGTACGCCGACTTGATCTCCGTCTGCGACGCGTTGTTCTTCACCTGCAGAACCTCGTACAGGCTCGCCGGAGCCGCAGTCGCCGGCCGCCGCTCCGTCTCGGCGAACGCCCTCACGGAGACCTTCAGCTGCCGGCGAGGCAGGGGCATGTCGGTAAAAGCGGCGGAGGAGAGCTTGTGGTTCGCCGCGGCGGAGAAGGAGAGGCCCGGGAGGGCTAGGGTTGCAGACATTGGCGGTCCGTGGAGGGCAATATGGGAAATTTGAAGGCGAAAATTGGGGATCGATTTGTAGGTGTGGAATTGAAATTGGGAATTTGAAAAAGGAGAGGGGGGTGGTATATATAGGAGTCAAATTGTCAAAATGTTAGAAGGAAGCAGCAAAAACCGTGTGTGGAGGTTTTTCTCTGGGGGCGCTGACGTGGCACTCCCTCTGTTTGGACTCAAAACAATATTCTTCTAGAAACTATCGATATTAATGACATTGATAAATTAATTTTTATGACTTTCATTAATCCTATGCTTATCTTTGTTCACCACATATGTGACGTTGCCACATCAGTAAGTTGATTCCTTATCCACTTTTGGTTTTATTACTACTGCTGACTAAAATGGTTTACCAACTTATGACAAGGTCACTTTGTAACTGACGTTATTCAACATATTATCGATCAAATTATCTGGTCGTAAGGTTTAGAGTTTGGTGAATTTTTTTTCAGTGTCTTTTGGCATGCATTATCTCAGGTTATGACTTATGAGAGAAAGCTACACGCTATGTTTTCATACTCAAGGTTCCACGATAAGTCCTATTTTTGTAATGATGTAACAGATGGCATGACAAACAGCATCATGCATCACGTGTTACGCTATTAAAAAGTTGGTAAAAAGGTTGGTACCGCGATCGCTATTTGTTTATTTAAAATTTAAGTGCGCAAGAGTTACTTTTAACATGAAACGATTGGGCACTAACATCTTGTTTGGTTATAAAATTTGGTGAATAGAATCAGTCATCACACAAAAAAAGAATTCGGACCTACTAAAACTAAGTAAAAGTTTAAGATTATTACCCTGAAGAGATGGATATATAAGTATTACTTGAGCTAACACAAGAAGCCGGGTAGGAAGTATTGGCCATGCCCGTGACCATGCCATGCCCATGTCCTTTTTCTTAGCCAATGCAGGACACAAAATTCGTCATTTTTGGTAAAAGTAAGATCTCGCACGTGCCAAAGTTTCTAGAAGGCCTAATTAAACTTGAAGAGAATGAAAATGACCACCCACCATAAAGTAGAATGGGCCTATCTATCTTTGCCATAAACAGAGATTAGAGTGTTAACGAGTATTTTCACGATTACACGTATAAAGAGATTCTAGAAGCCCTTGTCTTTGCCCCAAGGCTAACCCTCTCTACTGGTCCTATGGCATTAACTCTGCTGTGGGACAATGGAACAGCGGCACAATGATGAAGAGGTTGCCTTGCATTTTCCTTTTGAGCAGGGAAGCCTAAAAAGGTTGCATCTTTATCACAGAGACAAAGAGTTGGTGCTTAACTTGCCAAAGAAAATAAGAGTGTTGGTACTCATCGTGCAAGTCTTCTAGAAGGCTTTCTCTTTTCTTTTTAATAAACTTTTTTTCTTCTTCTCTAAAAACAGGAACATGTAGAGGAATGAGATATTTTATGGTTGTAGTCTTGTAGAAAACTCCCACCGTACTTCCATTTGATGAATGGTGGTCCTTTTGATATACTAAGAGGGATATCTACATGTAGGCTTTCACATTGCAACCACAATATGAATACACTACTATTACATTGCGGACCGCAACATGAATTTGTTGTTAGGGCATTCATGTTGTGGTTTGCAGTGCAGACCTAGCATCTGTGCAGTGCAGACCTAGCATCTATCCTAAAATCATATAGCTAGGTCGACGTCTGCACTGGAAATTTCGTCGTAATACATGAGTTGGAGCGAGTTTAGCAGAATCACCATTCGTATGTGCAAATAATGTATAAAGCAATTTTTTCTTTGATTACAGAAAGAAAATAAAAAAAAAACAACAACACAAAACCTTGACCAACTCCCCTTTTCAACTGCTCTAAATGGAAAGCTGGGGACACAGTAAGGCCGTAAGGGGAAGGCAAAAAAACCACACCGGAGGGTTTTGAGATTGATGAGCTAAGGAAGTTAGATGATTTGCAACCAATTGCTTCTTGGTATATATGCCTAAAGAAAATGGAGGTAACTGCCGAGCCAATTGGTGCCTAATATCTTGAATCAGAACTTTAATTCTCGAAGAAACAACAGCCTTGTCTTGGATACAGTCAATAAAAAGTTTAGAATCGCCTTCTATAGAGATATTAATTATGATAGTAATGAAGCAAGGCAGTATGAAAACCCTCGTGTATAGAGCACTTTGTTTAATGATACTTCATCATCTTTATGAAATAAGAGTAGTTTGTTGCGGAAGGAAAGAAAAAAGAAAAAAGGATAGTCTCCTGAAAGAAAGAAAGAAATTAAGAAAAATCTGTATAATTTCATGGCCTTTTGACCTTTTCCCTGATTATAATAATCGAGTTCGTTAATGGGTGATGATGAGAATGACAATAGAAGCAAGAGAGGAGACAGGAGAGAATAAGACAATAAGATATGGTCTTCCACAAACTACCAGTTTATTAGTAATTAAACAGAAAAAGTCCAACAATGTGTGCAGTGCACTAAAATGGACACTGACTCAGTGACTCGGACTATGTCAATTCATTCGGCGTGATTTGGATTTAAAAACCTTCTGGTTCTTCGATTTTAGGTTAAAATATACATGTTAATCTATGAATGGTATGGGGTGGAAATACCAATTGCATGCTAACTAGTCATGTTTGTGTGAGAAGCCTTAACCACCCTGCGAGCTTTGTTCAAATGATCTTTCACCTTCGGAGCTTTGCATTGAAGATTTCTCGCTCCCTCCGGCAAATCATTTGACCTTGTATATAATGACTGTGCCTGCGACTGCGGGCAGCTAAGGATCAAGGGACTGTGGTCGCAGACCTCTATGTTGGCACCTAGCAATTGTTTTAGCCATTGCAGTATATAGTTGATCGAGGACCAAAAACCAGTTCAATAAAAACATCTGTGGACCTGTCACAAACCCAACTAATAGCATACGAGAGCACTGGATTGACTCTTAAAAATAAAATAAAAATTAGAACAAAAAAAAAGTATCTAACCATAACGATGGAGAATAAGATGCATTCTTATTACCTATAAATTCAAACAATTTCCATTTCTTGTGCATTAATAAATCTATATATTATTGTAAACTAATTCCATGTAATGGTAAACTAACATAATATAAAGTAGTCAATATGAAACTGATTTCCATTTCCTTGTTATTGTGTGTTGTTGCGATCTATAGCTTGAAAATTGTAAAGTTACTGACAATTGTCAAGACATGTGCGGAGTGCTATTAAATAAACAGAAACAAAACAGGTTAAACAAGAGCAATGTGCGTAGTAGTCAGTTGGATGTGTAACTAGCACGCTAGTTAGAAAGTTTACCTTCGCCACAAGTAATCTCTTTGCGCGCACCATTTCCTATGCCGGTTGTCAATTACTTTTAACAAACTCCCATCATCATCTATAAGGCCAAACAATCCGATTAAGGTGCCCATCTGATCGGGCTCACTGGAACATATAAAAAGTCTGCTTACCAAGGCTTCTGCTTGGTAAGTTTTCACCGCACCATCATCAACTGCTCCAATGTTAGAATATAAATTATATCATCACTGATGTCCTCCAAGTTAAATATAACGAGGTTGAGAGAATAAATTGTCTGATATATTATTACATCCATTCTGTGGTGTATATAAACAGATTACAATCGTACTACAACTATTGTGTACTACTGTACTACACAACATATACAAGTTAAGTAATTACAACAATATAATTCCTTATAGTCTATTCCTAATAGGAAACGATGACTCACACTAACACTCCTCCTCAAGTTAGCGCATATACATCAACCATGCCCAATTTGCTTAGTGAGTCATAGAAGGCCTTCCTAGAAACTCCTTTGGTAAGTACATCTGCAAGTTGCTCTTCAGTTGGAACAAAATGAAAGCTAATAATTTTGGCATCTAGCTTCTCCTTTATAAAGTGACGATCAACCTCCACATGCTTAGCACGATCATGCTGTACTGGATTATGTGATATGTCAATAGCTGCCTTGTTGTCACAATATAACTGCATGGAATTTTTGAGTTTGAAACCCAGATCACGTAACAGATTTCTCAGCCACAACAATTCACACACTCCGTGAGCCATACCTCTATATTCGGCCTCAGCACTAGAACGTGCCACAACTTTCTGTTTCTTACTCTTCCATGTACCAAATTACCTCCCACAAAGGTAAAGTAACCTGATGGTGACCTCCTGTCTGTGATATTTCCAGCCCAATCTGCATCTGTGAAGCCACAAACTTCAAGAATGTTGTTGTGTTTAGAAAACAATACTCTCCTTCCTGGAGCTGACTTCAAGTACTTCAGAATTCGCATAACAGCATCCATGTGACTCTCACTCGGATTATGCATGAACTGACTCACCACACTCACTGCATATGCAACGTCTGGTCTAGTATGAGCCAAATAAATCAAGCGCCCAACTAACCTCTGATAGCGAGCTCGATCAGTAGGTACCTGATCTGGATACTCAGCTAAGCAATGGTTCTACTCAATAGGAGTGTCAGTAGGTCTGCAATCCAACAAACCTGTCTCTGCCAACAAGTCAAGAACATACTTCCTCTGGCACAGATAGATTCCCTCTCTCCCCCTGGCTACCTCAATTCCTAAGAAGTACTTAAGCTCACCCAAGTCCTTCATCTCAAACTCAGAGGCTAGCTGTCTCTGCAGTCTATCTATCTCAACAGTATCATTACCAGTGATTACCATATCATCCACATAAATAATTAGAGCTGTTACCTTACCTTATTGATGCTTGAGAAACAAGGTATGGTCTGAGTTGCTCTGCCTATAACCAACCTTCCGCATGAACTGTGAAAATCTTCCAAACCAAGCACGAGGTGACTGTTTGAGACCATACAGAGACTTTCTCAATTTGCATATAAACTCACCAGGAGAAGCAACTACATACCCTGGTGGAAGGCTCATGTACACTTCCTCGGCTAACTCTCCATGAAGAAATGCATTCTTGACATCAAACTGTCGGAGTGGCCAGTTTAAACTAGCAGCGAACGAGAGCAGAACCCGAATAGTATTCATCTTGGCAACAGGAGCAAAAGTTTCATCATAGTCTATACCATATGTCTGAGTAAATCCCTTTGCAACAAGACGTGCTTTGTATTGATTCACTGATCCATCTGCATTATGCTGCACGGTAAACACCCAACGATAACCTACAGCCTTCTTGCCTTGTGGTGGAGGCACAAGTTGCCAAGTATTGTTCTTCTGCAACGCCTCCATCTCTTCATCCATAGTCTTCCTCCACTTTGGATCCCCCAATGCATCCTGCACTTTGTTAGGTACTGATACAGCCGATATTTGATTCACAAATGATTCATATGACTTCAACAACCTCCTAGTGGACATATAGTTGGCTACTGGGTATTTTGATTTAGCAGTAAGAGTAGGTTCATATCTTTTGGCTGATTGACCCGAGTGGTCCTATGTGGTAACACATATTGCTCAACATTAGACTCACTACTACTAGTATCAATGGATGGACATACCTCAAATGGGTGATCTTCAGTACCAGGAAGCTGTGGGTCAGAGGTAGAAGCGATAGTAGGAGGGGCAGGTGTGTCTTCAACCTCATTCTGAGTGATGGAAACTGGTGCTTTTGCTGCTGGAGGCGGCGAGCTAATAGTCTCAACCGAATCCATCAAAATACCTCCTGGCTGTATGGCTTTTCCTTCTCCTTCTGATTCCTCCTCCTCTCCATGATATAGCTCTTCAAAATATGAATTCTCCCTCTGAAGAGCTGTATCTGAAGAGGAGAAATAACTCAAGTCTTCAAAGAAAGTAACATCCATAGTGACATAATACTTGCTGGTTGGTGGATGATAGCACTTGTACCCCTTCTGATAGCCTTCGTAGCCAACAAACACATACTTAAGGGCTCGGGCATCCAACTTAGACCTCTGATTTTTTGGTACATGGACAAAAGCAACATAACCAAAAACACGAGCTGGAAGATTATGAAATGAGGGTAAGGAGACATGAGAGGCGAGAACCTCAAATGGAACTTTGCCTTGAAGGACACTGGATGGAAGACGATTGATAAGGTGAGAGGAAGCATGTATAACGTCGCCCCAAAGATACTTAGGCATATGAGCACTAAAAAGAAGGGCAGGAGCCATATCAAGTAAATGACGGTTTTTCCTTTCGGACACTCCATTCTGTTCTGGTGTGTACGGACACGTGGTTTGGTGAACAATCCCATTGATTTTAAAAAACTCTTGGAACACATGGTTAACATACTCCCCCCATTATCAGAACGAAGGACTTTAATGGTGTTATGATATTGTATTTGAACCAGATTACGAAATGTTTGAAAGGCAGGGAAGACCTCATCTTTGGTTTTAAGAAGAGCAACCCATGACAATCTCGTACAATCATTAATAAACAATACAAAGTATCGCATACCCGAGACAGTGGGCTCTCTAGAAGGTCCCCAAACATCAGAATGAATCAACTCAAAAGGAATAACACTTTTATTAGAAACACTAGGAGAATAAGTAGTACGATGGCTTTTGGCCAAGACACATGTTTCACAATGTAAAGCAGACTCATCCACACCAATAAACAGAGTAGGCATGGTTTTTCTCATAAGACTAAAGGATGGATGCCCTAAACGGCGATGCCACAACCAAATTTCACTTAGCTTATCAGAATTCGAAGTCAAAGCGGCACGGGACTGTGCTCCTGGTTTCTCCCCTGCGTATGTCTAATCCAGATGGAACAACCTGCCCCTCAGATACCCCCGACCAATTAACTCCCTGGTGCGAAGATCTTGAAAAATCACATACATAGGATAAAAGGTTACAAAGCATTTAGACTCAGTATTCAACTGTGGAACATATATCAAGTGATGAGACAAGTCAAGCACATATAACACATTATGAAGTTCTAAAGTGGGAGTAATACGCACTGACCCTGACCCTAACACAAGAAAAGCCTCACCATTAGCATTGGTGACATAGGACACTGGTGGGGAAGACAATTTAGTAAAATATGATTTATCATAAGTCATATGGTCAGAGGCACCAGAATCAATAATCCATGTATCAGAACCAACAAAGTTAGAAACCTTTAAAGCCATACCAATCTTACCACGACCAGCTATAGAAGCTGTAGGAGTAGCCCCACCTGCTGTATGATGATCTTGTCTAGCCACTTCATAAAAATCCGGTTCTTGAACCAATTGAACAGCAGCTGCTTTAGCCTTAGAACGATAACCTTGTTTTTTAGGTTTAAGATGCGGGTGTAGTTTCCAACAAGTCTCTCAAACGTGCCCAATATCATTGCAATAAGAGCACTGAGGACGAGGGCGGTGGGCAAAACCTGGAGGAGGTCCTTGTTGATGAAGTGGAACGGAATGCTGCTGCTGGAGTAAAGGTGCTGGTGCTTGAATGGCTAGGCTAGAAACTTCAATTGGTGCCTGTTTGAGACTTTCCTGCTGGGATTCATCCTTATGAATATATGTAAAAGTTATGGTCAAGCTAGGAGGGTCTGGCATTCTGAGCAACTCTCCCTTGGCACTATTATGTTTCACATCAAGTCCTCTCAAGAATGCATGAACCCGCTTAAGTTCCTTCTCTTTCTGGTACCATGTAATATCCTCCTGATTCTTGATCTCGCAAGGACGCTTCTGATCAATCTCAGCCTATACATTCTTCATCTTGGTAAAAAACACTGACACTGGTTGCCCATTCTGTTGCATTCCTGTAGCTTTGCACATTAGTTCATGAACCTATATAAAATCAGACTCATTTGTATAGAGATCTCCCAACGTCTTCCATATTGCCTCAGCAGTTTCACATTCCTCTACCATCTGTAGCACATCATCAGTCATGGCTCTAATAAAAATGGACATTACAAACCCATCATCATCTTCCCACTTAGCATAGGCCTCTATGTCATCTTCACTAGGAACCTTGATTGTTCCTGTCACATGTCCCATCTTGTGTATCCCACGAAGATAAACGGACATAATCTTCTTCCATGTTCTGAAATTGGTACCAGTGAGTTTGGTACCTCCAAAAGAACCACCTTCTGAGCTCCTAACAGAGACCTCAACTTTCTGAACCTCATTGGCCTTAGAACCCTGACCTTCACTTTTATCACCACCCATCACAACATTACAGTAGCAAAAACACAGAGTATGCAGCAGAAAAAAGAGGATATTCCAACAATTGCAGCGATATTATTATTTTTTTTTTTTTGAAAACTGTTGGGATTGACTGAGTTGGTCGAGTTGACCGAGTTACCAAGTTGACTGGGTTACCGAGTGGATCGGGTTACTGAGTTGACCAGGTTACCGAGTTGAGCTGGTTTGACCGAGGGAGAGGGACGACCGGAAGCGGGGCGACGCCGGACTGAGTTGAGGTCACAATCGTGGACGTCGACTGAAGGGATTCGACGATCTGAGGCAAACGAAGGCAGAAAAGATTCGGCGATCTGAGGTAAACGAAGGCAGACGAAGATCAATCAGGTGTCGGAGGTAGACGAAGGCGGTCTTGGCCATAAGACTAGGCCGGTCTGGACTGAAGGTCTGGGAGAAGAGCGCCGGCGATCTGAGAAGGACCGACCTGGGACGGACCGATCTGTCTTTGGCTGAAGACGAAGCCGAACGAACAGGAGGAACGAGCGAACAAGATGAAGAAGACGTCTGAACGACGTCGTTTCAGAGCTTGACTAAAAAATTGGCTTTTAACCCAATTGTTTTCCTCGGATTGAGAAAAAACTGAAAGAAAGAGACAAAGTCCTTTTCGGATCTTTGCTCTGATACCAAGTCAAATATAACGATGTTGAGAGAATGAATTGTCTGATATATTATTACACCCATTCTGTGGTGTATATAAACAGATTACAATCGTACTACAACTATTGTGTACTACTTTACTACACAACATATACAAGGTAAGTAATTACAACAATATAATTCCTTGTAGTCTATTCCTAATAGGGAACGATGACTCACACTAACACTCCATCACGCTTGCCGGCACCACTCTTACAAACTGTAGCTGGGCGTTCTGATATAGATCGAAACCATAAGTTAAACAACAAAAATACAAACAAAACAAACCATTAGTTAGAAGTACGCGGATAGCAATGCAGCTTTGTTTGTATAAGTTTAGAATTGGCACTCCTTCTTTTTACAAAACTCTACTAATTAAGAAGCCTAAGTGTGAAGAAGCCCAAGTCATGAGTTTATTCATCAAACCCAATTCAAGCATGATGAAGTCAATCTCCAGACCATAATTGTTTAATTACAATTTGTCTCACTTTGTGGTTGTCTTGCTGTCGAAAGACTAGGTTGAAGATCAGTTTGTTGTCTTGCTTTCCCATCTTAGCTTGCTGTCGTGTCGAAACTCCATGCTTGAAAATCAGAAGAAGTCTTCTCTTCCTCATGGCTCAGGTAAGCTCTTGTATTGCTTCCCTTTCACAAAATCATGGTTTTTCATGGGTTCTATTCTTGTGTCAACCTTGATTAAGGAATTTAGATGTTGGCTTCTAAATTTGGTTTTCCAAATTGAAATTTGGGTATGGGTTAACATGTGCAATATGAAATTAAGGGTATGGCTTTACCTGCTCCAACGGAGCTTATTAGGGGGTTGTTAAGTGAACTGATTTTCCTCTTCCTCCTATATATACTTGGATATATACTTTGTTCATTCTCGGCAATTGAAAATAGTTTTGGTTTTCAATCCCTTTGTTGTTAAAGAGTTATCTCTTTAGTTTTCTGTTTTTCATAGTGTCTTGTTCCATGTTGAAAACAGTTTGAAGAACAACAAACCATTCAATCATGCATATTCATCTCTTGCATCCCATGAGGTCAATTGGGTACTGCAATCTTCAAAGGTGAAAACTTCAAGAAGAACTTGCTGCATTCATAGCTTGTGTCTTTGTTGAGATTTCTGAGTTGTTCACTTTTGTAAACAATTAGCAAGAATTGAGTACAAATAGTCTAATGAGTGAGTCTAGAAAGGTTGCCGCGATCAGTGTAACCTCTGTGTTGTAATCTTGCAATCAACAAAACATGTGTTCTTTATTGCTTTAGTTGGTTTGTTGATTTTACACACATTATGTTCAATATCAGTACTCAGGATTGATCATCCATTTGCAATCCCTGAAAAAGTGTTTTGAACGAAAAAATTAGTTGTGAACCCCCCCCCCCCCCAGGCTCCTTCTAGGATCTTCAAGCTTTTATTTAAACCTTTTGCTTGTTGAACGCCATGGGTCATCAGGATGGTCATGGTACATTTTGACAACTTCAGCATCGACTGCCTCCAACGTTAGATAATGTAGAAGTGCCTCCAATTACTCCTGGCAACTTGCCTTTACTGCTTGGGCATTCTTTTGTTTCTAGACTGTTCCACAGCTAAAGTTGTCCACCACCATACCAATCCTTCAACCAACAACTCTCGCGTCGACTTTTAATGCGCTTCTGCATCAGCTTTTGGTATTCATCTTCATCCTAAATATTAACATACTTTAGGGTTCTAGTGTCAAAGGCCCCAACCAATGTTTGCTACCAATCCTCCCTGTCTCACTCCGAACACAATTATTCCCCAGCTTTGCAAGCACAAACCGAAAATCCATAAACCTTGATCGATCTCTCACCGAGATCCGCAAGCCTCTTTCCAGGCAAAACCCCAGACCTCTTTCTTTTGTGCCAAGTTACAAAGATGTGGTTTTTCTAAGATGGGCTGGGCTTGTGTTTCATAGTCCAATAACAAAACGCCGTCGTTATACGGGTTACCCTATTCCCTCCGTCTCTTTTTCCCGCCATCTCTTCTTAATTCACTCTCTTCTCCAAAACTGTGAACATGGCCATGGCGATTCGTTCTGCACTCGCAAAGATGGCGACTAACTCTATTCACAACAACAGAAGTGGAATTCTGACGCTTAGGGCTTTTTCCATGGACAAAAAACCCAAACCCCAAAACGACGCCGTTTCGGGGTTTCCCGCTGGTCATTACTTCCGCCACCGATTCGATTATTCAAGCCATAAAACCAAAAAAAAAAAGAAAAGAGCCAGCTGCCTGTTTCGCCATCGAAGAGTTCAACAAGCGAAAGGTATCGAATTGATAGCACTATGAGATTAATGAAAGCTTTAGGAAAATGTTAGTTGTTTAAAGCTTAATGCTTTTTGAGTAAAATTTAAGTTTTTGAGATTAAGGATGGCTTTAGGTTAATGTTAGTTGTTTGAAGCTTCATGCTTTTTCGGTAAAATGCAATTGTTTTAGACTAATGATAGCTGTAGGTCATTGTTTAGTTGTTTTATGATCTGTTTAATGGGGTTTCTTATTGTTTAGTTGTTTCAAGCAAGGTATTTTGGGTTCTCTTTTTAGAATGCGCAACTGCGGTTTGTGAGAGTTGTGAAGGCACATAGGCATCTTCTGTGCACAGGAATTAGCAGCCTATATATATGTTATAACATTGGAGGCAGTTGATGCCAGCGTGGCTGAACTTTACCAGGCAAAAGTTTAGGTAAATTTCACTGACGGAATGTTTTTGGAATGGTTCTGTCTTGTTGTCGATGATGGGTGTCCTATAGCACGTACTATTTGATCGCCTAGGTAGCTATTCTGGCACTTCAGTTTGATAAATTTCATGTCGAAAAGGATATGATTTGCTGACCTAGTCGATGAATATCTGTGTTTTGGGGTGGTGGGGGTGGCACCTCTAGTTACTATGTTGGTCACGTCTCTAAGTTCAATTGACAAAGCAATAAATTTATGGATATTGATGCCGAAAAATTTATTTACTTGAACCAGAAAACTTCTTTGCTCAGAAGGACCATGAAGACAAAGCGGAGAATCAAATTCCAATCTGTAAAAAGCAGGTATTTGCAAGCCATCGGTTTTGCTTATTACCTTCATGTCCATGTATAACAGATGATGTTGGGCCTGGACCACCATGCCATCTGCCTTTTATTGTTCAATGTTAGCCTCTTTTTTTAAGAGGACTGTCTCTCACATTCACTTTTCTGTCTTTGAACAGAGACTTCATTGTTCTAATAACTCATGTATCAAACTATGTTGTATCGAACCTGCATATGACTATTCAAATAATGGCAAGATGCAAAGATTTGGACATTGGGCCGTGGAAATGTTCAACGAGGAAAAGGTTTGAATTGAAAACATCCTGAATTCGTAAAAGCAGCATGCTATTATTCTACCTCGCGCTTTAGCTTTTCTGGTTGATTTTTATGACTGATTTATTTAATGTCTAATATGCATGCCTTCCATTAAACATTTTTGATCTGTTTGTCGAATGATTTAACCCTGCCGCGGAGAATGAGTTTCTTACTATAAGTTCTGCATATATTCTAAATATAAAGTTCTGGTTTCTCTTTTAGAATGTTGAACTGCAGTGTGTGAGAGTCGTGAGCGGAAGCAAGCTGTGGTTGGAGGATTTTTTTTTTTATCTAACATTGGAGGCAGCTGAGGCTGGTGTGATGAAAATTTACCATGCAGAACTGTTTTTGCCAGTTCTGCCAGGTAACAAGAAGATTAAGCATCCCAATTCCTGGCTCAATTTGTTTGGCCATGTCGATAATAATGGGACATTGTCAATACTAATTGATAAGAGGCATGAAGAATGCAGAAAACAGATTTTGGAATCTGAAGATATTAATATTTTTACAGCAGTCCAGCAAGGTAACTTCTTACAGCATACAGCACTCCAGCAAGGTAACTTCTTACAGCATGCTTTTTTCTTTTTGGTAATTCTTTTATGGCATGTTACCTTGATTATCATTACTATGTACTGTTTGGATCCAAAACCAGTTGGCTTGCAAACTGTCTCTTTTGAGCATGTGATTGCGCAGGCGTGTCAACACCATGGGGTGCAGTCGTCGGGGAGTCCCTTGACCAGACTTCTTCTCGAGCGCTGTGGACGGGGAGAGCACCAACCTCGTCACATGGTTCTTTTCTCTGCCTTCCGGAAAAAGACTTCTTGCCTTATGGGTAAGGGCTTTGGTTGTGATATATTCGCGACACCGAATCGATACTCAAATGTTGCAGGTTGAGCAGAGCAATCACCGGGAAGTTTGGAGAAAGCACAAGTTTTGCTAAAGCCTGACTTTAGCTTCGCTGGGTTGCGAGGGCGTTACCCTTGCTTCGCTGGTAGTATCGGTGGCAGTAGCACTAGTAATCGGCTCTTGGAGAGACTAGAACTAGAAGTACGGTCACCGGGTTTTCAACTAGGTTGAAGGTATGCTCCGGGGAGGATTTGATAATCTGTGTGATTAGTTGATTTGAGAGTTGTCCTTAATTCATTCCTGAAACCTGGTATTTATACCTATGGTTTCGACTGTTCCTTGCTATAGAAGGATTATTGATTGAAGTTTCCTATTCAATCTCCGCTACTTGACTCCAATAAGGGCTCGTTTTCCTTATCTGAATGGGTGAAGCTGTAACCCAACCCCAAGTAGGCTTATTTTTTTGCCGCAGGTATCGGCTTGCTATGCTAAATCCACTAAACGATCTTGCCAAAATTACTTTTGGGCTCAAACACGTACCTAATTCAGTAATGTGCACATTGCTTATGTGGGTTGATTATTCATGTTGGTCCATTCAATTTGATTTGTACATACTATCTGAATTTCCATGTCTACTGTTATATGTTACTGCCGTTACAAGGATGTTGATCAATTCATTCCAACCTTTTTGTGAGATATTGAAAACAAGAGCTGATTAGATTATTTTGCCTATATGAAGTGAAGAGATTAGAACTGGTTAGTAAATGGTGGTGATGGATTGTGCAACGCATCAGTTGACTATGTGTGATAGTGTGTGCACTGTGCAGTACTATATATCTGAGACTCTGAGATGTCAATCAGTTTAGGATCGTGGGGTTCCTTTGATCGGCCTGTAATGACACTACTGTTACAATTGGACCTTATGAGTTCTTTTTTTATTTTCTTTTCTTTTTTGGCCGATTAGTGTAATGAAGTACTTTTTCATGACCAGTTCGGCACTTCATTGGGAATCTAAAGTTGGAAAAATTGATGAAAAGTACTCGAGCATGAGAACAAGGTGTTTGGCAAAGCATGGAGGAAAGTCGTGTCACATGGATGATGGATCTTAATTTGGACTCGTTTTGTGACAAAGTTTGTAACATAGTTTTCATCAAAGGTGTCGTTGTCACATAGTTTTCATCAAAGGTGTCGTTTCAAACTTTTGTTAGACTATTTGCCACTCACAAAAAAAAAAAAAAAAAAAACTCAAAACTAGGGTGCCAACAGTGTCATAAACCCAAACTCCCAAAGTAACAAACCCAATCAATTGAATTGTATCCCATCCCAAATCTTTTTTTACACCTATTTTCCTTTATTTAATGAAATGAATTCGTTTCTTCTGGCTGTCTCCCTGAACTTCACATTGTTCTGTAAGATCAAATATGGACATAACACATATCATCATAAAGTAATTGATGATTAGCTTCATATCAATCCTAGTTTAACATGGATACAAACTGTAAATCAATACTTGTAACTTAATGAAGCAGTGTATCTATTCATTAAGGTAAGTAATCCTATTCTTAGCCTGCAAGAAAGACTACAATGAAGTGTTACATTAGGAATCTAACTAGGAAACCTAAACCGATATGGATAGCTTTAATGGGAAGCTTCTTGAGGGTTAAGTCTCCTATATATACAGATGAATTGGTCCCTGATTACTACCGACGTTTTGCATATTGTTCTGTCCATTGAGAAGCAAGTTGGTAAGTAACAGAAGGCCATATTCAGTGTTCGTGTTTGCAGCTGCGTAAGATGGAATCCATGCCAGTGATTGCTGAAGGTAAGCCTTAATCCCTTTTATGATTGTGTGCATATGTTGTGAGCATGTATATGGTTATTTAACAATTGGTATCAGAGCATAGGCTCACAAGTATCAAAATCGTTTTAGGGTTTTGCAAAACAAACACAAAAAAAAAAAAAAAGGGTTTTTGCTTTACGGATCAAGTAACTGGTCAGGTAACTGACCAAGTCACTGATCAGGTAACTGACCATGTAACTGGTCATGTAACTGATCAAGGTAAGTTACTTAAGTTGATTGCTGCATCTGGTTAAATATCAAATTCATGCTTCCGCTGTGATTTTTAGCAGCAAATTGGGGAAAAAGCAAAAACAGGTTTTTCTGCGAAATGGATTTCGATTCATAGCATGATAATTGAGTTTTTGATTGTGCTCAAGAACCCTAGTTGCATTCCCGGCGTGCGTTAGGTTAGAGTAGATGGTGACCGGATGAAATTTACAATTTCTTGATTGTTCTGTGGTTTCTTGGAATCGAAACAATTTTGATTGTGCTTGAATATGCATGATGAATTGATTGATGATATGGTATTGTATCTGTGATTGTGTAAAATTGCACGAAGAACAAAAATCTCCCAGATTTTGTTTACACATTATTAAAATTGACAGATACGAGAGCTTAATTTTCTTACAAGGATGAATCTGGGTAGAATATAAAGTTAAAAGCTCATGGGTTTTGTGGTTTTCGGTTGGCATAAGTGATTATGATGCACAAAGCATTCTTCATTGATGTTGGCAGAAAACAATGTCAGGTCACTGACCATGTAACTGGTCAGGTAACTAATCAAGTACCTGATCGAGTGACAAAACTGAAATTGTGTTTTGTGTTTTAAAACAATGCTTCAGTTTTATCTTCCAAAGAAGTGGTCAAGTATGGTTTTAGAATACAAAATAGCAATATGCATGCTTGATGAAAATAAATTCGGATACTTAGAAATTTTTCTTCTGTCTAAAGATGTGGATAAATTTCTTTGGATAACTTGTTTTTATTGAACATGGTATATTGATAAAGAACTCCAGGATGTTATGCTTCTGCTCAAAAGTGTTGCTTAACATTATTTTTGGTTATGGACTGATATGAATGCAAGTATGGATTGTTTAGGTTTTCTGTATGTTCTTGTTTTGGTTGCTTAAAGCTAAATAAAACGCAGAAAACTTAATGTTATTTTCTTTACAAATTAAGAACTCACATGAATTTTTGTTTTGCTCCTTAGGTAACTCCTACATGAACTTGAACAGTGTCTCGATGTTAACTGGAACCAACTATAGAGCTTGGCTTGATTCTGTAGAGAACTATATGGGAATGCATGAGAATATAGACTATTGCTTTACTGAGGATAAGCCTATAGAGTTGAATGAAAAGAGCACCAAGAAAGAAACTGACCTTTACAAGAAGTGGCATAGATCCAATAGAATGGCTAAGAATCTCATTCGTACCTCTATGTCCAAGACTGTCAGGGGAAGTATAGAAGAGCCTGAGCTAGCATCAGATTTTCTGGAACTCATAGGTGCTAAGTTTAAAGAAAGTGAAAAGGCAGAAGCAGCTAGACTAACCAAGGAGTTTCATGATTTGAAGTACATGGGTTCAGGGGGAGTTAGAGAACATATTATGAAGATGATCAATATAAATGGCAGACTCAGGGAGCTCTTGATGGGGGTTAGGGATGAGCAGGTAGTGCATTATGCACTACATTCCTTACCTAACAGTTTTAGTCATCTAAGAACCAGTTACAATTCACAAAAGGGAAACTGGACTTTAGATGAACTTATATCCATCTGTGTTGATGAGGAAGCTAGGATCAAGGAAGAAAAGGAACCTGCTACAACCATTAACCTCATTGAGAAGCCTAAAAGAAAAAAGCCCCAGAATAAGCTCAAGCCTATCAAAGCCATAACTAAGAGTTCAACAGCTGCAGTGGTCAAGGAAAACAGGCCATTTAGGTTCAAGTGCTACTTTTGCAAAAGAGTAGGACACATGAAAAAGGACTGCACTGGCTATAAAAATTGGTTAGCTAAAAAGGGTAAGATTTTTTCTAATATAGTTTTTTCTTTAGAAATTAATCTTATAAATGTTGAACCACAGTCTTGGTGGATAGATTCAGGCTCACCTATTCATATTACTAATTCTTTGCAGGGATTCATAAGGAGCAGAATCCCAAAAAGTGATGAAGTGAACCTGTGTGTAGGCAATGGCATGAGAGTGGCAGTCAAGGCTATTGGAACCTTAAAGCTCGATTTAGGATTAGGAAAATTGTTAGTTTTGGACAATGTTTTTTATGTACCTTCCATGAGAAGGAATTTGGTTTCAGTTTCTCTGTTAGTAAAATCTGGTTGTAGACTTGTTATTGATAGTAATGGAATTCTTATTTCTAAAAATTCTGTTCAAATTGGTTCTGGTGTTATCTCGAATGATTATTTACAGTTAAGTTGTTCAATGGCTCAACAAGAAATTTTACTTGTTGAAGATAACACAAACAGTACTAGCACTTTAACAGGTGTTAAAAGAACCAAACTAAATGAAAAGTCTGCATTTTTATGGCATAGAAGACTCGGCACTACACCAATTTCGGAATCAGACAACACATATCAGACGACAGCAAACATTTTAACTGTCGTCTGATTTAATCAGACGACAGCAAGAAAAATTATGTCGTCTGAGTTTTTGAATCAGACAACAGTTTTTTCTTGGCTCTTGTGCAATAGCATTTCAGACAATGGTTGATTTTTTTGATGTTGTCTGAATGAATTAATTCAGACAACAGTTATTATGTGATGTTGTCCAAGGTTCATTTATACAATGGTTGATTTTTGCTGTTGTCTGATTATTTTTAGTCACACAACTGTTATTAGGTGTCTGTTGTCTGATATCTTTTAAGTCAATGCTTGTTGAAAGATGTTGTCTGATTTGAGTGGTTCACACAATGCTTTTTAATTTGTCTGTTGTCACATGAGTTTCAGACAATGCACCTTATATTTGATGTCGTCTGAGTTTTAAATTTGTTTTTTCCGATACAATAGCTGACTTTTAGCTAGGGTTGATATATTGCTTTAACACTTCGACAAAAATCAAAAATTGAACTTTTTCCCTCCCCATTCGAAAAACACCCGAGCTCCCGCTTCTCTCTCTCAAAATCACTTTCGATCTCACCAACCCTCAGTCCTCAGTACTCTCAGCCCTCAGTACTCTCAGCCATCTCTCTCTCTCTCTCACACCCAGTGACCAGTGACCGCCAACTCTCTCACGAATCCTCAGCTATCACTACTGGATCTCAATATACTCACTATCCTCAGCCCTCAATCCTTAGCCATCAGCTTATCTCAAATGGATTGCATCCAATCCAAGATCTAGAACAAAGAAGCCGTCCCACGATACAAGGATCGGAAGCGGTCTTGTACAGGTCCACCTGCCCAATTTGGCTTCAGCCTCGGCTGTTGCAGGGCCTCCGTTTGATTCTCTCCCTCATCCACCTCGGCTGTTGCAGGGCCGCCGAACTCGGGGTTGGAGAGTCTGTCACTCTGTCCAGCAACCCGTCTCCGCCTCTCTCGCTCTCCGGTCTCCGAGTTCCACCTTCAGGCTCGAGGTATCTCACTATCTCCCTCTCCGTCTCCGTCTCCTACTCTTCTCCTCCTCCTGACCTCCTCGGCGAGTTGGCGACGGCTCCTCCCCTCCTCCAATCCTCCTCTTCTTCTCTTCTGAAGTTCTGGCCTTCTGGGTTTCTGAATTCTAAAATTCTAATCTGTAATTTCCGGGTTCGATTGTTGAATTGTTGAAATGGGTTCCGGGTTCGATTTCGGATTTCCAGTTGAATCTCCTCCTCTCCGTCTCTAAGCTCCAGCGGTCCAGCCTCCAGGTATCTCTCTCACCCTCTCCTCCTTTCCAGTTGTTACTGATTACGGGAAGAACAGGAATCTGGGTATTGATTGTTCTTGGAACCATTAATATACGAGAAATTACTGGATACATGAAATTTTGAAGTTATTTTTCATTGGATTCTGTACTTCTGCAGTTTGTAATTGTCTCTTTGACTGGATGGGGTGCACTTATCTTTAGTGGATACAAGTTTTTCACCGGAGGCAAAGGCAAGAAGGAAGAGGTATGTCATGTTCTCCGGATCCATGGAATTTGAACCATTAATCACTTATTTTTTGTTAGGGTTATAGGCTGTCCATTTGTGTGTGAAAAGGTGTTGAAAAGGTGAAAAGGTGTCCATTTGTGTATGAAAAGGTGTTGAAGACGATGAAGAACGAAGAACAAGCTCGGTTTTTGTTTGGGATTTCGCTCTCTGATAGACCCAAATGGCAGCAATTCCTGCTTTGCTCTTCTGGGTTCTTCTTTGGTTATCTGGTTAATGGTGTCTGTGAGGTAAATTCACTCTCTTTGGTTTCAAGTTTTTTTTTCGGTTTGGTTCTGGGATTTTTTTTTGTTTTGGGATGAATTTTCTTTTGTGTTTAGTTTCTTTTGAATCAAGCTAAGGGTTATGCTTTAGCTTCTGAGGAAGAAATCTTTTTGTTCCAAGAGATTTATGGTTTTTGTTTATTAGTTTTTTTTTTACTGTTTTGATTAAAGTTCTCAGATAATTTTAAAATGAGGTTTTGATCCTCTGTTTTGGCTTATGGGACCAATGGGTTTGATTATTTTATGAGTTTGCTTTTGGAGGAATCAAAGTAATAATTTTGAAGAATGAATGCAGCTCGTTGCACGTTCAGAGATGACTTGATTTTTCGTACACTCTGTATTTTTTTTTAATTGCTGATTGAATCTTAACTTTTTGCTCCATTTTCAGGAATATGTGTATAACAGGCTACAATTCAGGTAATGGTTAACATCTGGGTATTTGGTTTTGGATTTGTGGAGTGTTTGATTTTCGAATTCAATTAGGACCCTGCTTGTTTCAGATTCTGTTTCTGATGTGTTCCTTGCTGCAGTTATGGGTGGTACTTCACATTTGTACAAGGATTTATGTATCTATTTCTGATTATCTTCAAGGCTTTACCACCAAGCAAATGGTAAACCCATGGAAGACTTATGTGAAGCTATCTGCTGTGCTTATGGGCTCTCATGGACTTACCAAAGGCTCCTTGGCTTTTCTCAACTACCCTGCACAGCTAATGTTCAAATCAACAAAGGTAAGCAAATGCGATGTTAAAAAACTTTGTTTGTTTCTCTGAGGCAGCCAATTTTGACTTGATAATCATATCAAGTGGAAACAATTTCAGTGTAAAACAGAGAGGATTTGGAATTTGACTGCCTCTTAAGACACGTTTCTTTTTCCCTTTTCATATTTTTATTTTGTTTAGTATGGCCAGTTTGAGATTATTGTTCTTAATTTAGGGGAAAGAGTTTAAGTTGGTCTCTAGCTAAGTTTTTAGTGTCATTTGGATTCTGTTGGAATTTTTGATCTTTGGTATAGGACAAGAATAGTTTATAAATATCTATTTGGCTGTATATGTCAAACTACAGTTACTCTGCAGCCTCTCATGTTAACTTCATGATTTTGGTCCTTTTGGGGTTTCAGGTTTTGCCTGTGATGATAATGGGAGCCTTCATACCAGGTTTGAGGCGGAAGTACCCACCTCATGAGTACGTTTCTGCAATCCTTCTGGTGGTGGGTCTGATCCTATTCACCTTAGCGGATGCACAAACGTCTCCCAACTTCAGCGTGATTGGTGTGGTGATGGTATCGGGTGCTCTAGTCATGGATTCGTTTTTGGGTAATTTGCAAGAAGCAATATTTACCATGAATCCTGAAACCACACAGGTGATTCACATTCTCCGTGGGTGCTTAAAAGTGAATTAGATGCATGTTCATGGAAAAGCTGTGACTTCGGTTATAATGTTGTTCTCTATCTTATCTTATCCACAGATGGAGATGTTGTTTTGCTCTATAGTAGTTGGTCTACCTTTCTCGGTGCCACCAATGATTTTGACAGGAGAATTATTCAAAGCGTGGAGTTCATGTTCTCAGGTAACTTGCCAGTTACAAAATCTTTTGATTCCAGACTTGTTACATTCCTCGCAAGCCACACAGTTCACCTAACCTTTTGGTATTATGCAGCATCCATACGTATATGGTGTGTTAGTCTTTGAAGCCATGGCCACCTTTATTGGCCAAGTTTCTGTCCTTTCCCTCAATTATCTTTCTTGAATTTCTAATAGACTGTGATTGTTAGTATTCTTTATTTATGTGGCAGAATGATGGCTAAGTAGTCAGATTTCAATTTTGGGGTCCAACCAATTTTGTGGTCAAAGTCTTTCAGTTATATCTCTTCTCAATATGTTCCAGCAATATATGAGCTATGAAGCAAGTTCTATTTGCACAAAGGAAGAGATTTCTTATTTGTAACAGAACTCTAATTTGCATTTGATTAATTGAACGCCTTTATCTCTAATATTTCTACAATCTCTTTACAGCTTCTTAAGATATATAATACTAATATATAATGTATTCACTCATCTCTACATTATTATACGCAGGTTCTTACCGAGGGTAAACAAAAAGATGTACTTAAAGCTGCCGGTGCATTGTTTTCACATATTTGTGAGGTTTAGGCAAGGTTAATGTGCATCACATTTATGGACAAGTATCGTGGGGGTTAATGTTGGGATAGAATGACTTTGTTGGATATATGGATGAATGTATCGAATCTTTACATAAATAAATGTGTTTTGGGTTGTCATTTGGATCCCATATATGCAGAATGTAGGTCTTTTGAATGTCTCTCGGACCATTCTATTCCAGCTAAAAACTATTGTCCAATAATTGATCATCATAAAATGCCTAACAAAAACTGTTGTATGAGTCATCTAACTATAATACTTTAAGGACTAAAAGAACGAGAAAGCCATTGTCCAGCAAAACAACAAACAATGGTTTTTTTAAGAAATCTATAGTATCAATAAAAGATAGACAATGGGATTTGCAAGTACATATTGTCTGATCAAGCCTTCAGACAACAGCAAGCATATAAGCCCCTGTTGTCTGACACAGCCTTCAGACAACAGTAAGTATATAAGCTGCTGTTGTTCTTCGTGGTATTCAGACAACAGACATGATAGTAGCTGCTGTTGTACTAAACTTTATCAGACAACAGTAAGTATATAAGCTGCTGTTGTTCTTCGTGGTATTCAGACAACAGACATGATAGTAGCTGCTGTTGTACTAAACTTTATCAGACGACAGTTTTCTGGTATTGTCTGATTATGTATCAGACGGCATTGAGATAGACAACAGCAATGCCTATAATCAGACGACAGTGAAAAACTGTCGTCTGATTGAAAAATTGGTGTAGTGCGGCCATGTTTCAAAAGAGAGACTGAAAATTTTGGTGAAAAACAACATCCTAAATGAACTTGATTTTTCTGATCTAACAGACTGTGTTGAATGCTTTAAGGGAAAAATAACTAATACTAGAAAGAAGACTGCATATAGAAGCCAAAATTTATTAGAACTCATACACACTGATATATGTGGACCATTTAGGCATCAAACTATCTGTGGGAATGTGTATTTTATCACATTCATTGATGACTTTTCTAGATACAGTTATATTTATCTACTTTCAGAAAAGACACAAGCATTGAAAGCCTTTCAAATATTTAAGTCTGAGGTAGAAAATCAACTAGAAAAGAAAATCAAAACAGTAAGGTCAGATAGAGGGGGAGAGTTCTATGGAAAGTACACTGAATCCGGCCAACAAAAGGGTCCATTTGCCTTGTTTTTGCAAGACAATGGAATTAAAGCTCAATACACAACACCCTATAATCCACAACAGAATGGTGTTGCAGAGAGAAAGAATAGGACTCTTTTGAACATGGTTAGATGCATGATGTGTACAACTGGTTTGCCTAAATTTCTGTGGGGTGAGGCTTTAAAAACTGCAAATTATATTTGCAACAGAACACCTAGCAAAGCCATAGAAAATACTGCTTTTGAGCTTTGGTGTGGCAGGAAACCTAGTCTTCATCACTGTCATGTTTGGGGATGTCATGTAGAAGCTAGGATTTATAATCCAAGCTTGAATAAACTTGACCCCAAAACTGTTAGTTGCTATTTTATAGGTTATCCAGATAAATCTAAAGGCTATAAATTATATTCTACTCATCATTCACCTAGAATTTTTAAACACATCAAGTAAAGTTTCTAAGTGAAAAAGTTCACAATACAGACCTTGAGGATTTAACCTCAGATTTTGAGGAAATTGTGTCGGATGAGAATTTAAGTGTAGCATTGCCTTTAGAACAAGATGTAACTGATCATGTAACTGGTCACGTAACTGACCGAGTCACTGACCATGTAACTGTACCTGATCAAGTCACTGCCCAAGTCACTGCCCATGTCACTGACCATGTAACTGCCCAAGTAACTGTACCTGGTCAAGTCTCTGACCATGTCACTGACCGAGTCACTGACCATGTAACTGTACCTGATCAAGTCACTGCTCAAGTCACTGCCCATGTCACTGACCATGTAACTGCCCAAGTAACTGTACCTGGTCAAGTAACTGACCACGTAACTGAACCTCAAAATCATCCAGTAGCTCAACCTAGAAGATCACAGAGAGCAAGAAAACCAACTTATGGGGGGGAAGAGAGTGACTACATTGTTTATCTACAAGAAGCAGAAATTGAAATGGATTGTGCAGAGGACAATGATCCAACTACATTTAATCAGGCAATTGAAAGTAGTGAATCTCATCAATGGCAGCTAGCAATGGAAGCAGAAATTGATTCCATGAGCCAAAATGCAGTTTGGGAATTAGTTGAACCTGACCCAAAACAGAAGCCTATAGGTTGTAAATGGGTTTTCAAAACTAAAAGAGATGCAAATGGCAATGTAGAGAGACATAAAGCAAGGTTAGTTGCCAAGGGTTTTACACAGAAGGAGGGCATTGACTTTACTGAGACTTTTTCTCCAGTTTCTACAAAAGACTCGTTTAGGATAATCATGGCTTTAGTGGCTCATTTTGATATGGAGCTGCACCAGATGGATGTTAAAACAGTTTTCTTGAATGGTGAACTAGATGAAGTGATTTATATGAGGCAGCCAGAAGGGTTTGTACAAGCTGGAAGTGAAAACTTAGTGTGTAAATTAAGAAAATCAATTTATGGCCTTAAACAAGCTTCTAGACAGTGGTACAAGAAATTTGATTCTGTGATTTCTACTTTTGGATTTACAGAAAATCTTGTTGATGAATGTGTTTATTTGAAGACAGTTGGGAACAATTTTATTTTTCTGGTACTCTATGTGGATGATATACTTTTGGCTAGCAGTAACATTAAATTGCTTAAAGATACCAAGAGTTTTCTGTCAAGGAATTTTGACATGAAAGACTTAGGAGAAGCATCCTATGTACTAGGTATTGAGATTAAAAGAGATAGGGCACAGAGACTACTTGGTTTGTCTCAACACAATTATGTTACCAAAGTTTTAAAGAGGTTTGGTATGGAGAAGTGTGCAGCTGGAGAAGTTCCCATGTCCAAAGGAGATAAGTTAACCAAGAAGCAAAGTCCCAATAGTGATGTTGAAAAGGAAAATATGGAGTCAAAGCCTTATGCCAGACTTGTAGGAAGTCTCATGAATGCACAAGTCTGCACTAGGCCAGACTTGTCTTTTGCAGTAGGGATTTTGTCAAGATTCCAATCTAATCCAGGCCATGAACATTGGGTAGCTGGGAAGAAAGTGTTGAGATACCTGCAGAGAACTAAAAGCCATGTGCTAGTTTATAGGCAAGTGGAGGATCTGAAACTCATTGGATTCTCAGACTCGGATTTTGCAGGGAATTATCCAGACTCCAAGAAGTCAACTTGTGGATATGTGTTCATGCTTGCAGGAGGTGCTATTGCTTGGAAAACCATGAAACAAACACTTGTTTCAACTTCTACTATGCAAGCTGAATTTATTGCAGTATATGAAACTGTGTGTGAAGGACTTTGGATTAGGAATTTTCTCATGCAGACCAAAGTATTGAGTCACATTGTGGCTGGAACACTTGTGATTTATTGTGACAATGAGGCTGCAGTTTTCTTTAGCAAGAACAGTAAAAGGTCAAATAATTCTAAACACATTGATCTAAAGTATTACAGTGTTAGAGAAAGAGTAAAGCATGGTGAAATAGCTGTTTTGAGTATTGACACAAATTCACAGCTAGCAGATCCTTTCACCAAGGCCTTGTCAGTAGCAGCATTCCAGAAGCATACAACAAGCATTGGAGTTTTAGCTAATCTAGATGCTTAGGTTCAGTAGAGAGTTAGCGCAGTTGGAGCAATTTAAAATTTTAAGGTTCTTGAGTTTTTGTATTTTCAGTTGTGATATTTTTTACTTTTGTTTATCACAACTTATTTGTAATGACAGTTTTGATTATCAATAAAATTTTGAGGTATTTCCAGTTATGATTTTGCTGCAGCTTTATTGTTTTGTTTTGGAAATTATCATCTTGTTTTAAATATCATACTTGCTATCAGATGGCTTAAATCATGTATAGCATGATGTTGAGGTTCAAGCAATAATTTTAAGCCATCAGTGTTCAGAAAAATTGCTTGAGTTTCTGGTTTTAGAAACATAAAGTAGGACCTAATATATGTTTACTTGTTGATACACATTAACATATATTGTATCACTTCTGGTTTGACATATGTGGATTGCAGAAGCTTATGTTTGTGGTTTTGAAACTCTGCATTTTTGTTAAAATGTATACTGTTTCTTGCTTTGCATAAGTAACTGTGATCTGACCATGTTGGAATGGATTTTCGATTTGAGTTTGTTATCTGGCGCGCACTTCAGTAAGTTAAATAGGTTTTGATGTTCTCTGGTGCAAATCATCGAGCATGATATGTGTGAGTCCAAGGGGGAGATTGTAAGATCAAATATGGACATAACACATATCATCATAAAGTAATTGATGATTAGCTTAATATCAATCCTAGTTTAACATGGATACAAACTGTAAATCAATACTTGTAACTTAATGAAGCAGTGTATCTATTCATTAAGGTAAGTAATCCTATTCTTAGCCTGCAAGAAAGACTACAATGAAGTGTTACATTAGGAATCTAACTAGGAAACCTAAACCGATATGGATAGCTTTAATGGGAAGCTTCTTGAGGGTTAAGTCTCCTATATATACAGATGAATTGGTCCCTGATTACTACCGACGTTTTGCATATTGTTCTGTCCATTGAGAAGCAAGTTGGTAAGTAACAGAAGGCCATATTCAGTGTTCGTGTTTGCAGCTGCGTAAGATGGAATCCATGCCAGTGATTGCTGAAGGTAAGCCTTAATCCCTTTTATGATTGTGTGCATATGTTGTGAGCATGTATATGGTTATTTAACATGTTCTTCCTCAATTAATTATTGCTGACGTCCATTTCTTGGCAGGAAAGTAATCCCGGCCAGTTTAATTGGGAGAATAAATCTTTTACCTAACCTAATTGGGGAACCTGAGTTTATATGTAATCCCTTTTCCTAACCTAATTGGGGGAACCTGAGTTCATATATAATCCTTTTCTTAACCTAATAGGGAAAATTCACTCTCCCAATTAAACTAGGAGTGTGTGTGGTATATAGACACATGTATATCTTCAATTAGTCATTTCGTGTGCCTATCTTTCTTCTTAATTTTCTACTGATATCAGATCCATATGGAAGTCGTGATTGACAACTCTTGCAGGCTGGTTATCTATATCAGAGGTTAATGAACCTGACGAAGAGCTTCTATGTACGCAGTTCGTGATGGATATCAACGTTGAGGCCAGAAAGCAGACCTGGGAGGCCGGCAATGTCTACGTTAGGAAAAAGAAACATGGACACTTGACCTATATATGGATGTATGAAAACAGGTCAAGGAGCGCCATTGATGGTGGTTGGTTTCGAAGCAACTCATGTTTGCATCTTTATCATGGAGTTTGCATTGTGAAGTGGCCGGCGCAGAGCAGGTTTGCCCACTGTCGGTTTTCTTTGCCGGCCGATTGAATCACTAATGAATGTAACTTGATTTTCCCTTTTGTCATTAGCATCAAAAGAAGAGAGAGATATAGATGATTAAAGGAAAAGTAGTTTACAACGAAAAGTTGTACTGTGTTATAGTTTAACACGTTGAGATTCAATACTGTACCTCTTAGATTACTCTAACTGCAATTCATTTCACTCTTTTGAGGACCTAAAGAGCTTTAGCTAGCTTATAATAGGCCTCATCAGTTTGTAACCCTTCAATGGATGAAGCCTGCTGCAAACAATTTCAAATTAAATATTGATGGTTCCAGATCTTATGCAGGAGTGATTGGAGCTGGTGGTCTCATTAGGAACAGTTTGGGTGTTTGGATTAAAGGGTTCGCTCACAGTATGAGAGTTGGTGAGATTGTCGAAGCTGAAGCTTGGGGCCTTTACATTGGCTTAAAGCTTGCCCTTGATCTCCACATTAAAAGATTGGAAGTTGAAAGTGATTCGGCCATTGTGGTAAATCTCATAAATTCTGAAAATATTGATAGTCACCCTCTTGGAACTCTTATTGCCAATTGCAGAGATATGATACAAGAGTTTGATCTCTGTTCTATCCACCACATCCATAGGAAACGGAACTTTGCAGCGGATATTTTGGCAAAGGATAGTATCAACTTCTCTAGAGGAACAATTTTTTGGGATCAACCTCCCCCTCATACAGTTCAGACCCTCTTTAATGATATTGCTAGCACTGGCCATGCTAGAGTTGTAGGCTCTAACTTCATGTTCTCTAGTTAGTTTCTTCCTTCCTTGGCCCTTTCGGGCCTCCTTGTAACAAAAAAAAAAAAAAAAAGAAGAGCTTTAGCTATCTTTACGATGACTTTTCACGTAGTTTGGTGCATTAGACAATAGACATCATCAACCCACAAATGTTAACAAATTTGTTCATGCATTTAAGTGTAGATCACTCTACGTATTGGCAAATTAGTGAAAACTAGTATTAAATTGATCTACAATTGTATGCATGAAAATGGTTTACAACTACTTGAAAACTAGTAGCATAGTTCTCCTCTCTGACACTATAATAATAATCATTGAGATGAATAGTTGCTCGTAAAATAACTTGAATGATAAGCATGCATGTAATAATACAAATATCAAACGATACATCACGTCAACTCTTAATTATACTTGTTAATTATTGACTAACTACAAATATAAACAAATACAATTTGAAATTAACAGCTAATAAGAGACCTTGTGCTACAAAATTTGCATCACAAAAACATGTATTAGAGTTTCTCTATTAGTATTGGATTGATTTGTTGACCAAGTGCGTCTCAATCTAGCTGCCTGGCAATTGGTTGCTTATGAAAAAAGCCAGACATGAATGACATAAATTTGATTCACGATCTGGCTTCCACGTCATACCAACGTATTTCCAGCTGGTAGAGTGGTAGTTAAATAAATGTGGATATGTATTAAGAGTCAATAGTAGTCAAATCCCTCACCCACTTGTTCCTCTTTTCTCGCTCAGATTTTTTTGCTGAATTCAATGCTTTTTATTAAAGTTGCAGCCTCTGCATGCGCCGCCGGGATGTCACGTAATTAATCGGGAATAGTAATCACATTTATCTATGAATATATTTTCACAGATGATTCACTGCTACTCCCACGGATCAAACATAGGAACAAGCTCGATCAAGACCGTTGATAAAACCCAAAAGGCCACACTACCTAGATCTTGGAATGGAAGCTACATGAAAAAATGCTGAAAATTTCATCAATTTTAGTAAAATTATAAGTTTACAATATGCGATTGCATTTTTTAATTGACAAACTGATCAAATAGAATTAATCCTTACAATGACATGCTGAGTAATAACATAGTATGGATACATTAAGATCAGGTGTTGGACAAACGAGCACTGATTAACAAATCTATTACTGAAACCCAAAAAATATTGATGACAATCCCTCAATTGTCAATTTTGATATAATTATTAGGAATTCAGCAAAAAACATTTTGGTCCAAGTGTGCATTTGGACAGCATATATCTAACTTCTTGATTGTTAGATGGATCACATAGTCAATTAGCCTCACTACCGATAAACAATCTCAGAATTAAATATTGAAGAATCCTGTAGCAAGAATAAGTTAATACAATAAACCGTAAATCACACTAAAAAATACGAACACTACGTAACAAATCTTCAACCGAAACCCTATAATGATTGATGGCAGACCCTTCACTCGCAGTTTCTACAAATTTCACATTCCCAAAACAACTAATATAGAGGGAAATAATTGACACCACTTGGTACACGAACACTAAACTCCAGTTATACGATTATAATCACATGCACATGTACATATGCAAAAACAAAACGCTCTGACTCATCAAACCTCTCTAATTGGTAGGTGGTTATTTTCACATGTCTCCCATGAATAAGGGTCCAAAATCCGACCTTACTTTCCAGGTCTGTCACAAATAAGGAAAAGTGACCTTCTGTGGATCAATCATTCAAAAACGTGACACGGGTTACATGCAACGAATATTAAAAGCTTAGAAAATGTCCTCTCCCGCCAAACCAAGATATGTTTTTTACGTTAAAGTTTAAACACAATAACCGAGGAAGGGCTTTTCCCTAATTCCACGGAGTCCCTGGTCTGCAATTTCGAAATTCCACAACTCCTTGACGCACAAGAGTCGGTTTCATGTGCAAAGTCTATAAATACTGCTCTCCCGGTTTTCTCCAATTAATTTCATCCTAACTTTGTAAAACCCAGCAGTTTATTGTTGTTGGGTTCCTGATATTGTTGTATTAAAGATGACGGTTGGGGCGGGAATAACCGTTGAAGATGGAAGTTTGATGGTGTTGGGGAACAAGGTGTTGGGTGAAGTGCGTGACAACGTTGTTGTAACCCCGGCCTCCGGCGGTGCATTGGCCAATGGGGCCTTTATCGGAGTTGAGTCTGATCAGAAGGGTAGCAGGAGAGTCTTTCCGATCGGTAAACTCGAGTAAGTTAGTTGTTACATATATTTTCGTTAGTTTCTTCTCTAGTTTTATTGCCATTTGGTTTGCAATAGATATGAGCGAGTTTAATTTGTGAGTACGTTTTGTGTATAGGGGGTTGCGGTTTATGTGTGTATTTCGGTTTAAGATGTGGTGGATGACACAGAGGATGGGGAGTAGTGGTCAAGATGTGCCGTTTGAGACGCAGTTTTTGATTGTGGAGACCAAGGAAGGTGGTCATTTTGGTGAAGGAAGCAATACTGAAGGGGAGGAATCTGCTGTGTATACGGTTTTCTTGCCGATTCTCGAGGGGGATTTCAGGGCTGTTCTTCAGGGGAATGAACTGAATGAGATTGAAATCTGCCTAGAAAGTGGTAAGTGAAAAGTTTGAAGTAAATTATAGAGAAGCATTAGTTCATTATTTGGAAAACATTTTGTGGGTTCTGAAATGGTGAAAATTCTGGGTTTTGCAGGAGATCCTGATGTTGATGGATTTGAGGGTAGTCATTTGGTTTTTGTTGGGGCTGGATCAGACCCATTTGAAGTCATCACAGATACAGTGAAGTAAGTTTTAAGCTATTTGGATGCTAGTATATGCTTTAGTTCGAGTTCATGGTCTAAATTGCAATTAAATTTTTATGACTGTAGTCCCTTAATCTTCAAGTTGTAAGTTTTAGAAGGATAGGTAGCAGTTTCAACTGTAACCATTTTTCAGATTCAATGGTGTATAAGAAATCTGGAATTTGATCACAGAAATAGAACTCAAATTGGCAATAATTTTTTTCCTAACAATATTTATGTGCTAAAGGGACTAATCACTGACTTGGTTGTATTTTTTATACATAGGACTGTGGAGAAGCATTTACAGACATTCCATCATCGTGAGCGAAAGAAGGTAATTTTTATTCCCAAATTTTTAAATTATGGAATATGGATTTAACTTATCTCTTTTGTTAGACAAAGTAAAGTAATTTACCTTTTCATCATTTCTAAATTACTTGTGCTTTGTGCTTCAGATGCCAGACATGTTGAACTGGTTTGGCTGGTGTACATGGGATGCTTTCTACACTGATGTCACTTCTGAGGGTCTAAAGCAAGGGTTAGAGAGGTACTGATTTTCTCACTATAGATAGTATTTTAAATACTTGATTAATTTCAGCACTGCATAGATGATAAAAGGCGATTTTTTTTTTCAGCTTCGAAAATGGTGGAGTGCCTCCGAAGTTTGTTATTATTGATGATGGATGGCAATCAGTTAGTATGGATTCCACTAGTGTTGGCTTCCTAGCTGATAACACAGCAAAGTGAGCACTTGATGTTTCAATGTTTTTTCAAGCCATTACCTTAAAGTTGATTTGCTTACAATTTTTATAACATTCTCTTGTATGTGTTTCAGCTTTGCAAACAGATTGACAAATATTAAAGAGAACCACAAGTTTAAAAAAGATGGTAAAGAGGGTCACAGAGTAGATGATCCATCTTTGGGCCTTTACCACATTGTAACTGAAATTAAAGAAAAACATGCTTTGAAGTGAGTTTTTGTCACTTAATCTGCTGATTTTGGCTGTGAGTCGCATATATTTTTGATCAGGAATTAATTCAATCTGTTTGATTCTGAAATTTCTAGGTATGCTTATGTGTGGCATGCTATAACTGGTTACTGGGGTGGTGTTAGACCTGGTGTTTCCGAAATGGAACACTATGACTCCAAGTTGGCCTACCCTGTTTCATCTCCAGGGGTTGAGTCCAATGAGCCCTGTGATGCCTTCAACAGCATTGCCAAAAATGGCCTTGGCCTTGTGAATCCTGAGAAAGTTTTCCACTTCTATGATGAGCTCCACTCTTATCTCGCATCAGCAGGAATTGATGGGGTTAAAGTTGATGTTCAAAACATTCTCGAAACTTTAGGGGCAGGTCATGGTGGAAGGGTGAAACTAGCAAGAAAATACCATCAGGCATTAGAAGCGTCTATTGCTAGAAACTTTCCTGACAATGGTATCATTTCCTGTATGAGCCACAACACAGATGGTTTATACAGGTAAAAATATATTTCACATTTGTCTGGTTCAATGCTACATTTTCTTTCCTTAGTTTTAATAGAAATGATTTGGTATGACCTTGAATTTGTCAGTGCGAAGAGGACAGCTGTTATAAGGGCATCAGATGATTTTTGGCCTAGAGATCCTGCATCACACACAATTCATATTGCATCAGTTGCTTATAACACTGTTTTTCTTGGAGAATTCATGCAGCCAGATTGGGATATGTTTCATGTAAGAAAGCAAACTTTGATATTAGCTCCTTAGAATTTAATTTTAGTTTTTATAGTTTCTGGTTTCTTATATTGGAATTGTTTCCAAATTCAGAGCTTACACCCGATGGCTGAATATCATGGAGCAGCTCGTGCGGTGGGAGGATGTGCAATTTATGTTAGGTATGTTCTTCAGTTATGAATATGTCAGTTTCTGGTATGAAATAGGTCAAGAAGAAAAAGTGTGTCCTTACCTATATGTGATGCAGTGACAAGCCTGGGCAGCATGACTTCAATCTTTTAAGGAAGCTTGTACTTACTGATGGCTCTATCTTGAGGGCTAAACTACCAGGAAGACCAACAAGGGATTGCTTATTTTCTGATCCTGCTCGAGATGGGGAAAGGTACTTGAAAGAATTTCACTACTGATTCTTGTTATCACTGTTTTTCTATATACTTTTTTCTAATCCAAGTCTTGATATTGCAGTCTTCTGAAGATATGGAATCTGAATGATTTTACTGGAGTTGTTGGAGTCTTTAACTGCCAGGGAGCCGGGTGGTGTAAGGTTGGAAAGACGAACCTCATCCATGACGTAGAGCCGGGCACAGTTACAGGGGTTATTAGGGCTAAGGATGTTGATTATCTGCCCAAGGTTGCACATGAGACATGGACTGGGGATGCTGTCATATATTCCCATCTTGGTGGTAAGTTTAGCATTTTGGTGTGGTACTTGTTCTTGCTGCATATTTTACTGGTAGACTTAGTATTTGGAGTAACTTGACAAAATTGATTGTGATGTAAATTACAGGAGAGGTAATATATCTTCCCAAGGATGCATCTCGGCCAATTACACTGAAATCCCGAGAGTATGAAGTTTTTACTGTGGTTCCTGCTAAGAAATTGTCCGATGGTGTAACATTTGCTCCCATCGGCCTAATCAAGATGTTCAATTCTGGGGGAGCCATAAAAGAATATGAATCTAAGAGCAGTACAACAGTTGACATGAAAGTTCATGGGTCTGGTCTATTTGGAGCATATTCATCAGCTCGACCAAAGAGGATAACAGTTGATTCGGAGGATATGGAGTTTGGATATGAAGTTGAATCGGGTTTACTCACCATTGATTTGAGAATTGCAGAGAAAGAATTGTACCTTTGGAACATCACCATTGAACTTTGAGGATGATTATGCAATTGTGTTAGAAACTTCTGTAGGTTTAGAGGGAAATAATATCTGTAGCCTGTAGTTGTATTCATAAGTTGGGACAGAAATGCAGACTGCTATTTTTCTCTGCATGATCCCCTTCTTGTTGTATTCATTAAAATTGGAAGTGAAATGCAATGTGCTTTTATTCTCTGCATGTTTGTTACCAAAAGGAATTTTCTGTTTGCACTATAACACCTTTAGTCACAATTAATGTAGGTTTCTGTAGTTGGGACAAGGAACTTGTGTTCAGGTTGCTAGCTGAAGAATATGTTCAAGATAATCATTTTCATCCGTCTTCAACTCGGCAAGAGACTTGCGGTTATTGAGGCACATTGTTTGAGAACTGTATTTGAACAAATAATATCGTCTTATTACTATCAAATTGTCCTGATTTTCCTTTGTCCATGCCTCTCGTGTATCGTCTAGGATCAAGACATTAGAATCTTCACAACCACGCACAAGACTAGACACTTCTTTTGTCCTCGGGAGCTGTGGTCGTTGCACGATTTTACTCTAGAGTTAGAAGTGAAGAAGTACTCTTGTTCGGGGTCAAGCAACTCAGCCATTCGCAATGCATAAGCTCGATTGCCTGTTGTGTATATGTGCATCTCAAACATGTGACTGGCTTCCTTGAGAAATGTCCTGACAAAGGGCCTCAACTGTTAGCGTGAGTCATGGTTTAACATTAGGAATAGAATATATTGTAATTATTTCGTAGTTAGTACTTACCTGTTATATTCTTGTAATCCTCTTTATATACCTCCACTGTGAGATAAATAAGATATCAAACAATTCATTCTCTAAATCTTGTTATCTTTGACTTGGTATCAGAGCAAAGATCCGAAAAGGACTTTGTCTCTTTGTTTTTTCCTTAATTTTCTCTTAATTAGGAAAAAAAAAAGGGTTTTAGAACCCTATTCGATCTGGTGTTATTTCCAGCCGACATCAGCCTTCGTCTGTACAAGACCGGTTTTTGTCCTCTGTCTCTTTCAAGGTCGTCTGTCCCTTTCAAGATTGACTTCACCTTGCCACATCAGTTTCACTTCGGCTTCATCTTCCCAGATCGCCCATCTCTCCATATCGAATCCTTCAATTCCCGGTGTCATTACAGAACACCCAGACCGGTCGACTTCCTCTTCCACCCAGACCGGTCAGCTTCCTCTTCCAGATCGTTGCTGCCTAGTTCCGGTGTTGTCACCAAATTCCGACGTCGTTGTAACACACCCAGACCAGCGTCCAATCGGTTCTTCAGACCGGCTACTCTGCCGCTGCTCAGTTTCCGACGTCGCTGCTATTTCTCTCTGGTCGGGTCGCCTTCATCTCCGGTCAGGTCGACCCTCTCGTTCATCTTCTCCAGTCGGGCAGTCGGGTGGCCTCAACTCACCTCACTCAGCTCACTATTTCAACTCGCCTAACTCAGTCAACCAGCCTCAGTCGATCCACCCTACAATAGGTTCTAAAAAAAAAAAAATCACTGTAATTGTTCAAATTCCTATCTTTTTTCCGCTGCATACTTTGTGATTTTGCTATTGTATTGTTGTGATGGGTGGTGATAAAAGTGAAGGTCAGGGGTCTAAGGCCAATGAGGTTCAGAAAGTTGAGGTCTCTGTCAAGAGCTCAGAAGGTGGTTCTTTTGGAGGTACCAAACTCACTGGTACCAATTTCCGAACATGGAAGAAGATTATGTCAGTTCATCTTCGTGGGATACACAAGATGGGGCATGTGACGGGAACAATCAAGGTTCCTAGTGAAGATGATGTGGAGGCCTTTGCTAAGTGGGAAGATGATGATGGGTTTGTCATGTCAATTTTATTTAGAGCCATGACTGATGATGTGCTACAGATGGTAGAGGAATGTGAAACTGCTGAGGCAATATGGAAGACGTTGGGAGACCTCTATACAAATGAGTCTGATTTTATACAGGTTCATGAACTGATGTGCAAAGCTGCAGGAATGCAACAGAATGGGCAACCAGTGTCAGTGTTTTTTTACCAAGCTGAAGAATGTATGGGCTGAGATTGATCAGAAGCGTCCTTGCAAGATCAAGAATCAGGAGGATATTACATGGTATCAGAAAGAGAAGGAACTTGAGCGGGTTCATGCATTCTTGAGAGGACTTGATGCAAAACATAATAGTGCCAAGGGAGAGTTGCTCAGAATGTCAGACCCTCCTAGCTTGACCACAACTTTTACATATATTCGTAAGGATGAATCTCAGCAGGAAAGTCTTAAACAGGCACAAGTTGAAGTTTCTAGCCTAGCCATTCCAGCACCAGCACCAGCACCAGCACCTTTACTCCAGCAGCAGCATTCGGTTCCGCTTCATCAACAAGGACCTCCACCAGGTTTTGCCCACCGCCCTCGTCCTCAGTGTTCTTATTGCAATGATATTGGGCATGTTCGAGAGACTTGTTGGAAACTGCACCCGCATCTTAAACCTAAAAAGCAAGGTTATCGTCCTAAGGCGAAAGCAGCTACTGTTCAATTGGTTCAAGAACCAGATTTCTATGGAGTGGCTGGACAGGATCATCATACGGCAGGTGGGGCAATTCCTACAGCCTCTATAGCTGGTCGGGGTAAGATTGGTATGGCTGTAAAGGTTTCTCACTTTGTTGGTTCTGATACATGGATTATTGATTCTGGTGCCTCTGATCATATGACTTATGATAAATCATATTTTACTGAGTTGTCTTCCCCACCAGTGTCCTATGTCACCAATGCCAATGGTGAGGCTTTTCCTGTGTTAGGGTCAGGGTCAGTGCGTATTACTCCCACTTTAGAACTTCATAATGTGTTATATGTGCCTGACTTGTCTCATCACTTGATATCTGTTCCACAGTTGAATACTGAGTCTAAATGCTCCGTAACCTTTTATCCTATGTATGTGATTTTTCAGGATCTTCTCACCAGGGAGTTAATCGGTCGGGGGTATCTGAGGGGCAGATTGTTCCATCTGGATCAGACATACACAGGGGAGAAACCAGGAGCACCGTCCCATGCCGCTTTGACTTCGAATTCTGATAAGCTAAGTGAAATTTGGTTGTGGCATCGCCGTTTAGGGCATCCATCTTTTAGTCTTATGAGAAAAACCATGCCTACTCTGTTTATTGGTGTGGATGAGTCTGCTTTACATTGTGAAACATGTGTCTTGGCCAAAAGTCATTGTGCTACTTATTCTCCTAGTATTTCTAATAAAAGTGTTATTCCTTTTGAGTTAATTCATTATGATGTTTGGGGACCTTCTAGAGAACCCACTATGTCTGGTATGAGATATTTTGTGTTGTTTATTGATGATTGTACGAGATTGTCATGGGTTGCTCTTCTTAAAACCAAAGATGAAGTCTTTCCAGCTTTTCAAACTTTTCGTACTCTTGTTCAAACACAATACCATAGCACCATTAAAGTCCTTCGTTCTGACAATGGGGGAGAATATGTTAATCATGTTTTCCAAGAGTTTTTCAAAACCCATGGGATTGTTCACCAAACCACATGTCCACAAACACCAGAGAAAAATGGAGTGTCTGAAAGGAAAAACCGTCATTTACTTGATATGGCTCGTGCCCTTCTCTTTAGTGCTCATATGCCTAAGTATCTTTGGGGCGATGCTATTCATGCTGCCTCCCATCTTATCAATCGTCTTCCATTTAGTGTCCTTCATGGAAAAATTCCATTTGAGGTTCTTGCCTCCCATGTTTCCTTACCTTGATTTCATAATCTGCCAGCTCGTGTCTTTGGTTGTGCTGTTTTTGTCCATATTCCTAAAAATCAGCGGTCTAAGTTGGATGCCCGAGCGCTTAAGTGTGTGTTTGTGGGCTACGGAGGTTATCAGAAAGGGTACAAGTGATATCATCCACCAACCAGAAAGTACTATGTCACTATGGATGTTACTTTCTTTGAGGACATGAGTTATTTTTCCTCCTCAGATACAGCTCTTCAGGGGGAGAATTCATATTTTGAAGAGTGGGAGGAATCAGAAAGCGGAGAAGAAGTCTCACAGGCAGGAGGTATTTTGACGGATCCAGTTGAGAGCATTGGCTCATCACCTCCAGAAGCAGAAGCTCCAGACATCCAGACACCAGTTTCAATCATTGAACATGCAGTTGAAGACACAACTGCCCCTACTGCCATCACTTCTACCCCTGACCCACAACTTCCTGGTACTGAAGATCACTCATTTGAGGTATGTCCACCCACTACTAGCAATAGTGAGTCTAATGTTGAACAATATGTGTTACTAAATAGGACCACTCGAGGTCAATCAGCCAAAAGATATGAACCTACTCTTACTGCCAAATCAAAATACCCAATAGCCAATTATATGTCCACTAGGAGGTTGTCTAAGTCATATGAATCATTTGTGAATCAAATATCTGCTATATCAGTACCTAACAGAGTGCAGGATGCATTGGGGGATCCAAAGTGGAGGAAGGCAATGGATGAAGAGATGGAGGCGTTGCAGAAGAACAATACTTGGCATGTTGTGCCTCCACCACAAGGCAAGAAGGCTGTAGGCTGTCGTTGGGTGTTTACTGTGAAACATAATGCAGATGGATCAGTGAATCGGTATAAAGCACGCCTTGTAGCAAAGGGGTTTACTCAGACGTATGGTATTGACTATGATGAAACATTTGCTCCTGTTGCCAAGATGAACACTATTCGGGTTCTGCTGTGGTTTGCGGCTAGTTTAAATTGGCCACTCCGACAGTTTGATGTCAAGAATGCATTTCTTCATGGAGAGTTAGCCGAGGAAGTATACATGAGCCTTCCACCTGGGTATATAGTTGCTTCTCCTGGTGATTTTGTATGCAAATTGAGAAAGTCTCTGTATGGTCTCAAACAGTCGCCTCGTGCTTGGTTTGGGAGATTTTCACAGTTCATGCGGAAGGTTGGTTACAAACAGAGCATCTCAGATCATACCTTGTTTCTCAAGCATCAACAAGGGAAAGTAACAGCTCTAATTATTTATGTGGATGATATGGAATAGAATATATTGTAATCCAGTACAACATGATCGCATCTTCAAGTATTCTTCTTGGGGAGTCACACGATTGATTTCGGTGGAGTGCAGTAGTGTGTGATCTAGATCAAGTACCAAGTGTAGTTTCCTGTTTTGAGACGAACAAGACTTGGAATTCAAGTTCGAAGAAATGCGATCGTCCGCTTGCTTCATTGTGAATTCGAGATGAAGATTCTTAAAGAAATTTTGATAGTTAATCAAAAAAGAGAATTGCAGCCTGTTTGATATATAAGGAGAACTATTCCTAATCTTCCTGGACTTGTACTCCGTGACATATTAGATTATTAGGATAGGGAATTAATTAGAATTTGTTATGGCACGGGTGCCTTCTTTACCAAGTAAGACAGCCCCTTTTGGTGGAGGATTGACGCAGTGTTCAGGAGCAGGGTATAGTGGAGTGTTCTTGGCACCAAGTGTAGTTTTACGTTTCATATACACTCATCATATTCACAATAGAAGTTGCAACAAGTTTCTCAATCGAGCCTAAACAATTTTTTTTTTTTTTTTTTGTATTTTTGTTGTTCATAGTTTGACAACAATTAAAGAGGCTCGGAATCCTATTTTAGAATTTGGCGAAGACAAAAACATCAAGTTTTAAGAGAGGAAAGTGCTAGGCTCACACTCACATGAGTGTGAGACACACTCACTTCTCAGCTTGTTACGTGTGTTGAGAAAAGCTCATAAAAATTTGATTTTTCCATTGTGATTATTATGTACTATGAATTTCTTTTTTCGATTAATATAAAAGATCACATTGTGATCATAATCATCATATACAAAGAATCATCAAATCAATAAGCTAAAGTTTGCCTGTGAAAACTATTACAAAATTAGCCTGTCACCATATTAACTTCTTGATAAATATGGTGAAAAAATATATGGAAAACTTGTATATAATGATTATAATCTACTGCAACAGTTTCTAAATAAGCAAGTTGACCCATGCTTTTCATAAAAAAAGACCAAGATTACTTAAAGTTCACAACTTTTTGTTACGGACATAAACACGGGGTAAATTGGAAAAGAACAAAGAAACTGAACTCGTGGAAACTAGAACAACCGCGTGTTTCAGTTGGACTTGGGCCTCCATCCATTTAAACGTCGTCGTCTCCCAACTCCAACTGCAATAAGGTAAAGCCGCTGCTAAACCCATAAACAGCCATTGGAGCCATCACCACAAAGCTCAGATCTTCAGGTACTGTTTCTCTCTCTCTCTCTCTCTCTACTGAATCAACACCTTTCTAATTTCCAATCATCCAAATTTATGTGGGTGTGATGTCTGCAACTTGGTGATTGTAGTTAAAGTCTTGATCTTTGTTCTTCTCCCATTGCAATCTGTATAATCTGTGTGTAGCTTTCAAATGGGTAAATTTCTGTTTGAATTTTCAGGGGTTCTAATGGTATTCTCACTTAATGAAAACCCAGAACAGAATCAATGTATGAGCTTTATGAAATTGTCTTTGAACTTAATATAAGCACCTCACATTTTCTTTTGTTTTCAGTAGCAATGTAGGATCTATGTACTATGTAGTGTTTGATTTTTGTGAGTTTACTTTTGCAAAGTATGAAAATTTACGTAGAAAAATACTGTATTTGTATTTCATTGGGGAATGTACCAATTCAGTGATGTTTGTGAAATGGAATAAGAGATAGTCTCTTGGGCTGATTCTAATCCCCAAGTTTGTATCTTAGTTTCAGAGGAAGAGAGATGTTTCGGAGCCGAGTTGTACCGTTGTTTGTGAAGGGCAATAACAAGGCTCTCTGCAGTCTGAGAGGAACAACCCCGTCTAGGGTGTTGAAGGAGGAGCCCTATAGATTATTCTCTACGGGGATCACAAGGAAATGCTTGGAGAAATTCCGCTTTTTGCCTAAGGTTGCTTTATCTGATGATTCTGATCTGCTCTGCATTTGTTCGATTCATTGTAGGAAAATGCCTGAATTAGCAGTTACAATGCTTGTTGCTTTGCTTCAACTTAAAACCTGCTAGAGTGCTTTGTATCCTTACTAGAAACAAATTGTCAAATTTACAGTATACGTGCTCTTTGTTTGGCTGGGATGTTTTGTAGAAGTGATGAATAATAGGAAGCCTTTTTGCCATTTTCAGGGTAACTATGTACCATCTATAAGGAATATGTCTACTGTGGCTTCCGTAGGCGTCGAAAGTAAGGAGGGACTGAAGCTTCTTGTAAATGGAGGACCACGTGCTCAGAAAATGGTTGGCATTTGGCTTTTTTGCTCTGCTTCTTGGGTATTCAGTATGGTGATACTTGGGGGTATTACACGATTAACACGATCAGGTCTTTCAATGACTGATTGGAAGTTTACTGGGGGCCTCCCTCCTCTATCAGATGAGGACTGGTTGCTTGAGTTCGAGAAGTACAAGCAGTCCCCTGAGTATAAACGGTTAGTACAGCACGTGTCTGTAGCAATTATTGAGTTTGCAATTTAAGCCTGTCGTAAGCTTATTAGTTATATATTGATGTCCCTGCATTTCTTATTGACTAACTAAATAGTTGATGTACTAGTGTATTATGTAATAGGAGTTGAAGTTTTTCATATCTTTATGATGTTACTTGGTTTTTCATCTCTTGCAGTGTAAACAAAGGGATGAGTATTGAAAATTTCAAATTTATATACTGGATGGAATATGCACATCGTATGTGGGGAAGGGCATTGGGTATCATGTTCGCATTTCCATTCTCATATTTTCTTCGTAAAGGGTATATCACCTTACCACTTGGATTAAGACTCTCAGCACTCTTTGGCCTTGGTGCTGGGCAGGGTCTAATTGGCTGGTGGATGGTTAAAAGTGGTTTAGAGGTTAGTTATGGTTTTTCTGTGCTGCATTGAATTGATTTTCGTTGAAGGTTGGGGATGTTTCTAATGCTTTCTTTCCCACAGGAACCAGCCTCTGAGTATGCTCAGCCAAGAGTTAGCCCTTACCGTCTTGCAGCTCATCTTACTTCAGCCTTTGCTATATACTGTGGACTTCTGTGGACTGGTCTTTCTGTTATGATGCCTGAACCACCTTCTAAATCTGTAGCGTGGGTTCATGGGGCAGCAAAAGTAAAGAGACTCTCTCTTCCTGTCAGCTTGCTTGTTGGAGTTACTGCTGTCTCGGGAGCATTTGTTGCCGGGAATGATGCTGTATGTAATCATGGTTTTGCTTCTAGTCTTTCATAATGAAGTAATGGATCGAATGTGGTTTTTGGTGAGATTGATTATAACTATGCTTCAATGTGGAATTGTCAGGGGCATGCTTATAACACATTTCCAAAGATGGGAGACACATGGATCCCTGAGGATGTTTTTGACATGAAACCACTAATCCGGAACTTCTTTGAGAATACGTCTACCGTGCAGGTACTTTCTCTGACCAAATATCGCAGCGTTTCTTAGAAACTAAGCATTGCTAGATCTGTGATAACAAGAAATGTCTAGATGTATTGTTTTTGAAGTTTCTCTTCCCCAAACTCATTCACCTTTGGGAAGATAGCTTTGCTTCAATCAAGGGAAGTTATCATTTCTAAAGCCATTAACATGCAATTCCATCAACTGCGATTCCTCCATCTTATAATGTAAATTCTTATAAAGAGATACATTTCTTCAAGTGACTATGGTTTTTGAAACTACAAAAATTGCTAAACCTTGTAATGTCTTGGCTCTCCTAGATGAAACTTATAGATACCCACATTTTATCAGTCATAACTCTTCCTTTTTAACATTTCCTTGTTCACTACTTCAAAATTTAGCACATGAAGCATGGTACTGATTTTCTACTCTTCCTTGCTTGTAGCTCGACCACCGAATCCTTGCAACGGCAACTTTAGTTTCAATTGGCGCCCTGTGGTGGTCAACAAGGAAGTTTGACACACACCCAGTAGTTCGATCTTTGATCAGAACTACTCTTAGCATGGCTGCCCTTCAGGTATACATGGTTCCAAATCTCCATTCTTTCTCTATTTCTCTTCTCAATATCCAAAACAATGGTTCCATTTTTTCTTATAGCATATATGTGAGACCCCTCTGTTATATAATTGGATTGGTTGTTACTATCTCAGGTCACACTTGGGGTATCCACACTTCTGTCCTATGTGCCTGTTGAGCTTGGCACCGCACATCAAGCTGGAGCTTTGACTCTTTTGACCTTAATGATCCTTCTGAATCACACGGTGCGCAAGCCATCACCTTTCCTTCTCAAATCTCTGCCTCAAGCTTCCAAGAAAATCTAGATGTCTCTGGCTTTGCAGTACATTTCTGTAAGAAAAGGATATTATCTATTTTACTCTTGGATTGTGATTTGTTGGGATATACATGAACCGCTTTCATAGCCATGCATCAAGTAACTACCTGTCAAACCTGCCATAACGACATGTCCACATGAGCTCAAGAAGCTGCCACATAAGCCCCCATTTTCCAACTATAAAACCTCAGTTTCCCAATCCAGAAGCCACATTGCCAAAGAGATTGCTGTGAAGTAACAGAGATAGTAATAGATGGAGGGTCGTCATCAACAACAGGGTCTTGGTCAGGCTCGGGGTCAGGGTAGGCATCAACAGCAGGCATCTGGCACCATGGTGATTGTGGCATCCGTCATTGGCTTAGCCATTGGAGGGTCGCTTCTTGGCTTGATGGGCCTCACCTTCTTGGCATCATTGACACTACTACTTTTCAGCTTGCCGCTCTTGTTGATCTTCAGTCCTCTCCTGTTTTTCGCCAGTTTGGTGTTTGTGGGATCACTTGTCGGGTTTGCTGCGGCTGCAACCATGGCTCTCACCGGCGTGTCGGCTCTCGGGTGGATTTTTCAGGAGGTTGGAAGCCAAAGGCTTCTGGGTTTTGGCGGTGGCGATATGGCCGGTAGAGTTAAGGAACAAAGCAAGGATTGGGGTAGATATTTGCAGCAGGGCGGGATGGGGATATGAAAGCATATAGTCGTGCTTGAACTTGTAAAATTTTGGTTATGCTAAAATCATCTGCAAACAAAAGAGAGAACAAATGTCTATGATTCTTTGTTCTTTCTCTCTTGATGTAAAAGGTGGGATTGATAGTATGATCCACGGAAATCAGGTCCTTTAATAAAAGACATAACCACCGTAGTCTCGTAATTATCTCCTCAAAATAATGTGCAAGAACTTGGATTATATGGGTATTCATTTATGTTACTTATCCAGGAAGTGACTGGATCAAACAATTCCACACAAACTCATGAGTAAAATGGATATGGAGGTATAGATAAAATAATCAGTTAAATCGGTGTGCTAGTCCTCCAAGTTTCACTTGCTTCCCACATAAAAGTGTAATATTTAGTCATTTACTTCTTTTATCCACATTCTAGTTAATCTAGTTATTTTACCCTCCATCTGTAAAAGTCGGGGAGCTGAGTTGCAGTTGAATTTTGTCAACCACCTAGACTCGATTTACATAATATCTACTGCATTGGCAATGTTACTAATATATCACTGTATAGTACATATTATCCAGGGAGGATGAAGGGGATACTATCTATGAGTAGCTTTGAATCTCCTACTTGAATTTTGTTTAAAGCCATGAATGTACACAGCTAAAAGACCAGCCCTTAAAGCTTGGGTGTCTACACAGCAGTCAGAACATCAGCTACACCAATATTTTCAGTTGAAGCTATAGGTAATCCGTTTTCTAAAAACGAAGCCTAAAGAAGAGTCTTTGATATCTCTAAAGGTCAGTTTGTTTCTTGCATACCACATTTTGTAATATAAGCAAAATTTTCTCTAAAAGTCTATGGTAGAGAAATTCAATATAAAAAGCAAACTTGTGAAGACTACTGCTATAGCTGTATCAGGGAATTTCAATAAAGACATTGCCAAAAAAAGAAGAAGTGCTAGTTCGAAACAAACCATCCTCACCGTTTAAGAGTTTACAATAGCACAACAAATCAAGAAAACAAGAAAACTAGTAGCACATCTACATCAGCACTTGAGAACAGAAGTTGCATCCCAAGAAAATACACCATCACTTCAAGCAAAAGATTGTTGTTGCTGCATTAGAAACCTGCAACAAAAGATACACAGAAAGAGTGTTGGTCATAAAAACTTTCCATTACAGAGACAGCAGAAAATAAAACCGTATTATATAAATTCATTGTATAAAGTATAAACTATGTCGGAAGATCATTGCCGAAACTATTACACATTTCTGTTACAACAGCAAAAAAACCGCATTATATCAATTGACAAACTTCACAACTTACAAACTACGTGCACTTAGACGCTCATCCTGAACAATGACAGTTGGCAAATGTAAACATATAGAAAACCAAGTTCTTGTTGCAGTTTTAAATATAATGGTCATATGTCCCCACAAAATTATTGGCATATCCATATGAATATGAAGAAGAAACTAAAAATCTATAAAAAAAATAAAAATAAATAAATAAATAAAATAGCCCTGTATGTGATACAACTTACCTCTTCTTTTCCTCAGCAAGAAACTGCATCATTCCTGTCAAGTAAGACAATGCTCTCTTCGTAAGGATCCATGGTGTAATATTGATATCTAGAAATCCCAAGAGTCTTGAGTTGCCCGCTTGCAAGATCTAGTGAATATAATTCAATTCTAGCTTTTTCTCCTTGATACCGGCCATGATATATTTCCAGCACTACTTCGCCACTCTTCCTAAAACATAATGCTTTGAGTAAACTCTCTGCTGGACCTTGTGGACGGAGAGTAATCAATTTGGCCCACGACTCCTGCACAGAATACTCTTTCATCACCCATATATCAAGAAACGAATTGTGTTGTATACGAGTAGGATTTGTCATGAACAAAGCAAGGGATTTTCCATCTCCTGAAACAGACAATTGCAACGTCAAGTCTATTTGTAAATCCAAGTCCAAACTCTTTGGCATCATTATCTCTCGGAATGACTCACTGCTCACATCAAATGCCAGTATAAAATAGCGATATGAGCTACTTGTCAAATCGCATGCATCCCAATGAAGAGCCCCATTAACAAAAGCCTGGGGTGAGCCTATATTTATCTTACATTGGGGATCAACAAACCTAGGGTCACTCCATGAGCCTGCAGCTAATGAATAAACCTCCACAAATGTTTGATTCGCAGCATCCTCACTATCATCCATATCCCCCCTTTGATCCTCGACAAGCCTCACAACCTTATAGTCATTGGTAATAGCATCAAATGCAAACCCATGACAAGCATTATACCCACCAACAGTCTGAAATCTAAGGCCAGGCTTGGGAAGGGTTACCAACTTTCTTATAGACGGATTCCATATTATGAAGTTGTAACCAAAATGCGATAAATCATCTGCAAGGAATACCAGCCCATTACAAACGCCGACCACACGGAAACACTCATTACACATTCCCCCATCAGCAATTGGAGATTGAAATCCTATCTTGCAGTACTCATCAAAAACATGGTTATCATAATGCAAAGAGTAAACCTCTTCTATCAGCCCGTGGATGGACTGGTGGTGGCCAAAGCTTTTGCTATAACTTCTACAAGAAACCTCGTGGAGTAGTAGGAGGTGAGTGCCATAAAGGTTATTGAAGTTGGTTGTGCGGCTGAGATGGGCTCGAATAAAGCTCGAGTTCTTAATCATAGACCCCCATGACTTGCAGACTGAGGTGCATATGACCAAAGATTTAACGGGTAGTCTAAGTAAGATATTGGTTATGACTTCCCGAGGAAGATAATCTGACATTGCTTCAATTTTTCAGTCAATTGCTGCAATTTGCAGAGAAACAAAGTGAAGACAGAATCTCATTTCAAAATGAAGTTAAAAGAATTTTGGAAATCAGGTAACTTGCTTGGTCTAGGCTACATACAATGGATCAAAAACTAACCATGTGACCACATATAGCATAAAAATGATCTCAGACCAGCACAAACACTAACAATCTGACTTTAAAGTTAAAGGCTTTCATACAGCATTATGTTTCTACAGGGCTAAAGTTTCCATCTTTTTCTTTTGTTTGCAAAACAAATTAGAGAAAGAGGCAATTGTGTTTCTACATGGCTAAAGTTTCCACCTTTACACAACATTGTGTTTCGACATGGCTAAAGTTTCCATCTTTTTCTTTGTTTGCTCAACAGAATAGAGAAACAGGCATGAAATTGGAGCAAGAGAGACTTTGTATACCTGGAAAAGTTTCCGGGGACGACGTCGTCTTAGAACAAGAGTCAAGCTTGTGTTCCGGCGTAAACCCTAAGGGAGAAGAAGAAGAGAGAGGGCGCAGTTTATTTATACTGTTTCAAACTCAAAACCTAAAATCTTAGCTCGGGGTTTAAGCAGCATCAACTCCAGAATGATCCTTCTTCAACGGCTCTAATGAAGTTTTCACTTCTTCATAGTAATTAGTAAGTCCGGTTTCGTTTTATATTGGGCTGGGAGGGTTAAAGCCCAAACAAGGTAAGAAGGAAAAAAGTTTGGCCTAGGCAACGTCTTCTAGTAAAGCCATACGCCTAACAAAATAAGAAGTTACTAATCACCTTGGTGTGATGAGGTTGGTTGAGCACCCTAACATGAAATTTTTATTTCTAGTGTTCGAGTCTTAGCACCCAACAATTTACGGCCAACATGTTTGAGGGGCACTCGAGTTCGTGCGCCTGCGGTAAAAAAATAATTCTGGTTTTACTGGGAGATACACTAAATCTGAATACTAACTGTAAGAATATTTATAAACATATATGCAGTTATATATTGCACTCAAGACAAGAACACATGATGTATGTACATATGTAAGAAGACTAACCTGAAAAAGACATGTTTGATCTTCTCCTCTAAACAATCTGATGAAGGCAATCTCACTAATGGGGCAGAGAACTTGAATGCTTGTATGTGATTGTTAGAGCAGAGATCAAGGTCTATAAATAGGCATTGAGGATTAGGTGCCTCCCATAAAGGTTTCCTAATCCTTTTACATTTAGGCCAACCTTATTCTTGTTCCATATGCAATTAGGTATACCTCATTAGCAAAGTAACCTCTTAAATCAGTACTGATAGCAATAGGAAATCCAACATGAATCGATTAACACTAGGAATGTCTATTTGCTTGTTCTGTAAGTATGCAAGTATGCAGCTTAGTTATTGTAATACTTGATGAATATTGATAGTCCACATGAAGTCTTACAATCTCCCACTTGGACTATCAATGTTCAAACAATAATAAAAGCTGCTGCATCAGTTATAGCAAAAATGAAGTGTGCACAGAGACATACTTAGCATCATCAAATTCATTCCAACACTCAGTCATTTTGTAATCCATTATATTGAACCACAGGAAACCTAATGCTTAACCAAGCATTAGCACCCTGCAATCACAATGTAATATTTCACAGAATACAGGAGCACAATTGCATATGAAACTCAGATTTTCTTACAAAATGCAGTGCAAGAAAACGATCCAAAACATAGATTCTGAAAATTAAGGAATCTATAAATTTAGTGCTTTCAATCAAGCTCAACACAAATTTCATCAGTATATTGAACATTTCTGCAAATAAGGCTAATGAAAGAATCATCATACTCGAGTAAAACATCACAAATGCAGAACTTTCAACAATACTTCTTGAGTCAGAAATTTGCAGATTTCAAAATACTGAAATAGGAACCTGAAAATCAATGTTTTTAATAAATTTGAATGAAGTCTACAGCAATGAAATCAAATAATGCAAGAAAAATTAATTCTAAATCCTCCCACTAATCTAAAGCATCAAAAACTTAATAAGATCCCTTTATGAGTTTGAAACAAACCAACTGCCTTAACTTCTAGCCTCCTTGTTTGGGATCCTCTTCCTTAGAAATCCCTTTCTTCATAAGCCAGTCTTTGAAACCCTTGCAATCCTTTTTGACATGTCCAGGCTTTCGGCAGAAAAAGCATTTTACAGAACTATTCTTAAAATTTTCAGAGTTGCTAGACCCTTGAGAAACTTTAGAAGATGAGGCACCTGATTGGTTTGATCTATAGTTGAATTTCTTCTTAAACTGAGGCTTGCTGACAAGGTTAATTCCAATGCTCTTTCCCTTCTTAATTCTATCCTCTTCTTGGACACATATTGAAATCAGTTCATTTACACTCCAACTCTCCTTCTGTGTATTGTAATTTGACTGCATCTGACTATATTGTTGAGGTAGAGAATTCAAAAGCAAGTGTACCAAGAAGGTGTCTTCAATACTGACATTTAGGACCTTGAGTTTTGCAGCTACATCAATACCCTTCATTATATATTCTCTAATGCTTCCAACTCCATCAAACTTCATGGTAATGAGAGTATTCATCAAGTTTCCAATTTCAGCTTTATTTGACACTTTAAATTTTTCTTCTACATTTTTAAAGTATTCCCTAGCATACTCAGACTCAGGTATACTACCTCTCACAGCTTCTGTCATAGATTTCTTCATAATTACTACGGTCAATCTGTTGTGTTTGTGCCATTGATGGTACCTATCCTTCACATCCTTGCTGGTAGTAGGTGTTGGTTCAGCTGGTGGATCTTCCTTAAGGACATGATCATAATCTATCATGCCTAAATGTAGCTCTATATCCTGCTTCCATCTTTTAAAGTTTGATCCATTTAAGCTCTCAATTTGATGAAATCCTAAAGGGAGGTTAATGGCTGTAGCAAAAACATTAAAAGGTTCCAGATTTAGTAGGAAATTAATAAATTTGAATTCATGGCATTAAACTGAAGTGCCCTCAAATAATACATAAGGTGTGTGTCTTACCTAGAGTGGCAAAAGACATATAGACACTAACTGAATCATATAAGCAGAAAATCAAAACTCAACTATAGGTTGTTTAGAACATGTCAACACCTAGGGTGGCAAGAAGACAGTTCAGTTCACCTTCTGAAGGCAAGTTTTAAAGCCTGTTATATGCTGACATCAATCTCAGGAGCCATAATCATTTAAACCTCCTATGGGGAGCAAGGATTCCAGCTTCTAAAACTAATGTCACAAGATGTTGATCCAATACTGAGGTTTAATTAAAGTTTTTAACATGGGATTGCTATTGACAATACTATATGTGAAAACTTTAACTAAACTGGATCAAGAGAATATATGAAGTTTGTGTCTTGAGTTTTGTTAGAACGTGTTCACAAGAAATTTAATATACTAAATAGGGAGATAAACATAAAGCAGTGAAAACACAAAACTTGGATGCAGAAGCACGTACAAGAAATCCAGAACACATAATCAATCAAGTGGAATATATATATATATATAAAAACAATGAGCTGGGAACACTCAAACGTACAATTCTTAATCAATTATAGTAACCACATATATGCCAACAAGGCTAAGGAACAGAAGACAAAACATATTTGAATTGATATAAGATTGATTCACTTCAACTTTGTCTTTTCCAATACGAAAACTACTTCATTTGCTAGGATACAAAAATTTATTTGCTTCTTGTTTGGTAAAGAGAGACTGACCAAAAGAACATATGAAGTTTTACATTTTTAATAGTAATACAAACAGTGAACAATGATTATGAGGAGAAGTAGACACAAAACTAGTTAATCACAGAAAATACTGAGATAGAGGATAAGCACTCTATTTCTGGCCAATGAACAAGAATAATCAAGACACACAAAACAATCACATAAATTTAGTAGTGAATAGGAATATATATAGCAGAAGCTCAATAAACCCAGAATACATAATTAATCAAGTGGGATATATATGTATATACATATACACAGCAGTAAACTACAAATACTCACAAAGGACCAATTAAGCATAATCACATATAAGCCAACAAAACCAAAGATCGAAAAACATGACTCAACAATAGTAAGGAGCAGAAAATAACGTAGAACATATATGAATCGGGATATTAGATCAATTTTCCTTCAAAATTGTTGTGCAGCAGTTCGAAAGCATACCAGGATGTTGTGCTTGCTTCTTGTTGATGAAGGGAGACCAATCCAAAACCCGTATAACAGCTTTTAGGGCTGTCCAATCACGATTCCAATCATAGTTCAAGAAAATTTAGGCAGAAAAACCATGACCGAGATCGCCATCGAAGAACCCTAGAAATTTGGGAATGAAATTTGGATGCTTGTACCCATAACGGTCAGCTTGGAATGAAGAACTGTCTTACTAAAGCGGGTCTTTGGATTGTCTCCGAGTGGGTGATGGGCTTCGATAATGAAGCGAGGCCCAACGAAAACTTTATACAAGAAGCAGTTTTATTTATTTATTTATTTATTTCTTTTCATTCTATGGTTCTTGATTGAGCACAAAGGCTCTGATACCAATTGTAAGAATATTTATAAACATATATGCAGTTATATATTGCACTCAAGACAAGAACACATGATGTATGTACATATGTAAGAAGACTAACCTGAAAAAGACATGTTTGATCTTCTCCTCTAAACAATCTGATGAAGGCAATCTCACTAATGGGGCAGAGAACTTGAATGCTTGTATGTGATTGTTAGAGCAGAGATCAAGGTCTATAAATAGGCATTGAGGATTAGGTGCCTCCCATAAAGGTTTCCTAATCCTTTTACATTTAGGCCAACCTTATTCTTGTTCCATATGCAATTAGGTATACCTCATTAGCAAAGTAACCTCTTAAATCAGTACTGATAGCAATAGGAAATCCAACATGAATCGATTAACACTAGGAATGTCTATTTGCTTGTTCTGTAAGTATGCAAGTATGCAGCTTAGTTATTGTAATACTTGATGAATATTGATAGTCCACATTAAGTCTTACATTCGAGTCTTAGCACCCAACAATTTACGGCCAACATGTTTGAGGGGCACTCGAGTTCGTGCGCCTGCGGTAAAAAAATAATTCTGGTTTTACTGGGAGATACACTAAATCTGAATACTAACTAGTCGACTAGGTGCCTGTGTTATTAACTCGCTAGCATAACCGAGGCATCTTGCTACCTTACCCTCGAAATAAATATGTCATTCCTGTTGTTAATAAAATGGCAAGATTGGTTCCCCTACCCTTATAAGGCGTTCTTTACTAATCATGATTATGTGTCTAAACCTTACGAAAAGATGCTTCAATTTTGAGGTTTATTTGTTTTTAAAAGAACTCTTCAGTCATAAGTTACATCATAGTAATTTTTTTTTAAAAAAAAATTATATATAAAAGTCACATCATAGTAATTGTATTTTGATGTATAATGAACGGTTAGACAAGAGCATGTGATCTCTGTCGGGGTAGTTTGAAACGCAACAAGAAATTGCGCTCATTCATCACTTTACGAGCTCAGATATGTTGCCATTTACATAGAATATTCCAAACTATTAGTCACGATTTAGGTTTAAATCTGGGGATTAAAAGTGATGCAAATGTGTGATTATCATGTCCAAGACTATTTCGTTTCATTGTTCCTTTTTATAAGTTCGGAGGTATTCGGTCCACTTCAAAAATAATGCTTTTCGATTTTTTCTTTACTGAAATTTAGGTCTTTAGTCCAACTCAAGAATGCAAATTTGCAGTAACCAAAACATGTGTATGATCATAAATTGAATTCATAATAGACTAATAGAGACGAATGAAACAAGAAGTCGTCTCTAATGCCAAGTGTGTGCGTGTCTATATATATATATATATAGACACACACACAGAGCCATTCCAAAAAGGACGTTCGCAACCCAGAAAAAGTGTGGAGGTCCAGGATTTGTCTACGATCAAGCTCCGATGGCGGCTCACCTCTTGCCATATGAAGGCCAAGGGCATCTCTGACCAGTTTGTAGTGAAGACGAAGGCCAAGAGATCGAGATCGGAGGTCTGGGCAGCTTGGTCGACTGCAAAATGGTAGTCCGATCAAGGTTGACTGGAAAGTAGTAGCCGGCGAGTCCACCCGACTGCAAACTGGTTCAGGATGTCCAGAGGGTTCGTTAGGCAACCGCAGCGCAGCCATCGCTGCCTTATATATATATATATATATATATATATCCATGCCGGTTCTGAAGAGGACGTCCGCAACCCAGAAAAAGTGCGGACGTCCCTCCTCCGGGCTCGAGCAAGCTTCGACGGCGGGTTTCTGTTACTGGACGGAACCAGGCCAAGATGTGGAGCAGTTCAGAAGCGGCTGGACTCGTCGACGAAGGGTTCGAAGTGAAACTCGATGAGCTTCCATGGTTTTTGGCGAGCTCGCCGTGCAAATCTGAGAATCCAATCAGCTGAGCCTTCGCTTGGATGGTAACGCCGTCCGGGATGTCCAGGGGGTCGTCCAGCAACTGCAGAACAACCGTCGCCACCTTCTTGACGCCAGAGGAGGGACGTCCGCACTTTTTCTGGGTTGCAAACTTCCTCTTCAGAACCTTCCCATATATATATATATACATACATATACCCCCCTTGTTTTCGCTCTTTGCTTCAGTTTTCGGTTCTTTGTCTATGTGTTCCGGCTTAATTTCATGTCTAAACCTTATGAAGTTGCTTCGAATTTAAAGTATGTTTTTTTTTTTTTTACAAACTTTTTTGTCATAAGTTGCATCATAATAATCGTATTTTCATGTATATTGAACAATTAGATAATAGTATGTGATCTTTGATGGGATTAGAAATTAGGGATATTGACTATTTACGCACTTTGAGCCTAAAATTACCCACTTACTCCACCAAGAAGTTTTTAATCCAATTTACCTAATTTAAACATCAATGACAGTTTTTCCCTTATTTTAATTAACAAACTACACTCCTCTCAAACTCTCTCTCTCTCTCGCCTAAAACGATGACAGAGAGCAAGAAGCCTTTGATTTCGACGACACATAAATGGCTAGAATCGAACGGATCGCTGCGGATGCAAGAGAGAATCCTCCGGCGCGGCATCCTATTTCCAGAAGCAGTGGCCAGTAGAGGAAGCGTAGAGGAAGAGGGAGGAAAATCTGAAGATGGCGGCAAGGGAAGGAGTCGGGTCGAGCCTAGACCCAACAGAGGGCCTGGATGGCGCGGCGGGAGTTGTTGTTAGTGTCGGCGTCGAACAGAGGACTGAGATGGAGCTGTCGGCGGTGGATGAGAAGAGGCCGGAGGGGCATGATGTCGGCAGATCTGAAGTTGTTGTAGTTAGGTGGGCCTGAAAGCATGCAGTCCAGGCAGTCCTGGATGATGGAAGGAGGCGGAGGAGAAGTTAGGGCGGTGAAGGCGTAGCAGTAGCAGGAGACGGTGTCGGTGACAGTGACAATGACATATCAGATTTTGTGCCACGATATGAAGGCCGGAGGGGTGATTGGGAAGTCCGGCAGCACATCAGCAGGTGGATTAACATGCACGAGCTGGTTCTCGGAGACGAGGAGTGGATTATTGAGATTTCTGGCGGGACCCGGAGGGAAGGATCCAGGTGTTCTCTCCAGCGCAGGAGGCTTTGTTTCTGATCCATGAGTGGATTCTAGAGAGTGAGGTATGCGTCGCCGATGAGGAGGATGAGTACGGCGGCAGTGGAGGTGGTAGAGGAGTGGTGGGACACGTGTCTATACAAGGCTTGTGGTGTCAAGAATGCATGTGGGGAGTTTGCTTGGGAAAGGAGGGAAGATAATAAAGTAAATGAGAGGAGACAAAGATCCAAATTAGGGTTATGCCAAGGGATCATAATTTGAATATGTGATTACTGATTTGCATTGAAAAGTATGAGAAAATATGTAGAAATAAAAAGATTATTAGGGTTAATAATACGATTATTGGGGGTAATAACACGATTATTGAGGGGAAATAAAATTGGACGCCTGATTATAGTCACCGGTCCGGTGGGCGGACTCCTGTGATCGGTTGTCCTAATTCGGCCATGAACTCTGGTGACCGGTTGCCAGAATCCGACCATCGACTCTCGCGGCCAATCACCGGAGTCCGGTGAAGTCTCCATGACTCTCTCTAAGTGACAAAGAGAGAGAGGGAAAAATTGTCCTAAAAATAAATAGAAAACAATAAAAAAAAATACTTAATTGAGTATTACTGCAAAAGATATGTAAATTATTGGTAAGTGGGCAAGCTTATAAGATGTTTGGGTAAGTGGGGTTAGTGTTGCTCAAACTTGGGTGAATGGACATTTTCCCTAGAAATTAAACTCATTCATCACCCGCTTAAGCATATTACCGTTTACATAGGATATTCCAATCAGATTGTAAAAATATAAACTGGGGCAAAACTATTAGTCACGATCTAGGTTAAAGTCAGGTCAAAGATGAGGACTAAAAGCGATGTAAAGGTGTGATTGATCATGTCCAATTCTTTTTTTATTTTATTTTATTATTATTATTTTGTAAGTGGGGAGGCCTTTGGTCCACTTTTGATTTTATTTTTTTTATATGAAAAATAATTTATTAGATGTTGAAGCCTTTTGGGCAACCCAAATTTACAACATCGAATAAAATGGCTCTAAAAGCCTAAACATGAATGACATTGGACCAAAATTGATCATTATCTAGGGAATGACCTATATTTGCTAAGGCATCAGCTGCAAATTAAATTGACTTCTCTAAAAATATGGTTAAACGAGATAACACTCAAAATGTCTTGCAAGCAGTTGAATGTCACGAATGATCTTCATAATTCTCTATGATGGTGTGAGGATACCTTTGACAACATCAATTATAAGTCACCTTCAGCTTGAATACGTCTATAGCCTTTCTAATAGGCAGTGTTAACTGTTAAGGCTATCACGCAGTGCTGGATAATAGCTTCTGCAACAAGAATAATGGTTACACCAATTCTTTTTGCCCCAGAGACAGTACTTTGTTGATGGAATCTCGGATAAGAAAGCCACTAGCAGTAGAGTTGTTGGTAATTGAACCATCAAAATTTATTTTAACGAAGTCTGGTGGGGGAGAGCACCAATTCATAGTTTTGTTGATTGGATTTGGACCTCCCCAAACCTTAACCCTTTTCAAGTTGTCCTATGATGCAGTCACAGCAGTTGTAATCAGCTAATTTGGATTAGGCCTAGTTTGTCTAAAAATATAGTCACTCATTGCCTTCCATATCTGTCAACATATGGTTAACATTCTAGCAAAAAGATCACAATTATACACCTGGTTAATGAATAACATATTAAAGACACGAAGATAACCATCTTTCCAATCTACATTAGGAATCATATTGGAAAGTCTCCAAATTTCATAGGCAAAAGAAGATAACCAAACAGATGGTCAGCTATTTCATTATCTGCATTGCAAAGAGGACAAGTATTATCACTTATAATGAGTATTATCACTTATAATGCTAAATCTGGAGGGTCTATTTCTAGTTTTGAGTCTACCCCTCAAAAGGAGCCAACCAAACATTTTAATTTTCGGTGGAATATTAAGTTTCCACATTGAGTGTTTCTATTAGGACATCTAAATCTGCTCACTTGACCTCACTCTATTATGAATTATTAAATGACATATATAACCTCCTATAAAATGACTATTAAGGACAATAATTATACCCAAAAATTATTATATGTTTAAGGATATCTCTATTTGTGTTTTGTCCAAACTCTAGGTTACTTGACCTAGTGGTAATAGGGTTCAATTAGAAGAATCTAGAGATTATCTTTCCTTGCATGATTCTAACTCTATGCATTGTAATCCTCTATATAAAGAGACCCCTATTATCAATGAGAATACACAGCAAATTTATCTCAAATTTAGTTTCTCTACAACACGTTATCAGCACGAAGCCCTAACCCTGAAACCCTAAATTCGTAACCTTCAAATATCAGAAACCACCGCCGCCTACCTTGAAGCCCTCAATCCCAAGAACCCAGAACAGGTGGCGCCACCCCCAAAACTGGCTAGAATCAACCTGAACCGGCCACCAGAAGTGTTCAAACCGGCCTCCTAAGAAGAATCCGAAGATCTCCTGTGTGGTTCGACATCTTCCCGTCCACCCTTCACTGCCACCTTTTGTCAGTAGCTGCACCTCGTCCCCAGAATCAGGAACCTGAAAAATCACCACCGGAACCGGCCTAAATTCAACCGAACCGGCCACCGGAGTCTACCTGACCAAGCCCACATGCAGCAGCCCACGTGTAGCAGCCAAGCAGCCAAGCCTCCGAGTTGCCTGCCCACGTGCACCTGCCAGAAAAAAAAAAAAAAAAAAAAAAAAAAGGAAAGAAAGAAGTGGGCCAGAAAGAAGAAAGAAAAAAGAAAGAAAGTGGTGGGCCGGAAAGAAAGAGAAAAAAAGGGAGGAAGAAGAGAAAGAAAGAAAAAAAAGGGAGAGGAAGCCCACACCCACATTCGAGGTATTTTTATTTAATTTCTTTTGCTTATGTAATTTCAATATCTTTTCTTTTTCTCGGGGACTTCCAACATCCCTTCTTCTACCCCCTTTTCTTTTTCATAGGGGAGACCAAAAAGCCGAACTGTGGGGGTTCGTGCTCACTCCAAGCTTGGAGCTTGTAGAGTCCTCCAAACTTAGAGTTTGTTGAGAAGAAAAACGATCGACCAGATACATCGTTGTTTCGATCTAATCCAAAACCCCTCTTGGAATCGGATTTTCTTGGAAGCGACTACACTCAGAAAATCCCCAATTTCTTGGAAGCGACTACGCTCAGAAATTTAATAGTTTTTCGTGGAAGCATTTTTCGCTCCGAAACTAACCCTAATCGTGTGTTGTGTTTCAGGATGAGTTACCTGAATAAGTTGAACTTTGTTCCACTAGAGACAACTGGCGCGAGATACCATAGGTGGGTCCGAGATGTGCGCCAACATCTTAAGGCTGATGGACTTCTGGAAGCCATCCAAGAGCCTAGTCAGAACGTGCTCTCCATTGAACAAGCTACTGCTTTTGAAGCAAATCAAGCTAAAGCCATCATTCTCATGACAAGACACATGAATGACGCTGTTAGCATTAAAGCCACCCTCAAGTGCTGATGTCGCTTTTGGGAAGCGCATAATTTAACCCTAGAATGTCATTAGTAGTATAAGTAAGTAGGGATCGTTCTATTCCGGGGATTGAGGGTACACCTGTCATTGTCAAACAATTAAACAATTAAATTTAAAACAAAGTATAATATTCACAAAGATATAACAAAATATATACATATTTACGAAAAGGGGGAATTTTGTTTTTGGTTTTTTGAAAATAAAACTAAGTTAACAAAACAATTAAAATGCAAAAACATAAACATACGAATGGAATGAGAGACCAAAGATCAAAAACCGAAACATATGATTAAAATCGATTCAAACCCTAATATTGTTCATCTAAGTCATGAGAAAAGAGTTGATCATGTGAAACATTCGAAAGCAAATGATTTCCCATTTTTTACTTTTCAATGCTAATTAACCTAAGCGAAAGCACCTAGATTAATCCTATCAAACATGCAATCAAACCCTAGAAAGCTAGTCAATCATAACATGTTCAACGCATTACACATAGAGAAAGGCTATCAACTCAAGTGTACAACTTAGTATGGAAAAGTCCACCTAATTGCAATTCTCTTTAATTAAATTCGATCTTTGTACAAAACCTTTACTACTTTGATTCAAGTTTACACAAAACGAAAAGTCGATTTCATGTTCTTAAACCTAGCAACAATCATGCATAAATCCTATAAGTGTCGACCCAAATAAGATTAATACACAAAGGATATCTATAACGCAAATTTAATTAAACAAACCCACATAAGCAACTCTTGAAGAACAATAATATGAATCTGAAAATTCTCAATTAATCATAAAAATTTCAGAAATTAATATTTGTTCATACATATATGTCAACTAGAACAAAACCAACGAAATCAAAGCAAAGGTTACAAAGGAGAATCGGATTACACCGTGAGATGGAGATGGTGATGAACGATTGATGTGGTGGTCTCTTGAATCTCGAAAGCAAGCTTCAAGGATGGTGATGGAGGATGATGCTCACGGCAATTCTTCTTCTCCCTTGGCCTTGCTTGAACTCGTGGCTTGCTCTAGAGGGTGGAGGAACTCACGGCTATGCTAGAGAGATTTTCTGATTTTTTTCTAAAGTGTAAAACACAAAGGAGGGGAACTCTTGACGTTGAGAAAAGGGGAGAATATATAGGGGACGGCCTCCTTGCTCTCCAAGCCGTGTAAAACTCATGGAATTAATCTGAAAATTCCACATAATTTCCTCCAATAATATCTTGCCAAATAAGCCCTATGAGGTGGTTCAACCAATCACAAAATTCCTTAGGTTTTCCATTAAAGCAATTGAATATGAATGATGCAAAGCTAATTGTCCAACTACCCTCTTAGCATCCGGATAGGACTACTAAGGCTTAAACCCCTTTCATTTAATTAACTCTAACCGGATAAGTCTAGAGCTAACTACCTAGAAACAAAGTCAATTATCAGATAGGTCTCAATCATTTGCCCCTAAATGCATAAAGGTTAGAGTTTAGGTACCCAAGCAAGCAAACCAATCCTATCTCTAGGTGATTTTAGCTCACTACCCTCACATGCACACATGGTGTGCTTTCATGCTCCCTTTTTACCTAAAGGTAATCAATCTCTAGGAAAAACTTCATGTCATGGCAAACACATAACTCAAATTGATTAAGTCTAAGTAATGCATTCAACTATTGACTTAGCATGTGAGAATGACAACATGAATTTGCATCAATTTATAAACAAAAGCATCAATCCAAGCAAGTTTGGCTAGGGCTTTCAACCCTAGCCCCAACTAATTCACTACTCACACATAGCTAGATATACAAGCTTCAACATTCTATTAAACATCAAATACATAAAGAGATAGAGAGTAAAGGGTGACTATTGATGATGCCGGAAGAGGTGGTGGAGATGGGTCTCCAAGAACATGATATGGTGGTAGTCACCTCCTTCTCCTTGCTCCAAGCTCTTGATATTGGTAAGAATAGTGAAATTTGGGATATCTAAGATGAGTTGTGGTGTTGAATGGTGGAGGAAATGAAGGTTGTAGTGGTGGAAATGGAGGTTTTAGAAGTGGAGATGGTGGTTTTAGTGGTGGAAATGGTGGTGTCTTCTCTAGAGAGAAAAATGGATCTTGGAGAGGATGAAGATGATTGAATGGAGTCAAGAATTTTGAATAATTGGTCTTTTGCCTCTTTTTGATCAGCTAGGTGTGTCATCTTTGGTCCCCAACTGTGCAAGAGATGCTCTTACACCATTGTCCCCCAAATGGTCCCAAATTGGCAAGGTGATAAAATGACAAGGTGTATGGAGATATTTGAATTTCAAGTGATGGGAGATTCTCACCACCATGGTCCTCCTTTGCTGGAGAAAAGACCCTCCATGAGTGGCGGCTCGCCGGAAAAGTTTGCCGGAAAAGTCGCCGGAAAAGTCGATTTGCAATTTTCTTCCAATCTCCGTGTCTTCTTCCCCTAGCTTCAAATCTCCACATTTCAAGCCTCAAATAGTCATTTTATTCTCAATGCAAGGTTTCCTACAAATAAAAGGAAATGGATTAAAAAAGGTAAAATAGCATGGAAGACAAATCAATTTTCATAATTATGGGGCACAATTGCGTAAGTAATTTGTGACTCAACAGACGCGCTCCAAAGTGAATACCTCAATGAGGAAGACCCAAGAAAGCTATGGGTAGAACTTGAGCAGCGATTTGGCAACGTTCGTGACTCCCTGCTTCCTGATTTAGAAGTGCGATGGCATAGCCTCAGCTTTTGTGATTTCAAGTATGTGCTTGATTATAACTTGAAAGCTCTTCGTATCAAGTCTCTGATGGAGTTTTGTGGTCAAACCATAACTGATACGATGTTGATCGAGAAGACTCTCTCTGCCTTCCCCGTCTCTGCCCTGATGATTTCAAAGAATTATCGGATTGATGTGAAAACAGGACGTATCACAAGATTTCATGAGCTTATTGGTGCCATGAACGTAGCTGAAAAGCACGACAACATACTTGTGAAGAACTATAGCGCTAGACCCGTGGGAACCAAGTCTATTCCGGAGTCTAACTATAGTCGCGCCCCCAAGGGAGGACGCAAGGAGTGAAACCTTAAGAGTAGGGACAATTCTGGACGTTCTGGTCCATATTCTCACCCTAAAGAGGAAGGAAATCGCCAAGAGAGGCGTGCACGGAACCGTGGAGGTCAATGTGTGAAGAGAGAGAGAGAGAGGCGGAGCCTCCGGCTATGGTGGTGATGCCACCAAGAGTAATAGTCATCCAAATCATGCACTAAAAGCATCTCGATCAAGGGAGCCTGACCATAAAGATGTTTGTCTTCGATGTGGATCAAGTGGACATTGGGCAAGGAAGTGTACTGCATCCCAGAATGTTGAAATGCATACAAGATGTATCGTGAAGCAAGGGAGGCAAATTACATGGAACAAGAAGATCAAGATGGCGATCTCGATCTAAGGGTGGAAGACTACAAGGATCAAGACCTAGAAACTGGCGATTTTGATTAAGTCTTTTTATTTTCCAAGAGATGTAGGCAATTGCCATATTACTTTTGTAGTAGATGCCTATTAGTCTTTCTTCAAAGTAGGCGTACTCAATGTAAGTGTGATGTCTAGAAAAGTTTTAAGATAAGTGGTACTTAAGCGAGCTTTGCTCCACCGACATCTCTCTCCTCACTTGGTCACATTTACATTGGAATTACTGAAAGAAGTTAGACGACTACCATTGTTTTGCATTAACTAGTTTATTGGATTAGATTTTCTTTGGTTAAAGAAACGATGATGTAATTCCGTTTGGCTTATTAATAAAAGTTGAGTTCTTTTCTTTATGACTCCTTTTTAATTACGAGCTTTTCTTTTAGGAATGGATGAACTTCAATGTCTTACGGATAGTGCAACTACGCACACCATTCTATGACATAGGCAATTATTCTTAGAGAGGTTGCCTACATATTCATCTGTGACTACGATGGCTGGGCCATCAAGTTTAGTTCAAGGATATGGAATGATCCAATTCCTTTTGCCCAATGGCACCTTGATTAAAGTCACTAAAGCTCTCTACGCTCCTAAGGCAAATCGAACCTTATTAAGATTTAAAGATATAAGAGCCAACGGATTCCATGCGGAAAAGCATAGTGAAAACGGAATAGAATTCCTTTGCATTACCTCTAATGATTGCGGACGAAAGCGCATCTTAGAGAAACTTATGTGTCAATCTAGTGGACTTTATGTCACTACAATTCGAACAATTGAATCCAATAAGGTCATAAGAGAAGATCTCTTGGATTCAGACACATATTGGCTTTGGCATGACCGACTAGGACATCCTGGTCGTGATATGATGCTCCGTATACTTAAGACTTCACACGGGCATCCCTTCTTCAGAGTGAGAAGAAGCAAGAATCAAAAATTGATTCCAAGACTTAGCAAGACCACACAAATTGCAGCTTCTGGCGCTGCTGCTGTCTTGGGCAGCAGAAAGGCCGCCCCTGTCCCTAGTGATGAAGCCATAAATGGCGCCAACCATGAGCCTGACGCCATTGTTGCTCCTCCTAGTGGCCATGACGCCACACAAACCTATTTCCATGGCTCTAATTCCATAATGGGAGATGTAGTCACACACTTTGCTTCTAATAGCGCTACAGACGCTTCGGCCCAACCCAAATCCTCATTGGTTGCTTCTAAGGCCCCTCTCTCATTTTGCAAAGCCTGTTCCTTCGGGAAATTAGGACCAAGACCGTCCTATGCAAAGGATCCTAAAATACTCATTCCGTTCTTACAGAGAATCCAAGGAGATATCTGTGGACCAATTCAACCATCATGCAGACCTTTTAAATACTTTATGGTATTGGTTGATGCGTAGACACGCTGGTCACATGTCGCGATGTTATCCACTCGAAATGCTGCTTATGCTAAACTCCTCGCCCAGATTATCCGTCTACGGGCTCACTACCCTGACCATCCTATTAAGTCCATTCGACTTGATAATGCTGGGGAGTTTACATCAAAAACGTTCGATGACTATTTCATGTCACTGGAGATTGATGTAGAGCATCCAGTTCCCCCTGTTCATACCCAAAATGGTCTCGCAGAAGCCGCTATCAAACGACTACAAATGATAGCACGGACATTGGTTATGCGCACCAATATCCCTGTTTCTGGTTGGGGATATGCAATATTGCATGCAGCGACACTAATTCGTCTACGACCCACTGCAACCCAATCTTACTCTGCGTTACAGCTAGTGACTGGGTACGAGCGTGATATCTCGCATTTACGCATTTTTAGGTGTGCCATCTATGTGCCTATTACGCAGCCACAGCGTACTAAGATGGGTCCACAAAGACGAATGGGCATCTATGTTGGCTATGAATCTCCAACCATTGTCCACTACCTTGAACCCTTGACAAGCGATCTCTTTACCGCTAAATTTGCGGATTGTCACTTTGATGAGACAGTCTTCCCCTCGTTAGGGGGAGATAAGAACACAGATGTTCAACAGGAATGACAGGAATTGTCGTGGTCTGTCCCCACTATGTCTCATCTCAATCCCAGTACCACACAGTCCGAACTTGAAGTGCGAAGAATAATCGAGCTCCAGAACGTAGCAGACACTCTGCCTGATGCATTTTCTGATGTTGCCAAAGTGACCAGATCACACATACCTGCTGCAAACTTGCCTGCAAGGATCGATGTCCCAAATACTAGACATCACGCCACTCGTGTGACATCAGGAGATGGCGCCACTGCCCAGCATGGCAATGATGTGGCATATATGGCCGCAGGTCCCGCAAGGAAGCTCTGTAGATCAATTGGTTCGAAGGATACTCGCCCTAGAAAGAAAGCGAATGAGGCACAGACAAATCATTTGATCATCGATACTCAAAATCCGTCCCATAAGAATGTTCCAGATTATGGTTATGTCCAGGAGACATCATTGGGGGACGCCTCAATGTCAGAACCTATCCATGAGAATGTAGAGATCTCTGTAAATTACACTAGTGTACATGGGACGTGGGAAAGAAACTTCATCATCATTGATGATGTGTTCGTGTATTCAGTGGCGCGTGAGATTATGGAGACCGATGACATTAAACCACGCTCCGTTGATGAATGCCAACGTAGAGCTGATTGGCCAAAATGGAAAGATGCGATCCAGGTAGAACTTGATTCTCTAGCGAAAAGAAAGGTATTTGGCAAAGTTGTACCAATACCACCCAACACCAAACCAGTTGGTCACAAATGGGTATTTGTTAGAAAGCGTAATGAGAAAAATGAGATTGTAAGATACAAAGCTCGCCTTGTGGCTCAAGGCTTCTCACAACGCCCTGGAATCGACTATGAGGAGACCTATTCTCCTATAATGGACGTCATTACGTTCCGCTACCTTGTCAGTTTGGTAGTTTCCGAAAAACTGAACATGCAGCTTATGGATGTGGTTAGTGCGTATCTATATGGGGATCTAGATACGGAAATATACATGAAGATTCCAGATGGAATTCAGTTACCCAAATCAAGTGGCTCTAAACCACGGAGCGCGTTTGCGATTAGATTGAAACGCTCACTATATGGATTGAAACAATCCAGACGGATGTGGTATAACCGTCTAAGTGACTACTTGATTGGAAAGGGATATGTCAACAATGAACTATGCCCATGTGTGTTCATAAAAAGGACAAGTTCCGGATTTACAATAGTAGAGGTTTATGTTGATGACATGAACATAATTAGCACCCTTAAAGAGTTAAGGAAAACTGCTGAACACTTGAAATCCGAGTTTGAGATGAAAGATCTTGGGAAAACATGGTTTTGCCTCGGTTTAGAACTTCAGCATTGTAGAGATGGTATCTTGATTCATCAGTCAGCTTATACCCAAAAGATGCTTAGGCGTTTCAACACTGACAAGATTAAGCCTTCAAGCACCCCAATGGTCGTCCGTAGTCTTGATCCAAAGAATGACCCATTCCGTCCAAAAGATGACGACGAAGAGGTGCTAGAGGCAGAAGTGCCCTATCTAAGTGCAATAGGCGCATTATTATACTTAGCACAATGCACATGACCAGATATCTCATTCACTGTGAACTTGCTAGCTAGATATAGCTCTGCGCCAACACGACGCCATTGGACTGGTGTTAAAGATATCTTTCGATACCTAAGTGGTACGATCGATATGGGCTTGTTCTATCCCTACAGGGAGAAGATGGATTCGGACCCATCAAGTGCTAGGGACACTACACATGGTGGACTGCGTTCCCTCTCCCCAACCCAAAATGATATAAGTGTTTTGGAAGGTTTTGCTGATGCTGGGTATCTCTCTGACCCACACAAAGGTCGCTCCCAAACTGGTTATGTTTTCACCATGGGAAAGACCGCGATATCTTGGAGGTCTACAAAGCAGACCTTAGTCACTACCTCTTCGAATCATGCATAGATTATTGCTCTTCACGAAGCAGTTCGTGAATGTATATGGCTTCGATCCATAGTTACGCATGTTCGAAGCAATTGTTGTTTGAAGTCTACCATAGATGAACCAACGAGCATTTATGAGGATAATACTACTTGCATTGAACAAATGAAGCAAGGCTATATCAAAGGCGACAACACCAAGCACATATCGCCCAAATTCTTCTATAATCAGCAACAACGTACAGAAGCTCCTCAAGATCAAAGTGAACCAGGTTCGATCTGAGGACAATGCGGCAGACTTGTTTACTAAGTCATTGCCCAAATCCACGTTCGAGAAACATGCGGCAAGAATTGGCTTGCGGAAATTATCTGAACTCCCATGATCGTAGTCATCAGGGGGAGGCACAGACATCAGGGGGAGATGTCTACATGTTCGTCTCGAATCGTGAAGGTGTGTGTTGTGCTCTTTTTCCCCTTCGACCGAGGTTATTTTTGTCCCACTGGGTTTTTGTTACTCGGCAAGGTTTTTAATGAGGCAACGAGAGAAGCATCGTGTTTGGACAACACAAGGGGGAATGTTTAAGGATATGAGGATATCTCTATTTGTGTTTTATCCAAACTCTAGGTTACTTGACCTAGTGGTAATAGGGTTCAATTAGAAGAATCTAGAGATTATCTTTCCTTGTATGATTCTAACTTTATGCATTGTAATCCTCTATATAAAGAGGCCCCTATTATCAATGAGAATACACAGCAAATTTTTCTCAAATTCAGTTTCTCTACAACATTATATTTATTTTCACTAGACTTTTCAATTCAATAATATTAGATTGCATTATTTATTAAGTTCCTTATCTATTTTCATTTTTCATTTTCACCACATACTCATTAAAGCATTTATATATATTTAATAAGAATTAAAAACTTTTTTTTTTTTTTGACTTTGTTAATGGGAACCCAAAGGCTTCCTAAGCCCAACATAAACTTATTCGGCGCATGTGAAATGCTCCAACAGTGCATTACAGAACAGTGCCTGGCCACTTTGACAGTTTCGGAGTTCGAACCTAGGTCAGGGAGCACACCCAACTAGGCAAGAACCACTATGCTAATTGTAGTGGTTAAAAATTAAAAACTACGATGTATCATCATACATGTTGAACAAATATTGGTGAGGGAGAACAAAAGAAATCCTATTAGAATAAAATCTAAGTCTATTCAATATATTTGCAAAAAAAAAAAAAAAAATCTAGCAAAAATGAAAAACTTTTGAAATAATTAATCAGAAGGTACAAAAAATAGAGAAAAAAATAACATAAAGAAAAAAATTATAATCTGTTTAAGGATATCTTTATTTGTGTTTAGCCCAAACTCTAGGTTACTTGACCTAGTGGTAATAGGGTTTAATTAGAAGAATCTAGAGATTATCTTTCCTTGTATGATTCTAACTATATGCATTGTAATCCTCTATATAAAGAGGCCTCTATTATCAATGAGGATACAATAGCAATTATCTCTCAATTTCTGATTCCCTAAAACACGTTATCAGCACGAAGCCCTAACCCTGAAACAAATAGCCAAACCCTGATTCAAGAAGCTAAAAACCTTGAATCCGAATACAAAACGTTGAAGCCTTTTCTGCCTCCACCTCACATCTTGAAGAAATCGATCCCAAGAGTCCAGAACCGGCTGCGCCACCCCAAGAACCGGCCGGAAATATACCGAACCGGCCACCGGAAGCTCCATATAGGTCGCAGCACATATGCCACCGGTTCACCATCTTCCGGACATCCAATTCCCACCAAATTTTGATAGCAGAAGCCTCTTCATCTGAAGTTTCAAGAACCGGAAGAAAAACTCTGAAAATCGGTCTAAAACTCATTGAACCGGCAATCTGTATCATCCGGCAGAAAACCGGCAGAAGAAGAAAAGAAGAAGAAAGAGAGAAGAAAAGAAGGCCCAGCCCAGAAGAAGAAAGAAGGCCCAGAAGCCCACTGACCCAAGCCCAAAAGCCGGTGACGTCAGCCCTAGGACCCTTTGCCACGTCAGCACTGGACCACTGCCACGTCAGCTCGGGCCCTGGTCACCGCCGGTCAACAGTCAACACCGGTCAACAGGTCAACGTCGGTCAACGACCGCCGACCACTTTTCCGGCCACTTTTCTGGAGACTTTTTTCCGGCCAAATTTTTCGGCGACCTATTTCAAGGTATTTTTTACTAAACGTTCCCCTTTTTTTTAGAGTTTTTTTAATTTAATTTCTCTTCTTTTTCGGGGACTTGCAACCTCCCTTCTTCTACCCCCCTTTCTTCATTATAGGGGAGACCAAATTAAGCCGAACTGTGGGGGTTCGTGCTCACTCCAAGCTTAGAGCTTGTAGAGATCTCCAAACTTAGAGTTTGTAGAGAATTTATGATCGACCACTTACATCATTGTTTCGATCTAATCCAATATCTCTTGGAATCGAATTTTTTGGAAGCGACTACGCTCAGAAATTCCTAATTTTTTGGAAGAGATTACGCTCAGAAATTTCATATGTTTTCGTGGTAGCCTATTTCGCTCCGAAAGTAACCCTAATTTCTTATTCTCTTTCAGGATGAGTAGCCTGGACAAATTGGACTTTGCTCCATTGGGAACAACTGGCTCTGAATATCATAGGTGGGTTCGTGATATCCGCCAGCATCTCAAGGCCGATGGAATCTTGGATACGATTCTCGAGCCTAGCCAGGACGTGCTAACTGTTGAGCAAGCTCAGGCTTTGGAAGCAAATAGAGCGGCCTTAGAGGCAAATAAGACGAAAGCCATCATCCTAATGACTCGTCATATGGATGATTCGCTCCAGTACGAGTGTATAAATGAAGAAGACCCCAGAAGGCTGTGGGTCTCACTCGAAGAAAGATTTGGCAACGTCCGTGACTCCTTGCTTCCTGACCTAGAAGTGAGATGGCATAGCCTCCGATTTTGTGATTTCAAGTCAGTTCTTGACTATAACTCGGAACCGCTTCGCATTAAATCCTTAATGGAATTCTGTGGTAAAGAGATCACAGATGTGATGTTGATTGAGAAGACTCTCTCTACCTTCCCCGTCTTTGCATTGATGATTGCTAAGAACTATCGAATCGATGTTAATGCAAGACGGATCACAAGGTTTCATGAGCTCATTGGAGCTATGAATGTCGCTAAAAACATGACAATATCCTTGTGAAGAACTATAATTCGAGATCCGTGGAAATAGAGCATATTCCGGAATCCAATTATAGTCGCACCTCTAAGAGAGGGCGCCAAGAGTGAAACCCTAATCTTAGGTATACTTCTGGACATTCTGATCCATATAATCGCTCTACTTGGGAAGGTAACCGCCAAAATAGGCGAACACGGAACCGAAGAGGTAAACGTGGAAAGAGAGAGGGAGGCAACGCCTCTGGCCATGTTGGTGGCGCCACCAACACTAAGTGCCATCTAAATGACGCTTTCAAAGCGCCTCAATCAATGAAGTTCGAGCAAAGAGATGTATGTTCTCGATGTGGAGTGTCTGATCATTGGGCACACATTTGTAGAGCTCATGAAGAACTTGTCACCGCCTACAAAGCATATTGTGAAGCAAGAGAAGCTCACTATGTGGAACAAGAAGATCAAGAAGATGATCTAAAGTGAAGGGGTGAAGACTATAAATCTGGCTGGGATCAATAGATCGCCAATTCTGTTTAAGTCTTTATTTTTCCAAGAGGTGTAATAGGCAATTGCCATATACTTTGTAGTAAATGCCAATGGTTTAGTCTTTCTTCAAAGTAGGCTCACCCAAAGTAAGTGTGATGTCTAGGAAGGTTCTAAGATTAGTGGTACTTAAGCGAGCCTTGCTCCACCGACATCTCTCTACTCACCTGGTCACATTTATTTTGGAATTACAGAAAGAAGTTAGACAACTATCATTGTTTTGCATTAGCTAGCCTTTGGATTAGATTATCCTAATGGTTAAGAGACAATGTTGTACTCTGTTGGCTTATGAATAAAATTTCAAGTTCTTTTCATTATGACTCAATTTTGATTATGACCATATTACTTTGTGACTACGATGGCTGGGCCATCAATATTAATTCAAGGACATGGAATAGCCCAAGTTCCACTTGCCAAATGGCACCTTGATTACTGCTATCACAGAAACTCTCTGCGCTCTTAGGGTAAATCGTACCCTATGAATAGCCAACGAATTCCATGCGAAAATGCATGTAGAGAACAGAAATGAGTTCCTTTGCAAATACCTCTAACGATTGAGAACAAAGGCGCATCTTAGAGAAGTTTATGTGTCTTTCTAGTGGACTCTATGTCACTATTTGAGCTATTAAATCCAATAAAGTTATGAGAGAAGATCTCTTGGATTTAGACACATATTGGCTTTGTCACGATAGAATAGGTCATCCTGGTCATGATATGATGATCCGTCTACTAAAGACTTCACTTGGACATCCATCCTTTTGAGCAAAACGAAGCAAGAATCTGATGACGCCATAAAAGGCGCCAACCATGAGCATAATGCCATGGTTGTTCCTCCTTGTGGCCATGACGCCATACATGCTAATTTCCATGGCTCCAACACCATGATGGGAGATGTAGTCACACATTTTGATTCTAATAGCACTACAGACGCTCAGGCCCAACCAAAATCCTCCTTGGTCACTTCTAAAGCCTATCCCTCATTTTGCAAAGCCAGTTCCTTCGGGAAATTAGGACTAAGATCGTCCTACGCAAAGGATATGAAAATACTCATTCTGTTCTTACATCAAATCCATGGGGACTCTATGGACTGATTCAACCAACTTACGGACGTTTAAATATCTCATGATGTTGGTTGACACACAAACAAACTGGTCACGTGTCGTGCCATTTTCCACTTTTAATGCTACTTATGCTACACTCCTAGCACATATCATATGATAACAGGCTCACTCCCGAAATCATCATATTCAGTCAATTGGATTTGACTATGTTGGAGAGTTTACATCGAAGACTTTCGATGGTTATTGCATTGGGACTGATGTTGGACATCATATTCTCATGTACGCACCCAATTGGTCTCGCGGAAACGACTACGATGATAGTCTGGACATTGGTAATGCGCACCACTCTCCTTATATCCGCTTGAGGTGATGCAATATCGCATGCAGCTATGCTAATTCGTCTACGACCTACCGCCACTCAATGTACCCCTACGTTACAGCTAGTGACTGGGTACAAGTATTTTGTACTTACGCACATTTGAGTGAGCCATTTATGTGCCCATTGCGCCGCTACAGCGCACTATAATAGGTCCTTAAAGACGAATGGGCAACTCAGTTGGATTTGAGACTCCAACAATCGTCGGCCACTTAATGCCCTTGCAAGGCGGATCTCCTTACCGCTAGATTTGCGGGTTGTCACTTTGATGAGACAGTCTTCCTGTCGTTAGGGGGAGATAAGAACACGGATATTCAACAGGAACAACAGAAATTGTCGTGGCCTGTCCCCACTATGTCTCATCTCGATCCCTATTACAGTGACGAGATCACACAAATATGCTGCAAACATGCCTGCAAGAAAGGACGTCCCTACGAGAGGACGTAGCGCTACCTTACATGGAGGTAGGCATGGCGCCAACGCCAAAGAGAGTGGCACTCTGGCGTTACAGGCCATGGCCCCAGCTAGGATGCGTGGGAGGCCCGTGGGTTCGAAGGATACTTTGGCACATTCCAATCCTTTGATCATCAAGACTCAAAATCCGTCTCATGAGTATCTTCCGGGTTATGGTTATCGTTGGGGGACGCCTCAACATCAGAACCTATTACTGAGAATATAGAGCTCTATGAAACTTACACTAGTGTACATGAGACGTGGGATAGAAACTCCATCATAATTGATGATGTAGTTGCGCATTTCGTTGCACATGAGTTTGTTGAGTCTAATGATATCGAACCACGCTCCGTTGATTAGTGAATGCCAACGTAGATAAATTTGGCCTAAATGGAAAGATGCGATCCAGGTTAAGATGGATTCTTTAACGAAGAGGAAGGTTTTCGAGCTAGAGATGACAACACCTCCTAACATAAAACCTGTTGACTAATGGGTCTTCGTTAGAAAGGGTAGTGAGAAAAAGAGATGGTAATCTCGCCTTATGGAGCAAGGCTTCTCATAAAACGCCTTGAAATCGATTACGATGAGACATATTCTCTCGTATTGGATGTCAACTGAACATGCAGCTTACAAATGTGGTCACTACGTATCTCTATAGGGATCTAGATACGGAATATACATGAAGGTTCATGGTGAACTTCATTTACCCAAGTCAAATGGCTCTAGACCATGGAGCGAGTTTACAAAGAGGTTGAAACGCTCACTAAAATGACTACTTGATTGGGAAGGGATATGCCCACGCTTTTCTATAACAAGTTTCGGATTCTATCGCGGTTCATGTTGGACATGATCTTCATTAGAAGCCCTTAAAGAGTTAAGGGACACCGCTGAACACTTGAAATCCGAGTTTAAGATGAAGGATTTTGGAAGAACACGATTATGTCTCGGTTTAGAACTTGAGCATCATGTCGATAGATGCTTAGGCATTTTGACAAGGTCAAGCCTTCAAGCACCTCCATGATCGTCCATAGTCTTGATCTTGAAAAGGATCCTCTTCGTCGAAAGGATGATGACGAAGATGTGCCAGAGGCAGAAGTGCCTTACTTAGTACAATAGGCGCATTATTGTACTTATCCCAATGCATAAGACCGGATATCTCATATGTTGTGAACTTGTTAGCTAGATATAGCTCTGTGCCAACGAGACGCCATTGGATTGGTGTAAAAGATATCTTTCGATATTTGAGATGTATGATTGATATTGGCTTGTTTTATCCCCACAAAGAGATGATGGATTCAGACCCATCACACACCAGGTACTCCGCCAACACTGGCCTGCGTCCACTATCCCCATCCCAAAATGACATGTGTTTTGGAAGGTTTTGCTGATGTTGGGTATCTCTCTGACCCACGCAAAGGTCATTCCCAATCTGGTTAAGTGTTCACCATGGGAAAAGACCATGATATCTTGGAGGTCTACAGAACATACCGTCGCTATATCTTTGAAGCATGCATAGATTATTGCTTTTCATGAAGTAGGTTCGTGAATGTTTATGGATTTAATCCATAATCACGCATGTTCGAACAATTGTGGTTTGAATTCTACCACAGATGAGCCTACGAGCATTTAGGATAATGCTGCTTGTTTTGAACAAATGAGGCAAGGCTATATCAAAAGAGATAACACCAAGCATAATCAGCAACAACAGACTCTCCTCGAGATCAAAGTGAACTAAGTTCAATCTGAGGACAGTGAGGCAGACTTGTTTACTAAGTCATTGCCCAAATCCACGTTCGAGAAACATGTGGCAAGAATTGACTTGCGGAAATTATCTGAACTCCCATGATCGTAGTCAGTAGGGGGAGGCGCAGACATCAGGGGGAGATGTCTACATGTTCACCTCGAAACGTGAAGGGTGTGTTGTGCTCTTTTTCCCCTTCGACTGAGGTTATTTTTGTCCCACTGGGTTTTTGTTACTCGGCAAGGTTTTTAACGGGGCAACGAGAGAAGCACCGCGTTCACTGTTCTAAAACTCGGCCGCCCAGGCCGCTTAGGCGCACCCTAGGCGCTGGGCGGTGAGTCTCCGACTCGATTAATAGCTAATCGGTGGTGTTAGGCGGTTTGATTTTGGGCGGCCGCCTAGGCGGCCTTGGCGGGCGCTTAGGCGTCTGAGCGGCTACGCGGAATATGCTGGGCGGTGAATTTAAGCGGGTTTGGGCGTATTTTTTTCAATTCTTGGTCGAGGTAATAGTCTTAGCGGCTGCGTCAGGTTGTGTTCCTGGGACAATCCGATTTGGGTCTTCGCCGAGGTTGTCGATCTGGGCTCAGTTGCCAGCGGTCAGTTTGACAGTCTGGGTCGCTGATGCCGTGGCCTGTCTGATTGGAGGATTCTGGTACGGGAGGTCAACCACTGAATTCTGGAATGATGGTAGATGTCTGGTTCGCCGATGCTTTGATCGGTGGTGATCTGATCAGAGGTTGCCGAACTAGGTCTGGGTATGTTATTGGCTTCTTAGGTCCTATCACCTTTGCTTTGGTTCAATTATGTTTGCTTTTCATGTCTATCCATTTAGGTGTTTCGGATTTTGTTTGTCAGATGATGTGAAGATGAAGTTTATAGGCTTCACAATTATGGATCTGTACTAAGAATAGCTCTTGCAAGATGAAGTGTTTTCGATTTGGTTGGTTTTTAATATCTATCAGGAAACTAATTAAATGGGAATTGAATTTTTGCTGCAAACTGGAGTTGTTCTTGCAGAGTTGTAGTCACTTTTTGTTGGGGGTTTTGAGTAATTCTATATATGCTAATTCAGTGTTCGTTACTGTAGCTTAGGAACAGTGACGGCTTAGTAACAGTGCCGGCTCGAGCCGAGCCGATATAGGAAAAGCCCCGTCTACCCTCTTTCCTCTTATTTAAGAACCTGTCGATCAGCCGCAGCAGCATTTTTCTCTTTCCGCTCTCTTCTCCGCCTTCAGAAAGTGATAGCCACGGATTGCGAGGGAGAGAGAGGGGTATTCTGTGTCTTCTGGGTCTTCTCACTATTCTACCAGGGAGAACGAGAGAGTGAAGAGTGAAGGCTGATCCGAGAGAGAGGAAGAACAGGGAACGGGAAGACGAAGAAGAATTTGATGCACCGAGTTGAGGTAATGACTTTTTTCCTGAAATTTCAGTTCATGATTGAAGGTCTGGTTTGCCATGCATGCTGGGTATATGCGGAAATTGGATTTTAGAATTTATTTTTTCTTTTTCTCTGTTTGAGTTGAAAGCTCTGTGGGTTTTGTAGTAGTGGGTGGCTGAGATTTAAGGGCATCTGAGATGAGGTCCGTGAAGGTAGATAGGAAATGTTTTTGATGGCTCGGTTTTGAAAAATTCTCCCTTTTATGACTTTCAATTTATCTCCTGTATTTGTGTCTTGAGTTTCCAATAAATTAGTTAGGGCTGTCTTCTTTTTATTAGAAATTGTTTTTTGAAACTTGATCAAAATTGTAGAGCCAGAGGATGTAGTTCTGTTTGATATATTTAAGTCGCTGAAATATATTCACTCTAAAGTTGATATATTCACTCTAAGTTGATATATTTGCCCTAAAGTTAGCATGCTGTAGCAGTTATTGCAATATGTCTTTTGAAGCTTCGACTCCATACTGTTCAAAAAAGAAAGGATGGAAAGATAAAAGGGAACTAGGTACATATGCATGCTCAAAAGAAAGGAAATCAAATATATTTGTTCATCTAATTTAAATTAAGCATAGTGTGCCTATGAATTCCATAATTCCATGACCAGAACAATACGTCCAAAGTCATGCAATATGAATTCCATGACCAAAACAATATGTCCAATTTCTGCATTTATGTTGCTCCCGAGGGTTCTGTGTTTGTATGCATTTTGCTTTTTTATTGTTGATATATCTGCACAGCTTTCTGTTTATTTCATAGATGATCAAACAACTTGAGATCAAGTTTGCATGATCTGGTCTGTTTATTAATACTCTCTCATGTGCAATCTGTCATTGGCTTTTTCCTGCTTTAGTTTGCTTATGTTTGTTTTGTTTTTCCTCTGATATATGCATGACTATTAATGATATATGTGGACTTTACAGATTTCATGCAAAAAAGTGTGGGCTTCATTGTCTTGCTGCTGTTCCTCTGTTTGTTGCTTTGTACTCTCTACGTTTCTTATTCAGGTATGTGCTGTTTATTATCCTTCAAGCTAAGGCTTTAGGGCAGAGACTTAAATACACATTATACTTATGCTATATGGATCATAGTGAATTGTTAAACACACATCCCTAAATATTCAGTGGTAGAGGCTTATGTTTCTAATTATTCGACGGCATATTTCAAATTCAATTTCACTGCTTCTTAACAGTTAAGTGTTGTGAAATTCTAGGATAAGATCAGTTCTAGGTTCTTCTATGTGGTGAGTGCATGTAGAAGCTTGGTTCAGCTTATTAACCGGAGTTAGGATGAAAGAGGCGAAAGTTCTGGACTGTGTTTTGGCTGCAGTGAAAGGCTGATTATCGCTTTCTAGGATATTTGTAGCAGTTAATTAATGGATAGTTGAGGTTATTCTCAACTCTATGCTTTAAAATTGGCAGTAAACCCTAGGTGGAGAGAGTTTTATTGGAAAGCTATAGATCTATTATCTTTTTCTTAAGAAATCCAAAGTAACCTTAAAGATTTAAAGAGTAACATTTTATGGCCACAAGCATGACCTGACTTTTCATATTTTTGGTTCAGATAAATGTTTAACTTAACTATGTATGTGCAACTTTGGTTTTCCTCAGCAATCATCGGTGAGAACAGTAAAAAAGAAGCATATTCTCTCACTTCTGCTACCACTACTGTTCATTCAATTAAATTAGCAAGTAAGTGGCTTTACTTTGATCTGCTCTTCTTGATTCCTTTTTTAAGAGGAATATATTCTGATGTTTTCCAATTTAATTTGAGTTTCGCTTTTGAAATACAGTAATGGCGCCTAAACCAAGGATGACAAAAAAAAGAAGGCTCTTAGAAGGTGATCATAGCTCAGCAGATTTATGTCATGCTGCAAGTTATAATGAAAGTTTATCAAGTGAGGGGAATATGCAAGAAATAAAGAATGATCAGACTTTTGTTGCATCTATAGCAGAAAGTTCATTTGACGACGACAGCATACATGATCAAATCATGGCAAGAACAGGTTATTAAAAACTGTTAATGTGAATTAAAAGATTTTGGCTCAATTTTCATTAGTTTTGCAAACTGGAATTTACTATCTTATAATGGAAACTGCAAAGATTTTGGCTCAATTTTCATTAGTTTTGCAAACTGGAATTTACTATATTATAATGGAAACTGCGGTATTCAAAATGAATTTTATTTTTAGAATTGCTGCTCTATTGCAGTTAACTTAGTTCACTACTTTGATTTATATATACAAGAAATAATTCATTTTACGTTTTTCCTTTTTTTTTTTTTTTTTGGTTTTGTTTTGTTGTTTCTTAAGTTTCAAATTCAGTGTTTTAAATTGAATACTTTTTGTTTCCTTATTTTATCTACAGCTGTGATGCCTAAACAAGGGACAAGCAGGAGAAGTCTACAGTTGCGAGCAGATAAAAGTGTTAGTAATTCTGATTGTGTGCAATATGTGTCAGAACAAAGTCATAAAAACAAGCGGAGAAAACCTACATCTGCTATAAATTTCAACTGTGGTGCAAGTACGTCCAGCAATCTGGAAGTCGAAATAGCTGCTTCACACGGAAATAGTGTTGGACAAGCATCATATCAAAGAAGAAAATGTGGTGTGTCATTAACAATTTTTTATTTTTTTATTTTTTACTTTTAGTAGTATTTATAATACACATGGATTAACTTGCTATACTTATTACAATTCATGCACAGCACTGGCCTCTACATATTCGGATTTAGGAGATATGACTTATGTTTGTACCGATTGTAATGCTTTGTTTTGGTTGAACGAATCAAAAAAGAGTGTCAAAAAGAGAACCTCCGATCACTGCTTTAATTTATATATACAAGAAATAATTCATTTTATGTTTTTCCTTTTTTTTTTTTTTGGTTTTGTTTTGTTGTTTCTTAAGTTTCAAATTCAGTGTTTTAAATTGAATACTTTTTGTTTCCTTATTTTATCTACAGCTGTGATGCCTAAACAGAGGACAGGCAGAAGAAGTCTACAGTTGCGAGCAGATAAAAGTGTTGATAATTCTGATTGTGTGAAATATGTGTCAGAACAAAGTCATAAAAACAAGCGGAGAAAATCTACACCTGCTATAAATTTCAACTATGGTGCAAGTACGTCCAACAATCTAGAAGTCGAAATAGCTGCTTCACACGGAAATAGCATTGGACAAGCATCATATCAAAGAAGAAAATGTGGTATGTCATTAACAATTTATTATTATTATTATTTTTTTACTTTTAGTAGTATTTATAACACACATGGATTAACATGCTATACTTATTACAATTCATGCACAGCACTGGCCTCTACATATTTGGATTTAGGAGATATGACTTATGTTTGTACCGATTGTAATGCTTTGTTTTGGTTAAACGAATCAAAAAAGAGAGTGTCAAAAAGAGAACCTCCGATCTATACGAGTTGTTGTCAGGAAGGTAGAATCAAACTCCAAAAACCACATCCGACACCTTCTTTTTTAGAGAAATTGCTGGATCCGAATAAAGGTCCACGAAGTGTGCTCTTTAGAGAAAACATAAGAGCTTATAATTCTATGTTTGCGTTTACATCCATCGGAGCTAAAATTGATCAAACAGTCAATGATGGATCAGGACCTTATGTGTTTAAAATTAGTGGTCAAGTACATCATTTGATGGGTTCTCTTTTACCCCTAGAAGGTGAAACTTATAAATTTGCACAGCTATATGTGTATGACTCCCATAACAAAATTGCAAACCGAATTCAGGCGGTTGACCGGAACAACAGAAACCAAAATCTCGATCCAAACATTGTGCAAGGTTTAATTAAGATGTTTGATGAGAATAATGAGTTAGTAAAGTATTTTAGAAGTGTTAAAGATAAATTTGATGATAATACTCTGCGTACTCTAAATTTGACGATCTTAGATCATGAAGATAATCGAGAAAAACAATATGAACAACCAACATGTAATGAAATTGCTGGCTTAGTGGTTGGTGATATTGGAGCCCATAATTCAAACAAAGACGTTGTGGCAGAAATGCATGACGGAGGTTTAAAACGAATATCAAAAATACATCCGAAATTTATGTCTTTTCAATATCCAATTCTTTTTCCATTTGGTGAAGATGGTTATAGAATAGACATTAAGATGTTACCTCCTAAAGGAAAACGACAAGCTAAGCGTGATAAAGTCTCTATGCGAAACTTTATAACATATCAAATTCAAGAGAGATATAATAAGTCTGATACTCCGTTGAAAGGGGGTAGATTATTTCAACAATTTTTAGTTGATTCTTACGCAACTATTGAAGAAAATCAACTGGATTATATTAGGAGAAATCAAAAAAGCATGAGGAGTAATGCTTACAAGGGTATATGTGATGCTGTGTCAAGGGGTGATAATAACGGTCGCAATTTAGGACAAAAAGTTATTTTGCCGAGCTCATATACTGGAAGTCCTAGATATATGATGAATAATTATCAAGATGCCATGGCGATCTGCCGACATTATAGTCATCCTGATTTATTTATAACTTTCACCTGTAATGTAAAATGGCCTGAAATTTTAAGAGTGTTTGAAAATAAACCAGGCTTTAAACCAGAAGATAGACCAGATATTGTGTCGAGAATTTTCAAAATGAAAAATGATGACCTTATCGCATATGTCAAATCCGGCAAACCATTTGGAGAAATCGAAGCAGGTAAATTTTCTTTATCTGCTATTGTGTGATTATATTTAGTTCAACTATATCCTTATAATACTTTTACTTAATTATCTTAACTTTTATTTTCTATTACAACAAACAGATGTCTGTACGATTGAATTTCAGAAAAGAGGACTTCCTCACTCTCATATGTTATTTTGGCTGAAAAAAAATTACAAATGCTATACAGAAATAGATATTGATTCAATTATTTCTGCTGAACTGCCTGACCAAAATATTGATCCAATGTTGTACAAAATTGTTAGCCAATTTATGATTCACGGTCCTTGCGGAGAATTAAATTCAAAATCTCCCTGCATGCGAGATGGAAAATGTTCAAAATTTTATCCAAAGCCATACAAGATGAATACTACATTTGAAACAAATGTTGCACCCATATATAGACGCCGTGATGATGAAACAAAATTCGTAATGAAGAAAGGTGTTCGAATTGATAATCGTTTTGTAGTGCCATACAACCAAGATCTATTATTAAGGTATAACGCTCATATAAACGTAGAATCTTGCTCTCAGTCCATGCTAATAAAATATCTCTTCAAGTACATTAATAAAGGCCCAGATAGAGCTAGAGTTGGTTTCCAAGAAAATCTAAATGATGAGATTCAAGCATACCTTAGTTGTAGATATATATCTCCTCCTGAAGCTATTTGGAGATTATTTGAATATCCTATTCATTCCAGACATCCTGCTGTCGAACGGTTAGCAGTCCATATGTTTTTAGAACAAAACATTGTTTTTGATGAAAATCAATCACTTGACTCCGTTCTTTCCAATAAATGTTCAAAAGACACAATGCTTACAGGATGGTTTAAAGCAAATGAACTTTACAGTGATGCGAAGACATTAACCTATGCAGAATTTCCGTCTAAATTTGTTTGAGACCGTCAAAAAAGTTTATGGAAACCTCGAAAACAAGGATACTCGATAGGTAGAATAGCTAATGTTTATCCTACAGCTGGTGAATTATATTATTTAAGAATGCTTCTAAATGTGCAAAAAGGATGTTCAAGTTACGCTGCTGTCAGAACTATTGACAATATTTTGTATCCTTCATATCAAGATGCATGTAGAGCTTTGGGACTATTAGGCGATGATAAAGAATGGTCTGAAGCACTTATAAATGCATCATATACAGCGTCATGCTCAGAAATTCGTCACCTATTTGTTACAATTATCTTATTTTGTGAAGTGGCAAATCCACAACAACTTTTTAATGCTCACTGGAGATGCATGTGTCATCTCTTCTATACAAACTTCAAACCAATTTTGCAATGCCGAATTTAGTAGTACTTGACTCTGAATTGCAAAATTCACTTTTGTTTGAATTAGAGCAAATTCTAAACACATCGTCTAGCTCTTTAAAAGATCATAGATTACCTATGCCGGACGAAAATAAGATGCCAGAGCTTAGAAACAAACTGCTCCGAGAAGAATTAGATTATGATCGTATTGCCTTACAACAAGAGCATTCAATCTTACTTCCACAGTTAAATGACGATCAAAGAATTGTATACGAAAATATTATTCAGACAGTTTCTAATAAAATGTCTGGATTGTTTTTTGTATATGGTCACGGAGGAACGGGTAAAACTTTTCTATGGCACACAATAATCAGTAAATTACGGTCTGAAGGAAGAATTGTATTAGCTGTTGCTTCATCAGGAATTGCTTCGTTATTATTACCAGGTGGCAGAACTGCTCATTCTAGATTTAAAATACCACTAGCAATAACGAATTGTTCAATATGTTCAATCAAGAAAGGAACACATTTGGCAAAGCTAATTGAAAAAACTGATTTAATTATTTGGGATGAAGCTCCAATGAATAACAGACATTGTTTCGAAACTTTAGACAGGTCTCTTACAGATTTATTATCGCATATTCACACGTCTCAAACTAATAGTCCGTTTGGAGGCAAGCCTTTATTACTTGGCGGCGATTTTAGGCAAATATTACCAGTAGTAACCGGTGGAAGTAAAGCCGAAATAATTGACGCATCTTTAAGTCATTCATATTTATGGCCTTTTTTTAAAATTTTCCATTTAAAAGAAAATATGAGATTATTGAAAAAAGAACTCAACGTTTTAGAAAAAGAGAGGATATCAAAGTTTGCAGAATGGATTTTACAAATTGGAGATGGTAATATTCAGGCCCTTCATGATCCAAACGATAATGATGCTTCTTGGGTTGAGATTCCAGATGAAATGCTCATTAGTAATTACACAAATCCGATAGAAGCAATATTTCTTGCGACTTATCCAAATTTTTATACGAAATACAACAATTTTGATTACTTGAGAGAGCGAGTTATTGTTACGCCTAGAAATACTACAGTTAATGACATAAATGATTACGTGGTAAATTTATTACCAAGTAATGCGATTACTTACTTGAGTTCAGATACTATATGTTCAACAATCGGAAATAATGAGAATCTAAACGTACTATATCCACCGGAATTTTTAAATAATCTCCAATTGAATGGATTGCCGTCCCATAAATTGACTTTGAAAAAAGGAATGCCTATCATATTGTTAAGAAACTTAAATCAAACATGTGGTTTATGTAATGGTACAAGATTAGTCATTACCAATTTATATGAAAGAGTCATTGAAGCAAAAATCTTAACCGGTAACAATATTGGTTGTAAGTTCTTTTTACCTAGAATAGTATTAACAGCTTCAGAAAACAAATGGCCATTTATTTTAAAGAGACGCCAATTTCCAGTTAGACCGTGTTATGCAATGACGATAAATAAGAGTCAAGGACAATCTTTAAAACAAGTCGGCTTATATCTACCAGAACCTGTTTTTACTCATGGCCAATTATATGTCGCAATATCGAGAGTTACATCAAGAGAAGGAATAAAGATCCTCATAAATAACAACAATGAAAAATCAAATAAATACGCAAAAAATATAGTTTATAAAGATATTCTCCAGAATCTATAATTTCAAGCTGTCTATAATTTCGCATTTAGCTTATACTGATACAATATAAACATTACTTTACTCACAAATACACCTTCAAAAAGACCGTAATACCCTTTATTGCATACATATTAAGAAGAGAAAAGAGACATTTCAATCCCGTTCTCTCTCACACCATCAACCAAGGCCGCGTCATATATATATATATATATATATATATATATATAGTTTAGAGGCCCATTCTGTTTGGAATTACACAACCCAGTGACTAATCCACAATCTCAGAGTACCATTCTTTCTCTTGAAATTGGATTCTCTCCCCCACTGATTATACCTAATCTTCCCAAAAAACTAACCAGTTTTCTGGTTTTGTTATAAGGGAAAAAAAGTTCGTTGACTCTGCAGGAACGATGTGAATCTTCAACAGCCCAGTTGTGTAAGATATTCTCTCCGCCAACAACGCTAAAGTGAAGCTTCAATTTTGACGAACAGCTTCTGAATTTTGAAGTTTTCAGCTATTTAAAAGGTATATTCACTCGACCCAACCTATATTTTCATTTCACTATATCAAATTGGCTACTTAACGAGTCTGCATGTTGGTCTTTGCTAGCGATCACACTTCTGGTGATTGTTTTCTACCTCTATAACTATCTCTGTTGCATTTTTAGTTTAGAAAAAGTTGAAAGAAGTATATTTGTTCTACTCTAATCATATTTCAACTGAACTATACACAATTGGTCGCTTGATGAGTCTGCATGTTGATCTTTGCTAGCAATCACATTATCGGTAGATTGTTTTCTACCTCTATAACTTTCTGCATTTTGGTCTTTGCTACGAATCACATTACCAATAGATAGTTTTCTACCTCTATAACTATTCTGTTGCATTTTTCGTTTAGAAAAAATTGAAAAAGGTATATTCATTCCATTCCAATGATATTTTAACTAGATCATATCAAATTGGCCGCTTCATGAGTCTGCATGTTGGTCTTTATTAGCAATCACACTACCGATGATCCTTTTTCACCTCTATAGCTAGCTCCGTTACATTTTTAGTTTAGAAATCATTCATCAGTACCGTTTTTTCCCAACTTATAATTTAAACTACAAAGATTTCCCACTTTTCCAAATGCATGCCCCTACTTTTAAATCCCCGAATTTAGAATTAGAATATGTCAATTTTCTTCAAATAGATATGCTTTTTCATAATTTGGTAGGGAAGTGATTCAGGTTTTGACTGCTTTTTCTTCTCATTGATTTTGAAAATTGTCATCTGTATTAATTACATATCCATCAATTTTTTTCATACTGGTAACTATGGTTTTCCATTACTTCACCAAAGTCTAATTCTTTTTATGGTATAATTGGATTCTGTAGAGTAAATATAATGCTTTTACTTCAAAGGAAGTTTGGTTTTTGATTAGACTGTGTTTACTGAATATACTGTTCTTTGCTTGAAGGCAGCACGAGATTGTTTTTATCTTTTTGATCATATTCAAGAAATATGCATTGTATCATTATGTATCGGCAGTGTAAATTACCTGGACCGTTTTGGTAGTTTTAATGTTTTGTTGCATGATTGAGAACAGTTGTGTTTATAAAGATAATGTTATGACTTGCTGTCAATGCAGAAATCTGTGGTTGGACACTCCAAGATGATTTACTTTTCGCTTGAAATGATGATTGAAGTTGGTTTTTTTTTTTTTCGGAACTTTTTTACTGCTTCTTTCTTTTTAGGCTTGAAGTTTTGAAGTAGCTCAACTTCCCAGGTGTCCACTTCCAAGTAGGTTTTGATGAAAGCCACTTTGGAATTTTTGTAAAACAACTTTATACTGTAATCAACATTAGGAATTGCATCTGTGAAGTTATTTCTATTTACCCTTTTCGCTAAACTCTGAGAGATTGAGAGCAATCTCCAGGCCTTGGAATTGAACAAAAGAAGTAATACAGTCGATGTAAGATATGACAAAACACTATGGCTGGGGACATGGGGCACCAAGTCACCTTCTTTTTCATTTTCTATTGAGGAAAAATAAAATTCTGTTTTGAATTTTGTGCCAAATTCTTCCAAAGCTGTTTACCTCATCAAGTGAAGCTGTTTCTTGCATTTTTAGTATTTTATCCTGTATAAGAAAAATTGGTTTATTGGAAGAAAATCAAAAGAAATTTTTATTTGGACACTTTAAATCACTTTCTATTTGGTTATGTTTTTGACATTCTGAATTTCATAACAAATATTCATTTATAGCTTTCCTTTGCTTTATTGAAGCATATTATGTCCCATGTATATCAGTCAAGTTTTCTTCTTCCTAACAATCCTTATATGAGCATATCTGTTTGTTGTGCAGTCCAACGAACTGATTGACTTTTAGTTTAGTTGTATTCATGAAATATGTAGAAACTTCTATGCAATTTTCTGAACAAGAAATCTGACATTCATGAAATAGGTTGCATATAGATTGCTGCACCAGAATCTTAGAAGCAAGATAGTTCCTTTCACTTATTGGTAACCATTTTTTCTTTCTTATGTTGTCAAATAAATTTAAGTTCACTGTTTTGTAAAAAAAAAAAAAAAAAAAAAAAAAAATAAAGAAAGAAAACCATAGCATTATTGGGAGTATGTCATTCCAGCAAAGTATGTGATTACGTTTCAATTGTTTTGTTTATTTTTGTTTGCATACTTAAATCACATGCTATATTCTATGCTTCATCTTTATGCAGAATTATTTATTTGATTTCATTGACAAACCTCTTCAATCATTGTCGTACAATTTTCTCTTTTCTCTTTAGATCTTCATGTTCCTAAGTTCACGTATTTATCATCTCTTTCCAATAACATTGTTAACTGAGAACATCAATAACTTATCAAATAGATCGACCTTATTTGTTATGAAACTGAGAACGTCAATAGTTGATAACCAATTTCAAGTTTCCAGTCCATATTTCCAGTCCAGTCCATAGTAACCAAATTTCATGTTGATCATGTTATGGTGTTGATACCCTAATCTGTATACAATTTTTTTCCAGACTGAATTGGAAGCTTAACAATGTCGATAGTGAATCTGCGTGATGTCCAGCCACGTCAAACTGACATCAAAATAAGAGTGCGAGTGTGCAGACTGTGGAGAGGAAAAATATTGAAACCTGTGGCTCAAGATAATGGCCTACACTGTGTACTGGTGGATCAACAGGTAACATTAGTAAATAAAACTTCAAATCCACGTAAGGCAAGGCGAATGAGGAAGATTCACATGACAAATAGTCATATAAATAATTTCAAACCTCAGATTTAAAAAGCAGACTTAACAAGTATATCTCTTTGTTAAGCTAGGTCCATAGTTAAGTTATTAACTTTTGTTCTGTTTAGGTCTGTATAAATGTAAATGAACTTCCAAATGAAATAAAAAAGCAGAAGTATATGATTGAAAACTCATTTAATTCTCCAGATAACACTTTCATCTTAATTACTCCTCCAAGTTTACATACATTGTCTCTAATCCATATTATGTCATGCAGAATGATGCTATTCATGCTTCAGTGAAGGAAGGAGACTATGAAGAAGTATCACATCGTATCACTGAAGGCAACATCTATGAAATTACACAGTTCCATACCAAGCGTTCCCCAGAATCATACAAAATTGTGCCACACGCAGCGCAGATTTGGTTCAACAATAGAACAATCTTCAACCCAATTGAAAATGTAATTCCTCCAATCCCACAACACCGGTTCTATCTCATAGAGTACAACCACCTGCACAACCGTATCGATGACGACGAAATCCTCACAGGTATTAAAAAATATTTTCACGCATTAAAACCACCACAACTACTAACATACTCCTTACATTTCATTGTTTTAATACACTACACTTCCATTATGGTAGATATATTGGGACGCATCAAGTCAATCCAGCCAATTGAGGAAGTCACTATTGACGGAAGGCCTGAATCAAGACGCCATGTGTACATACAAAATACAAGGTATAAAAACGAACTCCTTGAATTTAAAGCAACTTGAGAGCAACTTTAGTTGGTTAGGTTGGTGTTCTTTTTAATTTAATAGAACCTGCAATTTGGTGTTATTGATCCTCAATTTTTTTGTCATTTTAACTCTTTATCTGACTTAGTATGAGACCTTTGTGCCTTAATATAGCAACAAAACATAAACTTTGAACTGCATCCCTAATTGAAGTCTCTCAGCTTTAGTGCACAAAACTACATTTACATTTCTCAATACATTTGTAGGAAAGAAGATGTGAGGGTCACTCTTTGGGGAGACGCTGCACGCACCTTTGAAGCACAACACATTAGCCAACTGCCACCTCCAGTTTTAATTGTATTCACAAGCTTAAGGGTCAAAGAATTCCAACGTAAACTATATCTTCTATCCAAATACCTTCATATGTCCACTACGTACCCTTGCAGTTCAAATCTAATCTCTTCACTCATTTTTTGAACAGGCAAACCTGTGTTAAACAGTACCATGAGCACATTCACCTTCATCAATCCAGACATTCCCCACACAGCGGAGTACAGAAAAAGGTACACTATCTCAACTTTAAGAACATCAAGGCATCCAATTACAGGAGTGTATAATTGAAACTTAATTTTACAATACTTCATACCTGCTTTGTATCATTGCAGTTTTTCACAACCATTTCATGCTCCAAGAATTTTTACAAGTCCAACAAAACAAATAATTAATGGAGCTGATGAACTGGAGGCTGTAGAAAAAAGGACTGTAAAACAACTCAACCTACTGGATCCAGAAACAGACAAGGTATTTTATCAATCCAACTCTACTTCATTACAACAGAGTTTCTTTCCTTCTATCACCCTCCCATCCATGAAATCTATACTAACTACACACATCTATATTGGTCCAGGAAACTACAGTTTTTTGTAGAGCTGAAATTACCAAGTTGATCACCCGAAATGGATGGTACTACGAAGCTTGCCCCATGTGCTACAAACAACTGAAGCAAACACCAAACAACAGCTTGCTCTCCTGTTCAAAGCATGGCTTCCAGACTGCACAACCAATGTAAGCATAGATGATAAACTTTAATTCCTCCATTATTATATTATACACTCTTATTTGGCTATACCAATTTATGTGAATCTAAATTGAAGAAATCTAATCTAAATATAAAATGATACTTTATACATGGCAAAAGATACAAAATAGTTTGGAAAAATTTCAATCTCTCTAATTCCATGTCAGTAATAGAAACTTCAGTGTCTATTTCTGTGATTTTATTGTTTCAATTTTACGCCTGTTCCTAAACCCTAAACCCCATTTTTTATCTCCAGTGATCAGAGATATTAGTATTGTAACAATTGACTATTTTCAATTTCTAATAACTGATTTTTCTGATTCCCCATTGAGTTTGAATTTCAACTATTAATTTGAATCAAATTTCCTGATTTTGTATGATAAACATACAATGTAACCAATATAATTGATATTGAAGCTAACATTCCATTTCATCAATACCACAGCTTCAGAATGGAGGTGCATCTCGAAGATAAAAGTGATTCAACCTCAGCCATATTAATAGGAAAACCAGCAGATGTTCTCTTTGGAGTCACTTGCCAAAAGTTAGTGATCGAAGAAGGTTACACAGACCAAGACAACCCTCCAGAACAAATCTTCAAGAGCATTGGCCAATTCAAAATCTGGGAAATCATATTAAACGACCGAGATGACCTGAAAATCAAAGCTGTCTATCCAGACATCCAACCATCACCAGAAAAGATGGTTACAAATGTGACACCAGAACATCAACCACCTTCAAAAAGAGCTTTGCAACTACCTAAAGAGTCAACTCAGAAAGAGCTCTTCAAATTAGAATCCAGCAAAAAACAAAAAAGGTAAGAGCATAACCTCATTTTCTTTAAAAATGTTTATATTTAAACATACAACCAGCCATACTAACCAACACGCCATCCACTCTTCAATGCTTTAAAATACAAGTACACAAGAAGAAGGCAGGAGCGCACATGCCAAGCAAGATTAGAAACTGCAGCTCCTTTTTTTGAAGACTGTCAACAGAAGATTAGTGAAGCCAGTCATCTACTTTCCGCTGACTACATGACATTCTTTGAACTGCATCGCATAAATCATTTTTTGAAAAGATAATGGTTTTTACACTTTTAAGCAATGTCAATTAGCAGCGAATGAAGCCATGAACATCCTTTTTGCTCCCTACATGGCAGTATTTTGTAACAAAATCAGGCTAACTATTTTTGGTTTGTACATATGATGCATACAAGATGCATCTCCTAGATGTAGGGCAAAACAATATATTCTATCACTAAATAAACGCCCATTTTATATAAATTTTGTTTCACACCAGAAAAACCCTTACTTTCTTTATCTTAACGTAACAACTTTAGCCCGCGGCAACGCGCGGGTAAATTTCCTAGTTAGGTTATACTTTACTGTATCATTATCATATATAGGAAGAAATTCTACAATGGTTTTCAATCACTGAAGGAACAAGAAAAAGGGGATGAATTGAGTCATAATAATAGAAAAGAAAACTAAGAACATGAAGGATAAGAAGTTGCTTCTCAGTTTCTTTCTTGTCGGTCACCAACCCTTTGTTTTCAATGTGCAGAAGTACTCTTTTTTATTTTTTGAAGGAGGCAGAAGTACTCCTTTAAGGTTTGTCAAAATTTCATTTATACTATCGAGATAGTTTGTTTTGTAAAATGATAATCTCGATATAATGTCATTTTTAATCAATTTAATTACTTTTTAATTCTTTATATATATTCTTAAATGTTATAAAAATAAATTAAAAATTAAAAAATACAAAACCGCCTAGGCGCCGCCTAGGCACCCGCCTAGGCGTCTAGGCGCTAGTCCCCTGCTCACCGCCCGACTAGCGCCTAGCGATTTTTCGAACCTTGACCGCGTTTGGACAACACAAGGGGAAGTGTTTAAGGATATCTCTATATGTGTTTAGCCCAAACTCTAGGTTACTTGACCTAGTGGTAATAGGGTTTAATTAGAAGAATCTAGAGATTATATTTCCTTGTATGATTATAACTCTATGCATTGTAATCCTCTATATAAAGAGACCCCTATTATCAATGAGAATACAGCAGCGATTATCTCTCAATTTCTGATTCCCTAAAACATAATCTTCATTTTCTTTTGCACAGCTAAAAGAGAAAAAAAAAATATAAAAGAAAAACACAAAATAGTTCATGTTAAAACATTTTTGTTGTTAATTAGAAATTAATTTTTGAAACCCAATACCTTGTGTTTAATTTTTTTTATTGGATAAGGGATTTATATTGTTTGATTAAGGAATGGAGATGTAATTAAGATTTATAGAATAATTAAATAATTTGAAATGACCAAAATTTTAAAGATGTGTTCGTTTGTAAATTTTAGGAAATTGAGTGAGATTTAGTGAGTAAATTTAATATTTGAAAGTTTGATAGGAGGTGTAAAATTCATATGAGGTCAAATGAATAAATTTAGAGATTCTAATAGAAAAAATCTTCCACATCTTCGTGATCAAGTCAATTTGGGCATGGTGATTCAAATTTCCATATTGCAACCAAGGAGCAGTTTGGTTTGAAACGGTTTGAGAATACTTGAATTCAAACGAAGGAGCAGTTTGGTTTTATTCCAAGACTTGTTAAGAATATAATCGTCAACATTCTCATTCCAATCTATTAACTTTTTCTAATTGTCATCTCTCATTTATAAAAGTGGGAGAGATATTTAGTCCCCTTCAATAGTAACACTTTCTGATATATGATTTTTTTGTTTTTTTTTTTCTTATACTCTATGGTCTAAGGATTTAGTTGTCTTTTGACGTCCACTCTGACTAATAAACCCTCTTCTCTTAATAATAGTATAGATATCTATACTATTATTAAGAGAAGAGACTTTGTTAGCCAAAATCTAAAATTTTGACAGAATTGACCCTAGAATATTAATAAACTTTGAGAATTAATTAAATCACATGGACAATTAAGACATTTACAAAATATTTTTTTATTTAAAAAATTTGAAAAAAATATCCACAGCCCACTTTTTTCTCTCTCACTTTCTTTTCTCTGTAATAACCAACTTTTTTATTTTTTATTTTCTGAAAAAAAAATTAATAACTTGCACATGCAGTGCATGTGTGGAAAAATGCTAGTATTTTAATAATATCTCTTTTTATGAAATTTAGAGGTCTTTCGTCCAACTGTCAAACTCAAGAACGCAAATTTGCAAGAACCGAAAATGTTTTTGATCATAAATTCATAATAGACTAATAGCGACGAATTAAACGACAAGTCGTCTCTAAAGAATGCAATTTTTTCATTTCAACGTTTTTGTGGGGAGCCATATGTTGACGTAGTGCCCAAAGACAGACAAACTAGCGCTTAATCAAAACTGTCTCGGGACATATATTGCAAGATTAGCAAGATCCAATCTTCAATAGTCTCTCACAAGAAGAAAGAAGCAGATAAAACTGAAACATAAACTGCTTGAACTGGATTCCTCTACTAATTATAGCCAGGTATGCCGATTATATATAACCCTCTTTCTGTTTTTCTGTTCTTTGTTTCAGTTTTTTTGTTTTTGTTTTTTCTTTTTTCTCTGTTAGTTGCAGCTATGGTGATTCTCGGATAAACCCAATTTAAGTTGGGGTTGTTACTGTCTTCCTCAGATCCGAGAATCACCAATACCCACTTTTCCAGAATTGAACATAGCTCTGTAAAAAACCCAGTTAAATTTGGAAACTTTGTTGCAACCCAATTTCAATTCAAGCATTGTGATTGTAAATTCTGAGTTGTAGAATATGCAATTGAGGTACTTCGCGTTCGGAATCATAAAGTTAAAATCTTTCTATACAATTCATGGTGGAAAGATCAAATTTCAAATTTTGAAGAATAGTATTTAGGAGGATATAGTAATATAGAAATTTCATTGTGCTTATGAAACTCATGTCTTTATTTTTTTTATTTTTTATTTTATTTTTTGCAGTGTAGCAACTTTGGCTGAAACATTGTAGAAGCTTATTGTCTCAGTTCTGAGATTTGTACATAAAGAACTTAGTGCAGTGATGTCCTTTTCTTTCTGTGGATGAATCGTCGCAATAGAATACGATGAGTTATATGTTACCAGTTGAAGTGAGTATTATCTTATTTCTTTGATATGCTTTTTCGTGTATCTCTTTGATTAACTTCATTAAGTTTACGCATTAATAAATTTTTACACAATGCAACTTATAAGTGGTTGATGTTAAAGTGGTCTGCTGTTTCCTGTCACAGATGGAATCAATAGATAATGAATCGATACATGAATTCAAAGATGAGATTCGTTCTATTCCGGAGATGAAGGCTCAAAAGTTGCAACCCATTCAAGAATTGGGGGAAGGGTCCTTTTCAGGAGGTTTACAAGCTAAGGGTGATGATAAAATGTGGAGGAATGTTGTTTGTAGGAGTATAAAGACTGTAGTTTTGTCAAACAAACTCAACATGCTTATGCCTTTTGGGCCTCTAGCAATTTTTGTCCATATATTTACTGGCCATAATGTGAGTTGCAACTCTCCTATCTTTGCTAATGACTGAAATTGTTCAGTCCTGTTTATAATTTACTGATGTGAATTTCAGGGGTGGGTCTTTTTCTTGACCTTGTTGGGTATAACTCCTTTGGCTGAGCGTTTAGGTTATGCTACAGAGTACGTAGTCCTTTTACCCTATGTTTCAACTACATCTCAGTAATTTGAATTGTTAAGTAGCTAAAGTGAACTTTATTTTGCTCATATAGGCAGCTGGCATTCTATACTGGACCTACTGGTAAGTTTCTTACTCATATTCTAAATAGGTTACTTTTTACTCTTATTTCTTTGTGGTTTATTCTATTTCTAAGGCGGAGCTGGCAATCTAATGGTTTTCTCCTACATTAATAAGAGATCTTGCTGCAAATTATATAACTTTATCTAGGTTGCATTCTTCATCAGGAAATCTGCATTGTGTTTTCTGACTGTAAAAGAGGAAGTTCTTGTCCTTGTTTGTGTCCTTTTTTTTTCTGGATACAATTCAGTTTCATGTAGCAGGAAAGTTATAACTTATAAGTAAATTTCTTCAGCTATATACAAAACATTTTCTTTTGGCATATGCCGAATGCACATATTTTACTTTGTCTTTACATTGACATGCACCCAAAGCATATGAGTTATTCTTATAGTACTGTTCTATTGTCTTGCTAATTTTGTATATAATGGTGAGTAAGAGTTTTTTCTTCTAGGTTCAACTTTTGATATGTGGAATTGGAACTTGCAGTTGGGGGTCTTTTAAATGCTACTTTTGGAAATGCAACAGAACTGATTATATCAATTTATGCACTGAAACATGGAATGTTACGCGTTGTTCAGCAGTCATTATTAGGCTCTATTCTGTCAAATATGCTGCTGGTGCTTGGATGTGCATTCTTCTGTGGTGGGCTTGTTTTTCAAGATAAAGAACAAGTGTTTAACAAGGTAAATATATCAGCTTCTTTTTTTCCTCTCTATATGTATTTATATAAGTATATACAATATAAATGTGTGTGTGTGTGTATACACATGTATCTATATATATATATATATATCAATCACGGTGAGTCTCTGTTATCAATTTGGTAATTTTTTTTTAGAATCTTTCTGAAGCTATTTAAGTACTGCAGGCAACTGCTGTTGTGAACTCAGGCTTGCTATTAATGGCAGTCATGGGACTACTTTTCCCAGCTGTTCTGCACTACACTCACACTGAGGTGCATTTTGGGAAGTCGGAGTTGGCACTTTCAAGGTTTAGTAGTTGCATCATGCTTCTAGCATATGCCATATATCTTTTCTTCCAGTTAAAGAGTCAAAAGAATCTATATGTTCCTCTGAATGAGGTGAGTTGAGCATTCTCTTTTTGTGTTTATATAGTTGCTCTTTTTTATCACCATCAAAGGGTTTTATCATTCAATTTTTGGCTTGCGTTTACTCTATTAACTTATGAATTCTGTTGTGGTAAATACGCTGTGAACTCAGGAAGGGAGTCAAAATGAAGAGAACTCAGATGATGATGATGATGAGACACCCGAGATTTCTAAATGGGAATCAATAATTTGGCTTATAATAATGACGAGTTGGATCTCATTCCTATCAGAATATTTAGTTAATGCCATAAAGGTCGGTATAAATACAAGATTCTGAACTTGGGTTGATATTACTAAATCTAAATCACTCCCCCCTCCCAAGTGATGGATTTACGAGAGTTTAATCAAAAGATTTTATTTATTTTTCTAAAAATTTTAATGTGAATTGAACAAAATTTTATTTATTTATTTATTTATTATTATTTTTTTAATGTGATGAAAATCTAGAAAAAAGTCTGGCAACTATTAGTGAGATTGGTTGGTATTTATGATTAATGAGCTTTATGGTTGGATGATTAATTTGCAGGGAGCATCTGTAGCATGGAAAATCCCTATTTCATTTATTAGTGTTATCTTGCTCCCAATTGTGGGTAATGCTGCAGAGCATGCTAGTGCTATTATGTTTGCCATGAAGGACAAGCTTGTAAGTTACCGGGTTTTTGATATTTTATTTACTTTTTGTTAGTTTGCATTGGAATGATCTTGAGTTTCTCTACAGGACATTTCATTGGGAGTGGCAATAGGGTCATCGACACAGATATCTATGTTCGGGGTGGGTACTTGTCTGAGGCTTTTTTCTATGTATATGGTGCATATAGAGACAGAGGGTCCTTCCTTTACTGTTTTTATAGATACAATATAAACCTTGTTTCAAGTTGTGAAATTACACTGATATAACTTGTATATTTTATCATCCTGTTGCTGATTGTGCAGTTAGTAATAGTAACTGATAATGATCCTTTTTTATTTGGCTGATACAAATTTCTAAACCTCTATCTGTTTCAATTACTGCAGATTCCTTTTTGTGTAGTTATTGGGTGGATTATGGGACGCCCTATGGACTTGAACTTTCAACTCTTTGAGACAGCCACACTTTTTATAACCGTCTTAGTTGTAGCCTTTTTACTGCAGGTATGCATTCCAATTACTGATATGAAGAAAAAAGGCACATAACATCAACATATGGAAAATGGGTTGCATCACCCTTGTATTTAATTGTTTGTCTGATTCTGCTTGTTAGAGCTAAAACAAGTCCCTCTGCTTATTGCTATCATTGTGCTTTGGTTGCAGGATGGAACCTCTAATTACTTTAAAGGGTTGATGCTTATTCTTTGTTATCTGATAGTTGCAGCAAGTTTCTTTGTTCATGTAGATCCTTCGGCTGCAGGTCTGTATTAAATTAAACTTCTCTATTAACTGATAGAAACCTCCTCCGTATGTTTAAATGGAATAACTAATACTGTGTTACCATAGGCCATGAACTGAGCTTTTGATTTTTGACATATTGGTGTGATCTTGCAGATGAAGCTGGAACTTAGTGGATTCATGGAAGCTGTTGAAGATGACTATAAAACGAGAGTCGGGTCTATTGGTGAAAGGTTATATACAGAATGGAAGGTGATATTGGAGATGAAATGTAACTGAAACATGGTCAACGTAGCCAATGATTCCAAAGGTGCATCTGCAAATGCTACGAGTCATTTTTCTGTTTGTACATATCAGAGATCTCAACTTTTTTTGTTTTTAGCCAACTGCTACTTGTTCTTGTTGAGTGAAATATTATTGAGCAGGTGTTGTTGCAGAGCTTTCTCTTGGGTGGCAAGTCTTGACTAAGATGAGGGGGGAGTGGTGTATGCAACTTTAAAAAAATTCGTATACATTCTTACATTCTTTTACCATTACATGCCGTTGTGTCAATGCTTTCAACGGAATGTTGCATGTCAAAGTTGACAAGCTCGAGCAAATTATATGTACAGAAGAAAACATAGAAATTGAAAGTCAGATTAACGTCATACATTTGCTAACATCGTCTGGGAGATAATGAGGATGATCTGCTCTGGTTCAGCCCAGTCACTTGAGAATGTAATAGTCATGGTGAAACGTTGGATTGGTTGGTTTATTTTGTGCTCGGTTCTCCTCAAATAATGACTAAATTGATGGCTTCACTCCACAGTTTCAATACTCGCCAAGTACAACAGAACTTGGTGAAAGTTTGATAAAATTGCAAACGACAGTTGAATATGACAAGTACAACAGAATGATCAAGCTTAGGGTAGGCTTAAACCGCACATTCTTCTATATCTACTATAGAAAAGATATACAAATTGGTGTAATGATCAGATTAATCATTATACATATAACAGAAGACTTCAAACAAATTGGATGCGGTAGTAAAAGGCCTTCACATTCAAATGCCTTGCACGTCAACAACATTAACATGGATGGAGACTGCTAGATACAATGTGTTGCTATAGCTATGAGGACCGGTACTATCAGCCAAGAAAACGGCATCCTTCACTATTTTATCCACCATGGATTCATGAAGCTGTGCCGGTCCTTTCAGGCTAGAAATCTTGTCCATTATGGCATTCCTAACTGAAGCCTTGCTGTCTACTGTGAACAGGTCGAGTTCGAGGTTTTCACGAGTCACAGTGATGTTGCTGCAGCACTCTTTTCCTTCAATTGTGTCAATGGAGCCGTACATCTGCTCGATCTCGAAATCCCAGCAGGATTTCAAGTGTCTGATCTTCGCATGGATATCAATACAGTACTTTGTCAATGGGAGCTGGTATTGGGATTCAACTATATATGCAGTTGATATGAGTATTACAACGTGCTTCAACTACCACAGTCTCACACGCATTCATCAGTTCCGTGGCCATCATCCTTGTGTTTGGAAATCGCAATAGTGGAAATCTGGTAGGAAAAGCATCCACTAAGGTCCCGTCTTGGATTGCTTCATTTAAAAAAAGGGTTTTTGTCAATTTACACCATTTTTAGAGATTTTTTTCCCACTTACCCCACTAAGTTTTTTTAATTCCCTCTTACCCAAAACACTCTAAGGAGGTCTTCCCTAATACCCCATTAAGATTTTTTTTTTTGTTTTTATTATTTTTTTAATACCATTTTACCCTCACCTTTGTTACTTAGAGAGAGAGAGACCATAGGGGACTTCGCCGGAGTCCGATCACCGGCAGCAGGATTCCGGTCACCGGCCGCCGGATTCCGGCCAACTTCTCCGGAATCCGGCCAACTTCGCCGGAATCCGGTAACCGGCCGCCGGATTCCGGCCAACTTCGCCGGAATCCGGCCAATTTTCGCAGGAATCCGGTAACCGGCAGCCGGATTCCGATCACCGGCTACCACCCACCGGAAAGTTTTTTTTGCCCCCAATAGACGTCTATTGCCCCCCAATAGACGACTATCAGCCATGTATTGCCCCCCAATAGACGTATATTGCCCCCCAATAAAGGGGCAATAGACGTCTATCAACTATGTATTGCCCCCCAATAGACGTCTATTAACCATGTATTGCCCTCCCAATAAACGACTATCAGCCATGTATTGCCCCCCAATAGACGTCTATTGCCCCCCAATAGACGACTATCAACCGTGTATTGCTCCCCAATAGACGTCTATTGCCCCCCAATAGGACTTTCAGTTGCTACAATGAGAACTAATCTCCCTAAATTTAGACAAATAAAACTTTGATTACAGAAAAAAAACAAGGAGATTACATCAATTCAAAACGTCTATTACCCCCCAATAGACGTCTATTGCATGTCTATTGGAGGGCAATAGACGTCTATTGCCCCCAAATAAAACTTTTTTTTCTCTTTTTTCTTTGATTATAGGCCTCCTGCCCCATGTTATTTATTAAAAAAAAAATGTCCCAAAAAAAAAAAGGACGTTGTCCAAAAAAAAAAAAAAGAAGAAGAAATGGTCGATCTCAGACGGAAAAAAAAATTGCAGAGGGATCCGGCCTTCGTCTCCGACGAAGAATCCGGAGTTTTCTGGAGGAGAGTTAGAGTTCCGGCTGGGCACCCAAGTCAAAAGCCGGCGCCGGTGTGGATCTGTGACTCCGAGATCGCGTACCAGGTCTTCAAACAGCTTCGTCGTCGCTCCACTCCGGCAGCCGCGAACCTACCAAACCTCCGACTCCGGCGTTTCTCTTCGTTCGACTCCTGCTACCACGTAGCTTCAGATCGCTTCCTTGCCGCCGACGAGCCGACGAGGATCCGAACTGTGCAGGCAAAATGGACCCAGCCCTGGTGACTTAGCGCCGACGAGATCCGGTGCGGCATGGAAGCCGGCGTGAACAAGGACCGAGAGAGAGAGAGAGAGAGAGAGAGAGAGAGAGAGAGAGAGAGAGAGAGAGAGAGACTGATCGGAGAGGGACTGCGACGGGGTCGAGAGAGAGAGAGAGAGAGAGAGGACGCAGTGGCATGTTGTAATATTTTAATTGGATTGAGGGCAAAATGGTCATTTTCTGTTAAAATGGGCAAGTGAGAACAAAAATCTCTTGCTGGGGTAAATGGGATAATTTTCCCTCATTTTGGGGCTTTGGGTCAAGGACCCTTAAAAAAAAATCACCTTTTGTTTAAAATCTTAGATTTTATTGTGTTTAGTAAATAAATAAAAATCAGCTTTAATTGAAAATTACAGGTCACTGACAGCAAATTTTAGATACTTGGGTGTTGCTTTTAGAAGCTGTTGTGGATCAAAACACGCTCTGAAGTTGTTTTATGTATTGACAGCACTTTTAAAAATATTATTTGCCAAATAACAGTTTTGTAATTCACAGCTAATTATTTTCACAACACAGCAGCATCAGTTTTTTTTTAAAATTCACAGCAATCTCAAACTAGCCCTAAATATGATTTTCTAGTTTCCTTGTTAATTGTGAATAATTGTGAGTCCCAACTAAACAAGGAATTGCGTTGTTATGTTTTGTCTGTTTCATGGCAAACTCCACATTGAGGATAGTCCGGATTTCCTAAAGTTAGGCCTCATCAAAAAGCCCACGGATCAAGTGGGCTGATGGATGCCCGCCGGCCCTGAGGGCTAAAAGCCCGGCCCGGCCGGTTAAAAAGCCCGCAAAAGCCCGCCTCCTTGGGTAGTGGGCCGGCCCGCAAAAAGCCTGCAAAAACCCGGCTCGACCCGTAAAAGCCCGTAAAATATTATATATATGTGTGTGTGTGTGTGTATGTGTGTTATATATATATATATATATATATATGTAGATATGTGTGTGTGTTATAAATATATATAATATATATACACATATAGATATATATTTGTGTGTTATATATATATATATAACACATATATATAAATATATAGATATATATATATGTGTGTGTTTATATATGTGTTATATATATATATATAACACACATATATATATATATAGATATAGATATATATAAATTCTTATACTTCTATATATATATATATATATATATATAGATATAGATATATATATATATGTGTGTGTGTGTGTTTTATAAATATATATATATACACACACACATATAGATATATTTGTGTGTGTGTGTGTGTTTATAATATATATACACACACACACACATATAGATATATATTTGTGTGTGTGTTTATATATATATATATATATATATATGACTATAATCACTATGTGTGTGTGTGGAAATTCTTATACTTCTATATAAAATATGTGCTAATGTGCATATATATATTCTACATATCGGTTGACCAATCCAATCGGATTCGAAAATATGGTGAAATTGGCTAAATTTTTTACCACACTCATAATTTATTGTAATAAACTCATCCAACGGTCGGTTTTTCCATTTTCTTTGAATTGATAGGGGTTGCTCTTTGGAGTGTATGATATATAAATATAGGTTTATAAGAGTAACTACGTTTGACCTAGTTGATCGAATTTGAAACAAGAACCAAATTGACTAGATTTTCTACAACCACCATAAAACATTACAATCTCTCCATCGAGCGGTTGGTTTCTCCGAATTTATTTTCCACTTCATGGTTGCTTTAGAATGAACCTAAACAATTTAAATGCAATGTATAAGTCATACAACTTTAGGAATAAGATTGGTATAGACCAATGTGTTTGTAATAAAAATTAATTTTTTTTATCTTATGTCCACTCACATCCATCGATGAAATATATACAAACGTGATGTGAAAAAATAAGCACGTTTTGTGGTTGTCACGCCATCGGTCAACCAATAAAACATATTAGTGACTACGGTTGACCAATCAGATCGGATTCGAAAATATGGTGAAATTGGCTAAATTTTTTACCACACTTATAATTTATTGTAATAAACTCATCCAACGGTCGGTTTTTCCATTTTCTTTGAATTGATAGGGGCTACTCTTTGGAGTGTATGATATATAAATATAGGTTTATAAGAGTAACTACGTTTGACCTAGTTGATCGAATTCGAAACGAGAACCAAATTGGCTGGATTTTCTACAACCACCATAAAACATTACAATCTCTCCATCGAGCGGTTGGTTTGTCTGAATTCATTTTCCACTTCATGGTTGCTTTAGAATGAACTTGAACAATTTAAATGCAATGTACAAGTCATACAACTTTAGGAATAAAATTGGTATAGTCCAATGTGTTTGTAATTAAAATTAATTTTTTTTTATCTTATGTCCACGCACATCCATCGATTGAATATATACAAACGTGATGTGAAAAAATAAGCACGTTTCGCGGTTGCCACGCCATCGGTCAACCAATAAAACATATAAGTGACTACGGTTGACCAATCCGATCGGATTCGAAAATATGGTGAAATTGGCTAAATTTTTTACCACACTAATAATTTATTGTAATAAACTCATCTAACGGTCGGTTTTTACATTTTCTTTGAATTGATAGGGGTTGCTCTTTGAAGTGTATGATATATAAATATATATTTAAATTTAAATTATTTAAAATTATATATATGTTTTTAGAAAACTATCCGTTGGTTTTCTAATCCTACCGTTGGATCCGTCCATTTTCTAATCCTACCGTTGGATACCAGCTGTGAGAGTGTGAGACAGCTCCTAAATGACCTAAAGTCCTAAACCTAAAAGCCTCAGCCTCACTCATCTCATATCTAAATCTATCACTTTCTGTCTTTCTCTGTTTCTCAAGCCTCAGCCTCAGCCTCCTCTCGTCTCAGCCTCACTCAGATCTAAATCTATCACTTTCTCTGTTTCTCAAGCCTCAGCCTCCTCTCGTCTCTCGACGACTCAATCTCACTCAGAGTCTCGGATCTAAATCTCCATACCTCCATAGCTCCTCAGCCTCCTCTCGACCTAAACCTCCATACCTCCTCAGCCTCCTCCTCGACCTAAACCTCCATACCTCCTCAGCCTCCTCTCGACCTAAACATCTATAGATCCATCGACTCACTTTCTCAGCCACGACTCAGGACAGTGAACGGGATCTGATCTAGCGTGTTCCATTCCAGCTGGATATCCACCAACGATTTGGTCACGGCGGCTTCACGGCGAGTTGGATCGACTGTAGCAAAGCCAGTCACGACGAGCTACTCTATTTCTCACTGTCCATCGCTATTTTCTTCCTCTTCCTCTTCCTCATCTCACGGCCTGCAGGAGGGGATAATCTGAGAGCAAAGATTTGATCGAGCAGGTACTGAAACGAAGCGATCTGAACGAGTTTGAGTTTGAGTTTGAGTTTCATTTTCATTTTCAGTTTTGTTTTGTTTCATTTTCATTTTCATTTTCACATGCGTGCAACATGATTCTTTGAAGTGGTTTTTGTTTTGTGTTGTTAAGTTAAGAGTGAAGTTAAGTTATATGTGTGAAGTTACCAATTCTTGATGCAGCTGGGTCTGATATATACCACAAAAAAATAAGAGACATGAACTTGATCTGAAATCTTGTTATTACTGGCTTATCTTAGAGTTAACGGGTCCAACATGATCTGAAATCTTTCTCTTATGATTGAAAAATCAAAACTTTGTTTTCTGAGGTGTTAAGATGATAAAGTTCAAAACTAGTAGTTGGATCTTTTATTATTCTGTTTCCTTGATATGTATCTTTTTGTCCATTGATTAGATTCTAATTTGAAACTAAATGTTATCATCTAAATCCCTTCCTTGGCATATTCGGATAATTTGTCTAATATTGTCAGTTGCCACTTTCGGTAATCGATACTAATAGTGATGCACTTATGAATAAAGAATTTGATTGTGCAATTTGTTTTTACTCTGTGCAATTTGATTGGATATATACATAGATATCCTGTACTATGTACATAGTTAAACATGATTCTTGTTTTGATTGTGATCTCTTACATTGCAGGATGAGTAAGAGCAAACAAAGGAATGGACAGTAGCATCTCTGCGAATAAGTTTTAGCTTGCTACTCTCAAGTAATATCTTAACTTTGTTTATTTACCGCTAGAAATGGATGATATAAATGCTGATAACTTGACAGAAGCCGGAGCTTCATCTATTTCTGCATCTTCTAAGAAAACTAGATTCACTAGTAATGTTTGGGAGTTTTTTGAAAGGGTTCAAGTTAATGATCATGGAACTATGGTACCAAAAAATAAATGTGGGGTTTGTAAGACATTGCTAAGAGGTGGTGCGAGTGCTGGTACTAGTCATTTAAGAAGGCATTTACAAATTCATGAAAAAGGGCAGAAAAGATTAGGTGTAGATAGTTCTGGAAATGTCAATAGTTTTGCTTACGATAAGAATGTTGCACGTAGAGAACTTGTTGATTATGTTATTAGAGCTGAACTGCCTTTTACTTTTGTTGAAAAACATGATTTTAAAGGAATGATTCGTCGAGGATTTTGTCCTCAATATGTAGGAATTTCAGCCTCAACATGTAAAAGAGATGTGATGAAGAAATTTACTAAGGGCAAAAAAGATCTTTTGAGTTTTTTTGAAAAGTTTAAAGGAAAAATTTGTTTGACATCCGATGTTTGGTCATCGCATCAAAAAATGGGTTACATGTCACTTACTGCACATTTTATTGATAACACTTGGTTTTTAAATAAAAGAATAATATGCTTTAAGATGATTGAGTACCCTCACACGGGAGAGTCACTTGCAAATCATATATTTGAAGAATTGTTGTCTTGGCGTATTCATGATAAAATATTTTCCATCTCTTTAGAAAATGCTTCAAATAATGATGTGGCTGCATTTGTTCTTCCCACTCATCTTATGCTTGAGGAAGTGCCTAAAAGATTGTTTCATGTACGTTGTTGTGCTCATATTTTGAATTTGATTGTGCAAGATGGTTTACATATTTTAGGTCCATCTATTGATAAAATAATCAATATTGTTCGAAGCATGAATTCTTCTAATAAGAGACATGAACTGTGGGTGCGTTGTTGTAAGGATTTTGGTTTGCCAAAAAAAAATATTGACAATGATGTGCCTCATAGATGGAATTCTACTTATGAACTTTTAGACCTAGCTATAAAGTATAAGGGGCCGTTGAATAGGTATGCTCAAAAGGTGAATGAAAATAGGTCTTGCAATTTAGATGTTCCATTGGAACAAGATTGGTCAATTGCATTTCTAGTTAATGGCTTTTTGGGGATTTTTGCATCCTCAACTAAGATATTTTCTGGTGTCTATTATCCTACATCATGTCATGTTATTAATTGCTTGATAGATATCCATGCAGCATTTGTGGCATATTCTGATTTTTCTGTCTTTAAAGATGCATTGGCTGCAATGAAGGACAAATTTGATAAGTATTGGGGTACATTTCCCAAAGCTTTCTGTTTTGCTACAATTATCCTAGATTTAAGTTATTTGCTCTTGGAGAATGGCTAAAATGCATGGGTATGGATCAGCTTGATGTTGATACAAAATTGTTAGAGTTAAGAACCGAATTGCAAGCTCTTTATGAAACATATAAGAAGAATATTGTGTCTAATGTAGCACCTAGGCAATCGGAAAATTTAGCTTCTTCGACCTCGAGTTTATCTCCGGGTTCTATAGCATTGCCTATTGTTGGTAATTTCTCAATGCAAAGTTTGAAAAGGGCAAATGTATCATCTTCTCATACTTCAACTACGAGTTCTAATGATTTACAAATGTATTATGATTTACCAACTATTGAAGTTGATGATGATAATCAATTTAGTGTCTTGTCTTGGTGGAAATCAAATCAATCATTATACCCTGTGGTTTCTCTCATGGCTAGAGATTTACTAACAATTCCAGCTTATACTGTAGCTTCGGAGTCATGTTTTAGTGCAGGAGGTAAGATTGTGTCCGAGAGAAGGGCTAGCTTGAGTCCAAATACAATAGAGGCATTGATTTGCTTGAAGGATTGGAGTTTAGCAAAATCAAGGATGCAAGAGGCTCATCGTGAAATGCAGCTAGTTGAAGAAAGGAGGCTCATTAGGGAAGGACGACCAGATTGGATGAAAAATAGTGAAGATGAAGCTGAAAATGAAGCTGATAATGATTCTGAAAATGAGTCCCATGAACAGGTATATTGTTTTGGTTACTTCATAATCTTCATTGCTTCTATTTTTTTTATTATCAATTTAGCAAAACATGTTTTCTGGTTTTTTAATTCTTTATTTAAATGGGTAGGTACTAAGATCAGTTGAATCCCATGAGTTATCAACCAATTTGCAGCCTTAAATTTTCAAGGTCAGTAAGTTGCAGTTTGCAGACTTGCAGTTTATGTGGAAAATAGTAATTGGATCCTTAACAATTCTTAGATGCTTTTACATACAAACTTAATATGAAGTTAGACTATAGTGGGTAGTTTTAAAGTTTGAATTGGTTCATTTGAAACTTTGAGTTGCTTGCTTTTACTAAAACTTGCAGATTAGATATTTATAATAAGCATGTTCAACTTTATGCCCAAGTAGATATTTGCAGATTAGTTATTCTGTGTAGTCCATGCATTACAAATAAGTGGCTCATTTGAAGAAATTTTTGCAGGGCTGTACCAATTATGCAGGGCTGTTGGCAGATTCTAAGTGAGCCTCAATGATACCAACTTACCAAGTCTGCATGGAAGAGAATATGCCTAATTAGATAAACTCATAGAAATTGTATTAATAATTTGCTTTCGTTCTAAGTTGTAAATTGAGACACTTTGTATTCTGTATTTTTATTTCAGTACATTAAAACAGGCGTGGGGATGAGCCTCCTAGTTGGGCTAGGTTCCAAACCCCTTAAAACTTTAAAAGGAAAAAAATAGCATCCTCAATATGACCTGTGAGATGATCTAGATTCTAGAAGCAAGATATAGGATATCCATTTTAGCCCAAGACCTTATCAATTAGTTGCATGAGGTTGAGTAAAATTAGTTGTTGTGGACGACGCTAAATATTGCACAATAAAACTCGCATAATAGAAAAGCCCGGCCCGACCCGTAAAAGCCCGCAAGGCCCGCCTAATATGGACGGGCTTGGATCCGTTGATTTACAATGAAGCCCGGCCCGGCCCGACCCGTCACTATTTAAAAATTTCATTAGGCCCGGCCCGTTGACGAGGCCTACCTAAAGTCATTCGAGAATTATGGAGGAATTTCAAATTTTCTGCGGATCAGTAGTTGTTTAATTTGGATTTCAAAAAATAACAATTTCTATAGAATTTCTTTTTTAGACAATAAATGACAAGAAAATTAGTCTTGTATTCCATTCTAGTCTTCACATTGCATTTCAAAATGTTCCGAAATGTTCGATAGTATTTGTCAAATATGGAGTCTTCAATTCATGTCTCTATCAACCAACTCTTTAAATACAGGAGAAATCGCCAAAACTTTTGGGAATGCAAAAGTAGAACTCTTAGACATTCGAGCAGCAAAAGCACAATAATGCTCTAACCACCCTTGAAAAGCTACTACGAATTTCTTTTACAAACTTATTTGAGGAATGTTAGCTACTTTCCCCTTCAACTTTTCCATTCATTGTATGCTATGTGTACTCCACTATTCTTAGAAATCAGATATTTAATACATTAATTAGACAATTTTTCTCTTTTCTCTTTTACCCTTATTTATTTCAATTTTCATTAATATTGTGGTTGACTCTCTCTCTCTCTCTCTCCCCCTCCATTTACTATTCTCTTTATTATTTTCCTTTTCTTTGAATCTGAGAATTCCTCTTCCACCTCTATTCCAGCAATATATTTCTGGTCTTTGATTACAACTACAAATTGCATATCATCATATAATCGACGGAATTTCTTTCGTTCCAGATAACTAGTCATCGGCTCATAACCATTTTAATCATTTTGTCATGAATTTTCCACTAGAAATCTCAATCAAAACTACCACTTGGGGCCAACGTCATACACACCTCATCATTCCCGGTTAGTATGCCCAATCCTAGGTAACTCGGTTAATGGCATGGGTTGGAGGCCATTAACTGATTTGAATTGATTCATCTTTTATAAATTTGAATTGATTCTAGATTGCGTGGGTGGGAGGCCACATATTTAGGTTTAGCATTGTGTATGGGGTCATGAAGGCATGAACCCAGAAAAGAGAACCCAGCAAAAAGTTCTAGGCAAAAAAAAAAAAAAAAACAGAATGATTAAAAACTCAAATATAAAAAACAAAAAAGAATGTTGGATATTTAATAGAAGGGTAGCCAAGGAAATAAAATAATTTATTTTTCACTGCAATAAATGATGAGTTTTCTATCTTAGTGGAGTACACATGACATACAATGAATGGGAAAGGTAGAAAGAGAAAAGTTGGAGGAGAAGGTTGCTAGCATTCCTTAACTTATTTTTAGTCCACCCCAATATCTTACAAAAATGAATATCTAAATGAAAAAAAATACTTTGAGAATATCTATTTTACTATTTGCATAACAATTCCATATATACTTCCAACGAACATTAAAAATTTACCTACCATAACATATTATGCATACTATTGGTTGATGGGTTGATGGGTAATGTTTTCATTTACGGGTATGAAAGCATGACTTAGATTATCGCGCAATTTATTTTATCTTTTGCTTATACTTTGTGTGTTTTTGTGATTTTGTTCAATTGATGTTATTTTGCTCAGTTGACACAGTATTCAGGCGTGTGTTTTATTTTTCATATTTTTATTTTTAGAAATAATTTGTAATAAGTATTTATCTGTTATTGAATAAAAAGTATAAGTCATTCATAAAAACTAAAAAGTATAGGGGCCTAAAAATTATTAACGTTTGTCCAACCTCGATCAGTGTATCTAGAACAACTCGATTGTATAACTTTTTATATAATTGGGTATTTTGTATCAGGCTAAAAAAGCAACATCGAGGTTTAAGCAGCTTAGAAACACATTAGGATGCAATTCTAAGAAACATCACTGCGCTTTGTGCATGTATATCTAGATCAACTCATCAATTGTAAACCATATACTTGGGCGTCGCACTAAATTTCTGGTACCCCTTAATAACTTTGTTCACGGCATCAAGGAAGTCCTTTTCAGTCACCGTCTTCCTCCGTGCACTAATGGCAAACATTCCAGCTTCTGTGCACACGCTTCTTATATCGGCTCCAGTGGAATTAGGGCACATCCGAGCCAGAAGCTCAAACCTAACATCTCTTTCACAATTCATGGTCCTTGCATGGATCTTAAAAATCTGAGTTCTACTCTCCATATCAGGCAGACGGAACTCGACCTTCCGATCCAATCTTCCGGGGCGCAACAATGCCGGATCTAGAGTGTCAGGCCTGTTTGTTGCCATCAACACCTTAATGTTTCCCCTTGCATCAAACCCGTCGAGCTGGTTCACAATCTCAAGCATTGTACGCTGAACTTCAACGTCTCCGCCAGCACCATCATCAAACCTGGCACCTCCTATGGCATCTACCTCATCGAAAAACACAATGCAAGCCTTCTTGGTCCGCGCCATCTGGAACAGCTCTCGAACCATCCTAGCTCCTTCTCCAACATATTTCTGAACAAGCTCACTCCCAATGACACGAATGAAGCAAGCATCTGTTCGATTGGCCACGGCTCTAGCTAGAAGGGTCTTGCCAGTTCCTGGAGGACCATAGCAGAGAACACCCTTGGGAGGGTCAATCCCAAGCTTGACAAACTTCTCAGGGTGAAGCAATGGTAGCTCAACCACCTCGCGCATCTTTTCGATCTGGTCCTTACATCCACCAACGTCGTTGTATGTTACATCTGGCTTCTCTTCCACAGTCATCATGGTCACAGTTGGATCAATTCTGGGAGGCAGAGGAATCTGAATTTGAAACTTCTGTTGGTCGACCCCAACACGCATGCCTTCTTCTATATCAGTTGGGGAAACCCTCTCGCCCAAGCCGACCACAAACTTCGCAATATGCGCAACGTTGATGACGTATTTTGCATCTTCGGAATTAGGGTTAATTATCTTGGTGCATCTTGCCACCTTGAGAGGTTTCTCCCCCATCATCTTTCCATCCGAAATAAGATCCCAGTGGGTAGGAGTAGCTAGGCCAGTGTCCGATTCCTTAATGCCACATAAATTGTTCAAGGTTTTAGCCTTGTCTTTGATTTCCTTCTCCACGTTTTTGATGGGAGTTGAATAGGGTCCTGTTCCATATGTTTTGAGGAGTGCGATGTCGTCCTCGTCGAGGGGTCTAGGGTTTTTCTGGTCTTTCATGTTGTCCTCCGGATCAGGCGCCATTACAGTAAAGGTTAGAAAAGTTTCGAATTGATTTGAGTTTAGAATACTGCAGCGAAATGCTGTAAGCAATTGATTTAGTTTAGTTTGGCTTAAAGCTTGAACCTTCGCTTATATAAGCTTCGCCAGTTTCCATGTCCGTTTAGGATTAGAATTAAGAATCAGAATTAAGATTAGTAAAGGAAAGCAGTAAAAACATAAGGACAATATTTTTGCTAGTTTCCATATCCGTTTAGAAATTAACTTTCAGTCTTTGCATAGGAATACTTTACATATTTGATTACAGATTAAGAAAGCCTTTTTTTTTTTTTGAAAGCAGATTAAGCCGCTTGGAGCAATGTAAACGTAATCAATAGCCAATAATCAGATTAATGTCAGATTGAAATTTACTTGACTCTATTAAACCCTAAATGACATCAGGATTGAAACTTCCAGCAGGGACAAAATTGGAGTTGCATTGCAGAGCTTGCTTCAGATGCAAATTCAAGCCATAGTTGTTAACCTCAAGCGCTCTCAACTTCTCTTGCTGTTGAGCCAACAACTCCTTCATATGCTTCAATTCTCGGCTTCGACCCTCTAACTCTTTCTGCCGTTCAAGTAGCACACACACAGCTCGCTTGAGCACCATATTCTCCTTTTCAAAGCTTGCACCGATCGATTTCTCGAAACCCTTTAACACTTTTGCAGCGCGTCCCCTAGCATCCTCCACACTAGTACAAGTTATCAATTCTCCGATAACCAATTCAACCCAATCCGCAGTACCATCTACAGGAATGGGTTTCTGATCTTGTGGTACTTTTTCAGCAGAACCAGAAGTAACCCTATTCTCCGTCAGGTGAAGCTCGCTCAGGCTCTTGATGGTGGCGTCAATATTGTAGCAGGACTCTTGCAATGCTTTATCAAGAATCTGGTGATCCATCAATTAGGTGAGAGAAAAAAGAGCGAATTAAGTTCGAGTGAGGAGCGGAGAAGTGATGAAGAAGTCTGATTCAGAGAAGAGAACTCTGAAGTATGAGGAATATAAAAAAGCAGTATTCTTCCTTAATTACAAATGCATGGGTTGCAAATGGAAGATTAGCCGCGAAGTCTTAACTAAGCTATAGTTTCCAAATCCGTGTAGGATTTGATTTTGTCGGTTTGCCCCAACGTACTAGGAATTCCAAAGTCTTTTGGGAATGTTGCGGACTAAGCATTTTATTTCCACGTGTACAAACAAAAGTGAAAAATAATTTTCTTTCACAATTAATGTGATTGGTTACTAGAATTGAAATTCGACCTTTATCAACATTTTTGTTGAAAGATAGTTGAAACCAAATGCTACTACAAATGAAATTTTATTAATACATTACTCAATTCAAAGTTTCAAACAAAAGAATTCTTCATGAAAATATGTGTTCAAAGATGTAGCGGCTCAAATAGAAAGCGAGGCCAAAATGTAATCTTATTCACAAGCTCCCAATTTTTCTTTTTAGAAAATTATAGTATATAATGTTGGAGAGGAAAATCTCACGTTAGAAAAGTAACAAAAATTAATATAACTTATAAGTGGGTAACTCACATCTAATTGAACCGAAGTCTTTTGTGATTGTACATGTCTCAAGTTCCAATGTGGGAATTAGATGGTTCCAATGTGGGAATTAGATGGTTAATTGATTTCACTTGCAGGCCTAGAGTTAGGTTGCACGTGAGGGTGCTTGTTGGAGAGGAAAGATCCACATCAAAAAAGTACAGAAGATAATAGAACTTATAAGTGGATGACTCACACTCAATTGTACCGAGACCTTTTGTGATTAAAACCCAACATCTAACATGTGGTTAAGTTAGGACAATATCGATACAACGGTGAGTCACGGGTCACGGACCACGCTTGTCGTTGTTTAACATATATATCTCATTAAGTATTTCTATTGAAGTATTAATAATGTACAATTAATGTCCAATGACTGTCAATCTTGAAATTTCGGGAGTTTAAGGCAAAGAAAATTTACAATTAACCGTCATCTCTTGAAAATTTGGGAGTTCAAGGTGAAGAAAATCTACTGGCTCGAAACCTTTTTAGTACATTGATATAAGAGCAATCTAGACCACAAAAATGGAATTGTGGGGGAGGAATATGAGAGATTATTCAGAGCACCGCCGTGCACTTGCACCAACATAAATGAATGGTTAGATTGCATTAAATACATTTTTTGTTTATTAAAAATAAAGTTGATAATAAATATCAAGGGTTGAGATTATTTAATAAGGGTTGGGTCACTTACACCGTCGGTGTATAGAATAATTTCCAACAACGATTTGTCTGATCCCTTTCTTTCAACACCTAGAACTTAAAAACAAAGCGATCCCCATGTTCACAAATACACACACACACACAAAACTGTTCGAGAGCGGACGTCGATCTGCAACCCAGAAAAAGTGCTGACGTCGCTCCTCCTGCCTCAATCGAGCAGCAATGGCGACGTTTCTATTGCCGGATGGAAACAGGCCACAACGTGGAGCAGTTCAGAAGAGGCTGGAGTCATCGACGAAGCGTTCGACGTGGTGCTTGATGGGCTTCCATGGTTTCCGGCGAGCTCGCCGCACACCGCTGAGTTTCCGATCACCTTTACCTTCGCCGCTTGCTCGAGGCCGTTTGGGATGTCCAGAGGATGCATCCGGCACCTGTAGCGCAGCGATCGCAGACTTCCAAGCTCAGGAGGAGCGACGTCCCGTACTTTTCTGGATTGTGGACGTCCGCCCTCGATCCGGCCTATATATATATATATATATTTATATAGGCGAGTTCTGAAAAGGACGTTCGCAATCTAGAAAAAGTGCGAACGTCCCTCTTCCTGCGTAGAGAAGGCGGCAATGGCTGCGCTGCGGTTGCCGAACGAACCTTCTGGACATCCCAAACCAGTTTGCATTCAGGTGGACTCGCCGGCTAACACTTTCCAGTCGACCTTGATTGGACTACCATTTTGCAGTCGACCACGCTGCCCAGACCTCCGACCTCGATCTCTTGGCCTTCGTCTTCACTACAAACTGGTTTGGGATGCCCTAAGCCTCCGTCCGGCAAGAGACGCAGTCTTCAGAGCTTGATCGTAGAGAAATCTCGGATGTCCACACATTTTTTGGGCTGCAGACGTCCTCTTCAAAACACCTTGCTCTCTCTCTCTCTCTCTCTCTCTATATATATATATATATATATATATATATACATACACACGTACGTACGTACGTATGTTCTTCATATTCCAGATAGAGGGCAAAGTGCCCATAAATTTATTTTTCTCCCCAAAAGCAATCGACCTACAACATAATGGTTTTGGACAGTGGTAGTTGCCGCCAAGGGTGAGTGGGTGACCGTCTTCTTCTCAGAAATGCTAAGCAATGTCATTCAATGGGCGGGTATCTCATCAATCATGTTGTGACGATGACAACGATTTTGAGAAAATAAGATGAAATTCTAGTAGAGTTCTCCTATTTTTTATTTATGAAAAAAAAATAGAGACCTAGAATGATACCAATAACTAAGATGATGTCATATAACATGGAGTACCAATACATTAAGACTCCGTAGAACTTTCAAAATTACCCACTTATAAATTGTAGTTTACATACTTTGCCCTGTACTAGTACCTTCCAATGTTATATGAAAGACCTAACTGTATCCATCGATATATAAAGTTGCAAGTCAAAGCGGGGCATCAATAGGTAGACCTGTAAATGGACCGGATTTTGATCCAGACCAGCTTCAGATCCGTGGCTATTGGACGAGTTTGGATCTAACATTTTGATCTGTTAATCCGTTAATGATCCGAATCTTTTAACCCATTTATTTAACGGATCAAATATGAATTTAAGTCGATCCGATCCGTTAATGATCCGTCTCGTTTTCGAAATAATAAAATATTATTTTTATTAATATATTATTATTTTTAAAAAATATAAAATATAAAATGTGAAGAATTTCTTAAACAAATTTTTTGCAACAATCTAAGGGACAGTCAATCACCCAAGATTCCAAGAAGCATTAAGAATTTTGATAATATAATTCTACTTTTTTTTTTTTTTGGAACAAACCCAAATAGGGAGATTTTCATTCAACTAAAGCCAGAAATGGCCATTACATATCTTCCCTCTACCATCATGGGGTAGATAAAGAGTTTGTGGTAGTAGCACAATAATACATAGACTAGGTCCAATCATTTGACGGTTTCATGCTCATAAAGGGAGCCTATAGACTATTAACTACTACATAGTAAATAGGCAGAGTAAACTAGACTTGATGAAGCTCACTAAAAAACTAGAAGCATAGCTCCCTAACAAAGCAGGGAATTATTGTAATCTAAAAGACTAAATTAAAATAGTAGCCCAACCTAATGGGAGCCCACAAAGAGAGCCCACGCTCAAACTTGAACAGAAGTGGCCCAAACCCCAGGCCCAGTCACATCTCCTCCGAACGGGTCATAGCACACCAACAGCACAGCCCCGCTAGGATGCTGTCACTGCCGCCGCAGCCAACTAGTACTCCCGCTTCCACCACCAAAACCCAGACGCCATCAACGATCCAGAAGTCACCAACATAGGAAAAAAGGGTTGAAAAACCCGAGCATCCAATGCCATGACAGTCGCAGAGCCGGCGACACCAAAGGGGCGATGAAGACCGAGGCATCTAGAAGAGGTGACAACAACCCAGTACCAAAGAACGCACCGGAACCTGACACCAAGCGACTCCAGTAATTCGATCGCAACCCCCTTCCGAGTTCCACCAAGCACTAGTATCACAACTCCCATCCGGCAACAAGCCGCACAATATCGGAGAGGCTAGGGGCCAGCTCAGACATTGGGCTGCCGCCGCACCTGAGCAGCTTGTAGAAAGACGACTTCTAGTCTTAGGTGGCTAGGGTTTCGATGCCTGCGGCTTGCTAATCCAATGTTTGTAATTCTACTTTTTGTGATACTCTTCATGTTGTTTTAATATTTTATTAATATCTTATGAAGTATTATGATATAAATTTAATATTACCATTAAAATTTTAAAATATTTGAAATTATAAACGGGTAGGATTAATGGATCGAATATCCATTAATCTGGCTGATACGGATTTAGATCGAGCTATCAATGATCCGCTAGTTTAACAGAGTGGGTTTAGATCAAATTTTTTTTTTTAAGTAAACGGATTTGGATTTACATTAATCCAATCCAAATCCGGTTCATTTACAGGTCTATCAATAGGTAAGAGCATCTCCAACAGTGATAGCTATCTTGATAGCTAAAAGTAGCTAAAATTGGAATATAGCTAGTTGAATATTGAGTTATGCTCCAGCAAATACCTAAAACTCAAGTTAAATTTAACTTTTAGTTAAATTCTATCTCCTCTCTAGCTAAATATAGCTAGGTCTTTTAGCTAAAGCTAAATTTAGCTTTTGTTTAGCTAGTCTGTTGGAGATCAAACTTAGCCTAAAACTAGTTAAATTTCAAATTTTTTTTGAAATAAGTATTCTGTTGGAGATGCTCTTTGCAAATTGAAGAATTGGGACTTACCATACACCAAGTACTACAGTAACCAGTATGACAAAATACATTAAATAATTGCACCTAATTCAGTTACTTAATTGGCTACATAAAAGAAAGGTCCATTAATTAATATCTAATGGAAGATCCATTCTTCTAAGACATTGCACATTTAGCACATAGGCACGGAAATCAGGCTATTTAATTGATTCGCTACCAAAACCCTTAAAAGACATCAGGGTTGAAACGTCCAGCTGGGACACAGGAGTACGTAGTTGTTCTACAAATTAAATCCTCATTCAGCTGCAACTGCAAGCCATACTTGTAAATTTCTAGCTTCCGCAACTGCTCCTTTTGTTGATCCACCAAGTCCTTCAGGTTCTTCAATTCCTGGTCTCTCCCCTCATGCTCTTTATACCGCTCATTCTGCACATGCACAAAACGTTTGAGAAAGATGTTCTCTTCTAGCAGTGCGTCCTTTTTCTTTTTCAGCATCATATTCTCCTCCTCCTTTTGACATTTAGTTTGAGCAATCAGGGCAGAAACACGTGCACAGGTCGATTTCTCGAAACCCTCTAGCACTTTCGCCGCTCGTGCCCTAGCATCATCGACACTAGTAGCACTTGCCATCTCTTTGATAGCCAAGTCGATCCATCCCGGGCCATCAAGACGAAGCTGTTCTACTTTTTCAGCAGAACTTGAAAAATCTTTCTGTTTTTCGGAAAGGTCGTTGAGGCTCTTGACTGTGGCATCCAAATCGTAATGGGATTCTTGTAGTGATCTCTCGAGAACCTGGGGGTCCATGTTGGGGAAGAGAGAACGAAGTTGAGAGAGTACATAAGGGACCCAGAAGTGTTGAAGTGTTGAGTGGTTGACTCGTCGGCAGAAGAAGTAGTAGAAGAAGAAGAGCAGCGAAGTCTCTTGGAGAGATAAGGCGGCGATGGTGATGGTGGAAGATCTTCAAAGGACCTTTTGCTTCCACACAGTACTACTGCTGCAGAGATCTTTCTTCTCGATGATTTGGGATTTTAGGGTTCTTGATATGGATCTCTCTCGGTTTTTCAGAAATGCTAAAAAGCAAGAGTGATTATGGACTAAAGAGCAAGAGTGATTGTGGAGATAAAACGAACGTATATGTAGGGGCATTCCAATCCATATAGGATTTGATGAGTAGAAATTCCAAATTAATTGTTTCCCAATTGAGAAATTTTTAGATTAGGCATATCAGCCACATAATACGCCCAACCAATTATATTTCTTTATTTTTTAATTGTATTTTGAAACCATCCATATTTAATTAAAATGAAATACCAGCACTGATTGGCTAGTCGTACCGCCACGTGGCATGCCTGCTCTACCTAAGAATTTCTCCAACCAATTAGCTGTGGATTTGGACAAGGTCTTTAACCACCACGTCAACATACATTTCCCATCCTGCCCGTCTTTTTTTTTTTTTTTTTTTTTTTTGAAATTAGGGTTATGCGGATGTCTTCAAGGCTTGATTAATGAAAATGATGAATACACAGGGGGGACATAGTGCTTAAATCTCATATTACAATACACCTCAAGAGGACATTCTGAATCATAATAGGAGTCTCTACAACTACAATATATTCAAAGGGACGAGTCCAAATGCTCAAATTTGACTTAACAGGAACCCACTTCCCCATTAAAAAGATTAGTATGCCAACTCACCCAATTCAATGGTAAAAAATCAGTTATGGGATCCGAAAATTTGGTAATTGCAAATTATGCCATTGAGGGTCAAAAACCAATTCCAACTTTGTTTTTTCAATCGTCTCTCTCTCTCTCTCTCTCTCTCTCTCTCTGAGCCATTGAGGAACCACTGGAAATCTACTGCCACCATCTCAGAGTGGAGGGATGCTGGTGACAAAAAATTGCATAGAGGATTTTGACTCATCAATGAATGCGGACTGGAGCGGGAGCTGACTAGGAACAATCGAGAAGCTTCTTTTGACCATCGGCTTGAAGAGTGACCATCGGCTCGAAGAGTATGGGGTACTTGCAGAAAACTCTCTGATGCCTAAGTCAGTATGTTTCTTAGTTGAGTGTAGTAAAAGGAATCAGAATGGGATAGTTTACCTTGACATCGAGCCAGCTTTATATAGGCGATCGATGACTTACTTGGATGGCAAGCCGCTATTACTCCTGCTTTTATGGTCACATTTACTTTTGTGGTGACCCAAGAGAGGGGTCCCAGAGCGCCGCGACCCTGAGCCAATGAGAAACCGACATGTCACGAATGACATCCTTATAACTCATCAACCTGAAATCGCAAGGTCTTTTTGGGTTCAAATTGTTGGTTTACAAAACACTTTCTTGGACAAGTCGTTCTAGCAACCAAACAACACATTTTCAAAAGCAGAATTTGAAATGGGCTAAGAGTTTTGAGCTTGCAATCAGAGCCCAATTTGGAAAATAAAACAAAACACTAAGTAACTACAAGCATGGGAGATGCGCCCCAGGGTTACGGGTCTCCCGGAATTTTTGTAAACGAGTAGAAAATAAATAAACAAATAAATTAGTGAAAAAGTAAATAAACAAGTTACTTTAAAATCCGATAAAGGACCAAAACCATTTCTTGATAAAGTCAAAGAAGAATACGCCAAGCTAGGCATGTGCCTCCTCTATATGCTCCCCAACCACATCCTTGAAACTTGCACACTGTTATAGGGGTGAGCTTTCGTCCTTGCATGCCCAGTAAGGGCCGACCCAACCATGCTAGGTTTGAAAGATAATATATTTGAAAATATTTACTACATAATATTGTGCACGTTTATCGAAAATACTTTAAGAAAAAGAGCTAACCACAAACATTTGTTTTCTTTTATAAAACATATGCAGTATGTTTCACACAATTTAGAGCTCTGATATACTTACCTGTGGGCTAAACTCAAACAAATCGGTGACCGACCTGGTTCGTCATCCTTCGAGAACCAGCCAACTACTCTGTAGTCCTAGTAACTACAAGTAGCGAAAGTGTCCATTTCCTCGCCCTGAGTCTCCTATGACTAGTTCACTGTCTGTACTCACTCTTCCTCGACAAACATAGGAGCACGGCCCCCTCCGAAGGTTCACGGTTATCGACACTGTGGGATCCCTAAGAATCTACATGTCTAGGTCTCATTCACTTTTAGGTCACAAGTATAAACATACAATGACGTACAGTATCTCAACATATAAGTCTAGCCTCAGTTTTCGTAATAAGCAATTATCAGTTATGGAAATACAGATATCACGAGGCATCGACTAATGAACAACCAAAAGCATACTTGCAGGCAACATATTATTATACTAGAGCATTCCACATATAGAAAAGCCTCTAACAAGGAAGGGACAGCTCACCCTACCTGGAATTGGAGTGCTCGGCCAAACTTAGCTTTATTTCCGACTTTCGATACTTCTTCCAATTTCATGTGCACACGCTCGAGTCCCTTAATAAAAATTGTATCCGATAAGTAATCAATTTATAACTCACTTTAAAATTCACCAAATAACCCATGAACGATAATTATCAAAAACCATTCCCGAACAACTCACTTAGAATAGTAAGCTCATTTGGGATATGGTGATCATACCTCTTTCAATAATATGGTTCGGGTTAAGTATACTGTCTACCCTTCCTTTCTTTTAGTAACAATTACTCTTACCATTTCCCAAATAATCCAAATGATCGATGTAGCATTTGAATCACTCAGGATATGGTGATCATACTTGGCACTTTCACATTCTTTTGTTTAGCACTTTTACTTTAAGAAAATAAAGCACAGCTACCATTCCCGAATGATTTTGTTTACCAAGTTCCTTCTAGGATATGATAGCTAAGAGAATACTTTCATTGTTTTTGTTTCCTTAACTTTAATAGACTAACTTAAGCATATGAAAACCACCATTTTCTTTATCAACAGCTTCTCAATATTAACATCAATCACAGCATTTAGTTTACGTCGTAAAATTAATCCAATCTCAATTTCCAAACTGTTTGAGCCTTGGACCCAAAATTGACATCTTAAATTAATTTCATTCAATCCATTTTCCTATCAATTCCAATCTACTCAACAACATATCCATAACACCATCAACTCAATATTCCGATTAACAACAATAAGATCACCAAACCCGGGCCCTTACCATTCTTCATTTCCAAGCTAAGAGTTGAGTCACCGCAGCTGCAATCCAACTCCAACAATTATCTTGACTCCTAACATATACAATAAGATCAACAATCCATCTCTTAACCAAATTCTCTCCATAAGAGAGTTCTTGAACCCTTACCGATCCTTAATACAAATGGAACTGACCCATCAGCTCCTCCCTTCCAGAACTCCAAAAACGCAGAAATCCACATCCATTAACCATCTGAATTCCTAGCAGACAATACACGATCAATGAACAACCCTCAACCAATATTCCATCCAAACACAGGTCGAGATTCTTACCTTATTTCGATTTCAATCGAAACCGACCCAGTAGCACATTTCTTCTCCAAAGCTTCAATTTTCCAGATTCCACAAATCTCATATTCCAAATTAGAGAGCAGTGAATTAGGATTTTCGATTCACAATGACTCATGGCATTATCCAAAGGGAGAGGGTGAAATATAGCTTACCAGACGAACAAGGTAAGCCGGTGGCTCTCACGGCGGTGCTGGGTGGCTCCGGTAGAAATTAGAGGTCTAGGTGAGGGCCTATTCTAGACATTGAGGCGCTTACTACATCCACGGTGATTGGGTAGCCCAGGCATGGCTGGAAATTGAAAAACGACGATATGCAAAGCCCCGGGTTCCTGCGAAACTCATACGTCGTTTTCCGACTTCGGTGGGTGGCGAAACTCCTTGGTTTTGCTCCTCGTTGCTTGCTGAGTCAGGCGGTGGCGTCGTTGTGGCGATGTAATGGTCAGAAATCGATGAAGGTCGAGCAACAATGGCGTCGCAGCCTTGGGTTGTCATGCGCGAAGGCTGCCGGCGATGCATGTCGACGATAAGGCTCAGGCTTGGGTCGGATTTGGATGCTAGATCGATGGTGGTCGTGGTGACAAGAGCGGGTGGCCGGAGATGGAGCCTCTAGTGGTAGCAGAGGGAAGAAGAAGATAAAGAGAGAGATTGGGGAGCGAGAGAACACGGCCGAGTGGGGAGAGGAAGGAGAGAATTAGGGTTTTGGGTGCTTAAGTTTCTATTTATACTGGTATGTGTAAAATGTAGAATTTACCCTTCCGACGAGTTACGCAATTCTCCTAGAGGATTACTTCCGGGTTTTGGACTCGTAACTTTTCTTTTATTTTATTTTTTTCGTCGACAACACCCTTTTTAAATTCTCGACTTCGCCTTAAGTCCAAAACTCGATTTGCTTAAAGATTCATCTCTTTGTAAAATAACTCCGACAATCCTTTATTTCGGTAACACTTGGCGATCTTTTAGTCTCAAAAGGAAAACTTTGGCCCAAACTCAGATTATAAGGTCCAAATCGTGATCTTGAGACCAAAATAATCTACAAAGTCATTTCCTTCACTTAAATCACCTTGCGGAAAAATCCTATTGGCGAAAATTACCTTTGAAAATTAACTAAAATTTTCAGGGGCTCACAACTTTCACACTTATGATGATAATCATTGCTGTATTGGGGAAGGTTAATCATGACTCATTTACGACGGTCATTCGTTGTACATTCATAACTGTAATCATTGCGCATAGTTATTATTGTAATAATCGCTGCATTCATGAGTGAAATTTAATAACATATTAACTACGGAGTTAATCGCCTTAATTGTGGGCAGAACGAAAGTTGACCACTCTCACAATGCCTCATAATTTTCTCTTTGTACACTCATCCTAAAAGGAAATTTCCATTCTCTGGCTGTTTCGAATCTTGCCTCCAATATTTCCTCTAGCCCTGACCGTCCTGATTCTTTCCTTGAGCCATGGCTGCCCCGATTCTTTCCTTAGGCCCTAGTCGCCCTGAATCTTTCCTCGGGCCCTGGCCTCCTCGATTTCTTCCTCGGGCCCTAGCCGCCTCGATTCTTTCCTGTGAGGTGAAGATTCAATTTCAGCATGAGACATGAAATTACCCCTATTTCCCTTTGAATCTGATAAGCAACGTTTTATTCTTTTTGGCCACTGGCCTTGGGTATTTACTTTGGCCACTGGCCTTACACATACAATTTGATAACGCTGACCACAAATATATTTCGAATATAAAAGGGAGTAAAAATCAGAAATATGGTTACTAAAGGAAAGAACGCTAGTCTACATTACCCGAACTTTTGTCTCTTTGGGGCTTGTGTTCCATCACTCCTAGTCCTTAGTGATAGAAATGATATTTCCTAAGGTGCAGCTCCCGCCATCACTTTTTAGGGAAAAGTGGTTCCCACAGACGGCGCCACTTGTTGACTATGAAAAATTTCGTAGAGGATTTTGACTCACCAGTGAATGCGAACTGGAGCGGGAGTTGACTAGGAGTAATCGAGAATCTTCCTTTGAGCATTGACTTAGAGTTTGACCGTCGGCTCGAAGAGGAGGGGATACTTGCAGAAAATCCTCTGATGCCTAAGTCAGTATGTTTATTAGTTGAGTGTAGTAAGAGGAATCAGAATGAGATGGATTACTTGGACGATGAGCCTCCTTTGTATAGGCGATGACTTACTTGAGGGACGTACAAGCTGCCATTATTTCTGCTTTTATGGTTGCATTTATTTGCTCACTTATGATGACAATTATTGCTGCACTAATAATGGTTAGAGAAAATATTTCAAACAGTACCCGAACTTAGGTCGACTCTTAACTTCAGTACCCGACTATGCAAAACTATCACTTTAGTACCTCAAATTTGAAGCCCGACCCAATAATGGTACACCCCGTCATGGACAACGTTAACTAACAATCCATGTGCTATATTTAGAGGGGTATTTTAGTCATTTCATTACCCAAACTTTCTCTTTTGCAGATCCTTCCTTCTCCTCCTTGTCTCCTTCATCTGGGTTCTGCAGATTCCTCATTCTAGTCACTTACTCACCTATCCTCCAATTTCTTCACCTCTGATTAATTTGTAACAATTTGGAGTGAAGAGGCTTAGCTCTACTTGAACTTGAACAGTGAACCACGGTGGTTTAGTAACTCCAAAATTCCAATTTATGCTAACCACGGTGAGTTCTAACCAAACGTCACTGGAAAACATGGCAATTCACCGCAAAACCAAACATCTTCTCCTCTTTGATTATCTCTCCCAAGTTGACAGATGGACAAGAAGGTACCATAGGCTTCTTCACCTTGCCAAGACGAAGCTACCGCCACCGATCTAGCTTGCAGCAGTGGCTGGTGTCGAAAAATATGCCGGAAAACCAGAGAAGCTTTCGGGCTTTGTCCTGCCATCGTTGCTGCTAGTTCGGAAAAGGGAGGACTGGGCTTTGCTTATTGCATCCTCGAGGAAGCTAATGGCGCTGGTGATCGGAGAGTGAAGAAATCGTCGATTCCCCGTCGGAACTAAAATAGGTCGATGTCAAAGTCGGTCTGGGTTTGCAATTTGATGCATCTCGAGCTAATCCAATACCTATTAACCAACGCAACATTCAATCTTCCTCTCCCTCCTTCCTTCGATATGATCACACAAACAAGAAGCAATTATGGGGGAGAGGATATCTCACCTGTTGCACAGGGAGGGGGAGAGAGAAAGAGAACAGTGAGGGAGAGAAATCAAGTTGGTATGAATAAGAAAAAAAAAAATATGGGTTAACACATCGAGTGACCAAAATACCCCTCATGGTTTGCCACGTGGCTTGAGATTTAACGCCGTTATTAAAGGTGTGTACCATTCTTAGGTCGGGCTTCAAAATTGGGGTACCAAAGTGATAGTTTTGCATAGTCGGGTATTGAAGTTAGGAGTCGGCCTAAGTTCGGGTACTGTTTGAAATATTTTCTCTAATAGTTAATCATTGCTTACTTATGACTGTCATTCATTACACATTTACGATGGTAATTCATTGAGCACTTATAATCAAAATCATTGCGCGTTTATTACAGTACTTAAGGCCGTAATCATTATTGCCTTCATGACCGATATTTACCACCAAAATAATGACCGAGTTAACTGCCATAATGAGGGGTCCAAAAATAGTTGACTACTCCTACAAGGGACAAGTTCCTTTGCTACAAGCTTCTCAAGAAGCTCCTCAAATGCTTGCCCACCGTCGCCGTCGATGCTCTGCCTCACCCCTTCAATTTTAATCAATAGCTGCCAAATGCTACCGCCAAAGGTGGAATCGGTGCGAGCAGGCCCTTAGCAGATCTCCAGGATTGGTTCATCGGGATTCTCAATGACGAGCTCGAGAAGCTCAATGTTTTCTACGTTGATAAAGAGGAAGACTTCATTATTAGTTTCCAGTTTTTCAAGTTTTATTTTTTTGCTTTGATTTGGATGCATATGAACACTAATAAGATTGAATTGAAATGAATGATTAATAGATTTGGTTTGCATGTTATGGAATTGGAGAAGTATCAATCTTATTTTTTTTTGTTAAAATTTGAAGGGAATTGGAGTAATATATACTAAATGAACATGGACGAGGGAAATGACAACGGTGACACCAAGGAAGGGGATTGACTAAAGATGAAATCTTCTAGGCCACCGCTCTTGGTTGGTGCATCAAATGGGTACGGAAATAACACGCTACTATTCTCGTTTGAGCCTGGAATGATTTTGTCTTAGATATTACTAGTTCTAGTTCTTTTGCATCAATCTAGAAAATTGAGTTAGAAGCTTACATTTCATGGTAATACTACTTACAGCTGCAAGCATCTTTTCTGGTTCTCGATGATGTGATGGATGGCTCTCATACATGGCATGGCCAACCTTACTCATTTAATTGCCCAATGTTTGTGCCAAGAATGAACATATGTAGTGGGTCTACGATCCATCGATTCATAGGCCCCAAGGCATGGCTGCATTCTTCAATGAAAAATGTGTAAAAGAAAGAGTAGTGGTCCATGATCTAAATACTACATCTTACAATTTTTTTGTAGATTCTGATTGGTTATAAAGGTTTTGGAAAATGGTGGAAGATTTTGTTAGTTTATTTTATTTTATTGGGGGTAATAATTCTTTTATTGCCCCTCAATAAAAGTTTTAAATTGATGTAAACTCCTTATCTTCTTCCTTATCAAAGTTTTATCTGTTTAATTTTAGAGAGATAAGTCTCACTTCCTCCAAATAAACTTTTATTACCCCCCAATAAATATTTTATTGCGGGACAACAATAGTTTATTAGGTTTTATTGAGGGGCAATAATAGTTTCTGACGATCTCTCCGGTGACCAAGAGATTTCCGACTACTTTTTTAGGAACATCTTGTGAGATTTTAGGAGAAATTTAGTGATCGGTGATCGGATTCTGGTGGCCGGTGCAGGAGTCCGGCAAAGTCTCTGATGACTTTTCTCTCTCTAAGTGACAAATGAGGGAGCCCAAAATAGTCTTAAAAATAAATAAAAAGCCAACAAAATAAACTTAATTGGTATTAAAGGAAAAAATGAGTAATCATATGGGTAATAGGGTAAGCTTATAATTTGTTTGGGAAAGTGGGATTAGTGTAGCTCAAATTTAGGTAAATGGATATTTTCTCTATATTCAAACATGCACCAAATAGCAAAGAGTGACATATCAGCTACTCCATTTGCTTTACAATAACGGTGGCATATTGGAAAGTTAAAGCAATGTCGTAAAACCAATAAAGTAGCTTCCCAATATGTTGACGGCCAGAAGAAAAAAATCCAACGACATGTTGTTTCATCCTGCCACCTGGAGGTTTCAACCAATTCATGACTCGTAGCCTCGCTAGGGTAGATAAGGCATATTGAGGATGTAGACCTGGACAGAGCCCATTTGTCCTTACCAAGATGTGGTAGGGATTTATTGTACATAAAATACCCCTAAACTTTAAATAAACTACTGATAAAATAACTAGATCACAAGCCTACTAGCAAAGACCCATCAACACAGCATAGGCCATGACCTAGCTATCCCTTTAGCCTCCATTGCATGCTGTTGGGCTTGTACCACCACCACTGCCGAACAACCATGCCAGCGAACCACGGCCGGTACCAATGGTCAAACCATGCCAGCATCGAACCCTTCTGCCGCCAAACCACATCGACATCGAGCCAGGCCTATCGAAGCATCCCACTGTGGAAACATACCCGAAAACAGTGGCTGGATAGCCGCTGTCCCTAGATTCCAGTCGGGTCTAGAGTACATCCTAGATTGCCCTTGTCCTCCACCGAGCCTCCACGATTGCGACCAAAGGCGGATCCAATCGTCGTTGGCCTGAATCGGCAGTTCTAGACTTTCCCACATAATACCACAAGTTCAATATCGTTCTTCTCCATCTCAGCCTTACTGTGCCTCGTACCTTCACCGGTGGACTAAGAATCTAGACCTACTTATCCAACAACGACATCCCAGAGACGTGCCACCGGACGGAACATGGGAACACAAATAGTTCTTCTCTTCTTTAAAAATGCAACTGTTCTTTTCTTCTCCAAAAGACTCCCCATCTTATCCTGTTAGAATTAAACTAGTCTGCAACCACATGCAAATAAGAAAAATTTTCTATTGTAATTTTAAAAATATATATATTTAAGAAAAACATAAAAAATAAAAAATAATTTGCAGATAGTGGGTAGTTATCTGTAGAGAAAATGGATTTAGTGGGTATTTTTCCCATGTACTTGCCTCTTTCACGAATTTTTTCTACGAATGAAATTTTTTGCTAATTGCGGTCTAGTGACTAGGCTCATCCACATTAGCTTACGTACTCATCCATATTAGCATGATGAGTCAACTTTTACTTTTCCACATATCAAATTTACCTATAACAATATTAATCAAAACAATCAATAATTTATGAGTCAATTAATTGAGAGTTAATGTTATTTTACATTAATTTGTATTCATAAAAATCATACCAATTATAATATCTCATCAGCACAACAAAACCCTTAATTGATGCATATTTATTAAAAATATTATAACTTAAATAAAATGATCATACATTACCATCATTTTTCTATACTCTATATCATGTCTCTTTTCTTCAATCTCCTTTATTCTCATCACTTTCTTCTTGTTTTTACACTTCAATATAGAATTGTCATGTTGTTCAACTTCATTATACAATCAAATAGATATATCAGATGGGTATTTCATAAGAAGGTCTTGATCCATCTAAAGTGGTAATACTCTAAATTGATCCATCATAACAAGCTGCAATGATTCATTTTCCCCCTACCTTTTTATTAGGAACCATGTTTATTTAAACCTTGCTTTTATTATGAGAGGAAATTTTGTATACTGAGGTATGCTGCTTTTCTCTCTGCCTCTCTCACTAGAGGTATCTCACTCACGGCTAACCAACCCTAGTGGCGGCGTTATCCCTATGATCAAACAGGCTAGGCTTGCCCTCTTCTTTGGTCTTCCTTTAAGCGACGGTGATCGTTTCCCCGTGGCTCTTTTTCCTTTGCTTTTGGTTTTCTGGTGGTGAAGATCAATTCTAATGGTGGATCTGCTGGCGGTGTTGATGGAGGCACTGCTCTCGCTTTGCCGTTCTGTGGTGGAGGTGGTGGTAGGCTCAGTAATGATGGTGGCGGGTCGATATCAAGATCGGCTATGGCGGGTGCTGGTGGTTTTGTCATTGAAGGCTGGGACTTGGATAGGCGAGCTCTGCAGCAGGTTTTGAGGGGTGGTGGTGCTGCTATGGTCAGGACTTACTACTGCTAGTTGTCTTGACAGAAATTTGGCTGGCATTGGAGACGGATGCAAGGTTAGTGGCGGCGGCTCTGCAAGGACTGAGGACGTGATGCTTGCTAGGGTTCTCATTGGTTGGGGTGATTGGGCCCAAATTGGGTGGCTTGGAACCTGAACTTTGGGTTATAGGCTTCTTTAGTTAGGGGTGTGGAGGATGGTTTGTCATCCTCTACCACAAATATTGTTTAATGTTGTTTTTGGGTCGCAAACACTAGTGCTCGGTTGAAAATATTTATTTAATTAGCTTCTGAGTATCTAGTTTTTGTTAGAATAATGGTGCATAGATTTTGTAAAAGGTGGGTATACTATGGATTGCGGAGTTCTATTTGTCTAGAATAGGATATTTGTAAGTCCTAAATGACGGCTCTTTGCTGTCGACCTCATAGAGGTGTGTCGTTTGGTACTGCTTACTGAATTATAAAATCAGGTTGACCTCTTTCGATTAAAAAAAAAAAAAAAAACTACCTTGCTTTTTTTCATTACCTTGTGTGTAGATATATATACCTATTACAAAAATAATATTTTAGGAATGGAGATCCATTTGCATATCATAAAAAATGGTAGGGTAGTGTTGGTTTCTTTTTCCCTACTTATTAAAACTCAACTATGGACTAGTCTATTACTATATCTCTAAGTATTGTTGTGTCAACGACGATACTTAGTTTGTCTTATTTTTTCTTTTTTGACTCTATGATATAGATACCTTATATTGTTTCAGAATTTATTGACCTTTCATGGAGGTATACATGATATGTTTACATGAATTTAAATGCATATTGTTTATTATAATTTTCCTTGAGTAGATTTGAAGAATTTGATATTCAAAATTTAAATATTTAAACTGAAAACAAAAATCCCCAATTATGAGATTTTGATTTGTTTCATTTATTTACCTTGAGGGGCAAAATGGACAATGAAAAAAGTGATTGAATTGCAATTAAAAATAAAAAAATGGATGGACTACAATGAAAATTGATGTAGCAAATTGGACCTTGATTTAAATACCCTTTTTTTATTTTTCTGTTTTTTTTTTTGTAATTTGACTATATTATTCCTACATATTTTATGAGTACTAAAGTTTATTAATATTTCAGAGTTATTTTGGTACATTTTTTTAGTTTTGGATAACATGTTCTCTTAATGATAGTAAGTATATAGTAAGTATAGATTAGAGATTTTTCTATTGTTCTTTTCTGATTAAGAATTAAGAACATGTTCACCCATAAAGCTTAAACTAAGGTCTCTCGATCTTTTGTAAGCCGTCATGGAAGAAAACAAGCAATCATGCCATCAACTATTGTTGCTCTAATCGGTTCCACTAACAAAGATTTGGTTTGCATCGATCTAGAAATTATTGCCAGTTGTCAGTAACTTGATGTTAAAGAAGTAATAGATTCGTTGCCCAAAGACAATATTTTTTTTTTGGAATAATAATCCAAAGACAATATATCAGAACATGGTTTGACTGGGTGTAGGAGCATAAAGGACAACAATTGAAATTTGAGAAATTCTATAAAGTTAGATAATTTTGGTTGAGCATGTTGTGTTATAAAATCGTATTTGTGATTTGTTTTGTGTAACATTACAATTTTGGATAAGTTTTTTTATCGAAATAGGTAAGCCCTTTCATTAAGTTCAGCAAGCAGTACAAAAATGAAACACCCCAATGGGGTCGACAGAAATAATCGTTCCTTAGAACCTCTTGAAATCTCTATTATAGAAGAATAAACATCCAAAAAGTCCCCATTACACCCACATTTTAGAAAATCCATACACCTTTATTCTAACAAAAATCAAGAAACCTTGAAACAGACATAAAATGGAACCAACTAAGGCACTGGTTTTTGCTACCCAAACAAAATTCAAACCATACTATGGGCCATAGAGCCCCAATTCATCCAGACCACTTGAAACCCTAGAGCAGTGGTCCCAGATCTATGGCACACCTGCCAATACAAGGCCCAAACGGCCCAGCTACTCCAATCTTCGACCTGAGTAGGGAAATAAGCTTCCTTGCCGCCGCACCAGCCATGAATGCCACCACCAAGTCCACTACGTTCACCCCAAATGCCCATAATACCGCCGCACCTAGGACACCCGACGATCAAGTAGCCATTACCAACCATTCCAAAACAAGAAAGGATCGATTGCAACTCCAGCAATGGCAAACCTCCACTACCATTGTCAAATTCATCCCATAGCACCTTCAATAATTTCTGCCACCGAAGATCAAAGCATCCAAAGAGTGGGTACTCGATCCCATCAGTCTGAGCCCTCGATGAAAGAGATCCTGATGCTGTCGACACAACCTCCATATCTCTAACCCGAACAGCCTGGAAACTAGTAAGCACCAGGCAGTCCAACCAAACTGATTGACATCAATCAGGCTCCCATAATCGAAAGCCAGCAATCTCCCTATCCCAGAAAAAATCCAAGACTCCTATCACACCTTCATATGGAACAAAATCCACCCCCAGAGCCTCTCCACCAAAAAAGACCAAGAAGGAGGTGGCAAGAAGCAAAGTCAGTCGGACTAACTTCAACGCAGCCATTAGACAACGGCTAGGTATAGTAGAAAGGATGAGCTATCTACCAAACCCTAGCAAAGCACTCTAGGTCATCAATTGCGGAATTTGCAATTTGTTGGGTGGAAAAACTAACATATAAATAAACTAGAAGTCACAATTTTGGATAAGTAATTTGAGAGAGAGAAAAATATGGTAGCACAGAGATAGAAGAGAGAAGGAAGCTGTTGCTGTTGCTGTTGTTAGAGATAGCAAGAGAGGGATAGAATATATTTCACTAAATTAAAGACAAACCAAATCAAAGGAATTAGAAACAAGAAGTATAATTGTTCATAAACTCAAACTAGAAACAATGAGTTTACAGTGCGAGAAGGAGATAGAGTATGAAGAGAAAGGGTAAACAAGGGAAAGAATGGCAAGACAAATTAAAGGGCTGTATATTAAGAAGAAAGACATGTGTAAATATCTTGTCCTAAAATATAATTAGGATTCTAAAGTATAGCCCTAATTAGTCCATACCAAGCATTTAATTATTCATCTTGTCCTTACCAAAAATAAGTGAAACCAAGAATTAGAAATGGTGAACCACTATAGGTCCACATGTGGTCGAGTTGGTAAGAGTTTGTAGGTGGGAAACTCTCACACCCGGGTTCAAATCCCGCTGACACTTATTGGAATTTAAATCTCAATTTATTCTTAGTGACCATAGGGGAGGAAGCATTTTGACATGGCCCCCTATGGCACGGATTAGTCTTTGGGTCTAGAAAGCTTTTGAAGATACTGCGTCATCTCGATTGATAAGAAAAAAATGAGAAATAGAAATGGTGTTATATCAACCTTGTTAGCAATGACTGAATGAGAATTTTTCATTACTGTAAATAACATCCTTACGCATTGATTACTTTTCACATGATTATTTTTCAATGTATTTAATGGATTTTCAACGGTCAAGACCTCTTTATTATTTATCAATTCACATTATTACTTTCCATCAACAACAGGCTCTCTTCAAGATTCAAGTGAATCAAGTAAGGTCTGAGAAGAATGTGGCAGATTTATTCACCAAATCACTGCCTAAGGCCACATTTGAGAAACATGTGAAAATCATAGGAATGTGAAGACTTTCCAAGCTCCCTTGATTAATATAAAGATCAAGGGGAGGTGTAGACGTCAGGGGGAGTCTAACACACATATGTCATTCTCAAATATAAAAGGTGCGCTGTGCTTTTTTCCTTCGACCAAGGTTTATTTTTTGTCCCACAGAGTTTTTATTGTTACTTGGCAAGGTTTTAGTGAGGCAACAACTCATGCACCATTTCGTCTTTGACTTGGCAGTTGGCACAAGGGGGAGTGTTAAAGGAAAAATGCGTTATGTGCCTTCGTCAAAGTGATTGACAGAGAGGGAATCAAGTAATGAGCAATCACCATCAATCAACATGGATCAAGGACCAATCAGTAGTTAATGTCATCATTGTAATTGATATTTCCATTGTAATTCTCTCCCTATATAAAGGTGCTATGATATGAAATGAGTGACCAATTCCAATTGTCATTTTACTTTAACATTTTCAATGTAGTTAATGAATTTTCAACAGGAATCTTCCTTATGTCTTGTACAAGGATGAAAATGTGTTTCAAAAAGGATTGAAGCTTGACCCAAATTTTGTGCCAAAAGCCCAAAACCCTTACACAGAGATTACTATTTGTTTGTTTGTTTTTTTTGTTTTTTTTTTCTTTCAAATTTTACTTTTGTAAATCAATTAATATTTTCATGCATCTGAGCACCAAGAAAAGACCCTTGAGCATGATGCGAACTTTTAAAATAACTAAAGTTTTGTTAAAGGAAAAACATATTGTGTGCCTTCGTCAAAGCAACTGACGGAGAGGGAATCAAGGAATCAGTGATTACCATCAATCAGCACAATTATAGATCAATCAGCATTCAATGTATTTAATGTAATGTAATTAGTATTTCCGTTGTAACTCTATCCCTATATAAAGGGACTATGAAATGAAATGAGTAGACCATTCCAATCTCCTTTTTACTTTAACACGTTATCAGCACGCTCAGAGCAAATAAGCCAAGAGAAGAAAATTTTAGCTTCGGGAAAAAAAAAAAAAAAAAACCCCCCAAAACCCTAGAGAAATTTTTTTTTCTCTTCTGCCGCCACCAATAAAATTTTTTTTTTTTTAAAAAGTCCTAGCAGCCCAGTCACAACAGCATCTCCACTAGCGCAGCCCACCCAGCGACCACCGCCTGCATCACCGTGCCAGCGCTCACCCTTCAGCCTCGATTCCGTCACTGGTCCCTATACCCGCGTTGCTGAACCTCGCCTCCGATCCCAGCAGCCCATCGATCACCTAGCCGCTGCCTCGCCCCGGCCACGCAGCCCCGATCGCTGTCTCTGACAGAGAGGACCAAGACCACGTGCCTCCAGCCTAGCCTGCCCACCCTGTGCGCGCACAACACTAGCTTCCCCACCTGCAGCCTGCCCACCCCAGCTTAACCTTTGCCCTGCACAGCCCTTCACCAGCGCAGATCTCAGCGCCTCCTTACCTAGCGCTGCACAACCTATCGCCGCACACAACCCATCTGTACGCACGCTTGCGCAGCTCTTTACACAACCCATCTTCTTAGATCCCCGAGACTGCTGTCCAGACTCTCGTCCCCGTTGCGTCTGCATCCCAGAACACCTGACTCCGACGTCACGCTTGACGCTGACAACGCACCGAACACCGTCTGCTGCACTCTACTCGTTTTTGGGTCTATTTCTAGTTGGGCTGTTGACCCAATCTGACTATTAAAAAAAAAAAAAAAATCCTGGCTGACCGGGCCAAAGTAAAGACCCGGCCCAAATTAAAAAAAGAAAAGAAAAGAAAAGAAGAAGCAGGGCCAAAAAAGAAAAAACAACAGAAAAAGAAAAGAAAAAAAGAGAAGGCCCAAAGAAAAGTCCAGGCCCAAAAAAAAAAAAAAATCAAAGCCCACTGCTGAAAAGGGAGAGGAAGCGGCCTAGTTTCATAAGCCCAAAAACATCGCTACGCACGCCTGCATCAACACGCGCGTAGGCTAGGATTGTTTTATTTTTTTTTCTCAGAACCAAGTATGTTCTCTTTAATTTATTTAATTCCATACTATGGTAGATTCTCATTATTTATTTTCTTGAGCATGTTATATATTTTATTGTTTACGCTTTTATTATAAATTTTTCGAGCATGTTTAGTTAGATTATATTAAGCATGCTTTGTCATTTATGTTTTATATGATTATCTTTAAGCATGATTTATATATTTTTACTGTTTAGTAAAATTTCAAGTATGTGAATTTCATTTACGCTTTATAATTATGCGTACACATGCATTTTCATTATGTTATTGCTTATATTTTTTAGCATGCCATATATACTTTGTGATTTATGCAATTTTTAGCATGTTTTATTTTATTTACGCTTATATAATTTTCCTATGCATACTTTTCCTTGCTATGATTTATTATTAAATATGCTATGGCTATTTTTAGAATGCAATATACAAAAATTGCGTTTTGCCATGATAATGAAAATTCATGCGCATTATACACACACTTACTGTGATAAAGTACTTTCACATAGCATCGAAAAAAAAGAAAAAAATGTGACCACTACGAATCTTGGTCTTGAAATCTAATTCATACGTTTGGAAAAAAATTCACGTGGATGTCTTTATGACTGCGTAATTTATTTCTTCTCTCTTGTTTATGTAGATGGCTGATCCAACTCGACCTGAGTTTGACATTTTGGACTAAGACGGACTTGAGTACCACCGTTGGGTTTCCGATGTGGAAACTGCCTTTGTGGCAAGAGATTACACTGCCACCATTACCAACCCTAAAGACAATGGACCGTCTGACAAGGTGAAAGCAAATGCCTTAATGTTTTTGAGGCGACATATTGATCCTAGCCTCCGCTGGGAATACCTTCAGTTTAAGACAGCCAAAGAACTGTGGGATGCCCTTAAGGGACGTTTTGGGAACATTCATGAAACATTGCTCCCAGAACTGACCGTTCAGTGGAATGAAATCTGCTTGCTTGATTATAAAAGGGTAAATGACTTCAATAAGGATATGTTGCGCCTAAAAGCACGTCTAAATTTCTGTGGAAAGGAACTCACAGAAGATGATATGATCCAGAAGACTCTTTCCACTTTTCCTTATTCAGCAATTATACTAGCGAACCAGTATAGGCTGGAGTATGATAACAAAAGAATCACAACCTTCAACAAGCTGATCAACCTACTGCAAGTGGCTGAGAGGCATAATGAGGTTCTTTTGAACAATAATGCCAGGCCTGTTGGGACAAAGAAAATTCTTGAAGCTAATTATGGCAAAGTGAAAGGTGGACAGAACCCCAATGCAAAGGGGGTTGGACGTGCTGATCCCTACCCACGTGGCAACAATGCACCATGTGGAAAGGGACATGGGGATCATGGAAACAAGATGCCTAAGGAAAGAGTTGACAATGAACCATGCTATAGGTGTGGATTCATTGGGCATTGGTACAAGAACTGCCAAGCAAACAACAGAGTAGCAGCCAATTACAAGAGGTATAGAGAGTCTAAAGAACAAGTGGCTCACTATATGGAAGAATGAGGTCATGACCTAGACGTCAACCTTACAGTTGCAGACTCCAATGGTAAAGAGGAACTTGCTAAGTCAATGGATGCTCTCAATCTTGACTGATCTGCTTTATTCATTTTATTTTCCAAAGACAGTTGTGAAGGCATAATGCCTCATTTTTAATTAGACTATTGTTTGGTCTTAAAGTTTATTTTCAATCATAGATTGATGAATAAGATTTCTGAACAAGACCTTGATTTGATTATCGTTGGCTTATTAATAAATTTTGAATTTTATTCTGAAGCACTGAATTTATTCAAATTTATTTACTACACATATTTACATGGTTCGACATAGCACTATAAAGATGTAAAGCAATACATCTACAGAAAAATTATTAGAATGAAAAGAATACCATTCTACGCAAATAGAAATACTCTAAAGAATATGAGTTATATTTTCTAAATACCTCCCATTTATTTGTAGGAATGAATGGAGGAGAACTTGAGTGCTTAGATGATAGTGGGACTACCCACACAATATTAAGAAATAGACAATTATTCATTGAACTAATAGCCTATCATTCCTCTGTGACTACTATGATTGGATTATAAAAACTAATAAAATGGCGAGGAACTGCCAAATTTTTGCTACCTAATGGCGCAACATTTCAAGTCACAGACGCTCTATATGCACCAAGAGCTAATCGAACCTTGTTAATGTTTCAAAGCTATTTGTGCTAACGATTATCCAGTAAAAACACACCGTGAGAATGGAACTGAATACCTTGATATTACATCTAATGACTGTGGAAGGAAACACATCTTAGAGAAACTTATGAGTCAATTTAGTGGACTGTACCTTACTACGATTCAGATCATTGAATCCTATACTGTCACCAACAATGAAATGTGGGACACTGACTCATACAGGCTTTTGCATGACCGCCTATGGCACCGAGGTCGTGACATGATAATCCGTATTTTTCAAGAACTCACACGGACATCCCTTCTTTCGAGTGAAAAATGGAAGAAAAATCAGCCACATTGCAAGGTGTCGGTTCTAGGATTGCTCAAATGCAGTCATTGCTTTCTGAAGTACCAGAAGCACTACCTCCCTCCCATTATGCCTCATTGACTATTTCAAAGGCACATCACTTGTTTTGCAAAGCCTGCTCTTTAGCAAAAACAGGATCGAGACCTTCCTATACTAAAGACAAAACAAAACATTCCATTCTTACAAAAGATACAAAGAGATGTCTGTGGACCTATCCATCAAGAATGCGGACCATTCAAGTACTTTATGGTTCTGGTGGATGCTTAGACAATCTGGTCACATGTCGTTTTATTGTCCACAAGAAATGCTGCAATACTCCTAGCACAGATTATACGTTTAAGGGCTCACCTCCCTGATCACCCTATCAAGCCTATAAGGCTTGATAATGCTGGAGAGTTTACATCAAAAGCATTTGATGATTATTGCATATCTATTTGGATCGATGTAGAGCATCATGTACCCCATGTGCATACACAAAATGGTCTCACAGAAGCCACCATCAAAAGGCTACAGATGGTGGCTAGGGCATTGGTTATGCGCACCAACCTGCCTATATCTGCATGGGGCTATGCAATATTGAACGCAGCTTTACTTATTCGTTTCAGACCCACAGCTAGCCAACCATTATCTGCGTACCAGTTGGTAACTAGATATGAGCCTGACACTTCACACTTACGCATATTTGGTTGAGCAGTATATGTGCCTATTGCGCCCCCACAGCGCACCAAAATGGGTCCTCAGAGACGATTAAAGTATTTATGTTGGATACGAATCCCCAACAATTATCCGCTATTTGGAACCTTTGACAGGCGATCTCTCTACCGCTAGATTTGCGGATTGTCACTTTGACGAGACAGTCTTCCCGTCGTTAGGGGGAGATAGGAAAAAGGATTTTCCAAGGGAACGACAGGAATTGTCGTGGTTTGTCCCCACTCTGTCTCATTTGATCCCCGCACTTCACAAAGTGAAAGTGAAGTGAAAAGAATAATCGATCTTCAGAACGTAGCAGATTCGATGCCTGATACGTTTACTGATATCGCAAAAGTGAAGAGATCACATATATCAGCTGCGAATGTGCCTGCAAGGTTAGAACTCCCCAACAAGGGGCACGGTGCCGCAGATAGAGGCACTGCAACCGCACTTAGTGGAGGTGTGGTTGAGGCCGTGGCTCCCCAAGGAAGCGGGGGAGGTCACTTGGTTTGATTGACACTCACCCAAGGAAGAAAAGGGAGAGTAAGCCACAAACCAATCATCAATCTATAGAATCCCTCACATGAGATTATCTCTGATTATAGTTATGTCCATAAATCAATACTAGAGGACGCTCCGATGTTTGAAATGATTCCAGAGAACAAAGAAATCTCAAAGGATTACGAGAGTACGTATGAGTTGATAGAAAGATCTTCCATACACATTGATGATATATACTGTTGCTCAAGGACTCATAGAGCACGATGATATCGAACCATGCTCTGTTGAAAAATGTCAACAAAGAGCAGATTGGCCTAAACGGAATGAATCAATCCAAGTAGAATTAGACTCTCTGACAAAGAGACAGGTATTTGGTCAGGTAGTGCTAACCCCACCAAGTGTAAAGCCTGTAGGACATAAATGAGTCTTCGTTAGAAAGTGTAATGAGAAGAATGAAGTCCTAAGGTACAAGACTCGCCTTTTGAAGCAAGGTTTCTCACAACGCCCTGGAATTGACCACGAGGAGACATACTCTCCCGTAATGGACTTTATAATGTTCCGCTACTTAGTTAGCTTAGTAATTTCCGAAGGACTGGAAATGCAGCTCATGGATGTGGTTACTGCATATCTCTATGGGGATCTAGATTCAGAGATATATAAGAAAAGTGCCTAATGGCCTTACATTACCCAAGTCAAGTGACTCTAAATCACAGAGTGCGCTTGCAATTAAGTTGAAACGCTCACTTTACGGATTGAAACAATCCAGACGGATGTGGTATACCCGTCTAAGTGACTACTTGATTGGGAAGGGATATAAGAACGATGAATTATGCCCCTGCGTATTCATAAAGAAAACAAGTTTCGGATTTGCAATTGTAGCTGTATATGTCGATGATATGAACATAATAGGTACTCTTGATGAAATAAGAGAAACCGCGAGCTACTTGAAATCCAAATTTGAGATGAAGGATCTTGGGAAAACTCGATTCTATCTAGGCCTTGAACTAGAACACCGAGTTTATGGAATATTAATCCACCAGTCTGCATATGTCCAAAAGTCAAGCGATATAACATGGACAAAGCACATCCTGCTAGCACTCCCATGATAGGTCGAAGTTTGGATGCAAGGAAAGATCCATTTCGTCCAAAGGAAGATGACGAACAAGTGTTGGGAGCTGAAATTCCCTATCTAAGTGCAATAGGCGCATTATTGTACTTAGCCCAATTTACTCGACCAGACATTGCATTCTCAGTGAACTTATTAGCTAGATTTAGCTCAGCGTCAACGCAGCGTCACTGGAATGGTATCAAGAACATCTTCGATACCTAAAAGGAACCATTGATTTGGGACTGTTCTTTTCCTACAGAGAGACAAGAGGGACCGCATATGGAACTGCAATCCCTAAAGGAAATGTTGATGGCGAAAGCGCCACTCACTACACTGAAACACCAAATGACGTTTTGGTTGGTTTTGCTGATACTGGGTACCTCTCTGACCCACATAAAGGTCGTTCCCAAAATGGTTATGTACTCACCATTGGGAACACGACGATATCTTGGAGATCAACCAAGCAAACCCTTGTGGCTACCTCCTCAAACCACTCAGAGATCATTGTTGAACATGAGGCGGTTCGTGAGTGTATATGGTTAAGAGCTATCATTACACATATTCGAGGGACTAGTGGTTTGATTTCTACCACTGAAGAGCCTACTTGCATTTATGAAGATAATGCAGCTTGCATCGAACAGATGAAGCTAAGATATATCAAGAGAATAATACAAAACCCATATCGCCAAAGATTTCCTACAATCAGTAACAACAGACCCTTCTCAAGATTCAAGTGAATCAAGTAAGGTCTGAGGAGAATGTGGCAGATTTGTTCACCAAATCACTGCCTAAGGCCACAGTTGAGAAACATGTGAAAAGCATAGGAATGGGAAGACTTTCCAAACTCACTTGATTAATGTAAAGATCAGGGGGAGGTATAGACGTCAGGGGGAGTCTAACACCCACATGGCATTCTCAAATGTAGAAGGTGCGTTGTGCTCTTTTCCTTCGACCAAGGTGTATTTTTGTCCCATAGGGTTTTTATTGTTACTTGGCAAGGTTTTTAGTGAGGCAACAACTCATGCACCATTTCGTCTTTGACTTGGCACAAGGGGGAGTGTTAAAGGAAAAACATATTGTGTGCCTTCGTCAAAGCAACTGACGGAGAGGGAATCAAGAAATCAGTGATTACCATCAATTAGCACAATTATAGATCAATCAGCATTCAATGTATTTAATGTAATTAATATTTCCGTTGTAACTCTATCCCTATATAAAGAGACTATGAAATGAAATGAGTAGACCATTCCAAGCTCCTTTTTACTTTAACAAGTTTGGATATTTTATGCTATTTGCCTATTTCTAATGAATGAGCTCAAAAGTTTCAACACCTAATTCGTGTCATTTATCAAATGACACAGTTACTTTTCAAGATATTTTGTGGATTTTCGATAGCTTAGTCGACATGTTTCAATGTCTTACATAAACTTCAGAAACTTCATTTTCAACAAAATTGTATTTCGACTCCCACTTTGAATCTTGCCTGATTTGAGCAACAACCCTTTGCTATAGCAAATGGTTTTTAGGGAGATTTCACGTTTATAACTGTCTTGTCATTATTATGCAGGGATGAAAAATAAGATCTTAAAATATCAAGAGAACTATTGAAAGATTAAAAAATGTGTGGATTATTTCTTTAGTTTCTAATAAGGATTGCATGCAAGAATCTCAACGCAAAAGAGGTCTCATTTATTGGTTCACCTGATTGCTGATTCTATGCGTGTAATTGTATCTAAAACACTATAAATAAGCTAATCTTTAAGTTAATTATTATGTAATTAATTCATTTTTATTTATTTTACAGAAAATAAGCGGAATTACTGAAACTATGAGAAAATGGAGCAAATATGAATTTTCGACAAAAGGACGAAATTATCGTAGCGGTCAAATGTGGTCAACGCTAACAAAGACAAGAAAAGGGAAACAAATATTGACTAATTAATTAATCAATCGGGAAAATGGTTCATACGGTACCCCGCCTTTGGCTCCTTATAACTTTTGGTACCTGACAAAAAAAAAATATCAATACGGTACCTGAAGTTCTCTGCCCGACCGAAGATTGGTACATATGGCCGTTACCTCCATTACGGAACCTGCCAACTGGCAATTTTCAACTTAAAATGACCAATTTACCCTTTATTTTAGGGAAAATAGTCCGTACAGTACCCCACCTTTGGCTCCTTATAACTTTTGGTACCTGACAAAAAAAAAAATATCAATACGGTACCTGAAGTTCTCTGCCCGACCGAAGATTGGTACATATGGCCGTTACCTCCGTTACGGAACTTGCCAGCTGGCAAATTTACAAGGGTACTTTAGTCCATTCACATATCAATTAATTTTTTTTTCTCTAAGCATTTTTCCTCTCTCTCTCATTATCCTTCGTCTGCTTCTCTCTCTCTCTCTCTCTCTCTCTCTCTCTCTCAGCACTGAAATTCAAGCTCCAAATCCAAACCCAATCGAACCCTAAACGATCTTCCCAACGAAATTCTGATCCAAATCCTCTCCTTGATTCCAACCTTAGAGGCCATCCACAACTCCCTTGTCTCCCGCCAATGGCGATCCCTCTGGTCCCGTCTCCCCTTCCTCGACTTCTCCTACCACCTCTTCCCGATCAACGACACCAAACCCCTCCCCATCACGAGCCACGGCTTCGCCGTGTTCGTCAACCGCGCTCTCATTCTTCCACCCAATTCTCTAATCAAAACCTTCCGCCTCTCTTTCATCTTCTACCAGTACTACACCTCCCACGTCGACTCTTGGGTGCGCTCTGCCGTCACACGCTTCCAGGTGCGTGAGCCTGAGCTCGATTTCTTCATCGACAAAGAGTACCATCTCTGGAGCGAGGAAGATCGAGCCCCGCATGACAAGTATGATTTCCTTTTCTCTGTGCTAAGAAACGGCTGTGTTGAGAGGCTCACGAGCGTCGATCTCGCGTTGCCTGTGAGCATGGCCACGGTGGGTGTGAGCTCAGTGAGGTCCATGTTTCTTGAGGATGTGGATTTGATGGACCAGATGTGGGAGCGTTTGATTTTGGGGCTACACCCATAGAGCTAGATTTAGTCAATGGAGAGAGACCAAGAGCCTAGAAGAAGAAGAAGAAGAAGAACCGGCTCAACCTCAAGCAGCCTGTCACGCCCCTGATTTTTCATCCATGAAAATCGATATATATAACCCCATAATTATATATGCGTGAACGTTCAGTCATCAATACAAAATACCTGAATTCTTTTTCCCTTAAACTTACACACATATTGATGCCCTGAACCCTCAAAGTTAATATACACTCGCTCCAAAGAGTTATATATTACACAAGCTTACGAATTAAATTGTCAGCAACAAGACAAACGTAATGCTGCTCAGAGTTAACTATACAACGGAAGTCCTTATCAATAGTAAAGTCATAAAAGACATGGCTTCCTACCGTAAAGCTGCCAAAGGCGCTACCTCAGCTTCAGCACGATTATCCTAACCTGCAGGATTAACCCCTACACCGTTGGAATGGTGCACCGGGTTGCCACACAACAAACCCGGTAAGCTTTTGCAAGCCCGTATGAGTAACTCAAACCACACATGCTCAACTCACGCCAAAAACGAGGAAAACCTTTCAACTCGCGAATTAGGAAAACATACCATGCTTCCAAAAACAATACTCTTTTCCCAAAAGAAACAACGAAAGTCACACCGTGACAAAATCATATAAATCGTTAACCTAACAATTCAAATATGATAAATCGATCCAACCTGGACAAAACAGCAAATAGGTCCAACCTGGACAAAACAACAAATAGGTCCAACCTGGACAAAACAACAATTAGGTCCAACCTGGACAAAACAGCAAATAGGTCCAACCTGGACAAACCATCAACACAAATAAATCATACCCATTGTTAACCTAACAAGTAGAATATGATAAATCGATCCAACCTGGATAAAACAACAAATCGGTCCAACCTGGACAAAACAGCAAATAGGTCCAACCTGGACAAAACAACAAATAGGTCCAACCTGGACAAAGCATCAATTCGGTCCAACCTGGACAAAACATGTACCCAGGAATCTTAAGTAACCTACTTAGATCCCTAAAGTACGATAGCAGACAGACTAGAGCTCTAACTGAATATATCGTAACCTGTCACCTCGGCCAAGGTTCAACCTTACGATATATGCTGCCTGAGGATGCAACCTGCAACCCCGGATCCTTAGGCCAACCTGACCCTCAGATCAAAACGTCAAATCAAATCAAAAGGAGAAATCACAACCTGTGACTCTCAGATCCTCAGACCACCGGTCGTCGGATCAAAACATTAAATCAACCAAAAAGGAGATATCACAACCTGTGACTCTCAAACCCTCAGACCACCGGTCGTCGGATCAAAGCATTAAATCGACCCAAAAGGAGACATCACAACCTGTGACTCTCAATTCCTCAAACACTTTTCGAAACAATAGAAATACCATTTCCCACCAATTGTTTTCCAAAAGTCCCAACCCAAAACAATAAAAAGCATCGCTCATGTATATTGTTCCACAAATCCACAACTAATACTTGAATACGTATGCATATATATACATCCCATAATATATATATATACACACATAGTCACCTACTCAGAAATGTCACTAATACCAACTATAGTTTGCAGTTAACTAAATAACTCTCAAAACAATAGGGTTAACCCGTTCGTGATATGAACTTCGTGAGATTACTCACCTCGAACTCCTGCTGCGTCTTCAATACAGAACCGAACCAAAACTATCACCAACAACTCGTCCAAATACTTCGTCAAGTACCTAATCACAATCGGTTTCCACTTAGTAATAATTCACAAATGATTTAAGTTCGAAACCCCTGTTTTGAACTAAAATCCCCAAAGTGGCGCCAATCGAGGCAAAACCACATCCGAGACCTCCTAAAGTCTTCGGAATACGCCCACGATCGATGTGACCAAGCCACAAGTCGATCGGACGCTCGTATCCTCACGGATCGAATAAATTCACCGATATGAAACGGCAAAAATCATAACAAATCCATTCGAACTCCAAAATTTGCATATGATATATCGAAACGCTCGTATCGACGAGTAGAAGACATATAATACCAGAAACAGTCCCTTAAGTGGCCGGAACACCGCCGGAACCCCACCACAGACGGTGGTGCACCGCCGCCGGCCAAAACTCAAAATCTCCCAAAACTCCCAACATCAAAAAGCTTCATCTAAGCATGCTTGTGAACTTTCATAACTGGATCGAAGTCAGAAAACAAGCTTAAGGGATCGAAAACTACCTCACAAGCCGTGAACAGTAATCCAATCCGAGTTGATCGAATTTTCACGTAAACCGGTCGAAACAAACACCAAGGATCGACTAGGGAGCTTGTTCTGAACTCAACCCAAGAAAATCGAAGCCGCACCGACGTCGGAACTGTGTTTTCCGGTCGGGTCCGATTTCTCCAGTCTGCACCGCCTTGAACTGCCACCGAGACGGAGAATCGCCGTAAGAGAACACCAGAGGGACGACCAGACGGAGGAGGCGACCCTGCTGACCAAGTTTCACGGCCGGAGACCGCCGCAGTCGGCCGGAAAAGTCGGGTCGGAACGCCGGGTTCGGGTCGGGTCAGTCGGTCTTCTTCGACTCTGAGGGCGCGGACGAGAGAGAAGAGAGAGAGGAAAATTATTTCCGGAAACGGAAATGAGGAAATGAATATATTTTTTCTGATTTTTCCTATAAATACCAAAATGGAAACTTCTTTCCATGGCCATAACTTCCTCATACGAACTCCGATTTACGCGTTCCGCATGTCCACGAACTCGTATCGACGCGCTCTACAACTTTCGTGAAGGAAGTTTTCGGAGAATCCCAACAAATAAAAAGTCAACCTTTGGCAACCCCCCTAAAACCATACTTTTTAAATAATTAATTCGTCCGAAACACTTCCGCTCCGTCCACGAGCCACGAAACCGTCCAACAATCATAAATTAGATTCCGGAAATTCCTCGGAAAATAAAATACAAATTTCTGGGGCATCACACAGCCACTCATGCTTGGTTGATCTATCGCCTCCATGGCATTCCCCTGTATTTCTGCATCAGAGAATGATGCTATGGAAAGTTCTTTAGTGTCAGGGATGTCAGAGATTTGTGGGCAGAATTTTGGATTCAGTAATATTTGTTTCTCAGAGTCATGCTCTATGTCGGGTGATGATGTTCAAAAGCTTTCAGACCTGCATTAGGTCCATGATTATTTTCTTTTGAGGATGGAGAAGAGATGAAATGGGGAAGCAGATTTGGTGGTGTTCTGGCACAAAGGATATGATTCTAAAAAGGAACTAGAACACCTACATTCAGAGAGTAAAATTTTCTCTGAGATGGTTAGTTTTGTGGATCAGTCTGGGGCAAAATATGCAGTTCTATATGTCTCAGACCCCATTAAATCAATCCAATATCCTTCTCATTGAGAGTTTCTCGCTAAAAGTGCCTCAGTAAATGCATTAGCCAATTCGACAACCTGTGATGAAGATCACACAAGCTAGATGAAATTAAACAAATCCCACATGAACTTAAGCAAAACCCACATCAGATTATTTAAGTCTTCTCCTTAATATGCTTAATCGGTATTCTTCTTTGTTAATTATCAAAGATAGGCCAGTATCCCCAAAGATGCACCACCGTCAAACACCATTTCAGCTATGTGGATAGCTTCAGTTGAGACGCTATAGAGAGAGAGATGGGTGTTTCAGACACCATTTCTTCTTTTGCATTCACCGTAAAAAAAAAAAAATTCTTTTGATTTTTTTTATTATATGAAGAAGAACAACTAAGAAAAAAAAATAAAGGGTAAATTGGTCATTTTAAGTTGAAAATTGCCAGCTGGCAGGTTCCGTAACGGAGGTAACGGCCATATGTACCAATCTTCGGTCGGGCAGAAAACTTCAGGTACCGTATTGATATTTTTTTTTTGTCAAGTACCAAAAGTTATAAGGAGCAAAAAGTGGGGTACCGTACGGACCATTTTCTAAAAAAAAAAAATAATTGATATGTGAATGGACGAAAGTACCCTTGTAAATTTGTCAACTGGCAAGTTCCGTAACGGAGGTAACGGCCATATGTACCAATCTTCGGTCGGGCAGAGAACTTCAGGTACCGTATTGATATTTTTTTTTTGTCAGGTACCAAAAGTTATAAGGAGCCAAAGGCGAGGTACCGTACGGACCATTCTCCCTAATCAATCTATGATTGATTAGTTAATTAAATTATTAGCAATGAACCATTTGTTCATTATGCAGTACGTGTGCTCCTCTTCTCTTTTCAATTAACCACGTGGTTAATTGAATTATTGCCATGTTCAAAAGTGCAAAACGTGTTCCATCATCCATTCTCTTTTTGCTCTCATCACCACCAGCCATGTACCATTATCTTTCATCTTGACCACAAAACACCGAACCACCTCTCACTATATACTAGTAAATTGACCCGCGCAACTATATACTAGCAAATTAACCCGCGCGATGCTGCGGGTTGTTTTTTTTTTTTTCCTAAGTATCATACATAATAGATGAATATTCACAATCTAAGAAACATAGACGCTACTTAAAATATAATTTGTTTTGTTGTTATTAATAACTTAGCAACAAATGAGATACAACAAATAAATTTTTTCTATGATTTGTAGGAATTTACGAACACAAAGCAGAATTGTTCTCCCTTAAAATATATATATATATATATATATTATTTCAGAAAAAAAAAAAAGCAGAATTGTAAAAAAAAAAAAAGGTTATGGCAGAATTGTAATTTGAGTGAAAATTCGAGGGTAAAACCGTCACTTCATTTTGTGAACAGTGATGAACAGTGTTAGTAGGCTAGGAGGTTTAGTAATTTTCTTGTAAGGGGTCAGGGTTGTGTCCCTAACCCAAATTTTGTGTAAAAGATGTTTAATTTAATGTAATGATGCAATTTTCATATGATGGATGCTTATATCAATTATTGTTGGGTTGAAATGCATGTTTAGGAGCTTAGTCAACTCTAGGGTGTGTATTTTGAGCATGTCTAAGACTGAGTTAGAGGCTTGACCCCCTCTAATTCCTAAGCTAGAAACCTTCAATTTCACATTAAAGGGGTTATAAGCATTGTGATTTACACTCGTTGCGTGATTGGGCGAGCGGGTCATTTAGTAGTCTAATTCCTCTATCTCTAGGCCTCTTGATGTGAATCAAAGACCCTTGAATCTGCTCTAATTCATGTCAAGTGAGTTCCTACGACCCTTGAACCGGAGTAGGAATATCATGAAAGGGAATTTCGGTCCTTGAGCCATGAACCGCCTTGGATACGACTACCGCCAAAGTAGGAGATTTGCATCTACATTATATCAGCTTCCGACACATAGAATTTGGGTGAAAGAACCTCCCTAACACCCGACATTCCAATTTATTTGGTTTAAACTTTTATTAATTTATTTGCATTTTTATTAATTGCTTTACATTCCACTACATTTTGTTAATCTAAAATTATCTCTCAAAATATTGAACTTCGACTCATTGTAGACCATCACTAGGCTCTTAGTTTTGATTAGGGTTTGGTGAAAACCAAAGTCTAGTATTGCTAAGGCTTGGTGTCTTAGATTAGCATTTTTTTATTTTTTTTATTTTTCTTGATTTGCTTAGTGACTTTAGTTCCGACTACCCAAGGATTGTGGGTTAGCCACTAATCCCTGTGATACGATAATTTTGGGCTTAATACTTCCCTATCTTGACACGATTTGTACGCTTGCGAGAGTTTATGAACCAAATTACTTTTCAATATAGTTGATGAATTTTCAACGGTTAGACATCTTCCATATGTCATGTATGAGCTTTAAGAACTTCATTTTTGAATGAAATTGTATTTTCCATCAGGATTGAAGTGTGGCCAAATTTGTGCCAAAACTCCTTTGTGTCTCATTTATTGATTGGCATGGTTACTTTATCCGGATTCTCTCCTTGGCTCTTTTGAGCATTGGTTATCCTTGTCTTTTAATATGACACATTGATTTAAATTCTAAAGGTTATAAATACAACACATCAGCATCTGAGTATTAAAAATGCTATTATTTTTATGCAGGGATGAAAAGTAAGACTTAAAAATATCATGGGAACCATTATATGATGAAAAAAAATGTGGATAATATCTTCAGTTTCTAAGGATTGTGTGCAAGAGTATCCAAGGGTGGAACTACAATTAGGTTTGACGGGGTCGGGACCCCCCCCCAAAAAAAAAGATTTGGGTTAACTACAAAGCACTACCAGACAACAGATTTTTTTGACAACTAAGTCCACAACCTTTTCCTCTATACAATTAAGGACAGACACTATTCTCCTTTTACCTTCTTCTTCTTCTTTTTTTTTTTTTTTTTTACACAGTATCAGCCTATAGTACACAGTATTAGCCTATCTATTTCCTTTCCAAACTAAACACAGTATCAGCCTAAGGACTAGCCTTCAACATGCCAACTTCACCTAACAACTTCCTGTCTAAGCGGCTACTACCAGGGCGGAATCACTGCTGCCTTAGTATGATAGGGGTCAGTTTTTATAGTAAAACAGAAAGACTGCTACTGCTTACTGACTGCTACTGTTACCAAAACATAAATGCAAAAATGGTAAAATATTTTTGTGACAGGGTACTGGGCACAAACTGAATTTATTTATTCAAACATAAATACAAATACAGAACCCAGAGCCTCACTCTTGGGCAAACAGCTAGAAGCTGTTTAGCTACTCATAACTGATTTACAAATACTTACTTGTAATATAAAGCACACTTCATAGACTGACTGCTACTGCTTCTTAGATATAACTATGAACTGATTTTAGAGATTTTCGAATATAGAACTGATGTTCCCGTCTTCGAATGCCTTCTAAGAGAAGCTAAAGCTCCTTATATAGGGAGCGGAACTCAAATTACAATTCAAAACAACAAAATGTACAGTATGACTCCGTGATTTCCTGCTTTCCTTAGTGCTCCTGCTGGTGGAGGTCGGCCGGGGAAAAGCAGATTCCTTCGGGTGAAATGTTTTTCACCTGCTTTTTGAAAAGCAAAAGTTTCTTTTGGAAAAGTCCAAAAGAACTTTCGGTGTTTTCTACACCTGCTGCTTCACATGTTCTCGTCGGTTTCTGAATTGTGACCAAGGACAAACGAGTCGTTATCTGCCTGGGCCATCCTTACTGTTGTTGCATTATCTTCGACATCTGTATCAACATACATTTTGTAGTGGTTGTCTGTTTCAAGCTTTTCCACCCATCGTAAGCATGCCAGTGTCGAATCTATCTTCTTTCTGGTAAGAGATAGGAATAAGTCACTATGATCGTATGCAGTGATAATGATTTTTTCTCCTGCTGCCAGGAAGGTATTGTTGACATCTTCAGAGATGATCTTCTTGATATATTCTAGAGTCATGGCCTTCATCCACGGGATGCTTGAGTTTGGCTGGCCATTGTACCCTACACAGGCTGGTTGAAGATATTTCCTTTGAATAATTCTTACATAATGATAAGGAGGAATATATTCAACTTCTCCGTTTGCCTTCTGGATCCATTCTGGAGGAGTAGATCTGAACTTCAGTCGAAGCATACAGTCATTTTTTCTTATATTTTTGACTGTGTTGACAATGATAGGCGGCAAACCTTTCAGATCATCATTTGTTTTAGTCCACAAATTATGGACAAAACCATTTTCAACAAGCCAGAGCTTGTGTTCTTGAGGATGTTCACTCTGAACATTAACCAGGTATCTTCCAACATAAGGACCTGAAACAATAAAGAGAGTTGGAGGAACCAGGTTTTCTGGATTATGTCTTCCTATCAGACTATGGAATTCATGCCAGCCTGATTCATTAAGTGCCATGACAGGAACCCTAGCACTTTCTGGACTTTCCAGGAAGAGGATTTTCTCTTTTCTTACAGCACTCTGCTGTATATGACTTTCTTTAAATTGTGGTCTGGCATTCTCATATAGTTCTTCAGCTAGTGCAAAGAGTGCCGGGAACATTAGACCAGTGCTTCTTTCTTGAAAGGCAAATAAGAGATTATCCAAGATTGCCTTCTGGTGATAAGCTAATCTCCTGCCAGTTCTGAACACAGGAGTATCAAAAGTTCTTAATTCGTAATTAAAAACATTTATAACTCCATTTGGAGTTGGTCTGCTTTTTGGCAAAGCAGCAGCCATCAACGGTCTTGATGAGCCTTTACCGTCTGCCGTTTGAGACGGGCTAGCCAATCCTTTACCCTGGGATTGATCAGTTGTGGCCAAGCCTTTTGGACTTAGCAGAAACCTTTTAAGAACCTTTTCTTTGGTTTCCATAGGATCTTCTTGAGGTTCATGTTCTTTCCCAGTTCTTTTGTTTCTGGGATTACGACCTTCGTCGTCTTCTCTCTGGCTGAACATTGCCATTTCTCTGGTCAATGCGTCTGGAAGATAATTCTTGTTTCCTGCAATTAATTCAACATTATAATCGTATTGGTTAAGAAATAATTGCCAGTTTGCTAATCTTCCTCTATCAGCAGCTTTATCAAGTTTGAAATTTTTGAAATTCTTTACTCTGGCATAATCGGTGCGGACAGTAAAGGGTTTTCTAAGAAAAGCTGGAGAATTTAAAATCGTTTTCTTGATAGCTAAAATTTCTTTTTCCCCTGTGGGATAATTCAATTCTGCAGGGCTGAACTTGCCGCTACAAAATTTGCAAATCTTTTCGATGTTAGTTCCAGGCGTTTTTGCCAGAACTACACCAGACCAATAATTATCACTCGCATCTGTTTGGAGGATAATTTCATCATTTTCTTCTGGTTGTTGAAGAGGAGGGAGGTTTTTGCAGAGATTTTTTATCTGCTTCACGATTTTTTCATCGTCTTCTGTGAAGTTCCATTTTCTTTTGGAACTAGTCTTAGGAGATAACATTGCTGTTAACCCTGAGATTTTAGGGATGAAATCTCTCCCGTAGTTTATGACACCAAGGAATCTCTCTAGACTCTTAGCATCAGGAATTCTATCTGGAAACTTCCAGATTTTCTCAAGGATATGAGGTTGGAGTTTTATGACTCCATTCTTGATGTTTATTCCTAGGAAATCAACTTCATCGAGGATAAAGAAGATTTTCTTTTCTCCTAAAAAATTCCATGCTGAACTATCAGCTTTACTACCTCATGGAGGTGTTTCATGTGTTCTTCTTTATTTTTGGAGAAGACCAGGATGTCATCTATGTAGACAACACAGAACTCCGCGACATGCTTGAAGATGTTGTCCATCTTTCTTTGGAAGATTGAGGGGGCTTGCTTTAGACCAAAAGGCATTACCAGCCATTCGTAATGACCTTGTGGTGTTCCGAATGCAGTGAGAGGAATACTCTCAGGATGCATCTTGACCTGCCAGAAACCCGACTTTGCATCGAATTTCGAAAAGACTTTAGCTCCTCTGAGCTGATTGATCAGTACTCTAACTTGAGCAATCTGATAGCCGTCTTTGACAGTCTTCTTGTTGACATCTCTGTAGTCAATCACTATTCTAGCTTTTCCTCGTAGATTTTCTGCATGATTTCTCACGTAGAATGCTGGAGCATGATGAGGGCTAGTGGAAGGTTGAATTAATCTCTTTTTCAGGAGATCTTCAATATCACTTCTGAATTCTTTCTGGTCTTCCTTTTTGTACTGAGGAATGGCTTTGACATGGCAGATAGCGTTCATGTCATGCAATTTCAATTCACAGACCACTGGGTCTTTTTTCCAAAACTTCTGAGGATTTGTATCCACATTCTGCTCTAGTAGTTTCTTGATTTTTTCAAGGGTGGGAATTTGTTGAGACTCAAGCTTGTTCTGAAAGTGCTTGAGGTTGTGCTCATGGATGAAACTGGCTTCTTCATCTTCACTAGTTTCTTCTTCTTCTTCAGAAGATTCTTCAACAAGCAATTCTTCTTGTTGCTTGATTTGGAGTATGGGTTCAAAGTTGGGTTTGTAGGGGGTAAGATCACCACTATTCTGTTGCGAGCTCTGATACCAGTGAATGCGGATCTAACCAATGCTCAAATAATCCAGAGGTTTTGTTCTATTTCTAGAACATATAAGAGATTATCAATATCTTCCTCTAGTTTATAGATTCTGGTTTGGAGTCTATAAATAATATCCCAGTAGTTGGGAGTATTTCTATTGAGATTATCTCTAAAGAGTTTCAATTTTCTCAACTTTTCTCTTTCTGTTTTTAATTCTTTGCTAGTATTTTTACAAATAGCAAGTAACTCTAGTCTGTCAACAATCGAAATTATGAATAGTAAAAATAACTGTTTACCTTCGAGTATGGAGGATGGATTGTACCTGCAATATGGTTAAACAAACAAATTCAAAAGCATGGGCCCACTACGCTCCGTCAATTTTCTTTTTACTGAAAGGAAAGATAAAAACTTGAAGAGAAAGTGAAACTTGCTAAAGACAAAATGTCCTTAAGTGTCTAAAAACAAATGTAGTGGAGTTTTTTGTGTTTTGGAGTTTGGTCAAGGAGGTGGGTGTAGTTTCCTCAAAAGATTTTGACAGATGTCGTGCAATACCATGTGTTGCAGTAATAAAAGCTTTAAAAATCATTTTATTCCTATATATGGACCCCCCCATACCACGTACTAGATAGGTAAGAGAAAGAAAAATATAAACAGAAATGTGATTGTCCATGTGACTACTATATTACATAATAAAATATTTAATTCAATTGGTTAACGAAAAATAATTAACAACTTGTTAGATTTTTTATTTATATAATATGCCACAGATGTTTGGGTTTTTAAATTTTAATGGTTTTGAATGTGAGAAATTTTATGTCTCCTCTATTGCGAGTAACAGTGGAACTAAATTTCCATTCTCAACTTTTTTCATTCTCAATTTACAAATAGTATGATTTTATAAGATTTTATAGATTTAACCATTTAAATGATTACTATCATCATGTTTTACTAAATTCTTTATTCATATGAGTATATGGATATTAAATTAAATTTTAATAAACTTGTAAATGAAAAATATTCTACAAAAACGGCTAAATTTAACATATAGTTAATTCCTGGTTCCGCCACTGAGTATCAATGCAAAAGATGTCATATTTATCGATTCACACGATTACTTTTCTGTGTAGCAAATGGGCGGATTTTCAACAGTCAATATATGAGCATTGGGAACCTTATTTTAAAATAAAATTGTGTTTTCAACCAGGATTGCGTCAAATTTGTGCCAAAACCCCTTACAATCAACTAACATTTTCATGCCTGAGCACCAAGAAAAGTCCCTATAACATCATGCATATGACCTTTTAAGTTAACATATTTCAAATGTCTTATGTCAACTTCAACAACCTTATTTTTCAACAAAATTTATTTTGACTCCCACTTTGTGTTTTTGTCTGATTTAGGTTAAAACTCCTTACTTTTAGTATTTTAGTATTTTTACGTGAGACGAAAAATTGAAAAGTAAGGTCTTACCATAAGATGAAAAAAATACGGATGATGTGTTCTGCTTGTAAAGAATTTATGCAAGAGTCTTAACGCAAAAGATACCTTATTAATTACTAACTTTTCGAGATGTTGGATTTTCCCGCGGTTGGCTGTGGCATGGCCGAGTAGTTAACATTTCCGACTCTGTTTTACACCCTCGGCTTTCTTTTACGGTTGCAATGATGACAGATTCTTTTTTTGATGCCACGTTAAATTCAAATGTTGATGGGCTGGTTGACGAATCATTTGTTAGCTTTACCTAGATGTATATCTTTTACTTTTCTTTTGCTTGTCCCAGTACGACAACCACTTATATATAGCCACGGCATGCATAGAAATTATACATTTGGTAGGGACTTCGAACTCTTTCGAATCCTAGATTCCCAGAATATAGCAACCGATCGAATCATCATCAATGTGATCAGGAGATTATTGGGTGTGTCTCATATATTGTGTTAGGGGTGTTTAAATTTTAAGAACTCTAAACCATCGATTAGAGACTCATCATTCAAACGTTTCCAGTAGAATGATATACTATTTCCATATATAGATAAATTAGAGTACATCAATGGGTTTCTTACATTTTTGTTTTTGTTTTTTTCATGTGATCAGACATCAGTCATCGTGTGTTGGTGAAATGATTGTTTGGTAGCCATTAGCCAGCACCAACCAGTCAACTATTTCCAAACCAGAAAAGTAAGATAGACGTCAACTACATGAGAGGGCAGATTGTTCTTCCTAATTGGTTGCAAGTTTTGAACTTCAACTATTTTGAAAAATCACCGAAGTAACAGAACTAGCTGTTGCTTTCAATCCATATTTGTGGCTTGCTTGATCTGCTTACTAGTTAAGCGGCAGGATCATTGTGCCTAACTTTCTTTCAATGGAAATTTGGTGGAGCAGGTTTATAAATGCTTCCAAATCTCTGACAAGTACGTAGGATCAAACATCTTTTGAGGATAGAAAGATGGGTGGGGAAGAAGCAGAACAACATGATCAGCAGTCACCATTGCTCCTTGGCTTTCCTTCAACAATGGAACCCAGTGAATCTATCAAAAGAACTGGTAATTTTATATCAGCCCATTATTTTTCAGTTCTTGGTTTCATTTTTTGGCTTCCCCGTGGAGCTAATAGTTCTCATTTTATTTGTATTACAAGTCATTGATGAATTATGGATATAGAGTGCAAAGAAAATGTTTAAATCTCTGCCTCTCTGGAAAAGGTTCTTTTTTTTTTTTTTTGGTTTGCATATAAGGTTCTTGTTTGAGGCTTATACAAGTTCATGTTTTTGGTTAACTGTGAATTTGAATGACAGTTGAGCAAGTCCCTTTTTGTGATTGTTTTCTTCTTGATTCCCTATGCATTTCCACAATTATGTTTTCAGCCCAAAAAAAGAAATGTATGCTTACTAGATTTCATTTTCACACCAAATCTGGACTAGATTAATATGCTTTCAATCAATTTCCCTTCTGTAAAGTTATCAAAGTTTGAACAATTTACGAACAACTTGGTATCCTTTCATTTCTAAAGACCTTGCCCTCAAATGTGGATTGCAATAGGAAGATTTGGACACAAAACAATTCAAATTTGGACCCATTAAAGACAATTAACCAACTTTTTTCGACTCTTGAAACATAACCATTTGAAACCCCTCAAGTAGTACTCAAACTCTTCTTGATTGATCAAAATTTTAGTTGGCTTAAAGCAAGGCTACTACTACTGAAATAGAACATTAGAATCTGCAGAATCAAATCTATGATTTGGAGGCTAATGTTTTATGTGAATTCTTGTGTATATAGGGACCATATGGTCGGCAATGGCACATATAATAACAGGTGTGATAGGGGCAGGGGTGTTGTCCCTGGCCTGGAGTGTGGCTCAGCTAGGGTGGATTGCCGGTCCATTGCTGATGATACTCTTTGCTTTGGTCACCATTGTCTCCAACAACATCCTCTCCGACTGCTACAGATACCCAGATCCAAATTCCCCGACCCGAAACAGGTCCTATTTGGAAGCTGTGAAGTTGTACTTGGGTTGGCATTTCTAACCTCTAATGATACAATCTCTATAACCAACTGAACGTTTCCTTGAACTCTCATAACTTTGACTCGTGTATGATGGAATATTAGGAGAAAAGCCGCAAACAGTGTCTGCCGTATTTGTACATGAGAGCTTGTATGGCACTGGAATTGCCTATACGATTACAGCTGCTGGCAGTGTCAAGTATGAAATTCTTACCAACCCTCTCACTGCTTTTGAGATAAATGGATTGTCTACTTTAGTGTCTTGGCTCTTTTTTTTACATTTATGTTAAGGACTTTTCTTCAATCTACTAGTTTAGTCCCTTGAGTTGTCTTCTGATATGCTTTCAATAGTTCATTGGTTTCAACTCAAGTGACCCGGTAGAATTCTTGAATGCGTGACTTGGTAGATTTTCTGAATGCCTCCTCACACATGCACCAATATGGAAGAATGTTGACATTTCTCGACTGATTATCCACTCTATTCCAACCAGACCAAATTTGGATTTAGTTTTACTCAACTTATCACTGTGTCAAACTAGTAGTTCAACTTGGTACAAGTTCAAAAACAAAAATTGATGCAAGTTCGGTTTTGAAAGAAATGAGTCAACAACCTGAAACAAAGGGAAATTTTGGGTCAGATGGTTGAATACCAAACTGGCCCAAAACCAGTTATTTTTTGCCTTCTGGACCAATTTTGAACAAGTTATGGATTATCCGAGTCATTTTCTTTTACACATTTTCCACATTGCACATTGCACATTGCACAAACTGATCAAGCCAGGAAATGTCCAGAGCAACTGGATACTCCAACTTGCTTGTTTCGCTTAGCCAGTTGCCTTGTCAATTGTCATAACTTCTTTTAGACAATTTGTCGAACACTTTACCGTGACCTATTCGCCTCCACATTTTTTGGTATTATTTTGGTCTGTTGGCACATTATCTGATTCTATCAAATTTATACTGATTGGTGAGTATTGGGACTTCAAATACGTACTTAAATTTTCAACTTTGTCTTCTTAGATTATGTGTCCTCATAACTAGTTTCAGCCGCCAAACTGCCTGCTACTTTTGTAAAGTAGCTTTCTGCTGATAGAACAAAAACAGAGTCACAATGATTCACTGAGGAGAAATAAAGTAGGATCAATGGGAACAAATGAAGCATGCTTTTGGCAACTGGGTTTTGGAGATGGTACAAAACTAGGACTATCATCAACTTGTACCTTGTCATACCAAGGTAAAAGAATATTAAAAAGGTATTCTGTTTCAGCATAGCCATATTATGTAAAGGAATAAACTTACCCACATTATTACAATTTTGCACTAGTCACAGTTGCATGTGTATCTAACTCTTTAGGAAAAATGAATAGAAAGGTGACCATGACAGCCATTCTTCTATTATTGGAAAAGATCCAAATAAAACTGTATACGTCAACCCTCTCACAGGTTTAGCATCCTAAAGGCATGCATAGCTGTAATGTTTTAATTAAGGTCTCGAAACCGATTGCAGCCATAAATTTTTATTCCATGGCCTTGTAATTTAGTTGACTACAGGCTTCTTTTTTCCTTAAGTTCACTCTTATCACTTGTTAGTTTCAAAAGGACCTGACAAAGTTTAGTTTAAGTAGACTTTTGGTCGTGCCTTTTTCAACTACACACAGACCAATGGAATAGAACAAGGGTGATCAAACACCCTTATAGGGATCTCTTTAGAAGGATACAAGGCCAAGTGATATATAAATGCATAGTAATGGCAAATGAAAACAAGTACCATACAAGGCATTGTGCTTAGCTGCATCAATGCATGTTTGGTATTATAGTCTTCTTCATTATAGTATTTCCTTTGCATGTCTGCAGCTTCATAAGCTACTATTAGTTGAATAAACATGGCAGATCAAAACCCTCTTTAAGTAGTCTATAGTGCTTCATGTGGTGACCATGACAATCCACTAATAAAAACTGGTAGATAATTACAAATCTTTTCTCAGTCTAAATCAGTAACTCTGGTCTTGAATTTATGGAGTTCTAGTAGGAAGCTCTTCATAATCAATCAGGAACCTTATGGAGTTGTGTGGCTCATATCGTTACTGCTGTTCTTGGATCTGGCGTTCTATCTTTGTCATGGAGTATTGCACATCTTGGATAGATTGGAGGCCCGATTTCAATGCTTTGTATAGCAATTATCACCTACATTTCTTCTTCCCTCCTTTCAGATTGTTACAGGTCTACTGACCCTGTAACAGGAACTCGAAACCACTCTTACATGGAGACTGTCAGAGTGAATCTCAATAGTAAAAACAACCAAACGGCCACCTTTTTTTTTTCAGCTTGGTCTTCTTTAGGATTTGCCTTCTGATTTGGTTTAAGTGATAGTTCAGGCAGAAAACAGTCCTGGTTTTGTGGTTTCCTTCTATATTTCAGCATGTATGGAATTGGTATTGCTTAAGTGCTTACTACTGCAATTAGTATGAGGTACTTGTTGCTCATGATGTTTTTCTCACTGTAATGAGAATATAAGGCCTATTGTTTTCTTGTCTTTTAAGCTCTCTCATTTTGTAGGTTTATTTATCGATTCTGAAAATTTTTATGTTTGTGTTCTGTTAATTTAGAGCTATTCTGAAGTCAAACTGTTATCACAAGGAAGGGCATCAGGCTTCATGTACATATGGGGATACTCTGTATATGCTGATATTTGGAGCCGTACAGATTGTTGTGTCACAAATACCAGATTTCCATAACATGAAATGGCTTTCGGTTATTGCAGCAATCATGTCCTTTGCCTACTCTTTTGTTGGACTTGGCCTCGGCTTTGCCAAAGTAATAGGTAATTCTTCCATTAGAAAAACTCAATACGACTTCATTAGAAAGCAGTGATGCTCTACCAGGTTGCCAAAATTATGAATAGAAATCAGGATTTTGGTTGCTCTTCTTTAAAGGTGTGATTACAATTGCAGAAAATGGGAGTATTAAAGGGAGCTTGTCAGGAATTGCAGCCTCTAGTTTTGCTGATAAATTATGGTTAATCTTCCAAGCACTTGGGGACATTGCTTTTGCCTATCCATACTCTATTATTGTTTTTGAGATTCAGGTCTACTTTCTAATCTTTTTGACATCTGTTGAACTTAGAAACAAATGAAAAAAACAAGGTTAACTTAGAAGCTGATATTGAACTGTGACATCTGTTGAACCATCTAGGATACGTTAAAGTCCCCTCCAGCGGAAAATCACACAATGAAGAGGGCCTCTGTGATTGCCATCTTTGTCACAACCTTATTCTACCTCTGCTGCGGTTGCTTTGGATATGCAGCCTTTGGGGATGACACGCCGGGGAATCTCTTGACCGGATTTGGGTTTTATGAGCCTTACTGGCTCATTGATTTTGCTAATGCTTGCATAGTTCTTCATTTGGTTGGAGGATATCAGGTACTACTACTACTACCAACTTTATGATATTGAAATATTCAAGTTGAATCATCATTTGGACTTCTTATAGTTATGTTCTTCTCTTCACATGTTTAACCTTCCAGATCTTTAGTCAGCCAGTATTTGCAGTTGCTGAGAGATGGTTTAGCAAGAAGTATCCAAACAGTGCATTTGTGAACAACTTTTACGGCTTCAAAATCCCAATGTTTCCGAGATTTCAAGTGAATCCCTTCAGGCTATGTTTCCGGACTGTTTATGTCATTTCAACTACAATAATCGCAATCCTCTTTCCTTATTTCAACCAAGTTTTGGGAGTGCTAGGCGCCTTGAACTTTTGGCCTTTGACCATATATTTTCCTGTAGAGATGTACTTTGTACAAAAGAAAATTGGGACATGGACCAAGAGATGGATACTATTACAGGCATTCAGTTTTGTTTGCTTTCTTGTGACAGTTGTGGGTGTCGTTGGATCAGTTGAAGGACTTATAAGTGCCAGACTTAGCTAGGGATTCATGTAATTTCTTCATAAATAAGGATTAAAGTTTGACCCAATTTGTGCCAAAACCCCGTATTTGTTAATTTTTACTTTTCTAAATCAACTAATATTTTCATGCCTGAACACCAAGCCCCGTAACATCATGCCTGTGAACTTTTAAGTTAACAAAAATTTAGATATTTTATGTTATTTTTGATGAACGAGCTCAAAAATCCGAGCACTTAATTCATGTCATTTTTTTTTAGGGGAATGGATATATTTCATTGATCAAAAGATCATACGACCATACAAGGTCAAGTTAGGGGATCCGAAGATCGCACATTACATTCATTGCTCAACTGATTGCACAACAAGTCAGACTAACATCCAAAAAGGTGTTGCAAAACTAAAATTCAGAAGGAAAATGCAAAGAAAACTAACAACTAAATTTATTCTAACACAACCCTAACTCTATGCATCTGCCTTGATCAGTTTGGGGCCTAGGGACTATCTTGGTGTACCCCTCCACCCGTCAATACAGTGAACAGCCTTGAAATAGGACCATGTTGAGGCCCAAATCACGCCCAGCCCAAGTGAGAGAGAAGAGAGGGGAATTGGACCATCCTAGACCCAATTCACCAGGTTCTAACCACAGCCCAGAGACCTAGGGGCCCAGAGGTCCACTACCTCAACCCTTCGTTTCCCCGCACATGCAGGCCGGAACTGATCCTGCTGAGAAACACCACCGCCCATCACCTCCTTGTCGGGTTTCCGCAGCCTTCCACCATCATAACAATCTGGGAAGGATCCCGCCTTGGGTCTAAATTGAGAGACAACCTCAGTCGCACCTCAAAACCCGAGTCACCGCCTCTGCTCCTCTAAAGCCCGGACCAGTCAACTTAATTAATGCCATATTAATAAGGTTACTTTCCAAGAAATTTAGCGGATTTTGGGTGATATAAACATATTTCAAATGTCTTACGTCAACTTCAACAACTTTATTTTTGAACAAAATTTATTTGGAAAAATATCCATTTACCCAAATTTGAGTTACCTTAACCCCATTTACCCCAACATCTTATAAGATTGCCCATATATAATATTTATTTAAATTAATATTATTTTACTTATTTTAGTATTATGTATATATTTTTAAATGTGCTGTCGAATTGTAATTGGTGGAAATCCAGGTACAGATACTCCCAAATGCACTAGATTACTGTCAATGAGAGAAAAGTCGAAAACCCTAGCATCAGCTTCTCATTTCGACTTTGCCTCCTCCCGAGTCCCAACCTCATCTCTCTCGACTCAACGAGTCAACGCCAACCTCTCCCAGTCTCCCCAGTTTCTCAGTTGACTGAAGATGCCTAGACTCGACGCCAATGAAGACTGACGACGCCAACTGACGCTGACGACAACTGTCTTCTCAGCTCTCATCTGATCTGAGGATGGAATCGATATGGAGAGTTAGTTCGATTTCGATTTCGAATTGATTTTGAGTTAGATTTTGGGTTCAGCTTGTTTGGGAGCATCAGTTTTGGATGGATCTTACTTGGGTTAATGGGTTCAACTTGTTTCGATTTGATCTTAAAACTCCATGACTGGTTCTTGGAGATTGTTTAATATTTTGATGAAGAAACTCGATTCTCAGTTTATTGGATGTTTGTCTTTGTATATGAACTATTACCCTACATCATTTTCCGTTTCTTGGGTTTGTTTATGTCAAAAATGTACCTTGTTATTCATAAATTTGGCCATGTTTCTTGGATTTGTTAGTTTTTGTAGAATGAACTTGATCTTAGTTTCTCTGCATTCTCTGAAAATGGGCGTTGTTCTTAGCAACTCGATTTTGGGTTCATCAGTTTCTTGCTCAGTGGTTTGAGAATTGTGGTTTGATTGGGAATGTTTCGATTTACAAGTCTGAAATCAATATTGAGCTGCTCTATTGTTTCTATTTGTATCTTGTTTCTGTTTGTATCTGATTCTTTACTGATGCTAATGATTGTTTGAGAATTGTGGTTTGATGCTAAATTTTGATTTATGTTTATGCTGCATGTTAGCTATTTGGTTTGGAAACAGATTGTTAGATTGTTGGAACTTTGATTTAGATTTGGAAATTGCTTTTTGGTTTGATATGTTGAACAGGTGGAGCAAATTGTTGATGTTTGAAACTTTGAATGTTTGATAGTTGATCCGTAGGTTTGAGTGTTTGTTAATGTTATTTGTCTAGTCGAACACAACCGAAACCGATCCGCACCGCACCGCAAAATGGTGTAACCGAAGTAAGTGGTGTAGGTTTTAAAAATGCAGTTGCGGTTTTAAATATAGCACAATCGAATGAAGCGGTTCGGTTGCGGTTTTAGCCTAACACCGATCGGCACCAAACCGCGCCCACCCCTGCTTTGTAACATGAGAGAGAGAGAGAGAGAGAGAGAGAGAGAGAGAGAGAGGTAGTTTTCTCCGGAATCCGGCCACCGGTTGCCTAAATCAGGTCACCTGTCGCTAGAATCCAGACGGAAGTTGCCGGAATCTCACCGGACCTTGTCGGAACATCGCGGACCCTCAGTAGAGGTTTTATTGGGAGCAACAATAAGTTTATTGCCCCCCAATAAAATGTTTATTGTGGTTTTATTGGGGGCAACAATAAGTTTATTTCCCCCCAATAAAACCTAACTTATGTATGATTAAGAATTATTTACTTCTTTTTTTTTGTACAGAATTCATTGTCTATTAGCCTCAACTCCAAAGTAAAATTAAAAATATCCAGAAATTTAATGTTCACTAGCAAAAGAAAATGAGAAGAACGACATGGGAGGTTGGTGCATAAGCTCATTTCTCTTCTCGGCACTTTGGCAGCATCACCAACCTTGGTCTGTGTTTGGACTCAAAATGAGCATTTTGGCCTGACAAGGCACGTCTCGGAGAAATTGAGCAAATGTCAGTGGCTCAAGCTATATATTGTCGACGAGTTCGAAATATATATTTAGAGGCTAAATAAAGCCTACTATTGAAGCATGGAAGCATGAAAAGTCAACTTTAGCACATTTTTCTACTTCAACTAGGAGAAACCGAGCTAAACAAGGAAGGAGGCGCGGCAGACTAACCAAACGAAATCCAAATGAGCTAAAACTTTCTAGATTAAATCTAGAAAGCCCAAGGATCATTTCTTATGTAGAGTGCCAGAGCTATTTTCGAGTGGAAGGCCTTCAAACAATCAGTCCAATTTTCTGCAGAAGCAAAATTGGAAAACTGGACCTGTAATCTCTGAAATTTTCCGGCCCAACCACTATACCAAAACCTCTGAAATTTTACCAGGATGATCTACAATCATAGTGGAACATTTGTTATGAAGAAGTCACGGTCAAAATCTGAATTCTTGATAGAGATATAATTGAAGGAATAAATGAGCCGAAAGTGTTTCCTTATCTCCAAAATTCATCATTCCTTATCTCCAATTATGCTTCCTTATCTCCTTATCTCCGAAATTCATCATTCCTTATCTCCAATTATGCTTCCTTATCTCCAAAACTCATCATTCCTTATCTCTGCTATCATTTGTTTAAGAATAAACACTTTGGCATGGTAGCCTATAAATAGAGGTTGCAATGAAACACTTCAAAACACAATTCATCACAACAATCTCTAAGATTATCCAAGCCTCTCTAGAGCAACCCTCTCCTTCTCTTACCCGTAGTCACACTCCAGTCCTAGTCTCCTCAAGAGCCGACAGTCAGTGCCCCCAAACCTTCTAGCCAAGCTAAAGCCACGCTTTAGCAAGTTCTCCTCACTTCCTAGTAGTTCTCGCTCTGCTAGATCTACAACATCGAGTATCGATTGTGATTTTGAATAAGCTCAGCAAAAGTTCTCGCCACGAGGCGTAAAGAATCCCACGACGAGGTTGGTGCTCTCCGTGTCCACAATCGCTTGAAAGAAGTTAGGTCAAGGGACACCCCCGACGACCCGACGACCGCACCCAAACGGTGCTGGCACGCCCGCACAAGAAAAGAGACTGTTGACCAGCTCAAGGAAAACTGGAGCCAAACATTTTGGCACGCCCAGTGGGACTTACTGCGAGCTGTAAATCACACCACTATTAAGAAAATGAGGTTGGTAAGGTATTGTGAATCATAACGGAATAGGTGAGGTCTCTTTTGTTAATATTGACCTAAACTCCTTATTGGTGCCTAGTTCAGGTCCCTTAAGGTTAAGGGCGGTTTTTATTAACACTTGTTGAACTGTCATCACACTTATGATCTTTCTCATCTTACTAAGTATAGCCTATGTGAAATGATGTCTAGAAAGGGGACAACATTCATAACAGGTTATTGAATCCAGAAGTGCGTGCAAATGGGCCTAAACCACTATGTTGGAGTAGTTCATGCCAAAATGGATTCTGCCTCTTTTGTTCGCCCTCCCCCACCTAGCCATTTCAGTAAGGTTGCCCAAAGGATTTGAAAGAAAGTTTGTGTCTAGGCGACTATACTTGGGCCGCAAGTCTAAACCTTGATTCACAGTGTCTTATTGAATTTAGCTACTTACTCAATTCAGACTTCCAGAAGCCATTGGGAAGTAAAGTGCAAACCCTTATCTAAAGGTTTACGTTAACTGCCCGAAACATAAGACCTCCCGTTAGAGACCGCACTCGCGTGCTGACTGTCGTGGTCTTTCCGAAGAACAGGTAATCCAAAGATTTTCTCCCCACCCTCCATCGACAGAGATGTCAACTGAACGAGGAGGAAATCGACATCCTACTACTGAAGGCGAGAAAGTTCCCGCTGCCCAGCCTAATCAGGCTGGGGATACGTCTAGCATCACCCAGGTAGCCGCAAGCGCAGTTACAACTATTGATTATGTGCCTATTCTCGTTCCAGAAAATGCGACCATAGAATAGCGGCTTAATATCCTTCAACAGAATTCTGCCGCATACCATGAGAAGATCCAAAAAGCCTTTGCGGAGGACTGTCGACGGCTTGATGAGTGCACGATCTCGGTCAAGATGCTTGAGCTACGGGCACAACAAACACAAGGGCAATTGGATGGCATGAACCAAAAAATGCAGAAGAACCACGATGAGCTGTTGGTCGCAAGCAAACACATCGCTTGAAAAGACGCAACGATTCGCAAAGAAGGATCCAACTTCGCGACCCAGGTGGCCATGCAGAAGGCTGACCTTGATCAGGCCAGAGAGGTTCTACATAAAACACTGGGAGATCCTAGCACCATTCTAGGCTCTCTAGGTCAGTCCCCCATATCTGGCAAGTACATACCACCAAATGCTTGAGAAAAAGCAAGCGGCCGCAGTACAGCCACATCCGCTACTGCTGTATCAGTCAGAGGTAAAGAAACTACTCGGGCAACGGGTGGGAAGAACAACGCCGCGTCATCTATCACGCAAGGGACCAGGACTTTGAAAATCAATGAAGGGGCCTTTGTTGATCATAGCCTGTTTCCCCAATATGACAGCGACGGAGTTGAATACGTGCACCACGATCCACCTCCAGCAAGCCATTATGGTATCGATCGGGTTGAAAGTCCAGCGAAGGTCACCGCAGCCACAAAGGGTCAGCCAGCAGTGAATTTTACGTCGCAGACGTCAACTGACACAAAATGACCCATGGAGGCAGCATATCTTTGGTTAATCAGGCTTCACAGGCTCCACCACTGATCTGGCCAGTTGATGATATAGTGGTTCACCCACCTCCTCCTGATCCAAGATATATAAGGAGAGAGGAGGCAGAAGCAATGATCAGGGCCGCAAACTAGAGGCCTAACCTGGAGGAGGCCTACCACGGGCCCTTCCCACCGTATATTACACAGACACCTTATCCTAGGAGATATAAGAACATTACGTTCTCTACTTTCTAGGGAGAGGAAGTCGAAAATGCCACGGCCCATTTGGTTAGGTTTCGAGTACAGTGTGGCCAGTACCAGAACGAAGACAATCTGAAGTGTAACATCTTCGCTACTTCTTTATCGGGGTCTGCCTTCACCTGGTTCACTAAGCTGCAACCAGGATTAGTTGCGAGTTGGCCCGCGATGGAGAAGCTGTTCAAGGAAACCTTCGGGACTATATAGCCGGAAGTAGATATGGCTTCACTCACTCAGATGGCTCAGCAGCCAACTGAATCCGCTGTCATGTACCTTCAGCGCTTTCAGATCCAGGAAGGAAAGTTGAACGTGATTCTGCCGGAGAAAGAACTGGTGAAGTTGGCAATCAAAGGCTTAGAGCCCCACCAACGCAAAAAACAGCATGGAAGCATGTTCAATTCCATAGGGGAATTGATCACAGAAGTAGGAAGTTTCGAGCACTTGCTCAGTGAGATGGACTCTATGAAAAACGCCTCGAAGGGGACATACATCCCAGGGAAACGCCAAACAGTGGCTGCACTCAGCCATCAATCCAGTTCCTTTGATCCTTACTACAAGAGTGAGGAATCTAGTTCAGCAGAGGCTGATAAGTCTGAAGAAGATGAGATAGCTGTCCTGGAACTCACCGGGAAAAAGGCTTCAACGCTAAAGCAACTGAAGCTGTGCAAAGAGCCAGTGAAGCTCAAGTCGATGGTTTTTACCAAACCAGAGTTCGCAAGTTATACTTACGACGCGAACAAAGCGCATGAAATCTTGGATGAAATGATCGCCGCGAAGATGGTGAAAACCGACTTCGGCCCATTTCGCAAACCAGAACAGCTAAGGGGGAAGAAAAACTGCAAACTCCATAATATGTGGAATCATAATACAACCGATTGTGTTAAGCTGAAACATCATATCCAAATCTGGTTAAATAACGGTAGTTTGCAAGTAGAGGCGCCGACAACAGCAGCAGCGTTGGTGGACCTAGATCCCTTCCCAGATACCGGCATCAACATGGTGGACGTGGCATGGGGTGAAAAAGATATGCAGAATCAAAGTCCAGACCACGCGGCTAAGGATTTGAAAAAGGTTGGAGACAAAGTCGTGAAGCGGGAATCAAAGACTCATTTACCCATCGTCCTATGCTCACGGTGCAAGGAAGAATGTGACACTCAAGCCCTGCATGAGGAAACATCCCTGACTGTCCGTTTTGGATCTCTGCCACCAATACGGTTAGTATCATCCTCTAGAAACTTCCAACCATGCAGCCCAAGAATATACAGTGGTTCAGAAACTCCTTCTCCAAGGGACTCAAACTTATTCAAAAAGTTGAAGACCGCGAGGGAAGAAGGGCAAGCAGATAAGCGACAAGGGGTTTTAACCAAACCTTACATTCCGCCAGTGTCGACGTCCTCCATCAAAGAAGGGAGATGGTATACACAGAAGAAGGGCAAGGCGGTGGAGATGAGCTCTTCAAGGAAGAGAAAACTCCAGCGGAGGTTTGGAGAAGTAAAGCGAACCTTGGAAGCACTAGATCAAGGACTGATCAAACCATCGCAATTACTGAAACCTTCAGAAGAGTATCAGAGACAATTAGAGGCACTAGCCTCCAAGAGATTCGCTTCCCCGCAAGTTCAGAAACAGCAGCCCAAAGTATCGCACAAAGAGCAAAAGCCACGTGCCCCCAAGAGCAGCGCTCAGGAGAAGTCCCTAGTTCCAGCGAGGCAAGAACCGCTGCCAGCTCGTAAAGTCAATGTTTGGCAGAGAGTATCTTGCGAAGGAAGAAATAGAGAGCCTTCCATCTTTGACAAGCTCGGGGCAAAGACAATCGGTCCGCAATTGTGCAGAAAGTTCAAAGCTTGGTGCTCGCTCTCCCAGAGGAAGTGCCAGCGGCAAAACAAATTTTTAGAGTCACTGAACCAGGATCCCATGGTACAGGAGCACGAACAAGCCAAGGCGGTGATCCCCGCCAGAGGAATCATTAGTTGCTTTCATGGTTAAACTGTTCAACGCCGATATCCCAGTAGATGAACCCAAGCTCAATCTTGATGATGACATGGACGAAACAGAAATGGTGGATACCTCTTGCAATATGGTGTATGTGCTCCCTGCTAAGTATGCCTTACTAGTCGTTGCGCAGGAATGCATAGAAGCTGACGCGATTGGAGAACAGCAGTTACATATTACTTCAGCCGCAACAACGCAGGTGAAAGAAGCAGTGTTCATTGAGACTAAAGATGCTAACAGCAAGGGTTTCTTCATGAGCTTCACAAGACCCACGCCCACCATGGTGCAACACATGCGACCTTTGTATATCACAGCAGAAATTAATGGGACTAAGGTCAGCAAGATAATGGTTGATACCGGCGTGGCTGTGAATGTCATTACTACCATAACCATGCATATGCTAGGGATCAAGAAAGAGAAGATCCAATCCACGTCCCTTACGCTAAAGAGAACATGGATTAGATCTTTAGCGTAAGGGACGTGGATTGGATCTTCTCTTTCTTGATCCCTAGCAGTTGCATGGTTCTGGAAGTAATGACATTCACAGCCACCCCGGTATCAACCATTATCTTGCTGACCTTAGTCCCATTAATTTTTGCTGTGATATACAAAGGTCGCATGTGTTGCACCATGGTGGGCGTGGGTCTTGTGAAGCTCATGAAGAAACCTTGCTATTAGCATCTTTAGTCTCAATGAACACTGCTTCTTTCACCTGCGTTGTTGCGGCTGAAGTAATCTGCAACTGCTGTTCTCCAATCGCGTCAGCTTCTATGCATTCCTGCTCAGCGACTGGTAAGGCATACTTAGCAGGGAGCACATACACCATATTGCAAGAGGTATCCACCATTTCTGTTTCGTCCATGTCATCATCAAGATTGAGCTTGGGTTCATCTGCTGGGATATCGGCGTTGAACAGTTTAACCATGAAAGCAACTAATGATTCCTCTGGCGGGGATCACCGCCTTGGCTTGTTCGTGCTCTTGTACCATGGGATCCTGGTTCAGTGACTCTAAAAATTTGTTTTGCCGCTGGCACTTCCTCTTGGAGAGCGAGCACCAAGCTTTCAACTTTCTGCACAATTGCGGACTGATTGTCTTTGCCCCCCAGCCTGTCAAAGATGGAAGGCTCTCTATTTCTTCCTTCGCGAAATACTCTCCGCCAAACATTGACTTTACGAGCAGGCGGCAGTTCTTGCCTCGCGGGAACTAGGGACTTCTCCTGAGCGCTGCTCTTGGGGGCACGTGGCTTTTGCTCTTTGAACGATACTTTGGGCTGCTGTTTCTGAACTTGTGGGGAAACGAATCTCTTGGAGGCTAGTGCCTCCAATTGTCTCTGATACTCTTCTGAAGGTTTCAGTAATTGCGATGGTTTGATCAGTCCTTGATCTAGTGCTTCCAAGGCTCGCTTTGCTTCTCCAAACCTCCGCTGGAGTTTTCTCTTCCTTGAAGAGCTCATCTCCACCGCCTTGCCCTTCTTCTGTGTATACCATCTCCCTTCTTTGATGGAGGACGTCGACACAGGCAGAATGTAAGGTCTGGTTAAAACCCCTTGTCGCTTATCTGCTTGCCCTTCTTCCCTCGCGGTCTTCAACTTTTTGAATAAGTTTGAGTCCCTTGGAGAAGGAGTTTCTGAACCACTGTATACTCTTGGGCTGCATGGTTGGAAGTTTCTAAAGGATGATACTAACCGTATTGGCGGCAGAGATCCAAAACGGACAGTCAGGGATGTTTCCTCATGCAGGGCTTGAGTGTCACATTCTTCCTTGCACCGCGAGCATAGAACGATGGGTAAATGAGTCTTGGATTCCCGCTTCACGACTTTGTCTCCAACCCTTTTCAAATCCTTAGCCGCGTGGTCTGGACTTTGATTCTACAGATCTTTTTCACCCCATGCCACGTCCACCATGTTGATGCCGGTATCTGGGAAGGGATCTAGGTCCACCAACGCTGCTGCTGTTGTCGGCGCCTCTACTTGCAAACACCATTATTTAACCAGATTTGGATCTGATCTTTCAGCTTAACACAATCGGCTGTATTATGATTCCACATATTATGGAGTTTGCAGTATTTCTTCCCCCTTAGCTGTTCTGGTTTGCGAAATGGGCCGAAGTCGGTTTTCATCATCTTCGCGGCGATCATTTCTTCCAAGATTTCATGCGCTTTGTTCGCGTCGTAAGTATAACTTGCGAACTCTGGTTTGGTAAAAACCACCGACTTGAGCTTCACCGGCTCTTTGCACAGCTTCAGTTGCTTTAGCGTTGAAGCCTTTTTCCCGGTGAGTTCCAGGGCAGCTATCTCGTCTTCTTCAGACTTATCAGCCTCTGCTGAACTAGATTCCTCACTCTTGTAGTAAGGATCAAAGGAACTGGATTGATGGCTGAGCGTAGCCACTGTTTGGCGTTTCCCTGGGATGTATGTCCCCTTCGAGGCGTTTTTCATAGCGTCCATCTCCCTGAGCAAGTGCTCGAAACTTCATACTTCTGTGATCAGTTCCCCCATGGAATTGAACATGCTTCCATGCTGTTTTTTGCGTTGGTGGGGCTCTAAGCCTTTGATTGCCAACTTCACAAGTTCTTTCTCCGGCAGAATCACGTTCAACTTTCCTTCCTGGATCTGAAAGCGCTGAAGGTACATGACAGCGGATTCAGTTGGCTGCTGAGCCATCTGAGTGAGTGAAGCCAGATCTACTTCCGGCTATATAGTCCCGAAGGTTTCCTTGAACAGCTTCTCCATCGCGGGCCAACTCGCAACTAATCCTGGTTGCAGCTTAGTGAACCAGGTGAAGGCAGACCCCGATAAAGAAGTAGCGAAGATGTTACACTTCAGATTGTCTTCGTTCTGGTCCTGGCCACACTGTACTCGAAACCTAACCAAATGGGCCGTGGCATTTTCGACTTCCTCTCCCTAAAAAGTAGAGAACGTAATGTTCTTATATCTCCTAGAATAAGGTGTCTGTGTAATATACGGTGGGAAGGGCCCGTGGTAGGCCTCCTCCAAGTTAGGCCTCTGGTTCGCGGCCCTGATCATTGCTTCTCCCTCCTCTCTCCTTATATATCTTGGATCAGGAGGAGGTGGGTGAACCACTATATCATCAACTGGCCAGATCAGTGGTGGAGCCTGTGAAGCCTGATTAACCAAAGATATGCTGCCTCCATGGGTCATTTTGTGTCGGTTGACGTCTACGACGTAAAACTCACTACTGGCTGACCCTTTGTGGCTGCGGTGACCTTCGCTGGACTTTCAACCCGATCGATACCATAATGGCTTGCTGGAGGTGGATCGTGGTGCACGTATTCAACTCCGTCGCTGTCATATTGGGGAAACAGGCTATGATCAACAAAGGCCCCTTCATTGATTTTCAAAGTCCTGGTCCCTTGCCTGACAGATGACGCGACGTTGTTCTTCCCACCCGTTGCCAGAGTAGTCTCTTTTCCTCTGATTGATACAGCAGTAGCGGATGTGGCTGTATTGTCGCCGCTTGCTTTTTCTCAAGCATTTGGTGGTATGTACTTGCCAGATATGGGGGACTGACCTAGAGAGCCTAGAATGGCGCTAGAATCTCCCAGTGTTTTATGTAGAACCTCTCTGGCCTGATCAAGGTCAGCCTTCTGCATGGCCACCTGGGTCGCTACGTTGGATCCTTCTTTGCGAATCGTCGCGACTTCTAAAGCGATGTGTTTGCTTGCAACCAACAGCTCTTCGTGGTTCTTCTGCATTTTTTGGTTCATGCCATCCAATTGCCCTTATGTTTGTTGTGCCCGTAGCTCAAGCATCTTGACCGAGATCGTGAACTCATCAAGCCGTCGATGGTCCTCCGCAAAGGCTTTTTCCATCTTCTCATGGTATGCGGCAGAATTCTGTTGAAGGATATTAAGCCGCTCTAATATGGTCGCATTTTCTGGAACGAGAATAGGCACATAGTCAATAGTTGTGACTGCGCTTGTGGCTACCTAGGTGATGCTAGACGTATCGCCAGCCTGATTAGGCTGGGCAGCGGGAACTTTCTCGCCTTCAGTAGTAGGATGTCGATTTCCTCCTCGTTTAGTTGACATCTCTGTCGATGGAGGGTGGGGAGAAAATCTTTGGATTACCTGTTCTTCGGAAAGACCACGACAGTCTGCACGCGAGTGCGGTCTCTAACGGGAGGTCTTATGTATCGGGCAGTTAACGTAAACCTTTAGATAAGGGTTTGCGCTTGACTTCCCAATGGCTTCTGGAAGTCTGAATTGAGTAAGTAACTGAATTCAATAAGACACTGTGAATCAAGGTTTAGACTTGCGGCCCAAGTATAGTCGCCTAGACACAAACTTTCTTTCAAATCGTTTGGGCAACCTTACTGAAATGGCCAGGTGGGGGAGGGCGAACAAAAGAGGCATAATCCATTTTGGCATTAACTACTCCCACATAGTGGTTTAGGCCCATTTGCACGCACTTCTGGATTCAATAACCTGTTATGAATGTTGTTCCCTTTCTAGACACCATTTCACATAGGCTATACTTACTAAGATGAGAAAGATCATAAGTGTGAAGACAGTTCAACAAGTGTTAATAAAAACCGCTATTAACCTTAAGGGACCTGAACTAGGCACCAATAAGGAGTTTAGGTCAATATTAAGAAAAGAGACCTCACCTATTCCGTTATGATTCACAATCCCTTACCAACCTCATCTTCTTAATAGTGGTGTGATTTACAGCTCGCAGTAAGTCCCAGTGGGCGTGCCAAAATGTTTGGCTTCAATTTTCCTTGAGCTGGTCAACAGTCTCTTTTCTTGTGCGGGCGTGCCAGCACCGTTCGGGTGCGGTCGTCGAGGGTGTCTTTTGACCTGACTTCTTTTAAGCGATTGTGGACGAGGAGAGCACCAACCTCGTCGTGGGATTCTTTGTACCTCGTGACGAGGAATTTTGCTGAGCTTCTTCAAAATCACAATCGATACTCGATGTTGTAGATCGAGCAAAGCGAGAACTACTAGGAAGTGAGGAGAACTTGCTAAAGCGTGAATTTAGCTTGGCTGGAAGGTTTGGTGGCACTAACAGTCGGCTCTTGAGGAGACTAGGACTGGAGTGTGATTACCGGTAAGAGAAGGAGAGGGTTGCTCTAGAGAGGCTTGGATAATCTTAGAGATTGTTGTGATGAATTGTGTTTTGAAGTGTTTCATTGTAACCTCTGTTCATAAGCTACCTTGCCAAAGTGTTTATTCTTAAACAAATGATATTAGAGATAAGGAATGATGAGTTTTGGAGATAAGGAAGCATAATTGGAGATAAGGAATGATGAATTTCGGAGATAAGGAAACACTTTCGGCTCCTTTATTCCTTCAATTATATCTCCATCAAGAATTCAGATTTTGACCGTGACTTCTTCATAACAAATGTTCCACTATGAGTGTAGATCATCCTGATAAAATTTCAGAGCTTTTGGTATAGTGGTTGGGCCGGAAACACTGCTGGACCTCTTACAGGTCCAGTGTTCTAGTTTTGCTTCTGCAGAAAATTGGACTGATTGTTTGAAGCCCTTCCACTCAAAAATAGCTCTGGCACTCTGCATAAGAAATTATCCTTGGGCTTTCTAGATTTAATCTAGAGAGTTTTAGCTCATTTGGATTTCGTTTGGTTAGTCTGCCACCCCTCCTTCCTTGTTTAGCTCGGTTTCTCCTAGCCGAAGTAGAAAAATGTGCTAAAATTGACTTTTCATGCTTCCATGCTTCCATAGTAGGCTTTATTTAGCCTCTAAATATATATTTCGAACTTGTCGACAATATATAGCTTGAGCCACTGACACTGGCTCAATTTCTCCAAAACGTGCCTTGTCAGGCTAAAATGCTCATTTTGGATCCAAACATTTTGGCAAGCCCATTTAGCCTAAAAACATTTTGGCAAAAAAAAAAAAGTCATAAATACAACTCTTAGGGGCCAATTCTAAGTGTTCCTACACTCGCGAAGCTACTAAGCCGAGTCAGTGGCTCTGGAAACTTTTTCCAGCTTTGCCCTCGCAGGAAAGGCTGAGCTCAAGGGAAGTGTGAGAGCCACCACCGTGACCGCCACCTCCATCGGAAGTAGTCTTCATGTTGCCAAAGATGTCCTCACCATGCACGGGAAACAGTGAAAGGGTTTCAATCTCCTGGTGATCTTCTCCTCTTTGTTCCATGAAAGTTAACACTACATTCATGTCAAAGAAAGTCGAACTAGTTCCCCCTCCAGCTGAGATTGAACAATCCCTAGCACTCTTCTCCATGTTCATGGATCCATAACTGCCATAGTTCCCCATCTGCCCGTTAAAAGCAATCATCACACCAGCGGAAGATGTAGAAGCAGGTGCAGAAGATCCAAAGTTAATATACTGATCCTCATGTTTCCAATTGGTAACATTGTCATCACCAACAAGCCCTGATCTTTGCATGGGCACATGAGCATCCGAAGTGGACTTCTTCTTCTGCTTCTCCCGAGCCCTTTGGTTCACGAACCAATAATAGACGTTCTTGAACTCGATCTTGCCGTACCATTTCAGCTGGAGACAGATCCTCTGAATCTGCTCTGTAGTTGGGGACCTAACTCCCTTGTTGTAGAAAAGCTCCTTGAGGATTCTTATATGATCTGTAGTGGGAATCCACCTAGTACTGCTCTTCCTGCGAAGCATGTTAGCACTACTCCCGGCTACTTTGTTACTTCCTCCATCCTCGGTTGGATGCCGATTTTGTGGTTCCATTGGTGATGGATTGAGAGAATGCGAGAATTGAAGAGTGATGATGATGAGTAATTAAGAAAGATTGCTGTTAGAAATATTCGAGTTGATGAAATGATTTTGGGATTGGAAATTTGGGTTTATAATGTGGAGGAAGATATAGGCATGCAAATATCCACCTTTGGATGAAGCTCAATTTCAAAACCGGTGTCAGTAAATAGAGATTAGTGATTCTAAATCTCGGGAAAAAAGGGACTAGCAACATGTGAGGAGCGGTTTTTGAGGAGTTAGCTATTATTAGAGGATTAATAGCATGTGAGGAGACGTAACGGTTTTCGAGGAAGTAACTGTTCTATTCACGAGATTATTTGGACACGACCGTTGTTTTTCAACGAGTGATTAGTGCCTTAAATCTCGGAAAAGAATGAACTATTGGCATGTGAGGAGACCGAACGGTTTTTGAGGGGGCCTACAAAGATTGGCCAAAGCTCAATTTCAAACAAAGTCCCTCCACGCGAAGTTTCGCCGCAATGGCACCAGCTTCGGCCTGAGTGGCCCGTTCTCTGACATGGGCCACGTTGCGGCCCATTTCTTCAGAAGCTACCAAAGGTTCATCGAGTTGGGCTTCTTTTGCAGCAATCTCATTCTCAAAAAAGGCTAAACCGGCATGGAGGTCCTCGATCCGAAGTTTGAAGTCGGACCTTTGGATTTGTAGTTCCCGCAGGCAGATGGCTCGCTCATTTAAAATATCGCGAGAGATGTCCATTTCTGGAGAGACACTATTCAAAGCCTCTTGAGCGTTGTAAGCCTAGGCGTTCGCTGTCGATTGATGTCGGCGGGCCCTACCAAGTTCATTCAGCAGAGAATCGATATCACTAAATTTCCATGGAGTCAAAGCCTTCTCCTGGCGAAGATACCTTAGAGCTTCCAAGACTCGCGGGAGGATGTCAGTCTCCAATACCCGAGGACCCAGATGTTCGTGAAGCACCATCTTAGCCTCATCCACAGCAGAAGAAGGAGTTACCTCCAACACCTTCATCAATCTCTCGAATCTGGTAGGAGGAGGAGGCGGTGGAGGTGCCACAGGATCACGAACCACCAATGCAAAAAGGTGGGCAGCTTCCTCAGTTTCTTCATCTTCAACAGGTTGGTCTATCCCTTCAGCCGCAGGAGAATCTGGAAACTCAACTCGCGGCTCACCATGGGCAAGTGGAGCAGATTCAAGCACAGGGCCCTCGGCTTCGACGGTTTTCTCATTTATTCGCGAGACTTGGGGGGAACCACTACCGTCAGTATCATTTTCCATCTCTGGGGCGACTGTCCCGCCGATAGGACCCTCAGTGTTTGTAGCCACCTCCTCGGTACAAACAGAATCCTGGTCAGATTCAGAAAGTCAGAGAGCGGGGTTGGATCAAAAAGGAAAATGGAAAGCATTGGCCAACATTGGCTTACCTCTTGAGCTGTCGGGTCAATATCTGGTACGTGGTCACCAAAAGGAAGAGGCCTCACCTCATTCACCTCTTGGACCTCTAGTGTCGCGAGAATCTCTGTCATCATCAGTTCCTCATAAACGGCAAAAGCCTCAGAGTGGCTTTCCACGCTTTCATGCTCCGAGGAGTCGTCATCGGAGATTGTTATTAGAATGGTAGGACCTTGCAGATGCTCTGTAGATGTGGGAGACGGAAGAGGCGCCACGGGGTTAGTTGATGCTTGAACTAGCGAGAGAGTTGGCTCTTCTGCAGCGGCTGAGGATCCAGCCTCGCTCAGGTGAGAGGGATCAATGGTCCTCTGACGGACCTGTCAAAAGATATATAATGAAGATCATGCCGAGATTCTAAAATTTAAATAGAATAAGACGGGGCCGGAGTTTACCAATCGCATTCCCAGAGGTTTGTCATCTTCAAAACTCTCTTCGACGGATTGAGATCGATCGCGTTTGCAAGCAAAGACAGCAGTGGCCTGTACGAGAAAAGAATCACAATTCAAAAAAGGGGAAAGCACCAAATATGCAAGTTTGGGATCATTCTTAACCAAATTACCTCAGCGGAATCTTCATCATTAGAAGACTCTCCATCAGGAGTCTCCTCTACTATTGCCTTTTGTTTCTCGGCCTAAACAGAGGCTGTTTCGCTCCAGGTAGTTTGCTGCAAAACACACTCAGGAATAAGAACGGGAAAATCATTTCATGAGGAAAAGGAATGGTAAAGAAAGACAAAAACTTACTGTTGCCCTAGGCTCGTGGATTTGTATCCCTGGACGCAATAAGCGAGAAGGTAGAATAGGTCGCGGGCGTTGTGCTGCAGGGTTGGAGAAGCGCTCAAGAATCTCGCGGTTCTCCGGACCAGGACTACTCATGCCACGAAAGATCAGGACGAAGAGTTCGTCTGTGGCAGGTCCCAACAGTTCATGGACACTTCTTTCCACCAATCAGCATAATCATCATCGACATCATTGAGGGGGTACAGCGTTCTGACCCAAGGGGGAATCACTATCAAAGTAAACTGACTCTGAAAGGGGACAGACCCAGGTGGGGCTAATCTCTGCCAAGAGGTGTAGTAATTGGCATAATCAACCAGAGGCCAGGGTACCAACTGGGCCAACCCAAATTGGCGAGTGAAGTGGTTAGGGGCATAGAGCTCATAACTTACGCGGTCGGTGGCAAGACAAATATCTAAGCAGGAGATGGCGCAACGAGAGGCCAGGAGGGCTCTTTCGCTATGATCCCGTCCACTGGACAGAAAGCCATCGTCAAGGGGAGGAGGGAAACGCCTAGAAAGGACTATTTTTGGGTTCGACGTCTCTCCTAGCAAGTACAAGTAAATAAAACACTGGGAGTAGGGAGGAGCTCGATACCTTACGTTGCGGCAAAGACAGTTCCCCAAAAGGGAATCGACTGGAGGTTCCTTTGGAATATCATCGCGACGGAAGCGAGGGAAATAAATCTGCAACCAAAAGGCAAGGATCCAGAAAGGGCCACTAATGTCGGTATCGAAGGGGCGCATTACGGCCCTATAAAGGGAGTGATATAACACACCCAATACAGGTTGCCCAAGGCCAACGCAAGTACCATTGTAGAGAGCAGTGGCCAGAAAATTCCAAGGCCTAGTAGGTTTGTTGGAAGAAATGCAAAAGATAAATTTGCAAAGTCAGAATTCCAGGAATGCGATACCTCCTGTATGGTCACGTTGGGTGCAGTAATAGTCGCGCCAAATTGGGTAGGATTTGCTGTGATGTCCCTGACTAGCCATATCCATTCTCAAAGAAAATGGAATGCCATCAAACTGACCATGCACATAGGGGTCAAAGTCAATGGGCAACCCCGTGATGGTAAGAACATCCAGCAGAGTTATGTTCATCTGCCCAAACCGGAAATCAAATGTATTGCTGGAGGTGTTCCAGAAGCAAAGAGCGGCGGCTAGCGGTGCAGGGCTAGTATTATGGGGAAGACAGAAGCATAGATCGATGGTTTGGGTGATACCCACCGCATCCCATCGGGCCAAATCTCTCGCTCGGACCTCCTGATACCAAACCTTTTCCTCGGGAGCGATGGTAGGCCAGAAGCCCATTTTCCTCCTTGGTCCCCAACTGCTAAAATCACCAGGCACCTGCCGAAGAGCCGCTATGGGACGACGGATAGGAAGCCCATCATAGGCCATAGCATCATCTGGCAAACGATCGCAAGGTGTGGGACCCAGACTTGCTTGACTATCACCGCCACCAAAGCCCATCAGTCGACTTCTCTCCTCTCCAGTCTGACTTCTACATCGAACACTCATGTTAGTCCGCCAGGTGAATGCGGCTTTCTCAGTGATTTCATCTGCCTGATCGATAACGAATGGTTTCTTGGATGCCATTTCTAGGTCGCAAGGAACACTTCTCCATTACACCTTGATTTATAGCTCAGATATTTTTGGAGATTAATTTATTAGCTGGGCCAGTGAGTGGCCCTAATTGATAATTAATGAGTCATTATTTCATCTTGAGAATCACATCTAAGACGACAGTGAAGATACTTCTCCATTACACCTTGATTTATAACTCAAATATTTTTGGAGATTAATTTATTAGCTAGGCCAGTGAGTGGCCCTAGTTGATAATTAATGAATCATTATTCCATCTTGAGAATCGCATCTAAGGCGACAGTGAAGATATTCCACCTTTTCCTACCACCGCAGGGCTAGCATAGTGGCCTGATGTTTTTTTTTTAATAAAACATGATTAAAACAGATGCGGTTTTAGATGCTAAAGTTGCAGCAAATATGGTGGTTTCACTTGGTCACACATCATGATGTCGATAGCCATGATCCAATCATCATCTTCGGCATAAGACTCGCGAAGGATTAAATGACAGCAAACAGTTTGCTATTTTGCATCTTATTTCGCCAAGTACTATAGGCCTTGATAAAGCCAGGAAAGCGGCTCCAACACCTACATTTGAGAAAATCAACAGAGAGCTAGCGAACAAGGCAGATACTTGTTGCTATACACATGGCGAAGCCACCACCAAGGAAGAGAAGGATCCTCATTCACGATCAAAAGCAGTCTCCTTCGCATGGGGGGCACGCTAAAGTTCTGATCTCCTACAACCTGCCCAAGTTTCACCAATTCACTGCATACTAGACATCAGATTCATGGGGGGCAATGAAGTTGGCAAAGAAAGCGTCAGTTCATAACAAATGCAATTCAGATTATGGCATTCAAGCTTTATGGCCTATTTAGAGGCCTATATGAAACAGTCAAGCCAATACAAGTGGCTTTGGAGCAACAACATTATAAGAGTAGTGCTGATTCAAGACCTCTTCAGTCAAGACGAAGACCTTTGACTTCGAGGTCTGGGGGGCAATGTTTGGACCCAAAATGAGCATTTTGGCCTGACAAGGCACGTCTTGGAGAAATTGAGTCAATGTCAGTGGCTCAAGCTATATATTGTCGACAAGTTCGAAATATATATTTAGAGGCTAAATAAAGCCTACTATGGAAGCATGGAAGCATGAAAAGTCAACTTTAGTACATTTTCCTACTTCGGCTAGGAGAAACAGGGCTAAACAAGGAAGGAAGGGCGGCAGACTAACCAAACGAAATCCAAATGAGCTAAAACTTTCTAGATTAAATCTAGAAAGCCCAATGATCATTTCTTATAAAGAGTGTCAGAGCTATTTTTGAGTTGAAGGCCTTCAAACAATCAGTCCAATTTTCTGCAGAAGCAAAACTGGAAAACTGGACCTATAAGAGGTCCAACAACGTTTCCGGCCCAACCACTATACCAAAAGCTCTGAAATTTTATCAGGATGATCTACACTCATAGTGGAACATTTGTTATGAATAAATCACGGTCAAAATCTAAATTCTTGATGGAGATATAATTGAAGGAATAAAGGAGCCGAAAGTGTTTCGTTATCTCCAAAATTCATCATTCCTTATCTCCAATTATGCTTCCTTATCTCCTTATCTCTGAAATTCATCATTCCATATCTCCAATTATGCTTCCTTATCTCCAAAAATCATCATTCCTTATCTCTACTATCATTTGTTTAAGAATAAACACTTTGGCATGGTAGCCTATAAATAGAGGTTACAATGAAACACTTCAAAACACAATTCATCACAACAATCTCTAAGATTATCCAAGCCTCTCTAGAGCAACCCTCTCCTTCTCTTACCGGTAGTCACACCCCAGTCCTAGTCTCCTCAAGAGTCGACTGTAGTGCCACCAAACCTTCCAGCCAAGCTAAAGTCACGCTTTAGCAAGTTCTGCTCACTTCCTAGTAGTTCTCGCTATGCTCGATCTACAACATCGATTATCGATTGTGATTTTAACGAAGCACAGTAAAAGTCCTCGTCACGAGGCACAAAGAATCTCACGACGAGGTTGGTGCTCTCCTCGTCCACAATCGCTTGAAAGAAATCAGGTCAAAAGACACCCCCGACGACCGCACCCGAACAGTGCTGGCACGCCCGCACAAGAAAAGAGACTGTTGACCAGCTCAAGGAAAACTGGAGCCAAACAGTCTGCCCATAGCAATTACAAATATATAGCAAATCAATGACAAGTTACTACAAAACAGTAGAGTAAATGACACACAGCAAGCTTGAACCATGAGTTCTAAGCTTTACCAACTCTAGATTATAAAACCATAAGAAAACAATATTTCTTACCTTCTTTACTCAACGGATCTTCTTAGCTCTGTTCTTCCTTTCCATGAGTTGCTTCCTTGACTTCACCTTTTTGTCCGGTCCATATGCCTGAGTGCTACAATTGAAAAAGTGGAAAATTCATGATTACAATTGAAGCTCAGGAAACGTTCGACCAAAAAAAAATAAAGAGAGGAAGAATTGGAGAGACGAACCGCAGTAGCTAATGGCATGAGCCAAAGGTAGAAGAACGCAGGAGACAAAAAGAGCGGTGATGAGTTTCAATTGAGCCATAGCTTCACCGATTGCTCTAGAGACGTCGCAGCACCAAACGGCGCCTTTGTGGCAGCGATTCCGACATCGGAGCAAGGCAGCAGATCCCGATCTCGAGAGGAGGTAGTCGCCGTTGAGGACCTCGAAGACGGTGTATTTGTCGCGGTTCTCGGGGCCGAGGAGGAGGTCGAAGTTCCGGAGGCCGAGCCGACGTTGGCGATGCGGTTTGCTGAGAGAAAGAGAACAGAGAGAGGCTGGAAGATAGAGAGACAGTGGCATATATTGTAAATTTATAATTGTACTGTCATTTTGGGGTGAGGAGCACACAAATTTGTTAGTGAATGTTGGATCAAATTTGGGTATTGGATGAAGACCACAATTTATTTTGACTCCCACTTTATGTTTTGTCTGATTTGAGTTAAATCTACTTACTCTTAGTACACGATTTGATTTTATTTTATTCTAGTAAATATTTTATTATTTTTACGTGAGATGAAAAGTAAGACCTTAAAGCCTTAAAGTGAGATCTTAAGGCCCCGTTTGAATGACAGAAAATTATGGTATGGAATGAGAATTAATTTTATTTTTCATTTAAAAATGTCATTTGGTTGTAATAAGAGATTGGAAAGAAAATAAAAAATGAGATGGACTGGAAATTGACTCCCTCATAAAGCCTGAATAGAATTACCTAGTAAGGGGTGATATTCTATTTCCATTTCCCACTTTCAAAGGCAAAATTACATAAATTATCCCTCTAAAAAATTTATATTCCTCCGCTAATATTTCTTATAAATTGATGTCATATTTATACTTTAAATAGTAAAAGGTTATTATTGAAAAGTATAATTTTATATTTCATTCTTATGACACCAAACTCTGCAATAGGAATGAAAAATTAATTTCAGAATTTAATTTCCAATAATGTTCCAAACACCCTTATGGAAATACCAAAACCTATTTCATTCTATATCGGTATGGAAAGTAAAATAAATCATTTTCCTATCTTGACATTCATGTCAACCAAACGGGGCCTAAAGATGAAAAAAGGGCAATGATATAAGGCCTCAATGAGGCCTAAGATTTATGGCCTCAAATCCTAGGTGTCATGCCATGTAAGCAAATACTAATTTTATTTTCCATTTCACATAATATATCTTGCCACATTATACTATTGCAACACCAACTTTACCCTTTTATATTTCCTTTTAGATGTTAGGGGTGAATCAATTACATTAATGAATTTAATTAGGTGACGAAAAAAAAACACCTATTAATTATGCATTAATTTAAGAGATATGTCTACAAATTCTTTAACCAATATTTTTCTTCATTTATTTAAATTCTTTCCTATAATTTTTCTTTCCAAATAGCATAAATATATTGAATTAGGTGTCAAGAAATAGGTAATTGTTCAAAGGAAAACCTAATTTGTGTTTAGCCCAAACTCTAGGTATTCAGTTTCTCTACAACAGTAATAACTTTATTGATTAATTTCATCCAAAAAAATAGCATTAATAAATTGAATTTGGAAAATACACATGTCTAAATTAAGAGGTAAGAAAAAAAATTTCATGTTAGTAGCATTCATTAATTATCATCTACAATCTAAATATAAGGAAAATAAACAAACAGAAAATAACAAACTAAAATATAACGTTTAAACCCTAGCTACATAAAGAGAAGAGAATGAACATAAGAACATATATAATGATATAACTATGTATTTTTCACGTTATATTTTCAAAATTTACAGAAACGCAACAAATGTTGAACTCATATACATGTATTATGCAAATCTATTGATCAAATGTATGTGCAAATCTATTGATTGAATTACATGAAATTTTTTTCTATTCTTGACATTGTTATTTAAATCTAAGCATAAGTGTAATGAAAAGAAAAGAAAAAAAGACAAAGTAATTTTTTCTTTTAGAAAAAAAATCAAAATAACTTGGAGTCATTAGATTTTGGAAGGCTAAAATTGTATTTTTCTCAAGAATTACATTGCATGATTTGACAAATAGGTGATGTGTGTAGGTGACATTGCATGACACTTAATATTGAAGCCATAAATCTTAGGCCTCATTGAGGCCACAAATCATTTTCCATGAAAAAAATATGGATGATCTGTTTCTGCTTCTAAAGAATGCCTTACTAAAAGAGTCTCAACGCAAAAGAATACCTTACTACTAGAGAAATTTATTGGAGACGAAAACTTTTCGTCCCGCGGTTGGCTGTTGTATGGCCAAGTACTTTATCCACGGTGATTTTTCCGACTCTGTTTTACACCCTCGGCTTTCTTTCACGCAATCAAGCTGTTATTTTATGACGTTATATTCTACGTTGATGGGCTGGTTGACGAATCATTTGTTAGCTTACCTAGATCCCACTTTCAGTATCTTTTATTTTTCTTTTGCTAGTGCCAGTACGACGACCACTTACATATAGCCACGGCACTCCAGTAATGCATAGAAATAATACATTTGGTAGGGACTTCGAAAGAGAAAGATCCCAGATTCCCAGAATATAGCAACTGATCGATCCTTCAAGATTCATCAGGTGATCAGGAGATCACTAAGTGACTATATATTGTGTTAGGGGTGCATTATTCCATCTCTAAAGTTTAAGAACTCTAAACCATCGAGTAGAAACTCATCATCGGAACGTTCGAGTAGAATTTCCATATGTAGGTATATTGAGTACATGAATTGGTTTCTTTCATTTTGTTTTTGTTTTTTCATGTGATCAGTCATCGTGTGTTGGTGAAATGATTGTTTGGTGGCCAGCACCAACCAGTCAACTATTTCCAAACCAGAGAAGTAATGCAGACGTTAACTACGTGTGTAATGAGAGGTCAGATAGTTCTTCCTTATTGGTTATTGCAAGTATGGAACTTCAAGTATTTTGAAAAAATCACAGAAGTAACAGAACTAGCTGTTGCTTTCATTCAATATTTGTGGTTTGCTTGATCTGCTAACTAGTTAAGTGGCAGGATAATTGTGCCCAACTTTCTTTGACATGGAAATTTGGTGGAGCAGGTTTATAAATCCTTCCAAATCTCTGACAAGTACGTAGGATCTCTCAAATATTTTTTGAGGGATAGAAAGATGGGTGGGGAAGAAGCAGAACATGATCAGCAGTCACCATTGCTCCTTGGCTTTCCTTCAACAATGGAACCCAGTGAATCTATCAAAAGAACTGGTAATTTTATATCAGCCCATTATTTTTCAGTTCTTGGTTTCATTTTTTTGGCATTCCAGTAGAGATAATAGTCCTCCTCTCATTTATTTGTATTACAAGTTCTTTGATGAATTATGAATATAGAGTTAAGATTGCTTTGCAAAGAAACTTTAAATTTCTGCCTCTCTGGAAAAGTTTTTTTTTTCGTCTGCATGTAAGGTTCTTGTTTGAGGCTTATACAAGTTCATGTTTTTGGTTAATTGTGAAACTGAATGACAGTTGAGCAAGTCCTTTTTTGTGATTGTTTTCTTCTTGGTTCCCTATGCATTTCCACAATTATGTTTTCAGACAAAAAAAACAAATGTATGCTTACTATATTTCATTTCACAGCAAATCTGGACTTGGTTAAGGTGCTTCCCATCAATTTCCCGTCAGTAATGTTATCAAAGTCTGAACAATTTACGAACAGCTTGATATCCTTTCATTTCCAAAGGACTTGCCCTCAAATTTGGATTGCAATAGGAAGAATTGGACAGAAAACAACTCAAATTTGGACCCTTTAGGCAATTGACCGACTTTTTTCGACTCTTGAAAACATAACCATTCGAAACCCCTCAAGTAGTACTCAAACTCTTCTTGATTGATCAAAGTTTTAGTTGGCTTAAAGCAAAGCTACTAGTAATGAAATAGAACATTAGAATCTGCAGAATCTATTCACAGACCTAGGGGCTAATTTTTATGTGACATCTTGTATATATAGGGACCATGTGGACGGCAATAGCACATATAATAACAGGAGTAATAGGGGCAGGGGTGTTATCCCTGGCCTGGAGTGTGGCTCAACTAGGGTGGATTGCCGGTCCATTGCTCATGATAGTCTTTGCTTCGGTCACCATCGTCTCCAACAACATTCTCTCTGACTGCTACAGATACCCGGATCCATATGCCCCGACCCGAAACAGGTCCTATTTGGAAGCTGTGAAGCTGTACTTAGGTTGGCATTTCTAGCCCCTAATGATACGATCTTTATAAGTTACTGAACATTTCCTTAAACTCCCATAACTTTGACTTGTGTATGATGGAATTTTAGGAGACAAGCTGCAAACAGTGACTGCCGTATTTGTACATGAGAGCTTGTATGGCAGTGGAATTGCCTATACCATTACTGCTGCTGGCAGTGTCAAGTATGAAATCCTTACCAACCCTCTCTCTGTTTTTCAGATAAATGGCTTGTCTACTTGAGTGTCTTGGCTCTTCTTCTTTTTTACATTTATGTTAAGGACTTTTCTTCAATCTACTAGTTTAGTCTCTTGAAGTTGTCTTCTGATAGGCTTTCGATAGTTCATTTGTTTTAGCTCAAGTGACTCGGTAGAATTCTTGAATGCATGACTCGGTAGATTTTCTGAATGCCTCCTCATCACAAGCACCAATATGGAAGAACGTTGACATTTCTAAACTGATTATCCACACTATTCCAACCAGACCAAAATTTGGATTAGTTTTACTCATCACTGTGTCAAAATAGTAGTTCAACTTGGTACAAATTCAGAAACAAAAATTGGTGCAAGTTCGGGTTTGAAAGAAATGAGTTAACAACCTGAAACAAAGGGAAATTTTGGGTCAGATGGTTGAATACCAAACTGGCCCAAAACCAGTTATTTTTTCTCTTCTGTACCAATTTAGAACAAGCTATGGATTTATCTGAGTCATTTCTTTTTACACACTTCCCACATTGCACATTGTACAAACTGAGAGCCAGAAAATGTAAACCAGTTGCTCCAACTCTAACTTGCTTGTTTCACTTAACCAGTTGCCTTGTCAATTGTCACAACTTCTTTTAGATAATTTGTCCAACACTTCACCTCTACATTTTTTTGGTATTATTTTCTTGTGTTGGCACATTATTTGATACTATCAAATTTATACTGATTGGTGAATATTGGGACTTCAAATACGTACTTAAATTTTCAACTTTGTCTTCTTAGATTCTGTGTCCTCATATCTAGTTTCAACCGCCAAACTGCTGCTACTATTGTAAAGTAGCTTTCTGCTGATAGCACAAAAACAGAGTCACAATGATTCACTGAGGAGAAATATAGTAGGATCAATCGGAACAAAGAATGTATGCTTTTGGCAACTGGGTTTTTGAGATGGTACAAAACTAGGACTATTTTGGTTCATCAACTTGTACTTTGTCATACAAAGGTAAATGAATATCTAAAAGGAATTCTGTTTCAACATAGCCATATTATGTAAAGGAAAAAACTTACCCACATTATTACAACTTTGCACCAGTCACAGTAGCAGGTGCATCCAACTCTTTAGGAAAAATGAATAGAAAGGTGACCATGACAGCCATTTGATCTTCTATTATTGGAATGATCCAAATAAGAGTGTATACATCAACCCTCTCACAGGTTAAGCATCCTAAAGGCATACATAGCTGTAATGTTTTAATTAATGTCTCGAAACCGATTGCAGCCTTGAATTTTTATTCCATGGCCTTGTAATTTAGTTGAGTACAGGCTTCTTTTTTCCTTAATTTCACTCTTATCACTTGTTAGTTTCAAAAGGACCTGTCAAAGTTTAGTTTAAGTAGATTTTTGTTCTTGCCTTTTTCGACTACACTAGACAAATGGAATAGAATAAGGGTGATCAAACAGCCTTATAGGGATCTCTTTAGAAGGATACAAGGCCAAGTGTTATATAAATGGTAATGGCAAATGAAAACAAGTACCAAGCAAGGTATTGTGCTTAGCTGCATCAATGCATGATTGGTATTATAGTCTTCTTCATTATAGTATTTCCTTTGCATGTCTGAAGCTTCATAAGCTACCATTAGTTGATTAAACATGGAAGATCAAAACCCTCTTGAAGTAGCCGATAGTGCTTCATGTGGTGACCATGAAAATGCACTAATAAGAACTGGTAAACAATGACAAATCTTTTCTCAGTCTAAATTAGTAACTCTGGTCTTGAATGTATGTCTAGTGGGAAGCTGTTCATGATCAATCAGGAACCTTATGGAGTTGTGTGGCTCATATCACTACTGCTGTTCTTGGATCTGGCGTTCTATCTTTGTCATGGAGTATTGCACATCTTGGATAGATTGGAGGCTCGATTTCATTGCTTTGTATAGAAATTATCACCTACATTTCTTCTTCCCTCCTTTCAGATTGTTACAGGTCTAGTGACCCTGTAACAGGAACTCGAAACCACTCTTACATGGAGGCTGTCAGAGTGAATCTCAATAGTAAAAACAACCAAACGCCCACCTTTTTTTTTCAGCTTGGTCTTCTTTAGGATTTGTCTTCTGATTTGGTTTAAGTGATAGTTCAGGTAGAAAACAGTCCTGGTTTTGTGGTTTCCTTCTATATTTCAGCATGTATGGAATTGGTATTGCTTATGTGCTTACTACTGCAATTAGTATGAGGTACTTGTTGCTCATGATGTTTTTCTCACTGTAATGAGAATCTGAGGCCTATTGTTTTCTTGTCTTTTAAGCTCTCTCATTTTGTAGTTTTATTTATCGATTCTGAAAATTTTTATGTTTGTGTTCTGTTAATTTAGAGCGATTCTGAAGTCAAACTGTTATCACAAGGAAGGGCATCAGGCTTCATGTACATATGGGGATACTCTGTATATGCTGATATTTGGAGCCGTACAGATTGTTGTGTCACAAATACCAGATTTCCATAACATGAAATGGCTTTCGGTTATTGCAGCAATCATGTCCTTCGCCTACTCTTTTATTGGACTTGGCCTCGGCTTTGCCAAAGTAATAGGTAATTCTTCCATTAGAAAAACTCAGTAAGACTTCATATTAGAAAGCAGTGATGCTCTATCAGATTGCTAAAATTATGAATAGAAATCAGGAATTTGGATGCTCTTTTTTAAAGGTGTGATTACAATTGCAGAAAATGGGAGTGTTAAAGGGAGCTTGTCAGGAGTTTCAACCTCTAGTTTTGCTGCTAAATTATGGTTAATCTTCCAAGCAATTGGGGACATTGCTTTTGCCTATCCATACTCTATTATTCTTTTTGAGATTCAGGTTTTCTTTCTAACCTTTTTGACAAACAAAATTCTGATTAACACCATATGAAAAAACAAGGTTAACTTAGAAGCTGATATTGAACTGTGACATCTGTTGAACCATCTAGGATACGTTAAAGTCCCCTCCAGCAGAAAACTACACGATGAAGAGGGCCTCTGTGATTGCCATCATTGTCACAACTTTTTTCTACCTCTGCTGCGGTTGCTTTGGATATGCAGCCTTTGGGGATGACACGCCGGGGAATCTCTTGACTGGATTTGGGTTTTACGAGCCTTACTGGCTCATTGATTTTGCTAATGCTTGCATAGTTCTTCATTTGGTGGGAGGATATCAGGTATTACTACTACTACCAACTTTATGATATTGAAATTTTCAAGTTGAATCATCATTTGGAGTTCTTGTAGCTATGTTCTTCTCTTGACATGTTTAACCTTCCAGGTCTATAGTCAGCCAGTATTTGGAGTTGCTGAGAGATGGTTTAGCAAGAAGTATCCAAACAGTGCATTTGTGAACAACTTTTACAGCTTCAAAATCCCAATGTTTGCGAGATTTCAAGTGAATCCCTTCAGGCTATGTTTCCGGACTGTTTATGTCATTTCAACTACAGTAATTGCAATCCTCTTTCCTTATTTCAACCAAGTTTTGGGAGTGTTAGGCGCCCTGAACTTTTGGCCCTTGGCTATATTTTTTCCTGTAGAGATGTACTTTGTACAAAAGAAAATTGGGACATGGACCAAGAAATGGATAGTATTACAGGCATTCAGTTTTGTTTGCTTTCTTGTGACAGTTATGGGTGTCATTGGATCAGTTGAAGGACTTATAAGTGCCAAACTTAGCTAGGGGATTCATGTAATTTCTTCACAAATCAAAATCTTTGTAGTCATTTATTAGTATATTTATTTTTATTGTAAATTATTCTAATGAATCGAAATTGCGTTGAGCAAGTATGCAATTATGCAATGTAGTAGTAGACTTGAGATTTTAGTCAAATAAGACAAGATTGAGAGAATAGTTTTTTCTGATATATGATTACACTCATTCTGTAGTGTATATAAACAGACTACAATTGTACTACAACTATTGTGTACTATTGTACTACACAAATAAATACAAGGTAAATAGTTACAACAATATATTCCCTTATAGTTTATTCCTAATAGGGAACAATGACTCACACTAACACTCCCCCTCAAGTTGGCGCATATACATCAACCATGCCCAACTTGCTTAGTGAGTCATAAAATGCCTTCCTAGAAACCCCTTTGGTGAGTACATCTGCAAGCTGCTCTTCACTTCGAACAAAAGGGAAGCTAATAATTTTGGCATCTAACTTCTCCTTTATAAAGTGACGATCAACCTCCACATGCTTAGTACGATCATGCTGTACTGGATTCTGTGATATGTCGATGGCTGCCTTGTTGTCACAATACAACTGCATGGTATTTTTGAGTTTGAAACCCAGATCACGTAACAGATTTCTCAGCCACAACAACTCACACACTCCGTGAGCCATACCTCTATACTCTGCCTCAGCACTAGAACGTGCCACAACTTTCTGTTTCTTACTCTTCCATGTAACCAAATTACCTCCCACAAAAGTAAAGTAACCTGATGTTGACCTCCTATCTGTGATATTTCCAGCCCAATCTGCATCTGTGAAACCACAAACCTCAAGAATGTTGTTGTGTTTAGAAAACAGTACTCCCCTTCCTGGAGCTGACTTCAAGTACTTCAGAATTCGCATAACAGCATCCATGTGACTCTCACTCGGATTATGCATGAATTGACTCACCACACTCACTACATATGCAACATCTGGTCTAGTATGAGCCAAATAAATCAAGCGCCCAACTAACCTCTGATAACGAGCTCGATCAGTAGGTACCTGATCTGGATACTCAGCTAAACAATGGTTCTGCTCAATAGGAGTATCAATAGGTCTGCAATCTAACAAACCTGTCTCTGTCAGCAAGTCAAGGACATACTTCCTTTGACATAGATAGATTCCTTCTCTCCCCCTGGCTACCTCAATTCCTAAGAAGTACTTAAGTTCTCCCAAGTCCTTCATCTCAAACTCAGAGGCTAGTTGTCCCTGCAGTCTATCCATCTCAACAGTATCATTGCCAGTGATTACCATATCATCTACATAAATAATTAGAGTTGTTACCTTCCCTTGTTGATGCTTGAGGAACAAGGTATGGTCTGAGTTGCTCTGTCTGTAACCAACCTTCCTCATGAACTGTGAAAATCTTCCAAACCAAGCACGAGGTGACTGTTTAAGACCATACAGAGACTTTCTCAATTTGCATACAAAATCACCTGGAGAAGCAACTACATATCCAGGTGGAAGGCTCATGTACACCTCTTCGACTAACTCTCCATGAAGGAACGCATTCTTAACATCAAACTGTCGGAGTGGCCAATTTAAACTAGCAGCAAATGAGAGCAGAACCTGAATGGTGTTCATCTTGGCAACAGGAGCAAATGTTTCATCGTAGTCTATACCATACGTCTGAGTAAACCCCTTTGCTACAAGGCGTGCTTTGTACCGATTTACTGATCCATCTGCATTATGCTTCACTGTAAACACCCAACGACAACCTACAGCTTTCTTGCCTAGTGGTGGAGGCACAAGTTGCCAAGTATTGTTCTTCTGCAACGCCTCCATCTCTTCCTCCATTGCCTTCCTCCACTTTGGATCCCCCAACGCATCCTGCACTTTGTTAGGTACTGATATAGCAGATATTTGATTCACAAATGATTCATATGACTTAGACAACCTCCTAGTGGACATATAGTTGGCTACTGGATATGTTGATTTGGCAGTAAGAGTAGGTTCATATCTTTTGGCTGATTGACCTCGAGTGGTCCTATGTGGTAACACATATTGCTCAACATTAGACTCAACATTAGACTCACTACTACTAGTATCAGTGGATGGACATACCTCAAATGGATGATCTTCAGTACCAGGAAGCTGTGGGTCAGGGGTAGAAGCGATGGCAGGAGGGGCAGTTGTGTCTCCAACCTCATTCCGAGTGATGGGAACTGGTGCTTCTGCTGTTGGAGGCGGCGAGCTAATAGTTTCAATCGGATCCGTCAAAATACCTCCTGGCTGTGTGGCTTCTCCTTCTCCCTCTGATTCCTTGCCCTCTCCATGATATAGCTCTTCAAAATATGAATTCTCCCCCTGAAGAGCTGTATCTGAAGAGGAGAAATAACTCATGTCTTCAAAGAAAGTAACATCCATAGTGACATAATACTTTCTGCTGGGTGGATGATAGCACTTGTACCCCTTCTGATGACCTCCGTAGCCAACAAACACACACTTAAGGGCCCGGGCATCCAACTTAGACCGCTGATTTTTTGGTACATGGACAAAGGCAACACAACCAAAAACACGAGCTGGAAGATTGTGAAAGGATGGTAAGGAGACATGGGAGGCGAGAACCTCAAATGGAATTTTGCCCTGAAGGACACTGGATGGAAGACGATTGATAAGATGAGAGGAAGCATGTATAGCATCGCCCCAAAGATACTTAGGCATATGAGCACTAAAAAGAAGGGCCCGAGCCATATTAAGTAAATGACGGTTTTTCCGTTCGGACACTCCATTCTGTTCTGGTGTTTGTGGACACGTGGTTTGGTGAACAATCCCATGGATTTTAAAAAACTCTTGGAACACATGATTAACATACTCCCCCCCATTGTCAGAACGAAGGACTTTAATGGTGCTATGATATTGTGTCTGAACAAGATTACGAAAGGTTTGAAAAGCGGGGAAGACTTCATCTTTGGTTTTAAGAAGATCAACCCAGGACAATCTTGTACAATCATCAATAAACAACACGAAATATCGCATACCCGATACAGTAGGATCTCTAGAAGGTCCCCAAACATCAGAATGAATCAACTCAAAAGGAATAACACTTTTATTAGAAATACTAGGAGAATAAGTAGCACGATGACTCTTGGCTAAAACACATGTTTCACAATGTAAAACTGACTCATCCACACCAATAAACAGAGTAGGCATGGTTTTCTTCATAAGACTAAAAGATGGATGCCCTAAACGGCGATGCCACAACCAAATCTCACTTAACTTATCAGAAGTCGAAGTCAAAGCGGCTCGGGACTGTGCTCCTGGTTTCTCTCCTGCGTATGTCTGATCCAGATGGAATAACCTGCCCCTCAGATACCCCCGACCGACTATCTCCCTGGTGAGAAGATCCTGAAAAATCACATACATAGGGTAAAAGGTTACAGAGCATTTAGACTCAGTGTTCAATTGTGGGACAGATATCAAGTGATGAGATAAGTCAGGCACATATAACACATTATGAAGTTCTAAAGTGGGAGTAATACGCACTGACCCTGACCCTAACACAGGAAAGGCCTCACCATTGGCATTGGTTACATAGGACACTGATGGGGAAGACAATTCAGTAAAATATGATTTGTCATAAGTCATATGATCGGAGGCACCAGAATCAATAATCCATGTATCAGAACCAACAAAGTTAGAAATCTGTAAAGCCAAACCAATTTTACCTCGACCTGCTATAGAGGCTGTAGGGGTAGCTCCACCTGCTGTATGATGATCTTGGCCAGCCACTCCATAGAAATCTGGTTCTTGGACCAAGTGAACTGCAGCTGCTTTCCCCTTAAGGCGATAACCTTGTTTTTTAGGTTTGAGGTGTGGGTTCAACTTCTAACAAGTCTCCCGAACATGCCCAAGATCATTGCAATAAGAGCATTGAGGACGAGGACGGTTAGAGAAGCCTCGCTGATGAAGTGGGGCTGAACTCTGTTGCTGAAGGAAAGGTGCAGGTGACTTGGCCTGAATGGCGAGGCTAGAGACTTCAACCTGTGCATGTTTGACACTTTCCTGCTGAGACTCATCCTTGCGGATGTATGTAAAAGCTGTGTTCAAACTAGGAGGGTCTGTCATTCTGAGCAATTCTCCCTTGGCACTGCTATGCTTCTCATCAAGCCCTCTCAAGAAGACATGAACCCTTTCTAGCTCCTTCTCCTTCTGGTACCACACAAGATCTTCCTGATTCTTGATCTTGCAAGGACGCTTCTGATCAATTTCAGCCCATACATTCTTCAGTTTGGTGAAAAACACTGACACTGGTTGCCCATTCTGTTGCATTCCTGCAGCTTTGCACATCAGTTCATGAACCTGTATAAAATCAGATTCATTTGTATAGAGATCTCCCAACGTCTGCCATATTGTCTCAGCAGTTTCACATTCCTCTACCATCTGTAGCACATCATCAGTCATGGCTCTAAATAAGATAGACATTACTAACCCATCATCATCTTCCCACTTAGCATAGGCCTCTATGTCAGTTTCACTAGGAACCTTGATTGTTCCTGTCACATGGCCCCTCTTGTGTATCCCGCGAAGATAAACGGACATAATCTTCTTCCATGTTCGGAAATTGGTACCAGTGAGTTTGGTACCACCAAAAGAGCCACCTTCTGAGCTCTTAACCGAAACTTCAACTTTCTGAACCTCATTGGTCTTAGAACCCTGACCTTCACTTTGATCACCACCCATCACAGCAATACAGTAGCAAAAAACACAGAGTATGCAGCGGAAAAAGAGGATATTCCAACAATTGCAGCGATATATATATATATATATATGTTTTTTTTTTTTTTTTTACTGTTGGAATTGACCGAGTTACCGAGTTGACCGGGTTACTGAGTTGACCGGGTCACCGAGTTTCTGACCTTGAGTGGAGAGGGACGACCGAGTTGACCGGATTATTGTTTAGCTGGATCCGATTGCTGGTTCTGACCGAGGGAGAAGGACGATCGGAAGAGGAACGACGCCGGACTGAGTCGACTGAAGGGATTCGACGTACTGAGGTAGACGACGGCGGACGCAGATGGATCTGATGTAGGAGGCAGACGACGGCGGTCTGGGACACAAGACGAGGTCGGTCTGGACTGAAGGTCGGGGAGAAGAGCGCCGGCGATCTGTGGACCGACCTGGAACGGATCGATCTGTCTGCTGCTGAAGACGAAGTCGAGCGAGCGAACCGGTCTGTTGCTGAAGACGAAGTCGAGCAAACGAACGAGATGAAGAAGACGTCAAACGACGTCGTTTCAGAGGCTGAACAAAGAATTGGCTTTTAACCCAATTGTTTTTCCTTGGATTGAGAAAAAACTGAAAGAAAGAGACAAAATCCTCTTTGGATCTTTGCTCTGATACCAAGTCAAATAAGACAAGATTGAGAGAATAGTTTTTTCTGATATATGATTACACTCATTCTGTAGTGTATATAAACAGACTACAATTGTACTACAACTATTGTGTACTATTGTACTACACAACCTATACAAGGTAAGTAGTTACAACAATATATTCCCTTATAGTTTATTCCTAATAGGGAACAATGACTCACACTAACAATTTTCATCCCTAAAATCTCTCTACTTTTTATCACTCATTCCACGGAAGATAGTACTGGAACTTAACTAGGTTATTTAACACCGTTAAAGGTAGAGGTATGAAATTATTAACGGGATCAAACAACACAAAAATTTGATACTTGGGTATGAAAATGAAAATGACACTATAGTTTGGGAGGTCTTTTGTAAGTAATCCTAGTTTTTATCGCTCATTCCACAAAAGATAAGATAGTACCCAAAGACCTGATGTCTTTCCCATACCCTCCTCTTACATAAGAGCTAGATAGTCTTGTGCTATGACTTCAAACTCATTTCAAATAGCTTTTGTGTCAAATATGTATTTCAGAAATTTTTTGATAACAAGGAGAAGTGTAATATCGGGTTCAAGCCATTGTGCTCAACCACAATCATCCCTTCGAAAAAGTTTCTCAGTTGTTATGTCTAATGCCTTAAAAATCAAGTACATGATCGGATCCCACGGGATCTTACGTTAGGACTACTGTTGTTAAAATTGATTGCAAAATACAAATGGGATATTGGAGGCCATAATGGAGGTGTTCGAGGCCATGTCTTGCCTCTTCTATGTTAAGCATTGCTCGATCGTCATATCATAAACCTTTTGAAAAATTAATAAGAAGGCCATTTCCCTAATAACAAGTCAAGCAAAAGCAGAATACAAGTCATTCTACGTCGTGGCTGACGTTTCATTGAACCTGATCAGCTTTGTTTAACAAGCTGAAGCATCAGGCATCCACTCTGATTCACAATCAAAACGGAACAAAGGAACACATCATTAACATATATAGGACCTCCCAGACAGACAACTACATAGCATGCACTCACTATAACATGAACGTTGGCCCCCCTAGCTATCTAGGAAGAAATGCATGCCAGCATGTCTGTGACCCGTACGTGCAATCAACAACCTTTAGCTTCAGAACCAAGACCTTCCTTCCTCGTCGATCTGTGTACGTTGGTTTTGTGTGAGCAAAGCAGAAATCCACCCAAACGATCAAAGCAGTCAACGGGAGAGAGAGAGTGTCTCAGAGAGATCTAGAGAGAGAGAGGTGAGTTGACCAGGTGTCTTGTGGGTGAGCTACCGGCCAAGGTCTCACACGCTCAATGGCGTTGAATTCTTTAATGGAATCATGCACCTTTAATGCTTCTTCGCCCTAGCTCGCACCCCATGCACTTGCAACTCATTCCTTCAATTCCTTATATAAACAATACAAGTATAGGTAACCTGCAATCCCACACTTAACAATACAAAAAACAACCCAAGAAAACTGTTTTCATCTCTTTATTTTTATACAACCCCCTGATTATTACCCAAATCAAAGAAAAAAGCAGCTTTCTCAGCCTATTAGCAAGCTAGTGATCATCGGGTTCTACTACGTAGTACAACTATTCACTTATTCTTAGTTACTTTCACTACTCTCTGTTCCGAAAATTATTACCATTTTTTAAGTACTAGTACTGGAAGATGGGTCGGATTCCATGCTGTGAGAAGGACAATGTGAAAAGGGGACAGTGGACTCCTGAAGAAGATAACAAGCTCTCTTCCTACATTGCCCAGCACGGTACTCGCAATTGGCGTCTCATCCCAAAGAATGCCGGTAAGAACCTCTCTCTCAGTCCCATCATTCACCGTCTCTATTTCTCTTCCATAAAGACTAAAGCCTTTTTTGTTTGATGATTGACAAGGTTTACAAAGATGTGGGAAGAGTTGTAGGCTACGTTGGACCAACTACCTTCGACCTGACCTCAAGCACGGGCAGTTCTCAGAGGCGGAAGAGCAAACCATTGTCAAGCTCCACTCTGTTGTTGGCAACCGGTAATTAACTCGTGACATAACAAACAAAGCAACTGCACATATCTTATGATTACTAATCACTAATCTGAACGTCACCAGATGGTCCTTAATTGCTGCACAACTTCCTGGTCGCACTGACAATGATGTGAAAAACCACTGGAATACAAAGCTCAAGAAGAAGCTGTCGGGTATGGGGATAGATCCAGTCACCCACAAACCCTTTTCCCACCTCATGGCCGAGATTGCAACCACACTGGCACCACCCAACGTGGCTAACCTTGCAGAAGCAGCACTCGGTTGTTTTAAGGATGAAATGCTCCACCTCCTCACAAAGAAGCCGATCGACTTCCAGTTCCAACATTCTAACACAACACCCGGGAACCGCACAGCCACTTATATCAACAATAAGGAAGAAAAAGATGATACGATTGAGAAGATCAAGATTGGTCTATCAAGGGCTATGCAAGAACCAGACATGTTACATTCACAAAAATCTTGGGATCCTACCGGAGCAACATCTGCAAACCTTACAGGTAACTGCAGTGCTTTTCCCTTGCATTCTATATCTGGATTTCAGTATGGGCTGTCAACATTCGGAAATGAAGGGGGTGGTTCACCATGGAGCCAGAGCATGTGTACGGGAAGCACATGCACAGGGGCAGACCAGCAAGGTCATTTGCATGACAAACTTGATGAAGAAATTGGAGAGGAGTCTGAGGGTGGAAAAGAGTTGAGAAATGGATCCAACATATTCAACTCAGATAGCATCTTGTGGGATTTACCATCTGACGATCTAATGAATCCAATAGTCTAATACAAATTATATAATTGTGATAGATTGGAAAGAATAAATTTGGCAGTGATGAACAATGATAATGATGTAAATAAAGCTATCACAAATCAATTATGGCACAAGAAATTTTAGAAAAAAGATTAATATATTGCTGTTTCTCAATTACCTGTGGTACAACTATATCTATTCTCTTTACTATGAATTACAATGTGAATCAGGCAAAATATGAAGATGAAGAAGAAGTATCAGCCAGAACCTGCATATAACAGTCACAAAGGGGGTTAGAAAAATTGAGGCAATGAAAAAAATTCGTGAATACAGGTTAGATTGGGAAACATAAACCTCGAGTTGCTCTTCGGTAAATGAGTCTTTCTGAATGTTCCATGTATCAGCATGGGTTCGTCGAAATTCTGCAACTGCTTTTGTAACCGTAGATTTCACTGGTGCTGGTTCTCCAGCAAAACGAGCAAGTAAAGTGACATGATCTGGCAACCAACTGATAAAGCAGTGGAATTTTCTCGTGAGATGAATATTTAATACAACAAACAATGTATGAGAACGAAAAAGGATGCTAAATTAGGGTTGGAACAATGCCACATCTCTAGAAGAGACCATAGTGGAAGCATATACTCATGAAACTTAAAATTTAATATATAGAGGGAGCTAAACCATAGGACAACTACTAGACTATAGAGGAAAGTCTTTGATACAATGTTCGTACTCATGGGACTTCTTAGTTTTAGTGCCAAGCTCAAAGAAACCTTATTGCAATTATGAGAGGTCTCTCCACACACAGAAAGATAATAATTAGAGGCATTGAGCCACCAAGATAAATTACTGAGACTTCAAGTCTTTTCTAGTTTTTTTTTTTTTTTTTTTTTTTGGTTTTGGAGTCATTTCTATTGAATAAGGTACATGGTGCAATGTGTGATCAGACCCCTGAACAATACTGCTTTTTACTCTAGACCTGCTTTTTATTAAAAGCACATAGCAGGTAAAGCAGATTGACCGACACAGACATACTGACAATTTAAAGCTTTAACAAGCAATGAGACTAAAAGTCTGCTTATATTTATTTTCTCAAACTGCAAAATTAAACTTGACATTGATAAGACAAAGGTGTTAATATGCCTTTTTTCCAAAATATCCCTGGTATGGAACATAACCTAAAACATTGAGAAGTAAAAAGAGAACAGCAGTGTTCCTAATAATGTCAGATTAAAGCAGCCAAAAAATGAAGTTGCATGAATTGAACATGACATACCTGGGCATATCATAAGGCGCTGACAGAACAGAAGCAACTAAAGCAAGTACAGCACCATGAATGGAAGCTATGGGTTCGCTTGAACTCAAATTTCTGCAATCATGGATGGAAGTATATATCAAAGGAAAAATAGGTAACATCTACTAGGACTAATACAAGATTATTTCATAAGCAAGGGAAATACCTCCGTTTTCTCTTCCTCTGAAGATCAGTAGCTTCTTTGTAAGCTTTGTCACGGAAGTCTTTAGCTAGATCTTCATCGCCACCCTTCGTTAGGCCCGCCAAAACAGCTGCAGCATGTTCTCTTACCTGAGACATAATAAAGTTAAGAATACAAAATCTACGAGTACCAAAATCATCCCTTCAAAAAGGAAAAAAAAAGAAAGAAAGAAAAAAAAAAAAAGATTTATCAATCATTGTTCAAGGACCATTATTTAAGAAATACTAGAATTCCAGTTTTCTCTACTTCACAGGTTGAAAGATTTAGACTATCAACACGATTTAATAATTAAAGTTCTTTATATAAAACATTTTGACAGACTAGATTATAAGTCATCAAAAAAATTAAATTATTCACTCAAACCAGAAATTTACCTCAACTTGGTTGTCTACAAGTAACTTTTCAACAGTTCTCCAAATTTGTTGTTTCTCCCCAATTGAGAGAATGAAAGTGTGCCTGTTCGATAAAAGTAATAAAACAAAGACTTCTCAACATGTATGCCAAAAATCAATATATTCAGCCAACAATAAACATTATGTGAAACTAGAGAGTTAAAGGTGAAAACAAATAAAGGGTGTACCAAACATTGTAAAGTTCCAAATCTCTTAAATATCAAGACACCATATGAAAAATCTAAAGCACAATTTGATTTGTATAAGTAGCCCTAAAGGCACAGAAAGAAGGGGGGGGACAAGACTGAAACTAGAAGATCATCACAAAAAGGATGAGATGCAAAACTTCATACCTGTACATAAAAGTCCGCAGATATGTCAATGTTGCAGATCTAGTGCGCCAGTTAGAGTCATTGGCAGAAGAAAGAATCACAGATACGGCCTCTTGGAGATGAGGTCCCCAAAAAATCCTCCATTTTAGCAACTCAAAAGCTGCCTTGGCCAAGGTTGACAGTTCTTTACTTGAAGTTTCCTAGAAAACAAAAATAAAATATTGAAAAAAAAACTTAAATAACTCATATTTAAATATTGATACCCAACAAAACTGCACCACAGCAAGAAAGCCTTGTAAATTGTAAACCTATTTTCAACTTTTTTTAAAATGAAGTCTTTCTTTCTTATTAAAACAGAAAATTTATATATGCTAATTGAGGAAAGGGCCTTGAGGCAGTATAAGAAAAGTGGAACAGATCAACTGACATGAAGCCAATAACAGCTGCTTGTTCAACATGTTGAGCAACTCCTCAAATTTTAATTTCAACTTGCAAAAGTGATAAAATTTAATCCAGAAACTCGTTCACTTTCTCTTGATTCAGCAAGAAAAATTTACATAATGTTAATCTTCAGGAGGATTAAAAACTTACCCCAAAATAGTCAATCAAGATAAACTCAAAAGGAACAGTATAATCTAGAGGATTTCATACTCAAATTTTTACTTCACTTACCTGCAATGATATCACAGGATAAAGAAATCCCACAATTACATCCACCAGATATGATGATCTCGCAGACCTCAACGATGAGATGATAAAATGGAAAAGCTTCACAAAACATAAAATTTTAAAACTGATCAGTTTAATGTTCTATATGAATAAGAAGATACTTTTAAAACAGTTTTTCAAATTAGTACCGTTTCCATCCATTTGACATCAGCTTGTGAATCCCCATTCAAATGTCCGTTTTCAGGAGTAATATTTTGTGGGGTTTCCATACTGTCAGAATGAGTGCTATTCTGAATATTCATTACCACTTCCGACGCTCGCTCTTTTAAAAACAGAACCCAACTTCTCCCATCAAATTGGTTGCCAAGACCTTTACTAGCACTCCCATTTGAACCGTCATGATCAAATGACTCATAAAGACGAATGTTAGAGCACAACACAGAAAGGGCAACACCTATAGCTTCTCTTACCTGTCCACACATACTTATCGTCAAAATATATAAATTAAAACTAGAAAAAATAACTTTCAAGGTTAATGCAAAGCATATATCGATACAGACATAGAACAAAGATTAATAGTAGAACATAACCACACATGAGAGATCACTTTGCTTCACTCTATTATTCTTTATCTTAATATAAGAATCCCTTACACAGTTACATATATCTAAATGGACAATACGAGATAAAGAGAGTTTGCAGGGGCTGAGGGTATTTCAACAGTTGAAGTCTCTTAATTTTTTAGATCATAATCTAGTGTTTATACTTACAGAAGAAATGCTGAATTATTTTGCTACACAAAACTCTGTTTCATGGATTTGTTTACAGAAATCACATGATAGAGCAATGGTAAATAACAAATATAAAATACTGTTTCAGTCTTTCTAAATGTAACCAGCCTTTAGTAATAAAAGAATGTACAGACAACACAGCCAAAGTATATCTTATGACAAAAGTACAGTTAGGAGTTCTGCTAATATATACTTTATTCCAATGGCCATATAAGCTTATTCTTATTTAATAAACAAATGGATAATGGAAAGAAACACTTGGTTAAAGTGAAACAGATCTGAAAAGACATGCTTACTTGGGCAGATGAATGGCACATGTTACCGAGCAACTCCTCCAGAAGTCTATAGTGGAGCTGAATTTCAGCTAATGGCATTTTCTGGGGAGATAGTTCTACAAGGGCGGCTGAAAGAAAAGCATAGCGCTTGGCAACTACAGTGGTAGTGACTGTTCCTGGTAAAGGTGTAGCCAGACAATCTAGTACTGGTTGTCTCAAAAGAGGAACTCTAGTTCCATATTTCCCTTTCCCGGTAACTGCATAACGTATGCAGGCTGTCCATTCGGGTATTGATTCTACTGAATGAGCTAGAATTATGTTCTGCAACTGGACCACCATCCAATTATCCCATGCTTCTTTGATACCATTAACATCAGAATGCAACATTCCAGCGAAAGCTTCAGCAGCAACGCACTGCTTGGACCTCTCCTTGGCATTTGAGAACTCCTCCAATGAACTTTTCAGTGCCACTACGACGGGCATACCACATTCTTGTATTAGCCGTTTGAATATTCTCGCATAGTTTGAGTAAAAGGTGTCACTTCCTAATAAAGAGATCCAAGTTGGAGTGCGTGGCCATGAAGAGGTAAAGTCAAAATAAAAGCGGGTGATTGATTTGTCTGCTAGGCTCTGAAAAGAAGAGTTCCCATGATTGCCTCTAGTACTGCTTTCAGTATCAGATATTATATGAACATGAGAAAGACTATTCAAAGTCTCACTGAAAAATCCATCTTCCTGAAATATTTGAGTTAACTCTCCTTCAAGAGACGATTTTCTAGCTCCTTGCAATTTCTCTGAGGAAAAACTCTGTTTTTCATCTGACAGTTTATAAGGTGATTCTTTTAATAGCGTATTTAGAGCTGAGATTGCTAGTATCCTTGTCTGAGGAAGCTGACTTTTTAAATTCTTTAGGAAGTGACCTGCAAAGGATTGATCTAAAAGATTTAGAACCTTTTCTGAACTTGACAGATAGTAGATTGAAAATTAAATGGGGAAATCCCTGGGTCAAAACAAACATGAACCCACCAGCAGTTTCACTCAGAATTTTGGAGGAGGAACTTGGGTCATTCCTAGATGCCATAGCCAACAGCAATAAAACCCTATTAGCCATCAGATTGTACCTGGCAAATACAAAAGATAAAACTTAACACAGAAGGTCATGAACTTCACACTCAAGGCATTTAATCAAAGGGAAACACAATCACTCTGAATATTATTTCTATCCAAGTATTAGGCTCAAGGGACCAGGAGGTTAAAAGATATTGGAAACTCAACAAAGTTCTAGATCCCTCAAGGAAAAGGTCCAAGCTATGTAGCTATCTTACCTCCAATGCAAGCCCATAGAATCAAAACTCATAGAACTGATCTGAGAAACCAAATCTGCAAAATCTGGTGCATCAACATGATTGTCTGATGAATTGAAATAGCTTCTCGATACTCCAGCAAAGTGAATGTTGTATTTGACAAAAAGCTGCATTAAATGACAAAAATAACAAAGATTATTTTTTTACAACACGAAAAGTCTCAAACTAGGCTCTATATCAATTTTTGGAGTTACCTCGTTGATAGCTTTCTGGGTTTTCAGTGATTCATGATGAGAGCTTCAAGCAGGAGAAAGAAATATCACAGTTTAGTTAAAATAAATTCAAGATTCATCATTATTATACCAAATCCATTACAGATATATTATGAAATATGCAGCTTACCTTGAAAGAATTCCAAGGATAAATGAAGAGAATGACTTAGGGTCCTGGAATAGCGGAAAATATATCAGTAATTTTCATTCTTAACATAAATGGTAGACAGCAGTTTCTGTTGAATGATTACCATTGTCAAATGCTTGAGAACTGTTTGTGTAGCAAGGACTGCACAAGAACCAAGCACTGCATATTCTGGTGCCTTGGGGTTTCGTAAGTTCTCAGTGTGAGAGAGAACACACTTTGAAATCATAGATGGCCATCTCTTTATCATTTTTAAAAGATATTTCCCAGCAAGTCTGGACACAATGTGAGAAACTTGATCAGCTATGGTAAAAAAAAAAGTATAAAAAACGCACTGAAATTATTAACAAAACCAATGCCATAAAGAAAAATCAGGGAGTAGGACATATATTGACTATTTCAAAACAACATAACTGGGCAAAGGAAAAGGAAAAACTAATTGTCCACTTGAAAATATACCAAGTACATCTTGAAACATCAATGGCAACCAACTTACTACGGGAAGAAAGCAAAAAAGATATGGAAAAACGCATACTCACATTTTGAGGAAAATTTCCTGCTATTCTACCACTAAACCAGGAGACATTTCTAGAGCTCGCTCATTTTTCAAATATGAAAACTTTTAGGCTACAAATTAGTTAGGTCATGCATCATGCACCTTACAAAAGTCTTTAACCAAATATTTTAGGACTAGAGGTACACTGTACACCTATGAGTTGCATACAGTGCTAAAATGTAATCCCGTCAATGGCACGTCAATTTTGTCACTTTGCTTCTATACCTATGTTGAATCGATCTCAGATACATATGCATGCCTAGTAGGCTTCATTTTTTTCAACAGGTATGTATAGATTACCAAAGATATCATGTGCATCAACACAGTTGTTACATATCTGCAACTAAGCCAAGCAAGATCTATTTCTGTTAAGGTTTCAAAATAGGGCCAAGATGATTAAAGACTCACATTCGAACAGTTTCATAGCTATGCAAAGAGAGATTTAGAAGATCATCCACCAAAAGATTCACATGTTCTGGTGGACCAAAATTCCCAGTGCGAAATATATGGTAGGATGACTGGGATGATCTCCAAGTATTGTGCATGAAGGCCTTGTCAATGAGTGCCCACCGCGGCCTGGTAGAGAAGAACATAATCAAGGTCAACTGCTAATTACAAATGCATAGTTCCTATGACAAAAAGGGAGGCTCAGCAAGCTTAATGTATTTTTTAAATCCAAACATAACTACACTCACCTTCTCTTCCCTTTAGAGTGAGCTGAAACAATAAAATTTATTGAAGGCTCTATAATGGCAGCAGATTCCAATTTCCATGCCTGCCTGTGATTGGCCCATTCATCATACTCCATACTTCCTGCATGAGGTAACTGATGTAAGATAATAACCCTGAAAGATGGGAGTTGGGTGAGGGTATTATTTAGAGTCAACGTTGACTACCATAATTTCCTAAAGCATCCATAATACGAATGATGAGGACCAAGAGGATGCTGTCATCTGATTTGTTCTCAAGTAAATACCTGCACAGTGCACAAATACGAAATAGGATTCAGTCCGAGACCCGCACGGATGAACTAAATTATATCTACAGGAACAATGAAAAGTAGACATTACTTGCAGGCTGCATGTATAATCTCAGCAGCTTTTTCCCGCAATTTAGTGTTGCCCACAGTTGCACCTGTTGCTCCTGCTATTAAAAAGGAACCATGATTTGGATTTTCGACAGTTCCATTCCTTGATGATGGGGTGAAGTCGGGCAAGCAAGTCAAAACACCTTGCAATGAAGAATCTATTCGCAAAAGAGTCACTTTTAAGTGCTCCTTCTCATCTCCTGGGCGAAAACATTCAATATGGTGTCAGACACTATAACTTTATTACCATACATACAGAAATGTATTCACAACATGTCCATGCCCACATTTGTGATCTTGTATTAATATGTGCATATGTTTATTATTATTTGATACACTGGCATCAATATCAAGATAATGTTCTATAAAAGTAAAGGCCATCATCAATCGTCTTACTGATTCACATCTAGCTCCTGAAAATAAATATTCCTTTAGTACTAAATGTGTTCAGAATAAAGGAATAGGTACTAGTGAAATTACCTGGATCAGAATGTACTTTAGTTTGACATATTCTTAGAAGATCATCCAAAGCAGACCGGAAATGAAGGTCCAAAAGTTCATTTGCAAATTTAACTTCCTCAACACTAGGGATATGCCATTTAGGGCCCATCAATGGTTTATCGTCTGAATAATCTTTTGAGCTGATCCATTCCTCTAATGCAGTAGCATTTGGGTGATGCAAAATACACCTAAGAAAGAAAAAAATATTATTTTCTACTTCCACAGACAGACTGACTGTAATGGAACTATAGCAAGGAGAGATAAATATACTTGTACTGATCAATAGGATAATAAAGAACCAAGCTTCCAAGGAGAGACCGAAGAAGATGATCACCAGCTCCATTGACCTGCCAAAGAATCATTTGAACCATTGAACAATTTCACTGAGCATCGCATGTGGAAACAAATGTCATCGCTGTACATGAAAACAGAAGTGTGTGGAAAGAAACTGTTTATCATGAGAAACAAAAGTCATAACAATATAAGACCTTCCAAGATGGAGATTCAAAAGCAGAAACAACAGCCTCTTTGAACTGATCCTTGTATCGCAGAAGAGCAGGACCTCCATAACTTATGGCAACTGATAATATTTTTAATTGATAATCAATTGCTGTTTCAAGAGCCGGAGAAATCGTCGGTTTAGCCTGGGAAAAAAACATCAAAGTTCGAAATAAGGATCTACCAGGATCACAGAAGCAAATGGTCAACATCATTCACAAGAAAAAGTACCTTGGTTGAAACTGAAGCATCACATATTCCTCTACCTCCAAATCCTGTAGACGGTGTTCCTTCTAAAGAGGATATAACAGACAGTAAAATTGGCTCAACCAGTTGAGTAACTGCTTCTTCTGGGTTTGAATAAACACATGCACAACAAAGCAGTCCGACCTCTGCAATTGCCCCAGGAAGGATATTTGTCTTGACAAACTTGGATATCTTCTTCAAAGCCTGCCAGTGATTTGAGGAAAAGATTAGAATAATCTGTTGAAAAATTGAATCATTAATATAGATTTGAGTTTTGAAGTAAAAAAAAATTGAATAACCTGATTATAGAGGGTTTTGAGAGTCTTCCAAACAAGATTTCAAGCATGCAATAGTAATAAGGACCATCCTCAACCAGAAAAGTTCCTGATGTTGTTGATGAGTGCAAGCCTTCATTCCTGCAGTACCAGTAACCAATTATAAAAAAAAAAAAATTGAAAAGGGAAAACTGTTGCAAATCTATATCCAGAATGGCCAAATTAATAATAAAATATTGCAAATTATTCTACGCACCGACGGTGCAAATGACCCAACACTTATAAGATGATCTCAACCCTTGATATTTATAATTAACATTTTTATTAATAACCTAAGAGTGTATCTATTATAATCTAACCATTCATTTATGTCGGTGCAAGTGCACGTCAGTGCACTGAATCCTCCCCCATAAAATATGCAAGTGAAGAAATAGACAACTGAATTGCAATACTTACGTAACACTGCTTGGTTCCAAGTGTAGAAGTAAGGCAAATAAGCGACAGAAGAACTCATCCAACCATTCAGAAAAGCGAATCATTGGCATGACTGACACCTCATCATCCAATGAAGACATCTGTGAACATAAGCAAGTTGGTAAAACAATATCTGCACTACGTATAGACGTAATATCTGTGTTTGGTAGGGATTATGTGCTTACATTGGAAAATATAGAACCAATTAATTGCATTGTTGCCAAGGTTTTAGGAGGATCATTGGCATCCATACCAAGTAATGCATTCGATAACGAAACCATCAGTAGCTCAATGAACTCATCACCAGCTTCACCACTACCAATATCAATTGATTTTACTGTAGAGGTTGACAAGGATTTGAGGAATAATGAACGGCCAACAAATGCTACTGACATCACAGCAACTTGCAACTGGTGGGTGGCAGTCATCTGACTAGACACAAAGGTTGTTAAAGAATAAATTAATTCAATGACAGAAATACCATTACATGAGTGAACGTGCGTTATCCTATCAATTGGATGCAATTCTGGAGACAAACATCTGAACTTTGTACGACTAGGTCTTTCAGCCGAAAATAATCCCGTGAAAATCAGGTATAAAGGTTTTTTGATGTCTATTTGAGCAGAAATTTCTTTATTTCCGATTATTTGTACAGCTGTTTCTTTAAATGGAGAGAAAAACGAAATCAGTCAGGAAGATTTTTCTGCAGCTTGTTTGAACATTGTAATAATAAAAAATAAATAAAAAAAAAAATTCCAGTGCAAAGAGTTTTCTGGACACATGAGCCTTTCCTTTATCTTTGTTAAAAGAATAGAAAACACAGGAGAATTTTTCCAAGCAACATGTTGAGTTTCCACTTTTTTTTTTTCTTTTTTTTTTTTGTCAAAATGCAGCATTTTTGAGTTGAAGCCTTGAGTTTACTACACTACCAAATAGCAGAAAAAGAAAACCAGATCATAGTTTACCAGGAAGCAAAGTTTTCCTATGAATCTATTTTCCATCTTATACAGAGTAACTCAGTCGTTGCTAACCACATCTTCTCCATATTCAATAGTCTAGAACAAAGAAATACATGTAATTAGACTAACCGTCTCCAATGCCATATGGAAGCGAGATGCAACAAAAGGAAGGATTAGAGAAGGCTCCACGTAAGATAAAATTGAAGTTGCAGCAGCTACTGTCTCAGAAAGATGTTCATTCTTGCTATATTGACCGCGATCAATTAACTTCAGCACCACTTTAACAAAGAAATGCCTTTCTGATTTTCCTAGATACTGTTCATCCTGACTATCTTTATTTACTTTCCTGGAATAAAGAGTAATTTAGCGCCAAGACAAGGAATAGGCTCAAGCATACTAAGTACAAAATGCTAAACCATGCAAAGAGATTCTTACAATTGTTCATTCTGTAAGCGCTTCTGGAATGAAATTACTAAATGGAGCAAAAAACGCTCTAATGAGTAAGTCCAGCGGCCGCCGTTAGAAGGATGGTAATATCTGCAAAAATAAACGCTAGTAAAGATCCAAATAATCAATGTTCAAAAAATCCACATTCGTCAAACAAAATAACAGAAAAATGAAAAAGAGTACTATTGAGAGTATACAAACTGTTCTAAAAGGTTGACCAATTTTTCAAAGTGCTCCAGCACCGAGCTACCAGGTTTCAATAGATAGACCTGCAATTCCAGTAATAGTATATCATTGTACTATCCTAGGAAGCATATATATAATATATACAGGCACCAATTCATTAACATGTAGGCATGGCATATGAATCTTACTATTGACTTTGCAATGCCCTTTGCTGGGGTAACTGTCCTATTGGAGAACAAGAACCTTGTGTTTCTCGGAACATCCACAGAAAAGGGATACGATCCACTTCCATTTGCAACAGGAACCTTAAGACATGGGATAAAAACATGAATGTTTCATTATGTCCAATACAATCTTTGATACTTTTCTATTATTACAGGCCAAGTTAAGAGTACAATTACATATGATGGTACACTATATCAGGCAATATGTACATCTACTTCTTTGATGACAAACTTCAGAAACTAGCAAATTATGCATGCTCCGAAGAATAACCAAAATATCAGGCAAAGGACATATAACTTGGCTCAAACTGCCTCTGAAGGGAAAATACAATCACCTCAAACATATTTAAGAATCTAGTGAAAAGTGTAGGCAAGTAACTCTCCCAATCAATAAATCTGTAGTTCTTTACAACACGAGCTATAATAGCTGTCCATTGACTATTCCAAAATTGGCAATTTGGTATCGAGTCCCACAGGTCCATTAACTCCTTGATCCAATCACTGCAATAACAACAACAAAAGGTGATGTGCCACAAGTAATGTCGAAAACCATAAAGAACATGGCAGAGATAATGTGCTCCTTACTGTGTAAAGAATTCCTGGTTGTCCAAGTTTGTAGGAAGAAACAGTCTAACAAACCCAGATCCCTCAAAGGATGAGTTATGCCAAGGATTTTCCAACAGAGATCTGCATGATTGTCTCATTAGATGAAAATCAACAAAAGAGAGGAAGTGGACTAACTAAGAGTTTTCTTTCTATAACCTAGCTACTGGTTTTTTAAAAGGTCTCTTTTTGTGTATCTACCTACGTAAAGAACAACATACATAATGTTTGTGGGTGATAGTATGGGAAGGCCAAACCAAAATGAAACTGGAAACAAGAAAACCATGCAAGTGTGACTTGGAGCATGTATACCAGTACTTTATTCCATTCGGCATATCAATCAAAAAAGTCTTATAGCCTTAAGGCGGACGGAGAGGAACAAAGAAAAAGACCTTACGTATCTCAAAAACACTAACAAAATCAAGGGGAAAAGGCCTCAAGTACTTACCTAAACTCAGACCATATCTCAACGGCAGAGCCTGGGGGAAAGAACTTCCGGCAAGACCGAACAAGAGAAGTAGTAGCCTCAAAATGCCGTTGTCTCAATCTCCAGCCTTCAGGACCTGTATTCCTGTAACATGTGTCAAGTCATAAAGTTTTCCAAACACCGTCTATCGTTTGGTTGAGCAGCTGGTGACATGGGGGCATAATCATATTTACTAACCCAATATTTAAGAGAAACAACGACAAGAACCATACAACAATTAAAACATTTTTCAAGTTACGTAAGTTATCTGATATTATCTATTTTATGCTTGCTTGAGATCATTGGCTTCAGAATTCAAACAGGGTTTTATTGCACTTCATTTTTTTTATGGCATTCAAGAGCAGAAACCAAAGCACTCAAAACGAGTCATGATCTTCATTCTTGAGATTTACAGTACCAAGGTTGCTCCTTGGGACTTTTACTTATAAATAAAGAGCTAATGGTAAATTCCTAGACCTATGCGTATAGAAGGCAACATATTAGAGAAGGTGGAATTTGTAAGACTCACCTACTGAAATGTGTATGAATCAGAGTATCATACAAAGGGCGCCACTTTACCTTCAACGACAACTTCTTCCGATACTTGTTGAGTAATTTCACAAGAATATTTCCCCACCTAACCTATTCAAAACAAAACAAAACCCACATTATAACAAACACGACATAATGCCATCAAGCAAGTAGCAAAACAACCAACAAAATCACATACACAAAGCATTACCTGTGCATAAAGCTTATTCTCCGATACATGAAACAACTCCAATCCAAATTCAATCAGTCCACTCGCATCTTCCATAGACACTTCACTCTTTGCCTTGATGAAACTGCACACAACAAAGCAACACTTGACTAACCAAACCTCCATAACCCACTCATTGCCTACAAAACCTCAACTAAATCCTAAAATCACAGTAAATCACAAAAACAACAGAAACCCATTTCCAAGGAAGCAAAATTAACCAAGAAAAGTAGTAATTGAATTGAAAAAAGATAAAGAAAGTGAATTGGGGGCGCTCACAGGTCAATGACAGAGACCCATTTGAGAGTTGCATAGACTGAATCAGGGTCATCGGAGCGGTAGGAGTTCTTGACGGAGGAGACGACGCGAGAGAAGGAGTCCCTCTCCTTGATGGACTCCTCGGCGACAGGTGGAGGAAGCCAAGCATTGTAAAGATGCATACTTTGGGGCCAGAATTTTGATCCCAATTGGGAGATTTGAGAGAGTATTTGGGTTTGCTGCTGCTAGTGCTACTTATACAGAGACTCTGGCTTTCTTAACAAGAAAGTTGCCTCTCTCTCTCTCTCTGATTGGGATTTTCAGTTTTCTTGAGGGAAAAGATGAAAATGGCAAATGGGAAAGGGATATGACTGACCGGCTACCGGAGACGGTGGTTCTGTTAACTTTTATTGACTTGTTAATGGGGTGAAAAATCCCACCCCTTATATACCACGGTGTCACTTGTACTGTGTGCTAAGAGTATATGTGGTAAAAAAAAAGACTAAAAACAATTAGCTAAAAAAAAAGAATAATAATAATTATAAAATTATGCCAAGTGCCCAGTACTATTTTATCTATCGGTGTAAGTTTTCATTTTGTAAGTGAGAGGTCGTGAATTCGATTCATAATAGACTAGTTGTTGTATTATTAGGATAAAATTTTAATTGTCGTCTGTAAAAATAAAAGAGAGATTGATGTAGAGATGAATATGAGTGATGACCTTGAATCAAGGCTTTGAGGCATGCATCGTGTCTTTCATTTGACTTGGAATGAGTCATAAAGACAATGACTCTGCTTGTATTGTTGCCTCTATTTTGAAGTTGTTGGCATGTATGGATAATGTCATTGAAGTATCTAAACTGCTACAATTATTGATATTGAATGTAATTGTTTCTTAATATTTTGATCTTCATCCTACAAAGTTTAGTTGATTCATCTATGTTATCCAAAATTTCTATATTATTTCTATTGATAACCGATATTTCTTCAATTTCTTTATGAATATATATATGTTTCTTGCATCTTTGGTATTTCCTTGATTTTGGTTACTATATATATACTCGTTCTCTTTGTTGCGACTTGTGAGTAGTCTTAGCCAATCTCATATGTTTATTTACTCACCTGTCCTCTTCTCAAAGAAAAAGAAAACGAAATTACACAACACTCTCTACTTTATTTCCATCAAGAAAAACGTTCACTAGTCCAATTATAATAGATTACAGAGTGACTTGGGAAGAAAGTCTATATCTAAGACTAGAAATATAAATTCCATTTTCTAACCCATTTGGGGGTCACAAAAGTGGTTGCCTTTGATCATGACCCCATAGATTTTTAGCAAGTGACCCTCCCATGTTGCACGATGTGTTGCTTTTCATGTGGCTTCTGTTTTTGAGGTTGGGACAAAAGGACCAGTCAAAACTACAGGGATTGGTATTATTTCTGGAAATTAGGGGCCTCATTTGCCGTTACGTCCCGAGTGACTTCACCTTGGCAAATAGAAACAAACCAACAACACAGTGCTTCAACGGCCAAAGTGAATGCCACGTTGAAGGCAACAAAGTCTTGTAGTGTCCACTTATTTAATGGCAAACTAGTACTCAATAGTAGACACCTACCTGAAACTTTTGTGTACACATGAATATAAGGTCGGCTCATAAATAATGACGACTACGGCTATGTTAGCCCGATCCCTGGTTTGTGTTCATAAATTGGACCTTGCTACTGCATAAAGTCATAAACCTCAAAGGGATATTTTGTAAGAACGAAATGAAACAGACCTCCATCATGTTCACTACAAAGTATTCGATCTGTTTAGGGCAAGAAAACATGAATACAAACTTGGTTATTGGAAATAATGTGCAAATCTGGTGCACCTGAACGTGTGCCTGTACCTCTGCCAGTATGAATTCGAGGCCTCAACAAACCTAGACTTCAGGCCAATGAGAAGTTACAAGAAGAGCCAACAGCCAGTACAACGGAGTTTTCGCTGCTGGTTTGTATTGGTGGATCAGAAAAGAAAGCTCAGTACAGTGAGTTTCTGGTACCTGTTCAATGATTCTTTGATACTCTTCAATTTGTATAAGGCCATTTTTTACTTTCTGAGAAATGCTTTTGCAACGTTGCACCACATTGCATTTCCCTGCTACTTAAATAAGTTGGACTCTAAAAGTCTAAAGTTGTCTTTCGATTCCATCAGCATCATTATCAGTTCCTGTAGAGATTTGGGAGCTCTGAGAATCCAATTACTGATATTTAATTACCTTCCCTGTCAAAAAAAGAGAACAATCAGATTTATGACTGCCACTACTTTAAGATTCAGTATGCGTAGATAAAAAACTAGATGGCAGTAATGAGACACAAGAAGAAAGCAATACAATATTCAGATACCACACCAGACACTGATTAAATCCTGAAACAAAACATTCCTTATTCTCCCATTTTTCAGCAGATACATCCATGCAAGTATGAACATCCACAACAAGAACATTAACGAATCGGGTGAGGGTGAACAAAGAAGAAAATCTGTAAAAGAAGTCATTAAGCTAAACTTGAAATACCAAAGCAATGAATCATATTGGTTTAGATTTTCCCTTGTGGTTTAGCTTTCGGAAACATCTACTTCCAGCTTCCTACTTCCTAGTCCCTACAGAGTAAATATGTTTTCCAATGCTTAATAGATAGGGAGCCATAACAACTTTCAGTGACTAAATAACTAACAAAGAACGTTTTCACACCTAAAACTCCATTGCCGAACTCCAAACCCAACAAAAGATTTCCATCTAGAGGAAAGATCACTTTTTAACATAAATGAGCAAAAATATGGCCAAACTAAAATCCCGCAATTCAATTCAGGAGGTCAAAGAATTAGAAAGGAGGAGCGGGTCAAGAGCTACACAATAACCAAACAAAATCACTACACAGCTCTCCACCGGTTCATATACAAAAACAGAGAAAGCACTTTCTTGGTCTCTTGAAACATAAAAACTTGAATGTAATTGTCTTAATCATTAACAACTGAACTTGGACCAAAACCAATTATCAATTTATCATTATAAAACCAATCTTCCTGTGATCCAAGATCCATAATCCAATATAAGCTAAAGTGATATATATACATCTGCAATACTAACAGAATTCTGAGGAATCTTCATAATCAAAGCAATGATTAAGTGACATGTATACCTGCACCAGATAATATAATACGACAGAACATCCATCAGATTAAGCTCTCATCAGGACACCTGAACTATGACAAAAGGTGATGCAACAGAACATCCTTCTGATTATACTACAACGACTGGATGTGTGTATGTGTCCATTATATTATAGAAAAATAAGTGCTAAATTTGGAGTGCAGCAAGGAAATGACATTGTGTATGGATGATGGATTTATAAATCAGATTGACAAAAACATACAATGTTGCTAAAGGGGCAGCAGTTTTGAATTTCCAAATTTCCTAGTGATATTGAGAAAGATTTATTTCAAATATTCAAACAACTTCAGGCTGAATCTTTAAGCAATGCTAATAAACCAGGATCTACTGTATCTTTCGACAATAAATCAACAATCAATTCCATAGTTGATGCATCTGCAGAGAAACCCCTCTCAAGCATTTCTTGAACAAGTCTCATAGCCCTTGATGTCTCATTGTTATTGATAAAACCTCGGATAATGGTGTTATAGGTGCAACCATTTGGAGAGCATCCTTTCCCTCCCATTTCTCTCAGCAACTTTTCTGCTTCAATTATTAAGCCATGATGACAAAGGCCCTGAATCATTGTAGTGTATGTTCTCACATCGGGTTGAAGTCCTTTTGATGACAACCCACAGAAGACATCTTTTGCAGACTGAACTTCTCCAGCTTTGCACAAACCTTCAATAATAATATTGTAAATTACAATATCGAGTTCCAGTTTTCTGGCTTCCAGCTCTCTAAGCAATTCTACAGCTGTAGAAAGTTGCTGGTTGTTACACAGGCCATCAAGTATCACAGCATAAGTTCGAACATTTGGAAGCAGGCCACAACCTTGCATCCCAGAGAACAACTTTTCTGCTTCTTGAATTCTCCCCGCTTTGCAAAAACCATCAATAAGAGTGTTAAAAGTAATTGTATTTGGAACTAGTTCCATACGACGCATTTCCTTGAAAATCTTGTAAGCCTGCCCGATCTTTTTACCCTTGCAATATCCGTTAATCAATATGCTACAACTCCGAACATCAACCATGGAGCCCTCGCTAATCATAAGATCAAAAACTTGTCTTGCCTCATCCATTTCTCCTCGCAGACAGTAACCATCCATAAGGGAATTATACGTGATGATATTAGGTTCAATATGTCTTTGAATCATCATTTGAACCACAGTTTTGGCTTCCACGACCATCCCTTCCTTACAGAATGTATCAACCAAGATATTGAAGGTGCGCACATCTGGAAAGATGCCTTTACTCACCATTTCATTCAGCAACCTCGTGGCTTGTTTCCACTGGCCTATATTGCAAACTCCTTGAATCAAAGAGTTGTAAGTAACAACGGTTGGAGCAATACCTCTAGTAATCATTTCTGAGAAGAGGTTGAATGCTTGATCAATTAGTGCATCCTTGCAAAGACTGTCGATGATGGTGCTATATGAAACTATGTTAGGCTCGCATCCTCTTTCTTCCATCTTCCCAAGTAACTGAATAGCCGCACTGTTGTTTCCCATGTTGCAAAAGCCCTTGATTAGTGTGTTGAAGGTAAACACATTGGGCTGACAATGACCTGCGCCTGCCTGCAGCATTTTGGTGAAAATTCGAGCAGCCTCAGGCACTTGATTGTGGAGAACAAAGCCGTTGATTAGAGTGGTGAAGGTAATAACATTTGGTTGAAGACCCAATTTGAAGAACTGTGCAAAGACAGATAAGGCAAACCCCATTTGATTCAAATGGCAGTAGCAGTTGATGACAATAGAGAGAGTATAGAGATCAGGAACAATTCGACGCAGAAGCATTTGTTTAAAGAGAGGGATGACAGCCGAATAGTGTTTCAATTTGACAAGTTGACCCAATATCTGAGTGAAACCGATAACACAAGGCAGAGGGCGCGAGCCAAGCATTTCATGGAACACCTTCAAAGCATCCTCAACTTTGAGCCTTGAGGATTGGTCAGGGTGGGATTCTCTGGATACGGTTGCCTTTGATTGAGAATGAAATAAAGCAGCAGCAACAACAAGAGGAAGAGGAGTAGAGTGAAGAAATGGCATACCACCTCTTCTGCCACAATAAGAATTACAAGGACAAGAAGACGTTTTTCTCATCATTTTCAGCATCTCCAGTTTCGAATGGGTATGGGTTTCCTTTGAGAAAGCTCGAGTCTTTGGATCTGTATCCTCAATTCCAGAATAAAAGGTGCTTGCTTTGGTACTTCCTTTAGTTTTTAACGGGTGTAAATCGATTCTTACCCAGTCCCTAAAAACCAATCAGCTTTTTTTTTTTTTTTTTGGTTATCCCTCACCCGTAGGTAAGGACTAATCCCTCTCGAGCCGGGTCGGACTCCATTTAGGGGGGAAGCTCTCCCAATACTGGCTGCTCCATTCACAAGGCTCGAACTCGAGACCTTGCTTAAGGGGAACAACCTCCTTACCACTTGAACCACCAAGCATTGGTTAACCAATCAGTCTTTCACCATCCCCTCAATTTACATGTTTTTACTGTTTTTTTTTTCTTCCTCTTCTCTTCTTTAAAATGGCCAAATATATGGAGCCTATCCCATCAATATCATCAACTATTACTCGAGTGACTTGAGCATAAGACTTACACATAAGGTCCTAGGACTAGCTAACCATAAAATAAATTCAGCATCTTTGACATCGTAGGATAAGGAAACCGAAAATGTCCAAACACATGATTTTTCGCTTTGAAATCACGTCAACCATGGCGTTTCTGCCTTTGCTGAAATGAAATCAAGGCATCCGCGCAAACCTAGCTTTTCCAAAATCAAAGCAGAGTTTGGTGAAGGCCAACTGCCACTAACTCAGTATTTGTACTATCTTGTTCAATGAGGCGGTCTATAAAATCATCAACTTGAATAAGGGCATCATCGTATATATCATCACGTTGAACACAAAGCCATATAAACTACAAAGATCAATTAAAACGGTCATTTTGTGAACGCAGCATGCTGACGATGCCCTGTAGGAAATAGTCCATTTTGTTCTATTTCCTACATGGCTTCAGAATTAGAACAAAATGGACTAGAAAGGAAGAATAGTTACGTACACTGCTGGCCGTTTGCGTTTCTCTTACCAATTGAATGTGAAATATTGATTTTCATGTACTTCTCGACTCTGTGGTTAAATATGCAGTTTTTCTGTTATCTCCAAGGTGAATTGACAAGCCAGAGTAGACATAATAAAACCTTAATTGCAAAAGAGGCTGCAATTAATCACATACAAATCAATTTTCTTGCTTCCCAAACATGAAAACTAGAAAGTACGTTTATTGCTTTTGAAATTTGAACAACTGATCTAGGAGCAACTCTAGTGAGGAGCGTGGAGATATAACTCTGAGCAGCTAGTTAGCCACCACTCCGAAACGTAAGGCGTAAATCCCCGCCACAAGTTCCAGGTTGAGAGCCTTGTGGCCCAAGCTTCGACATTTCAAGTACAAATAGGGAGGCAATCAATGGCTAGTTTACTTCTCTTAACTAAAACAAAAATTGACTTGAAGCATAACAGGATTTTCTGCACCTACCCTCTCCTCTCACTTCGCAGTCGAGAGCAAGAGTCGACTTAGCATTTCATTCGTAATTGAGATTGTCCCCGCTCAACTTCATATAACCATTGACAGCCCGAGTCTAATACATCATAAGAGTAAGCTAACAAATGTGCAATAGAGTTGCATTGACACCACAGTTAAGAAAAGCTTGCTAAATTTGTGAAACCAGAAACTTGATCGAGCTAATCGAAATGCTTAGGTTACTGAGGGCGCTACAAAAGTGACATGGGCAAATGTTTCCAATGATTCGTTGATATTCTTCAACTTGTACAAGGCCATTTTTTACTTTCTGAGATATACTTTTGCAATCTTGCACCACATTGCATTCCTTAATTAAGTTGGACTCTAAAAGTCTAAAGTTGTCTTTTGTTCCCTCCATCAGCATCATTTATGAGTTCCTGTCGAGATTTAGGAGCTCTGATGAATCCCAATGACTGATATTTGATTAGCTTCCCTGTTAAAACTGAAAGAGAACAATCAGATTTTCCAGACGACTGCCACTACTTTTAGATTCAGTATATGTAGATAAAGAACTAGATGGCAGTAATGAGAGAGACAAGAAGAGAGCAATGCAATAGTCAAATACTACAGCAGACACAGATTAAATCCTGAAACAAAACTTTCCTTATTTCTCCCATTTTTCATCAAATACATCCATGCAACTGTGAACATCCACAAACAAGTACATTAATGAATAGGGTCAGGGTGAACAAAGAAACTCTGTAAAACAAGCTAGTCATTAAAGCTACAATTGAAATACCAAATGAAGGAATCATATAGCTAGGTTTAGGTTTTCACTTGTGGTTTAGCTTTCAGAAACATCTACAACTCCCTAGTCCCTAGAGAGTAAATATGTTTTCCAATGCTTAATAGCTAGGGAGCCATAACAACTTTCTGTGACTAAATAACTAACAATATGACTCCAATGCCAAACCCCAAACCCTGCATAAGATTTCCATCGAGAGAAAATGTCACTTTTTAAGATAAATGCGCAAAAGTAGGGCAAACAAAACCAGCCTCAATTAGATTCAACAGGTCAAAGATTTTGAAAGATGGAGGGGGTTAAGAGCTACACTATAACCAAACAAAAACACTACACATTTCTCCACAGCTTCATACAACAAAAACAGAAAAAGCACTTTCTTGCTCTCTTGAAACACAGAAACCTGAATGTAATTGTCTTAATCATTAACAACTAACCTTGGAAGCCAATTATCATTAAAAAAAAAAAAGTGCAGAAACGGTGAGACAATGCTCATTGGTCATTCCTCAACAGGTTGTCTCAGAGCCACCTACCTGCCTCATGACCTGCTGTCACATTTCCATGATCACCACCAAGGGCACTGGACACATGGCTGTGCAAATCTAGTAAATGTATCTAGTGCAATGAAAGTTCCCAACGGAAACCCTCATAAGCATGAGCAGCTCTCTCTAGTTACCAAAAAACAAGAATATAGCTTAGTGACTGTATATAACCATACCCGGGAATCTCCATAAATAAGCACTCTTCAGGGCACCTGGTCTATGAAACAGGTAAGGGTTACACACTTAGACATACCTTGAAAATTAGCGTAACAACTGGATTGGCCGAAAATGTTCAATTCAAAACATATATTATCATTGAAGCATTACAGAAATGTTCTAACATAGAGTACAATCGAACAAGGAAAAGATTAGGTAGCAAACTGTAAAAAGATGGGAGCCTAATTCCAATATTAAAAGTTTTTTGTATATTTAATTTACAAAACTAAAATCTAAACTCATAGGGATTGCCACCTACTTTCAGAGAAGAACCACACCAGTTTATAACAATCAGAAAAAACTGTTACCTTTAAGATGTAACTATCAAACACTACTGAACTAGAAAGGGAGAACAATCATCATAGGTAAAGAAAATTAAGATATCCTGAAATGCTCAAGTTAGAATCTAGGCCTTAATTGAATAGAGAGTTCTCCCATATTCGTTTTATGAACTGATGTAAAAGTCATAGCCACTAAAACATACTTTACAATAAAACAAGAATGGAAAATCACAATTGCCTTTAGGACATAAATATTAAACACAGATAAACTAGGAAGGAGGAATACTTACACTGTCAGTTTTCATTTGTCAACCAGGTGAATGAGAAATCAGATATACTTGTTGCCAGAGACAAATGTTTACACACACACACACAATATTAAAGAAAAATAAGTGCTACATTTGGAGTGCAACAAGGAAATGACATTGTGTTTGGATGATGGATTTATAAATCAGATTGACAGAACATCCAAAGTTGCTAAGAGGGCAGCAATTTTGAATTTCCGAATTTCCTAGTGATATTGAAAAAGATTTATTTCAAACATTGAAATACCTTCAGACTGAATCTTTAAGCAATGCTAATAAACCAGGATCTACCGTATCCTTCGACAATAAATCAACAATCAATTCCATAGTTGATGCATCTGCAGAGAAACCCCTCTCAAGCATTTCTTGAACAAGTCTCGTGGCCCATGATGTCTCATTGTTATTTAACAACCCTCGGATAATGGTGTTATAGGTCCAACCATCTGGAGAACAGCCTTTCCCACCCATTTCTCTCAGCAAGTTTTCTGCTTCAATTAATAGGCCCTGATGACAAAGTCCATGAATCATTATATTATATGTTCTCACATTAGGCTGAACTCCTTTTGATGACAAACCACAGAAGAGATCTCTAGCAGATTCAATTTTTCCAGCTTTGCACAAACCTTCAATAACAAGAGTGTAAACTACAATATTAAGTTCTACTTTGTTGGCTTCCATTTCTTTAAGCAATTCTATTGCCGTAGAAAGTTGCTGGTTGTTACACAGGCCATCAAGTAAAACAGCATAAGTTTGAACATCTGGATGTTGGCCACAACGTTGCATCTGAGAGAAGAGCTTTTCTGCTTCTTGAATTCTCCCCGCTTTGCAAAGACCATCAATAAGAGTGGTATAAGTAACGGTATCAGGAACAAGTTCCATAATACGCATTTCCTTTAAAATCTTGTAAGCCCTATCAACCATTTTACCCTTGCAATATCCGTTAATCAATATGCTACAACTCCGAACATCAACCATGGAGCCCTTGCTAATCATAAGATCAAAAACTTGTCTTGCCTCGTCCATTTCTCCTCGCAGACAGTAACCATCCATAAGGGAATTATACGTGATGATATTAGGTTCAATATGTCTTTGAATCATCATTTGAACCACAGTTTTGGCTTCCACGACCATCCCTTCCTTACAGAATGTATCAACCAAGATATTGAAGGTGTGCACATCTGGAAAGATGCCTTTACTCACCATTTCATTCAGCAACCTCGTAGCTTGTTTCCAGTGGCCTATATTGCAAACTCCTTGAATCAAAGAGTTGTAAGTAACAACGGTTGGAGCAATACCTCTAGTAATAATTTCTGAGAAGAGGTTGAATGCTTGATCAATTAGTGCATCCTTGCAAAGACTGTCGATGATGGTGCTATATGAAATTATGTCAGGCTCGCATCCTCTTTCTTCCATCTTCCCAAGTAAATGAATTGCAGCTCTGTTGTTTCCTCTCATGCAAAAGCCCTTGATTAGTGTGTTGAAGGTAACCACATCCGGCTTACAACGACCACCCTCTAGCATTTGGGTGAAAATGCGTGCAGCCTCAGTCACTTGATTGTGGAGAACAAAGCCATTGATTAGAGTGTTGAAGGTTGCGGCTGTTGGTTGAAGACCCAATTTGAAGAATTTTGCAAAGACAGATAAACCAAATCCGATTTGATTCAAATGACAGTAAAAATTGATGACAATGTTTAGGGTATAGTCATCAGGAACAATAGGACAGAGAAGCATTTGTTTAAACGTAGGGATGACTGCAGAATAGTGTTTCAATTTGACAAGTTGAGTCAAGATTTGATTGAAAGGGACAACAGAAGAAGGCAGAGGACGCGAGCGAAGCAATTCATGGAACACCTTCAAGGCATCCTCAACTTTGGGATTTGAAGGTGGGTGAGGGTCTCTCACAAGATGGGTTTCTCTAGATTTGGTTGCCTTTGATTGAGAATGAAACAGAGCAGCAGCAGCAGCAGCAGCAGGAGTAGAGTGAAGAAATGGCGTACCTCTTCTGCTACTGCTGCTGCTGCTGCTGCTGCAATAAGAATTAGAAGAAAGATACGACGTCTTCCCCATCATTTTCAGCATCTCCAGTTTCCAAATGGGTATGGGTTTCCTTGAGAAAGCGCCAGTCTTTGAATCTGTACTATGGTGTCTTTGAAACCACGTCAACTATGGTGTCTCTGCCTTTGTTGAACTGAAATCAAGGCATCCGCAAACTTAATTTTCCCAAAACCAAAGCAGAGTTCGGTGAAGATCAACTGACACTACCAAGGAGTTATATATCGACTCTGAGTTCACCAGTGGGTTATAATCAATCAAGATAGCACACATAAATTTGGGCTGGACTAATCTAACGCTTGCTACCAAGATTTTTTTTCTCCATCAATCATGCTTATAAAAATTTTGAGACTAAATTGTAAAGAAATGTTAATAGAAATTGTTGTCAGAAAATCGGGAAAGAGAAAAAAAAATAAGCAAGAAAATTTTAGCAGGAAAGAAGAAGGGAGTCCTTCATGGGGAAAGAGAAAAAAAAATAACGAAGGAACAAAAGAAAAAGAAGAAAATGGGGGAGGAAAATGATAAAATAACCAAGAAAACAAGCATTAATTGCTGTCAACAAAATTCAAACCATGGTCACTAGGAAAATAACCAACTATTTTGCCAACTGAATCAAACATGAATATAAGATATGTTCGCACTTATAATCGATGAAATATTGAAGGAATTAGCCCAACCAGTCTCCTCCATAGTTACGCCTCTGTACGTATATGTACTATCGTGTTCAATGAGGCACTCTATAATGTCATCAATTTGAATAAGGGCATCTCATACAAAACCAAATATCATCAGATTGAACACAAAGCCATGTGCAAATCTCGCGCACCTTAACGCGTGCCTGTACCTCTGCCAGAATGAAGTCAAGGCCTCAACAAACTTAAGACTTCAGGCCAACAGAAAGCTACAACAAGAGCCAACAGCAGCGACAACAGGCCAACTACCAAGAAGTTGCTGACTCGGAGTTTTCTACTAGTCTGCATTGGTGGATCAGAAAAGAAAGCTCAGTATAATTAGTTTCCGGTTCCTGTTCAATGATTAGTTGATACCCTTCAACTTGTATAAGGCCATCTTTTTACATTCTGAGAAATGCTTTTGCAACCTTGCACCACAATGCAGTTCCCTGCCATTATATTAAATTGGACTCTTTTAAAGTTGTCTTTTGTTCCCTCCATCAGCATCATTATCAGTTCCAGTAGAGATTTGGGAGCTCTAATGAATTCCAATGACTGATATTTGATTACCATCCTTCTCAAAACAAAATGAGAACAATCAGATTTTTCCAGTATGACTGCCGCTATTTTAAGATTCAGTACGCGCATATAAAGCAATAGATGGCAGTAATGAGAGAGACAAGAAGAAAGCAATACAATATTGAGATACCACACCAGCCACAGAATAAATCCTGAAACAAAACTTTCCTTATTCTCCCATTTTTCAGCAAATACATCCATGCAACTATGAACATCCACAACAAGAAAATTAATGAATAAAGAAGCCATTAAAGATACACCTGAAATACCAAAGCGTGGAATCATATAGGTTTAGCTATTCCCTTATGGTTTAGCTTTTGAAAACGTCTACAACTAGCTCCCGAGTCCCTAGAGTTTAAATATGTTTTCCAATGCTTTCTGTGACTATTTGAAATATTTAAATATGATTTATTTTAAATAGCTAGGGAGCCATAACAACTTTCTGTGACTAAATAACTAACAAAGAACACCATAAACACTGCAATGCCATACTTCAAACCCAACACAAGATTTCCATCTACAGGAACGATCACTTTTTAACATAAATGAGCAAAAATATGGCAAAACAAAAACCGGCCGCAATTAAATTCAACAGGTCAAAGAATTAGAAAGGTGGAGGGTGCTAAGAGCTACACTATAACTAAACAAAGCCACTACACATTTCTCCACAGCTTCACACAACAAAAGCAGAAAAAGCACTTTCTTGCTCCCTTGAAACACAGAAACTTGAATGTAATTGTCTTAATCATTAATAACTGACCTCGGAAGCCAATTATCAGAAAAAAAAAAAAAAAAAAGTGCAGAAACTGTGAGACAATACTCATTGGTCATTGCTCAACAAGCTGTCTTAGAGCCACCCACCTGCCTCATGACCTGACGTCACATTTCCATGATCACCCCCCAGGGCCCTGGACACATGGCTGTGCAAATCTAGTAAATGTATCTAGCTCAATGAAAGCACCCAACGAAAACCCTCATATGCATGAGCAGCTCTCTCTGTTGCCAAAAAACAAGAACATAGCTTAGTGACTGTATATAACCATACCCAGGAATATCCATAAATAAACACTCATCAGGGCACCGGGTCTATGAAACAGGCAAGGGTTACACAATTAGACATACCTTTCCTGACAAAAAATTAGTGAAACAACTGGATTGGCTGAAATTTTCAATTCAAAACATATATTATCATTGAAGCATTACAGAAATGTTCTAACATAGAGTAGAATCGAACAAGGAAAAGATTAGGTGACAAACTGTAACAAGATGGGAGCCTAATTCCAATATTAAAAGTTTTTTGGATATTCAATTTACAAATTAAAATCTAAACGCATAGAGATTGCCACCTACTTTCAGAGAAGAATCACACCAGTTTATAACAATCAGAAAAAACTGTTACCTTTAGGAAGCAACTATCAATTATCAAACACTACTCATTACTGAACTAAAAAGGAAGAATAATCATCATAGGTAAAGGAACTGGGATATCCCAAAATACGCAAGTTAGAATCTAGGGCTTAATGGAATAAAAAAATTTCTCATATTCGTTTTACAAAAAGATGTAAAAGTCATAGGCACTGAAACATACTTTACGATCAAACGAGAATGGGAAATCACAATTGCCTTTAAGACATAAATATTAAACACAAATAAAAAAAGAGGAATACTTAGACTGTCAGTTTTTGTTCGTCTACCAGTTGAATGAAAAATAGTTCTTCAGATCCAGCAACTAAATATTCAGGTTATCAGACACACACACACACACTCAAATTTTCTCATATTCGTTTTACAAACTGATGTAAAAGTCATAGGCACTGAAACATACTTTACAATCAAACAAGAATGGGAAATCACAATTGCCTTTAGGACATAGATATTAAACACAAATAAAATAGGAAAGAGGAATACTTAGACTGTCAGTTTTCATTCGTCTACCAGTTGAATGAGAAATAGTTCTTCAGATCCGGCAACTAAATATTCAGGTTATCAGAGAGAGAGAGAGAGAGAGATAAAATAAGTGCAAAATTTGGAGTGCAACAAGGAAATGACATAGTGTTTGGATGATGGATTTATAAATCAGATTGACAAAACATCCAAGGTTGCTAAAGGGGCAGCAGCTTTGAATTCCAAATTTCCTAGTGATATTGAGAAAGATTTATTTCAAATATTCAAATAACTTCAGGCAGAATCTTTAAGCAATGTTAATGAACCAGGATCTACCGTATCCATCGACAACAAATCAACAATCAATTCCGTAGTTGATGCATCTGCAGAGAAACCCCTCTCAAGCATTTCTTGAACAATTATTGTAGCCCTTGATGTCTCATTGTTATTGATAAAACCTCGGATAATGGTGTTATAGGTGCAACCATTTGGAGAGCATCCTTTCCCTCCCATTTCTCTGAGCAACTTTTCCGCTTCAATTATTAACCCATGATGACAAAGTCCACCAATCATTATATTGTATGTCCGCACCAGAGCCGTCCCTGAGGGCTGCAGCCTGAGGCCGCCGCCTCAGGCCACCGGTCTCCGGAGGGCCTCCGACAGTTATTATATATTGCAATTCAGTACGACTGTATATATATTCTTTGCCTTCAAAATAAGTGGTTGCCGCTCTAGAGCAGCGGTAAGTGTGCATTGTGGCTTTTTATGCCACCCAAGTTCGAAACAAAACAGTTTTTTTTTTTTTTTTTTTTTGGTTTCTTTTGTATTAAGTACCTTTTTTTTTTCTTTTCTTTTTCTCATTGCTAAAAATAGTTTCATTTTATATTCTCTCACTTTTTTTTTTTTCCGGTTTCTTTTGGTATTAAACACTTTTTTTTATTTTTTTATTATTTCTGGGTTTTTACTAATGTCCTTTGTAATTTAAGAATACAATATAGATGTTTTTTTTTGTTCCTTTTTTTTCATTGCTACTAGTATATTTAAGTTTCAATTTATTATAGGAAAAAAATTCGTATGAATGTTTGTCTCAGGCCTCCAAAATGTCAGGACCGGCCCTGGTCCGCACATCAGGTTGGAGTCCTTTTGATGATAAACCACAGAAGAGATCTTTTGCAGACTGAATTTCTCCAGCTTTGCAGAAACCTTCAATAATAATACTGTAAATGACAACATCGAGTTCCAGTTTTCGGGCTTCCAGCTCTCTAAGCAGCTCTACAGCTGCAGAAAGTTGCTGATTATTACATAGGCCATCAAGTATCACAGCATAAGTTTCAACATCTGGAAGCAGGCCATAACCTTGCATCTCAGAGAACAACTTTTCTGCTTCTTGAATTATCCCTGCTTTGCAAAAACCATCAATAAGAGTGTTAAAAGTAATTGTATTTGGAACTAGTTCCATACAACGCATTTCCTCAAATCTCAGCACGTCTCTCTCTCTCTCTCCCCACCCCCTTTCTCTCTCTCTTGGCTGGGCTTGTGGGACTTCGTCCACATCAAGTTCGATCGGAGCATTTAGGGCTGATCTTCTCACCCAATTGATTGTCAACTTCAACTCCCAGCAGCGGAGTAGCTACGTCAACGAGCTTAAGATTCTGGTCAACCGGTCCGATCTGGGACGCGCCGTGGAAGATGCCGGCGAGGAGCAGACATCGGCGTGAAAGATGTCGGTGATGCTCAAATCCAAGAAGAGCGCTGTGGAAGATGCCGGTGATGCTCAAACCCAAGAAGAGCTCCGTGGAAGATGCCGGCGAGGAGCAGCTGCCGGCGTGGAGGAGTCGAGAGCTTTTCTGGAGGATTTGTCGATTTGGTTTCGATTGGGTGATTTTGCACGGGGATATGTGGATGATGCCCAGCCAGGTGTTGTGCTCTCCGATCTCCACCTCCGCAGAGAACTGAGAACAAAGAGAGACAGAGTTGGGCATCTCCAACAGTAAAAGCTATTTTTTTAGCTAAATCATCTAAAAGTTAAATTTAGGTAGTAAATTTCTAGCTTTTCCTCCAGCAGTGTTAGCTAAACTAAAAAAATTAAACGTGGAGTGTTTAGCTTTTTGTTATTTTCTCTCTCCTCCCTAGCTAAATTTAGCTAGAGATTTTAGCAAAAGCTAAATTTGACTTTCATATAGCTATTCTGCTGGAGTGCAAAACTATCTCAAATTAGCCAAATTTATAACTTTTTGTTGAAATAGCTAGTCTGTTGGAGATGCCCTAAGGGAGTAAACATGGGTTTGGAGGTGCCCAGAGCATTTTCTGGGTGCCCAAATCATTTTTTTTTTTAAGTAATGGGACAGAAGGAAAGAAAAAAAGTTTTGACATTTGGGGGGCAATAGACGTCTATTAGGGAGCAATACACGGTTGATAGTCGTCTATTGGGGGGTAATACATGCTGATAGTCGTCTATTGCGGGCAATAGACTATTGGGGGGCAATAGATGTTTATAAATTGGGGAGCAATAGACGTCTATTAGGGGGCAATACATGGCTGATAATCGTCTATTGAGGGCCAATACATGGCTGATAGTCGTCTATTGGGGGGCAATACATGGTTGATAGACGTCTATTGGGGGGCAATAGAGACCTCTATTGCCCCTTTATTGGTGGGGCAATAGATGTCTATTGGGGTAATAAACATTTCCGGTGAGGTTTTCTGAAATGTCCGATAGGCGGCGGCCTGTGATCGGAATCCGGCAAAAGTTGGCCTAAATCCAGCGAACAGTGACCGGATCCCTGCGAAAGTTGGCCTGATTTCGGCGACCGGTGACTTGATTCCGGCGGTCGGTGACAGGCTCCGGCGAAGTCTCTTATGGTTTCTCTCTCTTCCATTTTCTCTCTCTCTAAGTAACAAAGGGGTAAGGGGTAAAATGGTATTAAAAAAATTAAAAACAAAAAAAAAAATCTTAATGGGGTATTAGGGGAAGACTCCCTTAAAATGTATTGGGTAAGAGGAAATTAAAAAAACTTAATGGGGTAAGTGAGAAAAAAAACCCCTAGAAATGGGGTAAATGGACAAAAACTCTAATACGTAATTATACGGTTAAGTTATAATTTTAGCATTCTCCACACGTTAATTAATAAGTTATTATTGTATTACACGATAAATATATCAAATGAATTGACACGTTTACTTACTTGGAATGGAAAATAATCATGAATCGGAGACAAGTGGAATGGGAGAAGAAAGGAATCGGTATTGATTCCGGAGGAATGATTCCTAAACTCATCTCCCCCCTTCGTAATCGAATTCCTGAGTATTCAGGAATCGATTCCTGATAAGGAGGTGGGACCTACATCCATTCCGATTCCTTCATGTGTTAGTAAACGCAGGAATTCTTTTACCCGGAATCATTCCAATTCCTTTATGTGTTAGTAAACGCAGGAATGTTTTTATCCAGTAATCATTCCATTTCCTTCTAAGTAAGTAAACGTGCTCTTAATACGACGCGACAGTGGCGACACAGTCAGCTATAGACTCATATCCAACATTTGTTACGAGTCATAGTCCATTAAAGACTATCTTCGTTACTAACAATGAGCCCAAAATTCTGTAAGGCCCGTAATAGACTGAAAATCTAACCGTTGGAAAAGAAAAATAAAATAAATGGCCTGAGGATCGGACCGTTTGGAGAAAAGTAGCCGTTGCCTTGCTCTCAGGTCATTCCCAACAGCCTTAAATACCAGAGCCTCTCCTTCTTCTTCCTCACAAAAGCAATCGATACTAACCATCTCTACTACTCTCTTGCGCTCTGTTACTGCTAAAAGCTCTCTTTTCGTTTCATTTCTGTTACTTTGCTGCTTTAATTCTCTCTGCATTTTCATTATCAATGGCTGAAATGAAAGATTGCCACCACCACGTAGTGGAAATCCCGGTGGACGAAGAGCACCAACAGAAGCTCTCGTCCGCCATGACCATCATTTCGGCAATCCAACACCACCCATTGATGGAAATCTCCGAGAGCCCCGGCCATTTGCTTCTTCTCAAGCTCTGGCGAAGAGAAGAAGACCTCTTCGGCCGGCGGATCGCTCGGAGGGAGACCCGAATGGATCTCATCCGCCGCGAAATCTTTCAACTCTGTTGCTTCTTCTTGATATTTCATGCCTTCTTCTTGACAATCTTGTTCACTTCTTCCATAAACTCCGAGGAAGGGAGTTGCCAGAAGTGGTGGATTCCGAGCATTCTTTCGGTTTCGACTTCTATTGTGTTTGTGGTTCTTGTGCAGGTGAATCTGTGGAGGTACTGGAAGGTGTGGGGACAGTTGCAGAGGGAGAAGATTGAGAATCGAGCTCTGGTGAGGTGCATTCAGGAGTTGAGGATGAAGGGAGCGAGCTTTGATCTGTCCAAGGAGCCGCAGAGTGGGAAGAGGTTGAAGAGCTCCAGTGTTGAGATCAAGTGGAAGCCGATCACTTGGTGCTCGCAGAACTTGATCACCATCTGCCTTGTTTGCTTTGCAGGTTTGTAGTAATCTTTGTTGTCATATATATAATGTGCGTGTTGTGAGAGAGATGTTATATATAAAGGGCGCATGGATGTTATATATAAAGGGCGCATGAACTTTAGTCTTGGTGGTCTAGGAATCTGATCGGCTTGTTTGCTTTGCAGGTTTGGTGTTTCCCGCATCCAAATTGATGCTTTGCAGCGGCTTCTGAGCTTGGGGAGATTCTTAGTTTTATCTTCATCTTTCTTAAGGTATTGAATCGTTTTTTTTTTTTTTACAATCCAACTGAATGTGCATGTTGTGATAGAGATGTTACACATAATCAGCACATACAATTCATGAAGGAAAGCATTGACAAACTGTACTAAATGTAGGTGTTTCCTGCCTTGCAGATTTATAATCTCTGCAACTTGTGAGCTCAAGGATCTGCAGCGACTTTGAGCTCGAGGAGTTTCCTTTTGATGATCTTTCTCAAGGTATACCGTTGATCTTTCTCTAATCTAATGTACATGCTGTGAGAGCAGACTCATACAATTCAACCGTGGTTTTTGACAAATTTTATCCTATATGCAGGCTGTAAATTTGAAAGATATTGCAACTGAGAAGGGAAGCATTGAGATTCATTGCAAAATAAAAGTAACAAATCATGCCAATTGCAAGAGCATCATTATGTTTAGAAATGAGATTCTGCTTGCTCCTGAAAAAGTGCTTTGTTAGGCACAATTTTGGTTGATTGTGTGAAACGCATCGGAAGCCTACTGCCATCAAGTATCTGTCATGGTGGCTCTTTCAATCGTCAGATCCATCCTTGACTTCGAATCTTTACAAGAGAACTGTCCGATCACCATCCAGACTCATGCCAACAATCAAAGTACATTCCTTTCAGGTCTCTAGTATATGAAAGAGGAAATCGATCTTATCTCCATAATCCTCCCAAATCGAGTGCCTGCTAAGAGATAAGAGATGAGGCCAAAAGATGAGGATTATGCGGCATCTGCGAATGCGCTTATATCTCTACTACTTCCACTCAGATAAAGGGGATCACTACTACTTCCACTCAGATAAAGGAGGGGATCACTACTACTTCCACTCAGATAAAGGGGATCACTACTTGTTGTGGCTCTTTATAGAGAATGATGTAATCTCAAATAGATGTAACGATGCAATGCTTCTCAGTCAATTAATCTACTCGTTTACAGCATGGAACTCTCTCTCTACACAATTTACAGCAGTACAAGACAATTGTCTCATATAACATAGTAGATTTAGTACTATTACTTCAAAATAAAACTTTCAGCTGTATAACAAACTGTTCTTTTGCACATGAACAAGGGTGCTCCACTTACAAGCCAAAAGATAAGTGTGAAACAGAATCTAATGGTGGTCAAATATCCCAAAGAAAACCTAGAGAGCTGAATGAGCTTGCAACATGGAGCAAACAGAACTAAATGGTGGTCGCATTTTATAATCCAAAAGAAGCAAGTTAGCCCGTGCTTGTGAAGCCGAAGATCCTCACAATACCTGTAACAAAGAAATCCGGGAAACCAAGAAACCAAAAACATTGCATCAGTTGAGTTTGCCTTCTGTTGAATGAGCTTGGTGGAACAGGAAGCTTCTCATGTTACCTTCATTGATGTTGTCCTTCCCAGCATATGCAAGTAGATTGCTTTTAGGATTCCAGTCAACACTGTTCATGGCAGGCCCACATGGAATTTGATGCACTGTACGCCCAGTTTGAACATTTGACTGTTTTATACGGCAACAATTTAATGACTTAGATACAGCACAAAGTCAAGTGCAGTGATAAATCAGCTTCCTAGAATGACAGGCTGCAACACTTCTTGAAAAGATGAATGACAGAGTAAATCATACTTACTATGTCAATGAAACAGTCTGTACTACCAGAAGCAAGATACTCTCCACTGTGGTTGAAGCTTATTGTCCTCACAGCCGATCTGAGGAAAGGTACAAGAAGAGGTCATCCACGACAAGGACTGCAGATGATTAAAGTCTACTTAGCTAACTATGAAGAAAAAAGTTTACAGTGGCCATGGTTACTCAATTCACATACTTTCTATGATGTTATGGATTATGATAGGGAACCTCAAGTAGAACTCACTTAATTTTTGTAAACGTTCGCACACAGAGCAACTCTGAGATATCCCATAGGCTGACCAAGGAATCGGCACTCCCAACAGCAAAATATCTGTCATAGTACAAAGGGCAAGCGACACAGACCAAGGCCGTCATGTGACCTCTTGAAAGAATTGTTGCAGGGAAGAAATAGAACAACATAAAATACCTAAACATTTTTTAGGATGGGATCCATGAGAGTGGGAATGCTTATGTAGGTAGTTCAACTATTATAGCAAGATAATAGCATAACAAGGTAAAAGTTAGGACGGTGTTGTTCTTTGAAAATGAAGAAACAATTGAACTTTGTATCATACCTTCCACATGGGTCAATTGCAATGCAATGGCAACCAGCTGTATGAGCCATGAGCCTGTCAAGTGGTTGAAGAGATGGGTATGATAGTACTTCAACAACACCTTTCTCATCTGAACAAATACAAAAACTTAGTGTTCCAGCAGATAGAAAGGGAAAAGAATTATTGTAATAAATTGTTCTCACCCTTTCCAGTTGTCACGAACAAAATTTCACTTGTTGTGTTCCAAGCAATTTCATTTACCTGGAAATGAAGACTAAACAGTATAACCATATGGACTAGGATAAAGCATTAAAGTATAAGGATCATAGAGAACAAATAAGTTATACCTGTTTTCACAACTATGCATCAGTTCTACTACCATAAATTAGTGGAATTGATTGACAAATAACTTTGAAGAACAAATCATGGTATGTAAGATAATGGATATAAACATGAAAAGCATTGATGTCATTGAGAAGGAAGAATTTATTTGTTGACAGATTTTATATATTACAGCTTCAACATGGACTAGACACCAAATACAGCTTTGCCCATGCAATATGAACCATATTTTACATCTGTAGAACAACCTCGTTCCTTTCTAATATCACACCTGCAATAAAAAAAATGAAAAAAGCTCGGATTCAAACATCATGAGAGAGATTAATTAACATCATAAACATACTGATAACTATGAAATAGACAGAAGGAACAAGGTTTTGTAACACATGCATGCCTTCTTAAGATCAGATTTTGAGTTGCCTTTGCATATCATACACACATGAACTGAATATCTCAAGGTTGAGCATCAATTCTTTTCCCAAAATCCTCTACTATTAAAGCTAAGCCTCATATACAACATGAAATAGAAAGAAGGAAAAATAGACAGAAGGAAACTAAAAAAGGCATCTATTAGTTTTTTTTTACCTCGCAATGGAACTTCCTCTTGTGAATTGGCTTAAACGTCCGAACATCCAAAATTGTCAATTCGTTGTTCTACATTTTAAGGAGAAAAATGCAAAGACCGTTAGAAGAGCAACAAACATCCACAGCTAGTGATCGATACTCACTAATCACAACTCTAACAAATAAACAGCTCAAAAATTCTCCAACTCACACAACTAAGCATACCGTATCACCAACTGCTATGAGCTCGCCATCAGGTTTATATGCAATGTTAATGTTCAGGCCACTGAGTTCCGCTAGCTGCACACACTTCCCGGCTGCACAGACCAAATTACAAAATCACATATAGCATCACACAACCAATGTCCTAGCCTTATATCGAAGAAATCGATAGATCAAACAACTCACTACGATCATCCCAGAGACGAACAGTTTTGTCCATAGAGGCAGTGGCAACCAACTCGGCATGCTTGGGATCCCAACACAGCTGCTCCACACTATCCCTGTGCCCCTTCAATTCAACAGAGTTACCCTGCAACATGTATACACACAAATCTACATATAACATCGAATTTCCCTCACTATATTGATTGAAATTAGTAATAACTACAAGTAAATCAGCGATTCAGAGTACCGGAGCTTACATTTCCATGAGGCTCAATGTGCCAAACCCTAGCGGTCTGATCCTCAGAACCCGATGCGAGCTTGGTTCCGGTGAAGTTCCAAGCCACCGATCGCACCTTTTTCACAGCGAAACAGTCAAAATCGAGAGGAGCAAGAAATGAAGTCGGGCTTGGTGGATGTTGAAATTGGAAAACGAAAGGTCGCAGAAAAGAGAGTTACCTCCTTCTCATGGACACGGTACTCTCTGCTTAGGAGATTCTTGAACGGCGTCGTCTTCTCCATCTCCGGCGGGTTTGAGTTTCAGATAAAAGTCACTGAAATTTGAGTCTGATTGGAGCAGAGAGAGAGAGAGCGAAAGTGAATTGTGAGTAGCGGGAAGAGAATTGCCTATTTATATGTCATTATTTGGGCTTGACCCGAATTATGGTTCCGAGGAAATTGGCTAATGGCTATAGTCCAATCCGTAACAAACCATCCGATTGGACTTGCATAAAAGAGGCCCATGTGAGGATGTTACGGAATATTAAAGTGATTAGTTCAGGCGTTCAGCTCAGTTGCTTAAGTTCGAGTCGGGCTTAACCTCGAAGTAATTTTTTTTCAAGCTCAAGTTTGGCTCGACTCATGTATATATTTTTTTTATAGGATTATTATCATAAATGGTATCTGAATTATACTTCAATTTTTATCACAACCAGTACCTGAACTTTTCGATTTCATTTTAAATGGTACCTAGAGCCACCTCCGATCACTATTCCGACTAAAAACGGCATGAGAGTCGATCATAATGATGATGTTTGATGATTTCGAGGATTGCGATCATATATAGTGATGATTTTTTTGTAATAGACTTGTCTTGAACTTTTTTTTTTGTTTTTTTTTTTTAGATTTGGCTTTGTAACCTTTGTTGGCCGGAATAGTGATCGAATGTGGCCTTAGGTACCATTTAAAATGAAATCGAAAAGTTCAGGTACTGGTTGTGATCAAAATTGAAGTTCAGGTACCATCGATAAAATAGATGATAAGTTCATGTACCATTTGTGATAATAACCCTTTTTTTTAAACTAGAGATTAATTGAAAATGACCAAAATTTGAAATTCCGCAACTTGGAGCCACAATGTCCAAACAAGGCCAAGAATAGGAGAGAGGTTTCTTGGAACATTTGCCGAGGAATGATTACTTTTAACTAAAAATGTAGATAATTTTACTAAAAAATGAGAGTAATTTTGTGTAAATTTTTTTCGATTTTTTAGTGTTTAATCTCAGGAGTAGGCGGGAATGAACCAAAAGTTTTGTAGACCAAAGGGGCCCCACTGACGTGGCCAGTTCACAGCCTCAGAATTTGGATACTTTTTGTTGACCATCATTGAGACCTGAAGTGTAATTTTTGTGCCGTGATGTAAAACGAGGAGGGGTTTCTGGTATTTATCTCCGAACCCAGCTTCCTATAGAAGTAAGTTGCACCTACAGAAAACCAAGCAGAAGGATCCAATTCAGATAGAATTGATGCTTGGTTTCGAAGAAGATGACATTGACATGAATCCACAAATGGCAGCAAAGCAAACTTGGATTGTGAATAGAGTGATTCTTGCGTGGGGCAGCCGCACCGCCACGTGGTGCGGCAGGCCAATCATTCCCCTAGCAGGGGGTATTTTAGGTATTTCACATTTAAAAACCAGGGACAATTTCGGAACAAAGACAAAATTTTCTGAAATTTGATTGGGCAGCCGCACCGAACACGTGGTGCGGCTACCCGCACCTAAGAATTGGCCTTGTGAATAACCTCAAAACTTTCTCAGTGTCTAGGTCATTCTTCTTCTACTTCAGAGTAAGATCAAGGACCCAAAATCGATCAAACCGGCGAGACGATTGGGTTCCATCGAATGGTTCTGCGCTCACTTCGAAGCAGTGAGATAGCCAGCAGCACAAGTTATTAGCTGTAAAAAAAGACCAGAGAGAAGGACCCCAGACCAGATATTTTTCATGGTTTTGATGCCAAGAAATTCTTATGTTTCGTAGAGAGGAAGATTGGCAGAGACTACTATTTTTAGTCTTGCAAACTTCTCTCCTCCTCAATGTAGCCGCCTATGTCCTTCTCCCCTAAAAGCCCTTGTGTAACTTCATACTTTACAGTTTCATCTAACTTGTCCTATCTGAGTTGACCTGGTTAGTCTAACAGAAAAACAGATGGCATTTGTTGGTCTACAAATCTTTTGGTTCATTCCAGACTTCTCCTTAATCTCATAAGAAGCAAGGTCTAGAGTTGTAGCGGCTTTTGAGCTTTGGAGAGTCTCCTTGGAGACAATGGCGGACGCACGTGAAGATAAATGAGGACAGTGGCCCTAGTGAATTTTGTTTATTGTTAAATTCTCTTTCATTTTGATGTTATTTCTCTATTTGGCCCCTAAATTTAATCATATACACACACTAATTTTTAGTCTCGACCCTTGACAAAAAAGAAAAATTTGCAACCCCTACCACAATTAACCAGGTCTTTAAATTTTGGGAAAATGATCATTTACCCGATTTTAGGCTAAAAATTGCCCACTTGCTCCACCAACTGTTTTTTAACCCCATTTACCCAAAACACTCTAAGGGATTATTTCCCCTTTACCCAATTAATTCTTTTTTCTTTTTTTTTGAGACTTTTTTGCCCTCTCCTTATTTCTCACTTAGAGAGAGAAGTCACCTTCCACCTTGCTGTGCTCCGGTGACCAGTGGCCGGCGCGGACTCCGGCGAACGGTAACCTAATTCCGGCGACCGATGACCGGATTCCGGAAACTGGTAACCGAAATCCGGCGACCGATGACCGGAATCCGGCTATTATTGCCCCCCAGTAATCATATTACTGCCCCCCAGTAATCATATTATTGCCTTCCAAAAATCATATTATTGCCGTCCAATGAATTGTATGAACTCCCAAAACCAAAATGAATACACTACAGGCACAATTGATCAATTTATAATCATATTACTGCCCCCCAGTAATCATATTACTGCCCCCCAATACAAAGTCTAACGTCTCTACTGCCCCCCAATAGACCACCAAAAATGCACCATTTTGTAAGATTCACAGATAATTTGACTTTAATACACAAACAACAACATGTAACTTATCAAAACACCACACTATAGTGATCCATGTCCCTCATATCAAAGTCTACTGGGGGCCAATAATGTGTCTACTGCCCCCAGTAGACCATCAAACAAACCCCACAGTTACATTGCAATTCCTTCCTCATTCTCGGGGTTCACAGTGTAAAAAAAAAAAAAATGCTTCTGGCACCCAGAAATTGCTATGGGCACCGGATCTGAAGGACCAGGGACAAAGGCGCCGGCGAGGTTGATGGTGGAGCTCATCGGCGGCGCACGTCGACTGCTTCTCCAGAAGCTTGACGGCCTCTTTCGACTGGTCATTGGAGAAAGCTCTGACGCGGATTGACGTCGTCCACGGCGAGGAGGAGAACGACCATAGCACCCGACATGCCCGGCGAGGAGGAGCAGTTTGTCCCGACGGTTCGGGTCTCTGACAACCCGATGAACCTGGACATGTACAACCAGTGGAGATGCTCCTGAGGCACTGGAAGATCGACGATCTGATTCGTCAGAAGCTTGGGTCGCCGGAGGTCTAGGTTGAGCATCAGTGAGAGAGAGAGAGAAGTCGTTGCGGTCTGGGTTGCCGGATTCGTCGAGCGTGACGGAGTTCAATGAGAGAGAGAGAGAGAGAGAGAGAGAGAGAGATCGGTGAGGGGGGGGAGAGAGAGAGATTAAAATGAGGGTAATTATGTCAGTAGAAGTTAGATTGGGTAAATGGGGTCAAAAAACTCTTGGTGGAGCAAGTGGGCAATTTTTTGGTTAAAATTGGGTAAGTGGTCACGGCCCCTTAAATTTTTAAATAAAGTATAAATAAACAATATTCATATGATACTAACATTTTTTTTTTTTTGAAAAGTAAATTCATTGAAACTTTTTTAACGATTACAATCGTTTAGAATGGCATCCCGATTGGGAGCAGACACAAGCCACAAAAGGCCTGAAGCTAGAGCAAAGCTAAAACAAACCAGAAGGTGGACTACACCAACAGGTAGTTCATGTACAATAAAATACTGATCTGGATCACTTATAAAGAAACTAACAGAAAACTGAAGATAAATTCCCAGCCACCTCAAAATAATTACCAACAATGAGACCATTGCCATGACGTTGAGGTTTGGAGACCAAATCATCATAATCTGTAACTCAGGCATGTAAGAGATCAGTTGATGACTCAAGACTATGTTCGCCCCAGCACAATTAACACTACTCGCCAGGCACGCAATTGTGGTACTCACAGCGTGATTATACCGAGATCTTTTATAGAATATAGCAATGAGGAATCTGCCTGCACGTAAGCACAACACACCCGAAATTATAAGAACACATTTGAGCAAGCAAGTACCCAAACCACCGCCTGGGTCCCAAATCCAAATATGTGGAGAACTCAAGCCCAACCACTGGGCTCTGTCGCGGGCCAAAAGCCAGCCCAGCTCCCAAGCCCATAACCTTATATTGGGCACCCAGAAATCTGATATGGGCACCCAATCAAGGCAGGACCAAGCGCCGAAGCAGAGGACCAGTACCGCCGCTGCTCCTTGTTGCACCTCCGATGGCTGCACGCCTGGAATCAGCACGCTCTCCATCACCTCCATCCCAGACCTCGCCTTCCCAGACAAACGATCCAGGTGATGACATCCTCGGCCACCTAATCTGACCATCCCCATCACCGTGCCGACATCCGGTGGTCTACCCCATCGCCATAATAGGCGGTCAGTCAAACAAAACATTTGTTCCCTTCTGTTAGCCCAGACGCAGCACCGATCTGAGGTCGAAGACGACCATCGACTCAGATCTTCTCCACACCAGCCAACGATGAAGAGAAACACGAGCAAAGGGACTGCTAGTGCCTTCATCGCCACATTCCCACGACAAATGGCCTCGCCACTGCTAGTCGATTGGAGGATCCGCCGAAGAATCGCCGCCGCTCTCCTCTACGCTCAAACCCTAGGGTTTGCTAGTTTCTTACCAACCCTCACATGAACCCTTTCTTTTTTTACAAGATTAACATATATATAAATATGATACTAACATTAGTTAAACTCTAATACGGTTCTAATGTTCTTTTAATTTGTTATTTTGTTCCTTTCTTTGTTGAAAGATTGAACTAGCATTGGGATTTTAGTCTAGTGTATGGAATTCGAAAATAACTATAGAATTTCTAATTCATTTTTCATTGACTGCTTGGCACTTGTTTGTTTAAGAAAATTTATTGATTGTTTTATTTTTAACTGATTGCAAAAAGTTTTGCGTATTGAGAAATACATTGATTAAAATTTAGTCTTTTATTTGCTAGGAAATCTATAGAACCCATAGATTGAAGTTTTGTCTCATTCATCAAAGTTTTGTTTTATGGTCGTTCAATTCTTTCCCCCCCCCCCCCACCCCGTGTACAAAAAATTCCCTTGAAGAATGAGGTTTTTCCATTTTTGTAATAGAAAGAAAGGTTTGTGTCAGTTGTATATAACTACCGCATACAATTTGATCGTGGTTTTGACGAATTTTAGTTCTCGTCACGGTAAAAACTTGAGAATGGAAAGCATTGAACAGAGAGCTGTAGCGAGAAACAAGTCACTCGTTGCAAAGTAAAACAAACCCATCATTTGCTTGATTGCTTCTCTACATATATATTGATGACCGCACCTTAACACTTTCTGTTCAAAATAATAACTTTCAGCTACGTCTAATTTCCTATATCCTTCGAAATAATATATGGGGCAATAAGCAAGAATGACTCTAGAACAACCGTAAGACAATGTCTTCATGCAGCACTACTGGCTAAGACCAACATTAATAGCGCATCATGCAACATAGTTTTGGCTCCTCAAGCACACAAAAAAACACAGAAAACAAATCGAGAAATATAAAGGCTTGACGCTCAAGTTTACATCAAAGGGGTGGAGAATCCAAATTACAAGACAGTTAAAACATAAAAAATTAAAAACCAACCAGCATTCGAATGACTGTCCCCAGCAATCACTCTTCATTTTTGTTCTGCCTCGTAGTTTTTCCAGGCCTCAAGTCCTCATGCCCCGAGATTCACCATAATCATTCGGGTACAGAAACTAAAGTTTCACCATATGAAGTCGTGTGAAAATAATGCCTACACCTGCGCAACTCTTCAGGCAAATTATATCGACCGCTGCAGACTGGCTTCTCTTCTTTACGGCATTCAATCCTGACCAACTCCTTGCTGCCAAATAGTTGAATCACAACTGTACCGCCTTCTGTAACAGAACACAGATGCCAACCACAGTGTAATGAAGTGAACACATCTGGTAGATCGTATTCTCTAAATCCAAAGAGTTTAACCCAAGATTCAGGCACCGCATACTCTGTCATTCCCCAAATTTCGCAACCAAGCCCACCATCTGTCTTAAACCACACACAAAGGCATCCCCCTAAAACAACCCTCATGTCTCTGTCATCATCTGGGTACCAAACAGGCAATGTCATTTCACGGAACTCCTCTTCTGCCAAATCAAAAGCATACACACTCGCTGGGTCTGAAACTCCACGGCCGTAGTTAATCCAATGGATTGCTTCATTTGAAAGAGTCCCCACCTCGTGATGGCAGTCTGGTGAAGACAAGTGAGGAGCTTCAATAACTTTCCAAGAGTTGGCCCTCAGTGAAAAGATGTAGACATGAAAATGTGTGCTGTCGCCCGGGATTACAAAAACAAGCTTGTAGTCATCTGTGGAAGACACATAACCAAAACCAGAAATTACAAAGTCTAGGTCCTTTTTTCCTCCCTTCTCGTCGGTGCATTCAGTCATCCTTGGACTAGGTATTTTGCGGAAAAATCCAGTTGATGGATTCCAGATAGACAAGGCTACCAAACCAGTTAAATAGGAGTCACCTAGAAGTACCAAACCATTGCACGATGTCCTTACTAGCTGGTTACGTTCCTCTGATGGGAAGGTGAGGCGTCTGAATGAACCATTGAAATTCTCTTCCCATGATTGAAATTGAGGGGACTCCCAAAAATATTTGGGGTCGAAGGAGACGAAGATTCTTTGGCTGAGGGTTGCCTGCTGTAATGCTAGTTGGAGGTGGGATTTGGCGAATTGAGGATCGGAAATTATGATAAAACGCCACTGTTTTGACACACATGTGAACCGGATCAGTGTTTTGACCGGCAACCGGCACAGAATTTTCAGTACAATATCTTCTGGGACATCGAAGCCCTCCTCCTCCTCCTTCGACATTGACAAGACCTAGAATTTTTGAAGAGATCCAGAGAGTGGATTAAATCAACTTAATATAGTCTGCAAGTACTTGTTTTCTTCTTCTGTAATATCACTGATTGATAGAGCTGGTTCAAAATTAAGAACATTGTGATCAAATAACAAACAGAAGTACATAACAAGTAGTGTTCAATATTTTGCTCCACAACATGCATTCTCAACTCGTACATCCATCAAGGCTTGCAAGTTTAAACATAAGAAATGCTAAATAACTCCCAAAAGTGCATTCATGTTTGATTGTTCTACAGAGTACAGACTTAAGGTATCGTAGAGGACCAAAAAGGACTGTAAACCAAGAAACACAAATTAATTCTTCAAATAGAAAGAGGGGTATGGATTATGATCAAAACCCTTGCAATTTTGCAAGATTAAAACAGAAAGCAAATCCGTAAAACCGGCTTCAATTCACATTAGGAATTCTAAACGTGTATTGGTGATCGAATGAGACAAATCAACTCATCGAAGCTGCTGCTACTAGCTCTTTACCACTACGTACAACTCAAAAGGCTATGCAACAAGCTTGATGATTCTATTTGAGAGAAACTTAAAAGAGTAGATCAGGACCACATTTTATATTTCAGGTCCTAGTTTTGCAGCTCATGTAGGATAGGAATAGGATTGAAGAAACAAAGAAATAGTTTTGAACGTAAACATGGAATGACGGTTTAAGAAAGGTTATTAAAACCATCAAAATTTAGGAAATCTTAAATAGAAAAGCGCGCTGTAGGAATATTGATTAAGGAGGAATCTCATAGGCTATAGAGTGGAAAAAGAAAAGTACTGATCGAAAGCAACACGTACAGACAGTACTATATATCTCTGAACCTAACTAGCAGTACTATATATATTGAACTTAAGAACAAGAAGTCAAAGAACCCAACTGGCCAACTATCTAACTCTCTCTGTTTTCTCCGTAAATAACCAATGGATCAGAAAATGTTTCTCATTGTTACCCTAAATGGCTGACTAAGGAGAAAGCGGAAAATCTGAAAAAGGAGATGAATAAAAAAATATTAAAAAAAACCTGAGATGATGAAGATGATCTTTTCTTGTTTTTAAGACCAACTGTTTGACTTGAACCTGAGGCACTTGATTTCAGAATCCTCTTCATTTTTGGGTTTAGGGACAAGCTGAGAGAAAAAAAAAAAATAGAGCTATAAACAAACAGAGTAGCCAAAGCACAATCATATTCTGTCGATTTCTAATAACTGGCTTAAAGCCATTTATCATATGCAGACTGCAAATTGATAAAAACTTATTTGATAAACCTTCAACACATGAGTTCTTTCATGGCATATTGGCATTGCTTGCTATTTCATAGTTCACTAAACAGTGTATAAAGGAAACGCCATTACTTACGGTTAAACAAAGGCTTAAACTACAAAGCCCAATGATTCCCAATATAAACAGCCTCTACTCGATCAATCCTTTGTGAATCTGTCTAGGGTTTGGAATCGTGAGGACAGCGACGATGGACGAGATGGAGGAGATGAGCATTGACGACAATCCCAAGGTGTCAGCGTTTGACTCATTTTCTGTTGATGTGCACAATCCAGATGAGATCGGTACCTTCCTCTTGTCTTCTTAGTCTTCCTCTTGTTGATCCATGCATGCTGATGAGCACCTTCCTCTATTGTTCCTTTTCCCTAACGATGGAAATTTATAATCGCAATTATTTCTCAAACGTCTGGTGAGCATAGATATGAGACTGGACTAGTATATTTTGTTTCAAGGAATGATATATAGTCTGTGACTTTAGCGCCCTGATTTGTAACTTCAGAAGCAGCGCCCTGTGCCAAAAACAAAAACATTGGCTGCATTGTTTGCTCTTTATGCAGACAAGGATGCTTGGAATTCACAGCTGGTACCGGGATTTGCTAAGCTTGGCTTAGTATGCACATGGAATGAGTTATGTGTTGTTCGTTGGGTAAAGTAATAGAATAGAATTAACTCCAACCACAAAAGGATAAATATGCAAAGAAATGAAAGAATAAAGGAAAGAGAACATTGGATATAACGTGGTTCGGCCAGATGCCTACGTCCACACTCTACAAGCCAGCAACAACAAGAACTTCTACTATGAAATAATGGGTGGGTACAAAAGATACACAACTTCAAGAACACTAGCTACTTGAAGAAAACTCTCTCACGCTTGTTTTGCTTACTCTCAACTTGGCAAGAAGCATTTTTTGACGAATGGTTTTGCCTAGAGGTGGAGATAAACATTTTTGCTTAAGTGATGAGGAATATATGAGATATGTGAAGAGCAAGGATAAGTTAAATGAACGAGCATTAAATGTTTAGATACTTGGCAACAAATGCAGTAGCATAGCTTGAATTTAACCAAAAGAGTCGACTTGAAAAATATAAGGATACATTTACTTGACAAAACATATGAGCTTTCTCTATCTGCTATACAAACAGAAAATGAAACAAGGACCCGAAAAACATCAGAAAGTATCCTTGGCTTGGCGTATGACACCCAATGCTTCCGCCTCACTTGCTGAGGCTGATATATTTAACGACTGCCGGATCTCTGTACTGGATGTGCGAAGAAAAGGATTGCAAGCCTTCTCCAGTAACAATGTTGTAGGAACCTGATACATGACAACAGATTCGACAATAAGAGCATTTAAAGGGTCATGTGTGCATCAACACACATGAAACACTGCCATATGAAACCAATATAAACATAGATATTTTCTTGCTCTATGAAACAGATGGATTTCAATTTGCATCGGGTGTAAAAGCCACTATGACGAGATGTAATCACATTCTTACTATCCAATTAGTGGCTTTCCAACCAGATCCAAAGTCACAGATCACTAAATCCAACCACAAAAGACCACACTATTAAAATAAGAAGCCAGCATATTTACCGTAGGCACCCCTTTGCTGCGAAGATGTGCGACACGGGCTGCGTAGGACTGAAGTGCTTCATTCTCAGGTTCAATAGATAAGGCAAACTTAGAGTTACTCTGTCACAAATGGATACCTCAAGTCAGTTCACTGTCCTGAACTTTAAAACATTATATAGCTTACAGAAAACTGAAAAAGTAACATGACTAACCAATGTATATTCATGACCAAAGTATACTTCTGTATCATCTGGCAAAGACATGATCTTCGTAAGGGAAGACTGCATCTGTAACAGACAATCAACTGATTAATAAACAGATTTTAAAACACATACAGACAACCACACCCACACCCACACAGAGTATATATATAATTATATATAAAGTTGAACAAATGTAACAAGATAATGATTGCTTTGAAGTGTTAAAAAACCAAAGGACCTTCACTATTAACTGCTTTGACCCACCATTAAGTTGCAAAGCTTTGCTTTTAATGTTTTATCTCAAGGGCGAGCATTAATCAAAGAAGACAAACGCCAACAAATAACTACAACTTTGTTTTTTAACATTTACTGCAAAATTCTATAGGAAATTTCATCCTGAAACCCCTCAAACAAACTTCTGACAAACTCACTATTTTACAGGATGTTCCCTCCTCAAACTCAAACATAGCACCAGTTTTGACTGATCAAACAATAGTAAGGACATCATACATAGGCCAAGAATTACCTGGTCAGGTGTTCCTTCAAACAACTTGCCACATGATAGGCTGAACAAAGTGTCTCCTGTAAATATTGACCCTGACCCAGGAAAGTAGAAGCTGATGTGACCTGCGAGCAGCAAATTAAGACCAAGACATAAATTACAAATCAACAAGCAAGGAATGATGGTTCATCTGTAAATGTCATTAAATGTGGAAGCACATCTATAAAGCTAATTTGCAGTTTGCAATGTACGCACTCTGATTCTAGGTCAGCACATTTACACGATTCTAGTAATCTTTGTATACCACAATTCCATTTGTACAAAATTTCAAAAATTAGTTTTGCGAGAAGGAGCTGACAGCATGATTCCTGGATCATATACGAGATAAATGGCATATGATGCTTACAACAGTTTAATTATTCGCAATAACTGGAGTGGAAGAAAGAAAAGGTGGTAACAGAATATCACAATATGCCCAAGAAGTACACACATCCAAATACATAAAGAAACACTAGAATTAAACCAAAAGAGAAAAAGAAAAAAAAGTAGATTTCACATATGGATTAAGTGGTCAGTCAATGTGATTCTAGCAGGTAACACTAATGAAAGAAACTTGCAAATTGCTTTGAGAGCTACCGTCAGAGTGCTAGTCGAACACCAACAATAATCATATTTTATAACAATGGAGTAAGGCAATGGGGTGTTTAGCAGGAGAGTTCAATGGATTAGTCGAATGTAGTCAAGTAATGAAAATGACCTTTGGTATGACCAGGCGTCCCCATAACATGGACCTCATGGCCTGCAAACATCCATTTGTCTCCGTCATTCAAAACAATGTCAATGCCAGGAATTCTGTCTCGGTCTATTCCTGAACCAATCACCTACAAACAACAATTGCATAAGTACACATGCAGAAAACTAGTGAGCCTAAAAGGAAGAGTTTTCTGTAAACTATGTAGCAACTATTGGCCAAAGGGGATCTAGGCAGTTCTGATTCAGATTCTTCACAAATCTCAAACAATTAACAATAATGGCTTCGTACAAATATAAAATACCTTTTCTAATGTTTGAAATGGTGCCATATGTTCACAAAAAAGAAGGGTAAGTATCACAAATGCTACCTCATCTTCTGCCAACTCAAGAAATTGCTACCCAAACTTTCAATTCAGTCAATAAGGTATCCTATCCCTTGAAAAGAAAAAAAATCTGATACATATATTAACTGCCATCTTTTTTTCCGCCGAAATGTGTCATGTGCTCATCCCCTTCACTTTCAATTTCTTAGATATTCATCTGAGCCTTTTTACCCATTAAACTTGCTGACAACACCATTTAAACTTTGAACTTTCTTAACCCGTGACGCTTTTCCATCTTCAGGGACTCCCTCCAGCTCATAGAACTCAAAGACGATGATGGAGTATCACAGTCTTTGAAGTCCGAAGAAAAGCTACTTCCATGGTAGCCAGAGAGAAAAAATTTCTATCACTGGAAATAGATATACCTTCTTCTTTTTCACGGCAGAAAATGTAGGTCCCAAAATTATTTTAATAGTTTGGGCACTTTATTGCTTGAAAGTTTGAGTACCAGCTTGTCTTAACGGTAAAATTTTAAGGTACCATTTAAACCCCACCCAAACAAAACAACAACAAAAAAAAGAAAGAAAAAAAAAAGCAAGACAATGCAGGAGAAAAAAAAATTTTGATATAATTCTAAATAGGTTACTTTAATCTACAATGTAAGCAGTTTAATATACTACGTCATGTATTCTCCTATGGTCCTACATAATGACCTTTTTAAAGTAAATGACTTCAAATGTAATGCTTGAGCATATGTATGGTCTAGAGTGGTAAAGCTGTTTAAATGTCATACAAAGCCAGAATGCCAAAACATACATTCAGATACAACTCTGAAAAAAGAACCAAACTTTAAATAATTGTTTCAATTAAGATTTACTCTGCTTGAGAACGTCTACTGAGCACTAAGAATAAAAGAAAGAAACTAAAATACAAATGACAAAAACTAAGCAAGTGATACTGGACAGCTAAAAAAAAAAAATCAGCAAAAACTAATACCATACCTTTGCACCGTACCTTGCTTTTAACTCTGCATTTCCCCCAGTGTGATCATGATGATGATGAGTATTCAGTATATATGTCAGATTTCGGTTTTTCTTACTCAAAGCATCTATAACAGGTACAGCTTCAGAAGGATCTACAACACCAACTGTGCCAGTATCCACATCGTGCAGAAGATATGCGTAGTTATCTCTAAGACACGGTACCTTAAAATGAAAAAGAATATTAAATTAAAGTTGGAAGCAATAAGCATGAATAATAACTTCTTTTTATTTTTTTTGCTTTTGGGTCTGGAGATATTAACTATTGAGGTAAAGAAGTATGAATACATACATATTATGAGTGGACTTGTGTATTTGCATATACACAAACATATAATAACAAGCACAACCACAGTAGAGAAGAGGGGGAAAAGGCTCCGACGTGGAAATGAACAAAAACAAGATTTCAAATTTCATTTTGGAACGTCTCTTTTCAAGCATTTTACCAGACGAATACAACATTTGCTAATCGAAATATCCACTTTTGACTCCAACAAAAGCTCATAACTTAATTACAGCGCATCCCTACAGCAATTTGTCGAAAGCACTGTATATTACCTCAATGAGTTGCAATAAGCCTCTGCAGCACCAATGCAACTAACTACTCTAATGATCCATGTCACCAGCAAACTTAATCTAGAAATAGTGAACTACATTATCACTCTATATAGTTCAGTGATCATCACATCAACAAAATGCCGAGCCACATTAAACTAAATTACTAAAGCCTTCAAAACTTTCGATCCGACACAACGAAATTTTCGACATAACTATACTCAAAGCCTATACTGATCTAGACACTCAAATCTTTCGTACACTATTCCAAAGCAAAACCATAGAGAGATCTGTGAATGCTCACCAATTCGATTTGCAACGAGGCCGAGATTTTGGAAACACTGCAGAACTGAGAAACTTCAAGCGATCGACTCGCCGCTCCACGCAAGGATTTCAACGGCACAGACAAAAGTTGCATGAATCCATACAAGAGGCCTTTCCTGAAGCAAAGCTGCCTCATCCCAGGCCAAACACACAGCCCACTCCTCCCCTACAAGGTTTTCAATTTCCACAAACAAGACCGATTCAGCACTCAAAATCAGCAAAAACAAAAATCACAAGATTCAGAACACAATTCAGAAGAGATATTGGGAAATGGTGAGAGAAATAGAGAAATTGAAGTGCGGAGAGAGAGAGAGAGGATGGGGACAAACCCTAGAGCAAGGGAGGGAGACCATGGCGGAAGAGGCCTTAGAGATCGTCGTCTGCATCTGTCTTTCTCTCTCTCTCTCTCAGAGAAATGGGTTTTGCTTTTTCATTTGGCGCTTTGGGTTTGTGGGTTGGCACTTTTTAGTTGTTGAGTTCTGAACCGACCAGAAATTATTAATTATGATAACTTTTTCTTCTTTTTTGGAATATAAATCTCACCCACTTTTTTGCATAGTCCACCCTTTTCTTTGTATTGATTAATTGTATTTTCTTATGTTTTCTCAAATAAAAAATAACTGCATAGTCCACCCTTTTCTTTGTATTGATTAATTGTATTTTCTTATGTTTTCACAAATAAAAATAAAATAAAAAATAACTTAGATGTGCACCACAAGTTCATCTTCTTCTTTACCAAAATCACAAAAATTCTGACTATTAATTATGACCATATTTTTTTCTCCGACCAAGTTCATCTTCTTCTTTACCGAAATCACAAAAATTCTGCTAATTAATTATGACCATATTTTTTTTTCCGACCAAGTGCTGGTAGAATTTCGTCTTTTTCTCGTTTGTTGATAAAATACTGATAAATAAAAGATGAAGTCGTTTTGGAATTCAAGCGGCATATTTTCGGACAAGTAGTTTGATGACAAATAAGAAGAAATTTGGTGAAAATGAAGATGAAGTATCGAAGTTGAAATGAATGCTTTGCGGTGGCAACTCATCTGTGCTTTTCACGAATTCTAATCTTAGCTTGAAAGATATTGCAACTGAGCATGAAAGCACTGAAGAGAGAGCTGTTGTTCGAAAAATGAATTGACTTGTGAACAAACCCATCCTGCACATTACAAGAACATGCGTCTCTTTACTTGCAAGAACAGTAGTTTCTGACACAGTGTAACACATCTTTTAATGTGCTTAGTCTCGCTTGCATAAGCACCGTTAGCCTAACTGTATGTGTGCGCCTTGCATTCAAATTCTGATTGCACACTTCTGTTTAGGATTGCGAGTATTCAAGATGAAAGATAACATGAGTGATCATCTCTCTCACTACCTTGGAATTCTATATAGCCTGCTAAGGGAAGAGGGTATGCAACTACTGCGCATGCAAGATACAAGTGTTAAACCTGTTTAGGGATTACTATTTCCAGTACCTGAATAGTACGCGTATATATGTATTCTGTATTATCCATGCTAACTTCTAAAGCAATTAATTTACTCATTTACGTAGTCCTTGTTCAATTACAACTGGCAAAATGGACCACAGGGGACAAGGAACTAAACGGCGACCATTTATCATAGAATAAAAAGTTAAAAACTGTCAGCTGTTGTCTAATACCGCACAACACTGTTTTGGGATCATGGAATTTCAGTATCAAAGTTAGAGTTGTATGCACAAGAGTGCTCCACTTACAATCCAGAGGAAAATAGCAAAACAGAATCTAATTATTAGACATTAGCTCGAACTTTTGAAGCCAAATATCCTAAAGATACCTGCAACAAATTAAGGTAACCAAAACATCACATCAGTTAAGATTGCCTTGTGTTAATGGATTAGCCTGGTGTGAATAACAAACAGTAATTTACCTTCACCAGGGGGCTTGATCTTGTCATCCCCAGCATATGCAAGTAGATTGCTTTTAGGATTCCACTCCACACTGTTCATGGCAGCCCTACAAGGAATTTGATGCACCGTCCGCCCAGTTTGAACATTTGACTGTTTTATACAGCAGCAATTTAATGAATTAGGTATATCAGAATTAAGCCAAAAAAAAAAACATACAGATAAAATAAAAAAATGGCAAGACTAGCAAGGTAGAATGACAGAATGCCGCCTTGATAGTCGAGCTCTCTTCCACAAGGGAGAATACTGCTCTTCAAAAGCTGAATGACAGAGTAAGCCCTTTAAGAAAACTTACTATATCAATAAACCAGTCTTCACTGGCACAAGCAAGATACTCTCCAGTATGGTTGAAGCTTATTGTTCTCACAGGCGATCTGAAGAAAATTACAAACAGAGTTCATAACAAGACAAGGAATGCAGATAATTAAAGTCTTTGCAGCAAACTAAGGAGAAAAAATGTACAGTGGCCATATTTTACTCAATAACTGCAGAATTACAATTTTGTTAAAATAATATTACGATAGGAAAACTACAGTAGAACTCACTCAAGTTTTGTAAATGTTCGCACACAGAGCATCTCTGAGATATCCCACAAGCTGACCAGGGAATCGGCACTCCCAACAGCAAAATATCTGTCATGGTACAAAGAGCATTAAAGAGTATGTGACAGGGTTAAAGTAGGAAATCATATAGTGTCTTCAAGAAAAATTTGGAGAGAGAAAAAGAAATAGAACAATGTAAATACTGTATATAAATGCATTCTAGGATGGGATCTATGGAGTGGGCATGCTGATAGTAGGCAGTGTTCAACTATTACAGCAAGTTAATGGGCAGATGAGATAAAAGAGGTTCTTCCTTTGTTAAATGAAGAAACAATACAACTTTGTAGTATACCTTCCACATGGGTCAATTGCAATGCAATAGCAACCAGCTGTATGAGCCATTAGAGTGTCCACTGGTTTAAGAGATGGGTATGATAGTACTTCAACGGTGCCTGATCAGAAGAATATATAATTGGAATATTTATCCCAGCAGGTAGAGAAAATAAAAATTGATTGTATTAAACTGTTCTCACCATTTCCAGTCGTCAAGAAGAAAATATCACTTGTTGTGTTCCAAGCAATTTCATTAACCTGAAAAGGAAGAAGACTTAACAGGACTTAGGGGCATCCCTTGAATTGAAGCATTCATGCTGATACAAATAACTTACTCATGTTCTTCCAACTGTGCATCAATTCTACATCCGGTAACTAGTGGAATAGATTGACAAAAGCCTTTTGAAGACAAAAACATGGGGATAGATGTTGTAGTATTACAGCTTCAATATGGACTAGTCATCAAATACAGCTTTTTGCATGTGATATCAAATCATATTTCGATTTGTAGAAAATAATTTATTCCTTTGTAATATTACACCCGTAACGACAGAATGAAAAGATTCGGTCTTGAACTTCAGAAGAAAGAGAGATTAATTAACATTTTACATATGCTGATAAACCCTATTGTGATTTGTGTTCTAGATAAATTCCTTATTGATGTCAGTTTTCTAAAGCTACCTTTGCATATTATACCCAAGCATTGAATTTCTCAAGTTTGAGCTTCAAAAGTTCTTCCAAATGCCTAGTACTATGAAAGCTAAGCCTCTCGAGAACATGCAACAGACAAGTCATTAAAAAAAAAACCATCTCTTTGATAAGTTACCTCATAATTGAACTTCCTCTTGTGAATTGGCTTAAATTTCCGAACATCCAAAATCGTTAGTTCATCGTCCTACAATTTAAGGACGAAACAAACAAAACCATAAGAACACCAAACATCCATATCTACTGAGGAAGCAAACATCCCTCATACAACAGAGCTTTCACACACAAGTAAACATACCCTATTACCAACAGCAATGTGCGTCCCGTCCGGCTTATATGTAATGTTAATGTTTTCGCCACTAAGCTCCGCTAGCTGCGCACACTTCCCAGCTGCAGCACCCAAATACACAATCACATACACCATCATAGCATCAAAAATCGTACCTCTAACACCCAAAAAGCTATCAAATTGACACATCAAATGACTCACTCCGCGCATCCCATAGCCGAACGGTTTTGTCACCGGAGGCAGTGGCAACCAAATCAGCATGCTTGGGATCCCAACACAGCTGATCCACACTATCCGTGTGCCCCCTCAATTCCACACCTTTAGGCTTACTCTGCAACATAATAATAATAAGTACATAGTTTTACATAAACCGGTCCAACACAAAATTTTCATCGCTTTATTCATTGAGATAACAACAAATTTCAATGCTTACATGTCCGTGAGGCTCAATGTGCCAAATCCGAGCGGTTTGGTCCACGGAACCCGATGCGAGCTTGGTGCCGGTGCAGTTCCAAGCGACAGAGTGCACCTTTAGACGGTGAAAGAATCAGAATTGAGTGGGTAGAAAATGGGAGGGGGGGGGAAAGAAATTAGGGTTTAGTGGATGATGAGATTGGAGAGGAGATGGTATTTTACCTTCTTCTCGTGGCCGTGGTACTCTCTGCTGTTGAGGTTCTTGAACGGTACGGCCTCCTCCATATCCGGCCACCCAAGTTTTGATAATTTACTAAATTTGACGACTTTGTTATAAGAACGAGCGAAGTGTTGGGGAGGCGTTAGGAGTAGCGGGAAGAAAATCCCCTCTGTAACTGAATAGATTCGGTGAGTAATTGTGCCCTCACCAAAAAAGTATTTTTTTTTTTCACATTTTGTTACTGTTAAGTCTCTCACTTTTATTTTTCTACCTACTGGAAGGGCTAGTTTAGAATTGCTGTGACTTAAAAAAAAATTTATTGATGTGCTGTGTTGTGAGAATAATCAGCTGTGAATTAAAACAGTTTCGTGTTTGGTAAATAATATTTTTAAAGTGTTGTCAATACATAAAACAACTAAAAGCAACTTCTAGGCTGCTTCTAAAATCTGCTGCGATTGACCTATAATGTTTAATTAAAGCTGTTTTTTATTTATTTACCAAACATAATCAAATCTAAAATTTTGAACAAAAGATGATTTTTTCAAAAGCGAAGCAATCCCAAACGAGGCCGAAGTGGTGTAAGTGAACCAGCATATCTCAACAGTTGATATTTATAAGTAATTTTAAAATAAAAAAATGCACTTGATGTTATCCAACCATCCATTCTTGTTAGAACGAGCACAACATTAGAGATGTGAGAGACCTAAAATGATATGTATAAATTTAGTGTGAGCACAACTAAATACGACGCGAGCATAACATTATTAATGGTTATCATCTTTGTAGAACATGTGTGAAATCGAAAAAGAATCTCAAGAGATAGACATATTAATAAAATGGGATTGAGGGCTAGTTTGGAATTACTGTGACTTTAAAAAAAAAAACTGATGTTGCTGTGTTGCAAGAATAATCAACTGTGAACTAAAACAGTTTCGTGTTTGGTAAATAATATTTTTAAAAGTACTGTCAGTACATAAAACAACTGCAGTGTGTGTTTTGATCCACAGCAGCTTCTAAAAGCAACCTCTGGCCTGCTTCTAAAATCTGCTGCCAGTGACCTATAACTTTCAATTAAAGCTGTTTTTTATTTATTTACCAAACACAATAAAGTCTAAAATTTTGAACAAAAACTGATTTTTTTTAAAAGCGAAGCAATCCCAAACGGGGCCTGAGTCTCTCAATGGAAGAGCTTGAGAGGGAATCATAATGGATCAAAAGAAGCAACTATAAGAAAGAACAAGATACAATTCTACTAAATTATATAAGTCAATTCATTGTAATCGAATCTCTGACTTAGCCTAATTTAATTCAATTTCAAACTCCTCTCACTACACTAATCTCAAATGTTACCAGATATATCTACTTCTTTTTTGTTACAAAAACACAAAAAACAAACAGACTAAGAACTGGAATAAGCACTTCTTACTCTAGACACAGAGGCTATGTCATCTAGGTAAGGTTGAGCAGCATGAATGGGAGTGTCATCAAGAGTAATGAAACCAAGCTCATGGTTAATACTATCTTTGGCCAAGGCGTCTGCAGTCATGTTGCACTCTCTAAAGATATGCCTAATATGAGCATCCCCCATGTTGTTCATGAGATTTAGGCAACCAGTCAGAAGAGAACCAAAAGGATGATTGTCAAGATCAGCACTCTGAACCAGCTGCAGCAACACTGCAGAATCAAACTCAACCTCAAGTTGAGAGACATGCAAGCATGCAGCCATTTTAAGCCCAAAGTACATACCCCAAGCCTCAGCATCAAGGATGTTCCCAACACCTAAATTCACTTGAAATCCTCTAATTCAGTTGCCAAAATGATCTCTGATCACACCCCTAGCACCAATCTTGCCAGAAGAGGAGCTCCTAGTACCATCCACGTTCAACTTGTAAAAATTGTCAGTAGATTTTTGCCAGGCAAGATAAACATTGCTATAAATAGAATCAGCATTTTTCCTTATGTTGGCCCCAGTCCACTCATCAGCATAATTCCAAACAACATTCAAAGGGCATGTAGGCATAGCAAAATTTGGATCAAACACAACTTTATTCCTCCATTTCCAAATGAACCAACAAATGAAAATAAAGAGGCTACACCATTTAACATTTTTCTGGATGATAGTTTGACAATGAATTTGCGCAGCAGTCCAACCACTCCAATCAAGAGAGAAAGAGTTGGAAATGCTACCAGGTTTTAGAAAGGCTTTCCAAATGGCAGAGGCTCTAGGACAATCTCTGAACATGTGCAAGAGGGTTTCATCAGCAACATGACAAATCGGGCATAAAGTATTATGAGTAAAGCCTCTTCTAGCTCTTTGGACATTAGTCAGCAGCTTTCCATGCATAACCACCCAGAGAAAAGACTTGAGTTTTGGAGGAACATTAATTTTCCAAATAGTGTTCCAATGTGAGCTGCAAGGCTTGCTCATATCAAACTTGAAATTATAGGCAGATTTGACAGAAAATTTACCATTGGAGGTAGAACCCCAGATAAGAGAATCACTGCCACCATTCTCAAAGCCAGTAGGAACATTAACAATTAGACTCACAATGTGACTTGGCACCAAAGTTGTGAGAAGATCCAGGTTCCAGCCAGTCTCATTCCAAAACTCACATATGACAGCATTAATATTAATAGTGGCTTAAGGAAGAGCAAAACTGATAAGGGGAAAGGAAGTAAGCCAGTGGTCAGTCCAAAACTTAATACACCTGCCATTACCAACTCTCCATTTTAAACACTTTCTAAGCAACTCTGCTCCATAGAAGATACTTCTCCAAGTACTAGACAGTCAGTAGGAGGTTTATAATCTCTATCAATCAGAAGGTTTCTTGTGAGATACTTAGCCTTGAAAATAGAAGCCCAAAACCCATTATCATTTTGAAAAATTCTCCAACTTGCTTTGGAAAGCATTGCCTGGTTCATGTCAGCAGTCTTTTTAATTCCCAAACCACCCAAAAACTTGGGTTGGCACACCAAGTCCCAGTTGACAAGGTGGATTTTGTTTCGGCATTCAGTGTCTCCCCAGATAAAATCTTTATTCAACTTGTCAATTTTGTCACAGAGGATGACAGGCAACCTGGCAATCTATATTGCATAGATAGGAATTGAGGAACTAACTGATTGGACTAAAGTAAGTCTACCAACCATGCCAAGCACCTTACTTTTCCAACTAGAGAGCCTACTCTGGACTTTATCAAAAATGCCCGCATAAGTATGCTTGTTAACTTTAGAGTGAATAAGAGGCATACCAAGATATTTTCCAAGATCATTAGTTAAGGAAGAGCCACAAGTCCTGGAAACCTCAGTAGCAGTTATCTTATTAGTATTTGGAGAGCAAAAGATTAGAGACTTCTAGTAACTAACAGCCTATCCAGAGAGTGAGCAAAAGAGATCAAGACATCTTTTAAGAATAGTGGCTTGATGAGTGGTGGCCTCAGCAAAGAGCATCAAGTCATCAGCAAAAAATAGGTGAGACACCATAGGACCAGATTGAGAGGCTCTGACAGGTTTCCATTGGCCAATATCCACAGTAGATTGAATGAGATGTGATAGTTTTTCCATACAAAGAACAAATATGTAAGGAGAGAGGGGGTCACCTTGTCTAATCCCTCTATGAGCTTTGAAAGATTTAGTAAGCTCACCATTGAAACAAATCTGGAAGCTGGTGGAAGTAATGTAATGCATGATCAACTTCATAATCAGTATAGGCAACTGAACTTCCCAAAGCACACTCTCAATAAAGTCCCATCTTAATCTATCATAGGCTTTAGACAAGTCAACTTTCTAGGCAAAGAAACTCTTATAACCACATGACTTCTTGAACTTAAAGAGCATCTCCTGAGTAATCATGACATTATCCGAGATGTGCCTTCCAGGAACATAGCTAACCTGATTAGGACTAATAAGAGTTTTCATCAAAGGTCTAATCCTAGCCACAAGGATTTTGGAAATCACTTTGTATATGGTGGTGAAAAGACTAATGGGTCTGAAATTGGCCATGTGTTAGGGTCCATCAATTTTGGGAATAAAGGATATAATAGTGTGGTTCAAACCAGTAGGAATTTTGCAAGATTCAAAGGCCCCCTGAACAACCTAAAAAATGTCATTAGAACAAACTTGCCAATGATTTTGATAGAAAATAGCTGGAAAGCCATCATAACCAGGGGCTTTAAGGCCACCAATAGCAAACAAGGCATCCTTAACTTCAAGAAGAGACAGGTCTACTAATGCTCCCCAGACAAGTCTGATCAATAGTAGGAAAAAGCCAACGAATAACAAATCTATTGTCTTCAGGGTCTTGTATAGAAAAGAGATCAGTAAAAAAGTCAATAGAGATATTTTTCATGCCTTCAGAGTCCGTGCACCAGAAATCATTACTATTAAAAAGACCCTCAATCTTATTTTTCCTCCTTCTAACAAGGGTAGTCAAATGGAAGAACCTGGTGTTCCTGTCACCTTCCTGCAGCCACTTATCTCTGGACTTTTGCCTCCAAAAAAGGTTTTCTTGATCTCTAATATCCTCATACTCCTTGATGAGGTCAGTTTCCAGATTAATGAGGAAAGGGTTCTCATATCTATCTCTTGCTTTTTGAATACCACCTATTATATCCAACAACTTTCTTTTCCTCTGGAATATGTGTCCAAAAACCTCTTTGTTCCACAAAGATAGAGCAATAGAGAGAGCATTAATTTTGGAGGGAAAATCACCAGATAAGGCATTCCAAGTGGAGGAGACAAATTCAGAATAATTAGAGTGAGAGAACCACATAGCCTGAAATCTAAAGGGGATAGCATTTTTGTTGATGTGAACATTTGAGAAAGACTGCATCATAATGGGACAGTGATCAGAACTTGTCTTACGCAGGTGCTGAATAAAGGCCTCAGCAAACAAGGATCTCCAAGCACAACTGCAGAAAACTCCAAGTGAAACAAGAGCCCTTGAATCCCATGTCAATTAAAGCATTTCTATTGATCCAGCTCCTAAGACCACCAAATCTACCAGTCAAGGAGCCACAACTTTTATCTACATCAGAAACAAGTTCATTGAAATCACCAATAAACATACAAGGAAGATTAGTAGAATCAATAAGATTATCCAAGTAATTCCAAAGAGAGGCTCTAGAGGTGTGGTTAGGGCTAGCATAAATCACAGAAAGCATCCAAGGAGACTTTCCAGGAAGAGTAATCTTCACAGAAATTGATTGGAAATTGTCATCAATAAAATCAATCTGAGTTTTAGAGCTATTCCAGAGAAGCCAAATGCCACCAGAGAATCTAACAGCCTCAACAACTCTAAAATTAAAGAATCCCAACTTTTTCAAAGAGTCTTTAGCTTTATGAAACTGCACACGAGGTTCACAGATAGCTAACACATCAATAGAATTAATTTTAACAAGATCTGCAACAGCAAACCTAAAATTTTCACTTCCAGCACCTCTAGCATTCCAAAATAAGACTTTAATCATTGAGAGGTAGTGAAAGAAAAGGCCAAAACTCAAATTAAGCACCAACCATGCCCTCCCCATCATGAGGAGGTAGGTTGTCATCAACTGTCAGTTTGCTATTGTCATCAAAAAAAATTTCAACAAAACAGTCAGAGCCTTGGCTTATAGAGGACTGAGTAATCATGTCAACAACAGGCTTTTAAGGGGGGCAGTGTCCAAAGATAGCCGATATGCCATCACCAGAAACATTAGAGTCCATGTTTTCAAAGGAAAGTCTCTTAAAATCATGATTCTGATGTTTAGTGGCAGAGGAGGTGTTACTTTTAGCTTTTCTTTGGTGGAAGACATCAGGCTTGGAACCACTTGAACTCCCAAAATTAGAGACATCCTTCATTGGAATTCTGGAATCCACCTTGGTCTTGAAACTGGGATTTTCATAAAATTTTGGACCAATTTTAGATGGTGAAGTGCCTCCATCATTTGCAACATTCTTCACAGTGGCTTGAGATTTACTAGCATTTTTGGCTTTCGAGGACACAGAGGCTTTTTTCTTTTTCTCTTGGAAGCTTAATTTGCCAAAGTTTCACAATGGAAGGAGTTGTTTCAATAGTATTATCATCCATGGTCTTAGCAGGTAATTGAGACTCATTCTCCTCATGTAACACAACAAATCTAGAACCAGAGTTACTGTTCTTTTTGGGGCCACTAGCATCATTGCTCTTCTTTTTATTCCTGTAGCTCATGAGCATCCAGGGGCCCATATCATCTTTTAACACAGCATGAGGAGCACTAGAGTTAGCCTTAGATAAGCCATGGGACATGTTCACATCAAAACCATTAGCATCATCACAATTAGGAGCAGGAGCACTAGTAACGTCAACCACATGGGTTTTCTGTGGAGAAGCCCCACTAAAGTTAACTTTTAGAGAAGGACATTTATCTTTAGGGTGCCCAAAACAGCCACATTCAAAGCAAATAAGAGAAATGCCTTCATAAACAACTTGAAAAGCAGTAGATTCAACCTCAACATAAGGCCTCAAAGGTTTACTTAGGTCCACCTCAATGCAAACTCTAGCAAACTTTAACAAGAGTAAGCTTATCAACTTTAACAACATCCCCAAGGATTTTTCTAATCTTTGCCACAGTAAACTCCTTAAAATATTTCACAGACAGTCCAAAAATTCTAACCCACAAAGCCATTTTGCCAATTTGCTCACTCATAGGATCGAAATCCGGTCTCTATTTTTTCACAATAAGAGTTTGTCCAGCCAAAATCCAAGGACCACCACATAAAGCATGATTCATATCTTCTTCAAGAGTAAATTTCACAATGAAAAAATCATTGGGGAGATCAATTAGCTGCCGACCACCTTTAACCTGCCATTTCCTTCTCAGACCTCTCAACATAAAATCAAAGGTGTTGGTAGAATTCGGCTTACCCATGAGTTTGACCACCACAACACAACGCCATTCATAATCAAGCTTATTATGAACCTTCTCAGAGAAGGAAACATTCAAACCATGTTTGCCCAGAGAGTAGGAGCGGTCCTCATCAGTGAATTTGAAATCCCCAACCATAGTTTGTCGAAAACGATCCACCGGATTCTTGAGAGTACTAGCATAGGTCATCTGAGGTTGTAAACGAGATGAGATTTGAACAGAAGAGTCCAAATCCTCCATACGAAGAGCCTCCAAGTCGGAGCTGATGTCGTCACCGTTCTTCGCACATTTGCGTTGAATCGACATTGGAACCTTATCTCCACCACTTCCCGGTGGAAGGGCGGAGAAAACAAAGGCCGGCGAAGCCACCAGGGAGATCCAACAGCCAAGAAAACGTCAGGGAGAAGGAGGTCAACGGAGGGCAAGCATAGTGAAAGTTAGGTAACGTCAAAGAATTTAGAGAAGGCGCGTGGGGCGCGTTCCAGAGTTTTCTCTCCCTAATTTCAGATAGCTTTTTTACCGGATATATCTTTTTACTGAAAAAAAAAATATATATATATATATATACACACACACACACATACAGACCCTATGTAGAGTGAGGTCTCATTTTGAAATTTCAAAGCGAGGTTAGGGTTTAGGATCACATTTCGGTCGCATATCCACATCTTGACTGTTCATTTTTTAGGTACTAATGTATAGATCACCTCTGTAAAATTTCAGCCAAATTGATGGTCGTTAAGACATTGATAACTGCAATAAAGTTAGTACGGTTCAGGTTGGACAGATTCAGTTCGTCCATTGGTTTAAGCGAGTTAGATACCTTAACGACCATCAATTTGGCTGAAATTTTGTAGAGGTGATCTATACATTAGTACCTATAAACGGTCAAGATGTGGATATGCGATCGAAATGTGATCCTAAACTCTAACTTCACTATAAAATTTCAAAACGAGGCCTCACTCTGGATAGGATCTGTATATATATATACCAAGTTACCAAAAGACATAAGTTTTTAACGTTCCATAATGCCTTGATGGTAAAACAATCACATAGTAGACTAGTAGTGGTCAAGCTGGTCAACCATGGAGAACACAAGTACACGAGTTAGGCGGCCGTCAGTAACAGTAACTAGATTTCTCCTCACTTCGGCTCCACAACTCTGAAGAGAAATCAGAGACCCAATCAAACTTCACCAATATGTCCAATTCTCCGTCGTCGTCTGAATCCAAATCGCCAAGTGACGCCAGCTCGTCGGATTTCTCTCGCACTTTCAAGTACCTATTGGGTCAGTTTCTCCTTCACTTGTTTTCTCAGCTTTACAGAAGATAACGCAAATTGGGTATTTACTATTTACCCCATTTTTCTATTGCATCAGCTACCCAGTTGTGTTCAAGAGGAATTCCATTCATAGTCAATGCTGTGATCCTCAGAAATTTCCTTAAAGTTGAAGACTTTGCGGTAAAAATCACAATGCCTATAACTTTCTCTATGATTTTTGCTTTGTTTCAGTATAGCCCACATGGAAAGATGCAAGCTTTAGTTTTTTTTATACGTTTAGAATGGTATTGGAAAATAGTCCAATCTCATAATGCACTAGAACTCTAGCAATGCAATGTCTGTTATGGGTTTGAGGAATGTTTTCATTTGATTTAGGATTGTTTAGTTGAAAGTAAGTTCTGTTTTTCTGCAGCTATATGGAGTACAGTTTCCGCTATTTGTGAATTGCGTGTTGTTTCTCAGCCGGGAGGGGTTTCGGCGAGCATGTCTGCGACAGGACATGAAAAGGTGATTGTTTTGGTTTTGTTAGTAATGCATTTGTGTTGCACTAACTAAGGACATGTGATCAATGTGTGTTATGCTGCAGCGATGGTACTTCTACAGAAGAAAATATAGCAAAGATCATGAAATTTGCGTGGTTGGTTCCGCCGTGTGGAATTATTATTACTACTGCAGCGTCTGGTTTTGTCTTTTGGTGGAAAGGCTTGAGCTTTTCTGATCCATATGGGCAAGGGATCTTGATTACTGGTACATTCTTGAATATGTCTTTGCGTTTCTTTTGAAAACTTCATGGTGTTGCTGTTGCTTCTCTATGTCTATGGATATTGTGGCTAATCTAATTTTTATGACTATGATATATATATGTTTGGTTAGAAATCCACATGTGGTTTTTGAATCATTGGTATTGCTTAGACTTCAGAATTGTTGATCGTTGGAAATCTTAATCTGTTTAACTTTGCTTGATTGAATTCATCATTCATTTTAATGCCTCACTCACCTGAGTTATTTGCATCTGGCAGGCGGTGCGTGTATATTAGAACTATTGGCAGAGCCCTTGTATATCCTATCTCAAAACTTGTTGCTGCTTAAATTAAGGCTGGCAGTTGAAACTGCCGCTACTTTTTTTCGCTGCATAACAACAGCCATTCTCTTTGGCATGCGAGCTGACATGGTAATATCTTTAATCAAACTATTCACTTTGCTCACATACTCTCTATTTCCATAATAGCACCAACCAGGCAGTGTGCAACAATCTTATTTGATTTCCCTTTTGTGATATCCTCGGAAAATGTGATGATGTCCATAAGTTCCTTAGCCAGACATGCTTTTCTTTAGTAGAACTTTTTAGGGCTAAATACAAATTATTACCTTGTAGTTCAGGTCCAAAATCAATTCAGTCCCTGAACTTTTAATTTCATCAAAAATACCCCTGCACTTTCAATTTTGATCTAATAGGTCCAATTTGTTGGTTTTCCAACAATTGAGTTATTTAACTTGTTAATGTGGCTCATATATGGCCTATGGTTTATGATGTGGTGTTGAGGTGGTCTGCATAGTCAATTTAGGAGTGAGTCCTACTATTAAAAATAAATAATTTTTCAACAAATAATCCAACTAGAACTTGAACCCATAACAGAATATTAACGAATTGGACCTATTAGATCAAAATTGCAAGTGCAGGGGTGTTTTTGATGAAATTAGAAGTCCAGGGACTGAAATGATTTTGGACCAAAATCACAGGGTACTAACTAGTATTTAGCCCAACTTTTTATTGGTTACCGGACATGGAACAAAACTTGTAATATACTTACTATTTTAACTAACTATTTGAGAGGCTATGAAGAAACAAAGTCAAGACTGGCACACATAGTCTACGATAGTGGACCCAATATATGGTAAAGTCATATTTCTTCAGGGTGTTCAAGATTGCTTAGATCCTTGTCAAATTCTCTGGTGTGAAACTGGCACCATTTTCTCAGATTTTCTAGTTGCCACTCACTAAGTCTAAAGGTGTTCTTGCCTCAATAAAGCTGTTATCTTCATTTTTTAAAGTTTCCATCAGGATTAATGGCCAATTATGGCATGGGAGTGGTATACTTCCCCTGTTAAAAGATTCATCAGTCGAAGCACTTCTCTAAACTTCTGTTCGTTGTGGCTAGAAGTCACTGAATGAGGACTAGTAACTTTGAGTTGGTGGAGTCCTCTGTTATCCAGGATTCCAATCTGAAAGGGGAGGAATTAGTAATGAGCAAGGTATAGAAAGGAAACCCAGTGGGAGAAGTATATGTGGCTAGAAGACAGTGAACGTGATTACTAGTAACTTTTGAGTTGGTGGAAACATCTGTTATTAAGGTTTTCAAAACTGAAAAGGTGTGAACGTTTAAAAATGAGCCAGTACATGTAGGAAATCGAGGGGGTAAACTACAATTGATGCACCTAACCGCATCTACTTAAGGATCATTATAATTGTTGACCTTAGGGCATGGTTGTGATGAGCATGAGAAGCTCTGATGATCTATTCATGTCTTTTCAGTGTCATGTATTGTTAAAGATTATCAATCTCTTCCTTCAATCACTCCCAGAATCTCCTCTAGTTTGTCTACTGCCACTTTATCGGTTTCCTAAGATTATGCTTCAGTTTTGATTCTGTTGTCAATGTAATCTTATTGATTCTTGTAACGGTCAATACTCACAACTATATAATGCATAGAATGTAATAGCTCAGAATCAAAAGGGAAATCAATTTCAATTTCTACATGGTATCAGAGCAATCTGCCTAACAGCTCTTGATCCCGTGAACTCCAAAACTCTCCCTGGGTGTATGGAGCAAAATTTCTCCATACACCCACGGGTCTAAAACCGATTGCAGCACTCTGAATCCTTCTTCTTAGTTCATTTTTCAATTCAAGTCAGTTTCCTTTCTTCTTCACACTTGTTATGTCCTCAAGCTAAGATCTTTCATTTTCACTTCAATTTTCAATCTCAATTCCCTTTTCCCTTGATATCTTTTTCTAGCACCATCATGGGAGAAGCACCATGTTTCAATTCCCCACCGTATCCCAACATCCCTTCTCCTCAATTGCTTCCTTCCAAATTAAGGTTAGATTGTTGTTTGGAGAAAAGCAACCCGATTGCTTTGTTCAGTTGCTCTTTCACTCTCTCTGCTTTCTCTCATCTCTCATCCAAAAATAACTTACCAAGTTTGTTTCTATTCTGACAATGAGGGTAGTACATCTCTTTGTTTGTTGGAATTATGTATATGTTTCATTTATCTATCTTATGGCCTGTTCTATGTTTCCTTATATAGCTTGTTATGATTTAAACCCCACCAAGTTGGTGGTTTTCGGAGTCAGATGCAGATTCTAATTAAAAGGTCCAATTGATCTGTTGCAGGAAAAAGAGATTATATTTGCATTGTCACAGACTGCTTATGGACTGTGCTTGTTCTCAGGGTATTGGGTCTACTTTCTTCGTTTTCGTCCATATAGAAGTTCTGCTCTTTTCCCCTTCAGGTATTATATTCTGTTCCCAGTTGTACATTGTTATATATATACACTTCAGGATGGTGAGCATCCATTTTCTGTAACAACAAGGAAGTAACTTGTCAAGATAATGCACTTAAATTTTTAAGCAATGAATATAACCCAGCATTGACTGAAAAACGTTCTTTGTAAAGTAACTTTTAAGTAGAAAGAGAAGGAACTCTTAAGATCTTAGGTGAAACTTCTGGTCATCACATCTCTTGATTTCTTTGATAGTAGAAAACTGGAAATGACTTATCTGTTCAGGGCAAGTTATTGTGTAAAGTTCTTTGTTGGTCCTGGTCATATCTGGGAAGCAGTAAACCTACAGTGCCCTGAGCTTAACGTGAATAGAAATGACATGTGTGAATAAATAGTTTATATTTATATAGTACATGATCAATTGTGTGTCTTTGTGTAGTTGGTTGGAATATTGTTGCAAGTTATACTCATTATTTAGTATTTACTCATCAGATTCATTGTTGTGGTCCAATATTTTTTCCTATTCATATGTAATGCATCCAAAATGACAATATGCAGTCTTAGCTGGAAGGATAGATTTATTAGCTTTAATTATAAGGTCAATGTACTGCTCTTGACAGATTAATACCTTTCACAGAGCAAAGAATAAGAAGAATTATGATGGGGAGCTGTTAAAGATGTGTGAGTTGTTTGCTTTGCAATCCTGTGTGAAATTGATCCTTCAGGAAGGACAAAATTTTGTTCTTTTACAGTGGGCAACATATTATAACCAAGCTGTATATGGATTTGTGGACAATTTAGGTAATTTTCTTGGTTCTGATATTTTGGGTCATACAATAATCACTTTCTCACCATGATAAGAGCTGATTTTTTTTTCTTTTTTACCTAGACTATTTTGACTGAATATTATGTCAGTAATTTGGAATTTTTCGTTTATTAAATTTATTACATTTCAGGGAGCCTGGTGGTGAGGATGGTGTTTCTTCCTTTTGAAGAAAGTACCTATGCTACATTTGCAAGGTCTGCATCAGGTTACTCCTCTCCTCTGTTTCATGATAGTTATTTTCATTCTATACCTGATTTGTCTTGCTCTTAAGTCAACTTCTACCTGCTTTTTGTTTCTAGTGATTTGCGCTAAAAATGATTATTGGTTTTGCTTCCATGTGAGAAAGCTTTGCGGTTTCATTAACAGTTTAAAAGTTATACTCTCAAAAGTTATGCCATGAGAAAGCCATTAGTTGTGTGTCGCTGAAATAGCATTACATCATGCAGGGTTCAATTTTAACAAACTTTAGTTTTCTCCTGATATCTTTAATTGACAGGAAAAGACCCAGATACGGACAAGAGGTTGGGAGGTAGCCTTACAGAAGCCCTTAAGCTGGTTTTGTTAATAGGTGTGTGCTTTTCCTTTTCCGTGTACCCTGTTTTATACCAATTAAACATAAGAATATGTGTATATATAGTCTCCATAAATAGTTAAGTTATTAGCATCTCAATCCTCAGACAACTGTGACAAACCCGGATAATATCTCTCAAAAAAGTAAAAGATAAAGTTCACTTTATCATGCAGATATGCCTTGATTTATGTTATTTCAAAAGATGAGATCAAGGTAGTGAGAATACTTATGTTGACATTTGACTTTATTCCTTAGTGATCAAATTAGAGGGTCCCTTCTGGTAGGGAATTCCCATGGGACTCTGATTCGATTTCTCACCACTTTATAAATGCTACTGGTGAACATTAGCATTATTTCTGTAGGAAGGTTCTGATTTTGACATTGATTAAAAGAGGAACAAACATTGTTTCTACAGCTGTTTCTTCTTTATTATTTTCTTGGTCCCAAGCTTCTCTATTATTGTTTCTACATTGTTCTGTGTACTCTGTAGGTCTTATATTTATGGCGTTTGGCCCGAGTTATGCTTATTCTCTCATCAGATTGGTGTATGGTCAAAAATGGAGTGATGGGGAAGCATCAACAGCCCTGGGATATTATTGCTTTTATATTATTGTTTTGGCTGTGAATGGTGAGTAATGTTCAGATTCTGTTTTTTAATATTCACGGGCTTATCAGCATGCCCCTCTCTGTAACTGTCTTGCTTAGCCTACTACCAAAACAAATAATGCAAAGATAGTTATTAGTTCTGGTATAAATCAACGAGATGTGAACACTCACAAGTCTAATTTCCCATAGAATGTTGAATTCCTATATTTAAAAGTGAAGGGTATACCAATCTACTAAATTTCTATATTTGGAACTGTTATACCTTTTAAATGTTGTGAATGTTTCAAAATGGGTTCACCTATATGGAGTCATTAGTGGTCTGGTTTTAATTTAGATACTTCACCTGTATGCATAAAAGTATCAGGCGAGAACTGAAATTGTTCTTTGATATGCAGGAACTTCTGAAGCATTTGTACATGCAGTTGCCAAGAAGAACCAACTTCTGTGGTCAAATCTTCCATCTGTTCTGATAACAATTATATATGTGGTACTGAATATCCTGCTGGTAAACTCCGCTGGCGCAGTTGGCTTAATTTTGGCAAATTCATTAAGTATCCTTTACTGAGTAAAGACTGTTTGGCTGTTTTCTGAAGATCCCTTAGTAACATTTTTGTTTGCATTCCAACTGTTTTCTTCCTGAAACTTCTCAGTTCTCACTTTCTTCTCGCTCTCATCCATCTTCCTTCCCACTCTTCTTTATTGAAGTGTAAAACTATAACATTCTGAAATGGACCCCTGTGGGTCCTTTTTATGTTTTTTGAGAATGGGACCCTTGGGTCTTACCTTTCCTCTCCTGCTTATTTTTTAAATTCTTTTGATATCCTTTGCACTCTTTTTTTTCAAAAGTTAACTTTTTATAATATAAAGGATCTGCAACATTATGTCGTTATTTTTGTAGCAATGAGCAATGAGTAAAAACAATTGGCCTCAAAACGTATCTGAGGCCAATAATAAAGAACAGTTGATGATCTTTTGTTTGTACAAAATTGCAAGTTGCATAACACAGTAATATTGATGATTTCATTAGTCTGAATACTGTGAACAGAGTTATTTGGATTGTGCGTTATTCCAACTAAGTTCATTAGGTCTCTGGTTCCTTGACACGGTAAAGATATGATTTTGAGAATATTATACTCTGGGGCATTCATCAAGCATTACTTCCAGGTATGATTTATTCATTTTTCTTGCATGTTTCATGACTGGTTTTAACCTTGTATGCGCTAATTTTTCTGTTTTCTTTTCACAGGATTCTTCCTCATTTTCTTTTTACAAATGCTTACCTGAAGGATGGAAGGTCTTGCTGTTTTCAGGAATAACTACTATCATTTCTGAGAGAATATTTCTAGACAGGAAGAATTTCTGGGCGACTTTTGTTGTTCATTTCACCATTGGGGTCGCTTGCTTCTGCACTTCGGCATTTGTAGTGTATGTGCCCTGTTTCAACATTAAAGTTGTTGTTATCATGATATTCTTTGTTACTTTTAATTGGAGATTATCACTCACTGGTGATAATTGTACTTTCCATTAACAGATATCGTCATGAGAGATCCCTTATCAACAAAATCATTCCCATCAACAGGATTTTCCCAAGCATCAACAAAATCGTCCGCTTCCGTGATCACTCAGACTGAAAACAAACTTTTTCCAATCTATCTATGGACGTGGAGAATATTTCCTTTGCCACTAACCTGCTTACAACTACTTATGCATATCTGGAATTGGGGATTCCCGATTGAGTATCGATGCATCAAGAACAAGAAGATGATGGAGTTGCAGACAGGAAGACAATAGCACAAGTGGGTAAAAAACACTGACATCATAGATTCTGTTCTAGTTTCCATCAACAAGCGTACAACAAGATAGATAAAAGTTAACAAGGAATCCCATTTAGTGGGAATTTTTGAACACGTATACACGAAAGATTTCTTCTTTTTTCTTTTTTTTTGAAAGGATACACGAAGGATTTCATTTACATTATTTTGATGTTAGAATTCCAAGGCGGGGGGAATTGTCATGTAAATTTCCTATGGCTTAAGATTTCAAACACGCGTGGAATTGCAGAAATGTAGAACTCCGGACTTAAGAAGTGCGAAGTCTAAGCCTTATGGCTTAAAATTTACATATAGCAAAGAAACAAATAAAGTTGGAAACAGAAACTGGAAACTGGAAAGTAAAAAAATGCTCTACGTATCAAACTCAAGATTGATTCAGGCCAGAAAAGCAGAAAAATACGAAGTCATGATGAATCTTGCACTCTTCCAAAGTTGCAGTAAACAAGTATAAAATGATAAAAATTCAACAGAATTGAACAATACATTACCTCTTTCACATCCTGTCGAAAAAAAAAATTACCTCTTTCACATTTTTTCGTAGAATTCCATATGTTTAATGCATGAAGCATGCTCAATGCAGCAAATTTCATTCCCCCTCAACCAAGATTGCAGACAAATCAAGTTTAATGAGCTCCTAAGTTACCTATCAGTCTCCCTCCAGTGCAAAAATCAGACGCAGAAGCCACTGTGCTCACTTGAAAGGCCGTTACATCCTTTGCTATTAATGCCAGAACATGATATTTGGGGCCATTCATCTTCCACCGCAGCAATGTTGGAGATCACATGCATTTTCAGCTATGTACTCGAGAGAGTCCAGGGCGTACTTGTCTACTTCGTGTGCAAACCACTGCCTTGATTTCTTCAACTACCTTTCTCCAATCTTTCAGTATTGGAGCTTTTCCTCTACTTCCACTTTGTCTCAGTGCTTGTTACAGTGCTTCGTCTCAAATACAAATAAATTAGGTTTCAAATTTGACTCGTCCTTTTTTTTCCTCAATTCTAATAGTGTCAGATTACTATGGTTTACTTAAATTTTAGCATTATCAAATGCCACTTAAATTTTAGCATTATCAAATGCTATCTTACACACGCCAAACAATGACGTCATTTTGACGTGCGTACAGTTGGTAAATCACTGTGTATCTTTTGACTCTCTCTACCTTACAATGGATGACACCCAATTTATTTGCCAAAAGTAATAATCGTACTCAAATTCTTTTTTTATTTCTTCCTTGTTCGGTGCTTTGTTTATATTGTTGAATTTCCATATGCAGTAAATCCAAAAAAAAAAATTATTATTTAATGGTTCCGGACTACCACGTGATGTCATTATGAGTCCAATCAGAAATAAGTACGAATCATATGAGTCAATGACATCAATCCAGACCACCACGTGTACCAAGGATCTGAGACCATATATTATAATTTCTTTATGAAAAAAACTACTCCCACAAGCAAAAGGAGAAAAAACAATAAATTTACTGTCTAGTTACTGTAGTGTGGGTGAAAGTAAGCTAAGCAGTGTGAAACCAGAATCAGGTATAAAAACGAAATCCACCGACGCAATTCATCCTGAATTGAGATTCCACAGAGAGAGATAGAGAGAGAACGTCTGGTAGGGAATCGGGATCGTCCCACCAGCTCCCTCCACACAGTCCACACACAGAGACGACGACCGGAAACCACGACGACGACGACGGCGATCGGACCCTGGGCTACTGAGATGACATCATCATCGGGCGTTGGTGGAAGGTACATGGCTTACTCGCCCTTGCCGTCGGCCCCTCTCTCTCCTCACCTCTCCGGCCTTCGGTCCGTCTCCTCTTCCGCCGCTCTCGTCGCCGAGCAAGAAAAGTATGCTTCCTTCTTCCGAGATCTAATTGATTTTAACCATGGCTGTTTATCTAATTCATATTCAATCGAATACTGGTTCTGGTTCTGGTTCTGGTTCTGGTTGTACTACTATATATGGTTGTAGATGAATCTAACTGGATGAGCTATACTTAATCCGCAACGGAATTGTTGGCGATCTGATGCTTCTTGGCTGCAGTATTGCTGATTTCTTGATTTCTTCTCAAAGAAGAGAGCTCGATTGGTTTCTTACGATTGCTTGATTGGTGATGTGATTACTTTTGTGTGCAGATACCTGTCTGAGCTATTCGGGGAGCGTCAGAAGCTCGGTCCATTCCTGCCTGTGCTGCCAAATTGCTGCAGGTTATTGAACCAAGGTCAGTTTCGAACTTTCGATTCAGCTTGTGAATGGTTACTATAACTGCTGTTACTAGTGCATGTAGGTGTTCACATGTCGAGATTCAAGCACTAATATAACTTTTTAACAACTGCGACCAGTAAGTCTGAACCGAGGACACTGTGCACGATTTCACTAACTTTACTGGTCAGGGACCCATTCCTATAACTTGACTAAGCTAACAAACAGTTAATACACTAAGAGTGGTGAGAGTAGTAGCATTAGATAGTCTAGGTTCCATCACCCACTTAATTGACGTACAGTTACTTTTACTGTGCGGTAAGGTCTTAGAGATGCTCTGCTAATGCTCCCAAGCTGTCATGTTTGTTAACTTGATTTGGGCAATTACTTCTGAATGATATAAAATAGATTGCAGGGATAAGCAATAGAAAAGTTTGTTTTCTTGTACTAATTAAATTGAACTGGCGTTGTATATCTTGAAACTTCAGGTGAACTTTATTTGCTAGGGAAGGATATTGAAAACATTGTTTAAGTGATTAGTTTGGTAAGCCAATTCCAACTCTGAACTAGGTTTGGATCATATACTTTGTTTCGAGTGTAGTACACACATTAGTGCTATTAAATTGACTTAATGGACTTTGGCTCATTGCCAACATAAGTGTATTTTCTTTGTTCATTTAAGACTTGGGAGGACTCCCTTTCCTTGTGATTCCTCCCTTTCCTAGCTTTTACAGATGATAACTTTTGGAAATGTTGAAAAAGTACATGTATTGCTAGGATTTAGTAATTGTATGTTCACTTCCATGATTTTAATCAAGGAGGAATTCCTCTCATTGTATCCCTTTCGGTACCCATTTTTGTCAAACACCTCTTTGGCGTCGATATAGGTAGCTTGATTAGTTTGACTTGGAGCAGATCTTGTTGGTTTTGTTTCTTAATATAGATGCCTTTGTGTTTTTTTTTTTTCCTTTCCGAAGTCATCTTGAGGCTGGAATCATCTTTGAGACCAGAATCTTTTGGTTTCATGAGTTGGAGAGGTGTGAATTTAACAGGGATTGGGCTGTTTTTATGCTGTTTTTATGTACTAGAGTATAACTGCTTCCATTGTATATAATATGGTACTGCCGATGTTGTTACATGGGCATTGGGAATTTATGGTGAGGACTTCATTTTCAGATACATAAAGACTACAAGATCAAAGCGAACCTCTGTTTGGTCTATAGTTTTGGCTTGTAGTCGATATTGGGATTCAATATTAGTAAGCTCAGACAACTAGTTCCTAGGCATACCTGATCTAGAAGTCCTTTTTTGAAACTGAGAGCGGATATTGTGTGCTTCTTTCTTCCTCTGTTTTCTTTCTGTGTGTATTTGTACTTTGTTTTTCCTTCTCTCCTAGAGTAATCCAGGTAGCTGACATTGTTGAGAACATTTGACATTGATATTTCAAGTTTTAAGTGCTTAGGTCTGATAGTGTTACACAAGTAGCGGTCTTTGCCGGGTGTGTATTCTTTACTGATTTTCCTTTTCTCTAACAACTTGGGGTTCTCTTGTATGAGTTACTCGCTTCACTGGTAGTAGTTGTAAAGAATCTATCACTATCTTTACTAATAATAGGTTTTCTTTCTTCATTAACTTTTATCATTAATTGGTAGTTGAGCACTCTTTAAAGTTAAATTTATTACTTGAGGGAAGCATTGGGTTTAACTGACTCAGAAAAAATCCGTGTTGTCTCTCCATTTTGTCGTGACTGCTAACCTTATAACAAATGCTAACTGGTACATCTTATTCTTGAAAATTTGACATTTTTGGAGCAGAAATATTGCGTGTAACTACACTGTTGGGGAATGCATCAGTTTTAGGTCAAAGTGGACTTGAACATGCTAGCCCCCTGGCTTCTGGAGGAATGTTTTCAAATGGAGGTGCCGATATGAACGGATGGGCATCACGGTTTCAATCAGAAGTACGGATACTAACCATTAACTTAACATAACCTTATTGTCCATCTAATTTTACTGTTCTTTAGAAGCATTTCTGACACGATCTTTTACATCTCATACTAACTCTTTAACATTTGTTTAGATATGCAATTTAATTTTAACTTTGTGACAGGTAGTCTGAAGCTAACATCGAGATGCAAAGAAATAACCAATTAGCTTTGCTTCTGGAATCCTCCTTCATTTAGATGGTTCTCCATTTATTCTGCGTTTTTCTTTTTGAAACAGACTAAATTAAATTGTTATATCTCAAGTATTACACATGACATAAGATACACTTCTCCCTTACTAATGGGGAGTGATCGAAAGGGTTTGTTTGATAGGAGATAATGAGAGTACTGATTGTCTTGTGTGGTGTACTAACTCCTCAGTTATACTTGTGCAACTATTAAGTTTGGCTACCATCTTTGTCTTCACTTAGAATTTTTAAACATCTGAGATACTGGATGCCTTTATATGGGGTTCAAAGGGAGGGGAGGTGGGGTGGGGGAAATGAATGCATAATGATGTTATTTTGTTTCTGATAGATACCTTGAAATTCATCATCTTTTACATTCTCAGTTCCATTGTGCCTGCCATACTGTATAGTTTGAATTATTTATTTGTTTATTGCTTGCTGATTTTTACATATTCTTCAATCTGTAACATGATGCTTAATGAATATTGGGATCTTGGAGGTTTTTCAAGGACCGATACTTCTTGTTATTTTAATGCAAAAAGGAACAACAAGCACTATTATATGTTATTTGTTTTGACATAGTTTGGATTGTACTGTCCAGATGTCAAGTTTATTACAGCCCTCATCAACACAAAATTGGCTTAGTCCTCAAAGTAGCTCATCTGGTCTAATTGTTAAGCGGACAATCAGAGTGGATATTCCCGTTGACAAATATCCTAATGTATGATGAAATACTAGATCTTGTTTAGTTTCTCACTGAATTTCTCTTCTTCTGCCTAACAACTCTACAATTTTTTGCAGTATAACTTTGTTGGGCGGTTGCTAGGTCCTAGGGGAAACTCTCTTAAGCGAGTGGAAGCAACTACTGAGTGCCGTGTTCTGATCAGGGGCCGTGGTAGCATAAAGGATCCAGCCAGGGTAATGTACTTTTCTTAATAATTGCACATAGGCTTATCAGTGGACTTTTCTTAGATGTATGCAGAAGAATTCTGACCGGCACTTAGGATGGAGTCTGTTACTCTATTTTGTAAATAAAGTTTAATTTGCTGTTCAGTTCTCACTCCTTATTAAGAGGATCTAATGTTACTTCACTGTAATATTCTTGTTTTACAGGAAGATATGATGAGAGGTAAACCGGGGTATGAACATTTGAATGAACCTCTTCATATACTAGTGGAGGCAGAACTACCAGTTGAAATTGTTGATGCTCGTTTATTACAAGCGCGTGAAGTACTTGAAGATCTGCTCAGGCCTGTGGTATGTTTTTTCTTTCCTTGTGAAGATAATTTTTCTTTTTTCTCTAGTAAATTTTGTTCATTCTGCCTGCAAGCCTCACTATCGACTATCTTGGCATGATGTCTATATTCATTGTGTAGGATGAATCTCAAGATTTCTATAAGAAGCAGCAGTTGCGGGAGTTGGCAATGCTCAATGGTACACTTCGTGATGAGGGTTCTCCCATGTCTGGTTCTGTGTCACCCTTCAACAACAGTCTTGGTGGTATGAAGAGGGCAAAGACCAGGGGGTAGTGGATTCTCATTATTGGAGAGCTCTTGGAGCTTCTTTGTTAGTTTCTGCGAGTAAACAACAGTTCTCGCGCCACAGATGTTGCTGTGTCAGCCAATCCTCCAACTGCCATCGGGGCACTGGCAACTCCATTGTCTGCCAGTTCTAACTTGTTTCTATATGAAGTGTGTGTACCTACTGTTCAAGAGAGGTTAACGTATCGCATAGAAAGAGGACAGTTTGATTTCAGGGGGTTTGCTTTGTATGTTGCACTAAACAGTTTGGTCAGAGCATTAGCTCTCCTAGGCTGTTGAAAAAACTATTATAAGTGTGTGATGGCAGTTTTGTTGTGGTCATGGGTTTATGTGGACAAGTTAAGGATGGTTTGTATATGAGTAGTGAGGCGAAAAATATGGTCTAATGCTGTTTTATGGATTGGAGTATGGTGTACTATTTTAGATTGCATTCTGTAGTAATTAAAAAGCTTTCTTGATGGTGTTCTGGGCAAGGTTGATTCGTATGTTATTTGTTTCTAGCACACTGCAAAATTTTGTAATTTGGTCGTTGTATTTGAGCTGTGATTACAGGTTACCATTGAGCTCGAACTCTGAAGAAATTTGGATTCTTCGATGATGTATGGTTGACTCAATGGCAATCGATTTACGCTTCTGAGTTATCTGGATACTTTCTGATTTTCTCTTTGGTCTAAAGTCAATATCATCATAAACTCGCTTAAAATTTTTAGCACGCTCCGGAGCATATGACGCTCTGAATTTTTCAGCCTCTGGATCTATCATTTTCCATTCATTCTCATGGTTGAAAAGTCATGGTAACATTTTAGCACTAGTGAGCTCTTTGGAAGTTTTGCTCAAGTGTTAAAAGCACATGGCTCGTCATGTGTAGGGCAGGAAATTGATCATTTCTCCCCTAAATAGGAAGACGAGAGAGAAAAGCAATGTCCCGAAAATCCTACCACAGAACTGCATTTCATGAAAGTGTCAACTAAAAGAAGAATCCTTAACAGCAAGAGAATTGGAATATGCTTCAAAATATTTACAAGGTGATCTCAAAGAAGGAATGATTGTATCATTCTACATGCTCTATATCAACTGGGCCATTATTGTAAAAGCATAGAGACCTTATACAGCAGCTTCCCTGAGTTGCTCTAAATACCAGAAAGTTTATCAGACCTTCTCTTCACCTTCAGTCTTCATCTTCATCCTCAAGATCGTCAATTCCAATCCATCGAGTGAATGCAAAAAGGAACTCCTTGAAGTTCACCATTCCATTTTTATCCCAGTCCATCTCTTCTGCAACAACAAACCAGAAAAAGGTTTAGTCAAGAGAGTTTCTCCAACATCCAAGTTCAGATCATTTATCAAACTGAAGTAATTCCTATGAGTACAACCATAGTTCATCTGGATGCACAGAGATGAACAATACTGGCTACTTGATACTAACATCTCTCAGCATCGATAATTGTTCAGAAGTAATAACAGATATATATATATATATATATATATGTATAGAGAGAGAGAGAGAGAGAGAGGGAGAGAGAGAGAGAGAGAGAGAGAGAGAGAGAGAGAGAGAACAAACCAAATCTTTTCATGGCTATTCGCCCAGAGGAGCGTTCTCCTGTCGTAGTTTCATTAATAGACTGAACCATTTCACTCTTGCTGACATAACCATCCTTGTTCTTATCCAAGAACACAAATGCATCCACCAATGTTTCGAAGGTGGCCTCCAGCCTTGGCATTCCCATATCCACTTTCTAGCAAAGTCATGGAAGACAGAGAATGAGAAAAAAGAACGAAAAAAAATAGAATAGTAAAATGTAAATTGCTTTGCAGACAAATGGTAGCTTAAAAAAGAATCATATAATCAAGTTTTATGTTCTGGATACTTTTTGCCCAGCATTCTGATCATCCTTCAGAAGAAAGACGACGCAAATAAGAACGATGAACTCATTAAAATTGATTCCCATATCCTCATTAATATCGCATGCTGCAAAGAGATCATCGATTTCCTCATCTGTAAATGAGACTTCCAGTTTTGAGAAAGCTCTTTTCAATTCATCATGATCAATGATGCCATTTGAATCCTCATCTGTAGAGAAAATCATGACAGTTAACAACCACTTGGGACATTTTAGGGGGGGGGAGTATGGAATGGATACACACCAAACTGCTGAAAAATATCTTTGCAATTTCTTAAGCTCTCATCAATCTTTGGGAACTTCAAGATTATGCTGTTGAATGATTTCATGACACTTCCTTTAGCTGCTCTTCGCTGCATAGCTTCAACCATTTTGGCTTCCAGCTTTGTTTCAGATATCGAAAGACTCCCACTATTGGCCTTTCCCACTACAGCCCCCATTGCCAATTAATAAGACAATATTTGGGAAGCAGGATTGGATTGACTAATGTGCCTGCCAAATAGAGTAAATGAAGACTTCAAATGACATCCGAACAGCTAATGGAGATAAATGCAAGGCACAAACTACAAAGTGATACATGCACACAAATCCACTGAGACAAATCAAATAAACAAATGAGTATGACTGAAAAACTATACGACTCAATTCCAGCCTTCCCAGATCACATAAGTCCACTTTGAATGAGATTAAAGTGATGCCCAAAATAATGCATCAGGCCGGTGACCATCTAACATGTTATTGCTTTGAATGTAAAATTTCAATTATGAAAGTGTAAAGTAGTACTGGTAGCCGAATATAATGAGAAAGTGAAGCTCTGATTAGGGGACTAGGAGTAAATTCTGACATTAGGCATGCGCTATGTACTTCAATGCTTTACCAAGGGTAAGTGATGCATGTCTACAATTGAATGTATAAGTAACCAGTTAAAAGACATATAGATGACATGCAGTAACTAGATTCAATTCACTCTCAAATGATCCAAAAATAACACCAACAACTACTTTCTCTTTTGCATTCCTGAGAACATTCTGGAATGGTAAATTGTTCTATGCTTGGTTCATCAACAGCAAATCGATTGACGAAACTAAGAAACATATGAAGAACAACAAGAGAAAACAAATGAAACTGAAAGTGCAAGCTTTGACCAAATGAAAAAGATCATAACTTGAAAAAGACGGAAGAGGCACACCAGAATTTCCCAGGCTCTTCTAGACTGTAACAAGATCAGAAGCACCAAGATGTGCGCTTGATCAGAAATGGGCTTCTCCCTCTTATTTATGCCTGACAATCAATCACAAACCAAATAAACAGAGGAAACCACCTCACAAAAAATCATAAGGAGAAAGATCCATCAAGCAAAGATCAAAGCTTTGAACAATAGGATGGTGTTGGAAACAAACGAAGCAATTAGCCAAAGTCACCTTGATGTTTCCTGTTCTTTGGCTTCTGAACCAATATTTGTGCTCAACCCACCACGTATTGTCGTCCCTCTCCACCCATCCAACCCCTTCTTTCAAAATTTACAACAAGAACCACCTTCGCTGACTTTTCACAGATTATAAATATACACCAAAACCTGAAAACCCAATATACAATTGGTCTCTCACCTAACCAGCTTTCTCCAATTTATGGTTGGAAAAAAACCCAGTGTTGCCTGGACCGCTGCACGTATATAACAAAGGTGATTTCACAGGAAGCGTCCAAAAACCATATCTGGGTGTGAAACTTTGCTTGCTTATGTTACAAGTGGCAATCATGCATTGATTGTTGCATTGTTTTCTGGGCCAAAATGCAATTTTTTGAAGGAAGGTGCCTCTTCCATTCAATTTCCCATCTCTATCAGTTGTTTAGTGAAAGGTACTATAAACTAATATAATTTTCCACTGATGGCTCATAATCCATGGATAATTGCTATAATTTGTCCTGAATTAATCATACTCCATTATCCAATAAGTCTTCCATGGCCTTAAGTTAAGCTTTGTAGGGTCTGAAAGCGACGGTTCCACTCTAGTTATGCTTTGGATATTCTTCAGAGACGTATTCATGCAATTACATTTTCGAAAGTAAATGTTCCTAAAAAAAATTTAGACTTTTCTTTGCTTATTTACTTGTAGAAAAACTTTTACCAACAAATCAAAAGAAGAGAGTTGTGCTCTAACTATTTAGAGTCATTACGTAATTTTTTTTTTATTGAACAAAGATTAATTAATATGAAACAACGTATCTATTCTGGAATTGGACGACAATAGTTTGCTAGCATTTTTAATGGTTGGTTCTATGCTAAGTTTATGTGGAATTTTATATTCTACAGTTTCCATCCAATAAAAAGTATCTTCCCACCCCTCGCTTGTTCCAAAGGCGGAGCCAAAAAACTTAGGATCACTGGGGCACAAAAATAATAAAATAATATTAAAACATAAATTTTGTTAGGAAATAACAAGAAATTTGTGATTAATTAAGAGGCGATAGATGTTGCAACTATGTTTTTCTATTTTACAAGGGTTTTCCACATCACTAAAAAGTATCAACTAGTGACGGAGTTAGAACTTCATCATAGGTGAGGACTTTTAAAATTATGTCAAGTTTATAATAGCAAGCCACATGAAAAAATAGTAATAGTAATAATAATTAGTCCTGCAAGAGAGCATTAAACCTGTGAAAAAATTTAAACAAATATTACCCTAGACCTTAATGTAGCAAAAACTTGATCAACCCACTGCACTAAGTTGGCTATTTGTTATCTTAGTAGCTTAATTATTTATATAGTGAAAAGTTGACTAGGTCACGGGACCCAGTGTGCCCCAATGTGGCTCTGGTTAGTTCATAAGGACACTATTAATTGAGATTTGGATTCAAATTTGCTCACCACCAAAGTATTGGTGGTGATACCACCACTCAATACAAAACTGTCATGTGTTATAAAACACAATTATGGTTACTCAATACAAAACTGTCATGTGTTATAAAACACAATTATGGTTAATCATGATGTTTTATTAAAGGACTAAATTCAATTTGCCCCCTCAAACTTTGGGGCAAACATCAGTTTGGTCTCTGACCTTTTTTTTTTAAATCATGATGGTCCTCGTACTTCTATTTTTCATCATAAGCCTCCAAAATTCAAAAATGGCTCAAAATGTGACGTCATTAGCTGAGCTGCACCAGACAGCAAGGCCCCATTTGTCAAATTTAATCACCCCTAAAAGGGCATAACAGACATTTCACAATATTTTCCCTCCAAAATATAATTTACATCATCTAATCCCTTTTTAACGAAAAAAGGGTTCCAAAATGAGGTCCAAACCTCCAAATAGACCTGCTTAACAACAAATAATGAACATGACCAGAAAAGTACAAAACCTGAACCAACACATGAACAAGACCAGAATATTACCAAAACATGAACAAGACCAGAAAATGACTATAAAACTACCAACACATGAAGAAGACCAGAAAATGGCTAGAAAATTACCAAAACCTGAAACTAAGCATAAAATGGAATGCATAAATTACTAGAAATTGTTGTAGCAACCAAATAGATGCATCAAAGTGTTTTACATCCAAACCAACAAAAAATAAAGCTTGGATCCTCTGTTGCACAAAATCATAGGTCTAATAATCTAAACAAAATATTAGACCTGGCAACCTTCTGCCATAGCACAAGGTTGCACAAAAAATTCCAACATGCATCTCTAAATAATAACTTAACCTTGGTTGCTAACCCATACAGCTCCTGTTCTATTTTCCACCATTGTTTGCATTTGCCCGGATCCTTGCAGATGACCTTGATGAAGCCTGTGAAGAAGCAGCTGGTCTTCCCTTGCTTGAAGGAACTTTTAGAGGTCTGGCCTTGGTTGAAGCAGCTGTAGTTGTTGATGCTTTTGATGCCCTTGCTGCTGCCTTCTTTTCATCCCTCGTTTTCTACAATAATGAGAAGAAAAATAACTTAGAAAACCAATGAATAACCAAATGACTAGTTGCATCAGTTTACCTTCTGTTGTTCAGCTCTTCTCTTTGCCTATTCTCTAAGCTCATTTTTGGTCTTCGGCTGCTTTTTGCTACCCTTGGCCTACAGCAAGTAATGTGGTCAGTGGCCACAACTATATCATTTGCAAGTTCTAATAATAACCAAAGTGTGAAAATACCTGAGTTTGAGTTGATGATGCTTCTCCTGTGTTCAGTTTCCTCTTCTTAGCTACTTTTTCCTTGGGGGGAAGATGCCTATGACATGTCTTCACATTGTGACCTAGTATGCCACAGTTGCCACACCTCAAACTCTTTTGAATCCTGCCAAGCTTTGGACCCTCAGACTCCTTTTCAGATGCATCTTTTATCCTTTTGGTTCTTGGCCTACTAGGCTGCCTATTGTACTGAGGTGGGAGGATTTGGGGTTCACCACTAGGGATCCATAAGTCCATTCCATTCACTGGCTGTACTATGTTAGAGTAAACGGCCATGTAGGTCTTGGTGAGGTAGAAAGAATCCACATAGTCTTCTGGTGTTTGTCTCATGAAGTTGATAGCAGCTATGACATGCTTGCATGGTATGCCTGTGAGGTCCCATCTCCTACATGCACATGTCCTCCTAGTCAGGTCAACCACATGCTTAGATCCTCCAAAGCTTTCTACCTCAACCTGGGGGCTGCCAGAGCCATAGGGTATGCAATCTGTTGCAGATTTAATCTTGTTCTTCTCTACGAGTTCTCTAGGCTTGGGACATATAGGGTCCACAACTTTGCTCATCTTGTCTCTTCTCATTGCAATCCTCTTCATCATCTTGACTGTAATATCTTCAAAGAATGAAATCACAGGCTTACTTCTAGCAGGTAAAATGAAAGCATTGAAACTTTCACACAAATTATTAAGAAGAACATCACATTTCAGGATGGTGCCAAAGTGAGATCTAGACCAATGCTTTGAAGGCCTCAAAGGATCTACAAAATGAAATTCAACCCAAATTAGCATTAGGTTGTCATCTTCATAACACAAGTACTAATATAGTAGGGTTAGAGTATTGAAATACCTGTTAACCAGTCATAAGCTTTGGGGTCCATTTGCTTCATCAAAACCAACTCTTTGGTGTAGTAGGCCATGGTTGTTGCTTTGGCAATTGCCCAGACCTGATCCTTGAAAACTTTCCCAGGAAACAGCTTATTGAAATTGGTCCACAAGTGTCTAACACATAATCTATGTTCTGCAAGAGGCACCGCAGCTTCACATGCAGGTAGCAGTCATTTCTGTTTGTCTGATATGAAAGTCCAACCATTGCCATCTCCTGTAATCTCCAAATCTTTCACCATCAACCTCAAAAACCAATCCCATGAATCCTTACTCTCCATCTCAACCATAGCATAAGCTACCACCCAGGTTGTGTTGTTTAGATCCAATCCCACTGCTAATAATAGCTGCCCACCATAAGCATTCTTCAAGTGGCAACCATCTGGCCCCAAAATGGGCTTGCATCCAGCTCTGAACCCCATCTTCAAAGCTCCTAAACAAACGTACATTCTCTTAAAAACTGGGAGCTGACCAGGGTTGTTGAAATCACATTTGATATCAACAGTGGTGTTTGAATCCACCCTTTTCAGCTTCTATGCATAATCATGTACTCGAACATATTGCTTCTTCATGCTCTTCTCAAGCAGACTCAATGCAGCCTTCTTGGTTTTATAAGCTTGTTGAAAAGAGACTATGGCCCTCACACCAGCTGTCATTGTCTGTGCAAGAGACTCTGTAGCAATAAACAAGTACAAAAATAAACACATTGCAAACTATATTAAACAAAGGACAATTCAAAGGAAAGATAGAGTTGCAGAGATTATACCTGTTGAAATACCAGGATTCAGCTTGATTTGCTCAGCAAACTTCTTTGTAAGGTATGGTGTTTTTACCATGCTATTATCAAGAATCCTTGGACAATTATGTTCTCCATTGTAAGTCTTTATCATCAGGGTGTCCTCATGCTGCATCTTTGAGGCAAACAGCTCAAAGGGACAGTTTGGTGTCTTGCAAATGGCTCTAATCCTCAGCCTATCATTCTTAAGAAAAACAGCTTCCCAACCATTTTGAATGGCCCTCTCTCTTATGGCAGCTCTGAGTACCTTTGCTGTGGAAAACTTCATCCCTTTGCAGAAGTGTGGATCCCTCATATCAACCTTAGGATTAAACTTAGGGAATCTATCTTCACATTCATCATCATCAGAGTTATACTCTGGCCATAGCCTTTCCTCATCTGAATCCTCTGCCCCAAACATCTTCTCATTGTCTTCTACATCATCAAAACTTTCCTCATTAGTTTCCTGACCTCTACCTACTACAGAAGGGCCCTCCCCTGGATTAGACACAACCTTAGATTCTGTTAACCAGTCAAAGAGAAAATCATCATCCACTCCATATCCTGTATACTCATCATCATCTTTTGCAGGGTTGTAATCATCATCATTTGAATCATCAGCATCAGACGCTTTAACATAATTTTCTTCACCTTCACTGGCTACCTCATCTTCAAGCTCTTCTTGAAACCACCCGTCATCTTCACTCTCATCTTCTTTAACTAGTTCCTTCATCTGCATTTTCTTCTTTCCTTTATCACTAGGGTCAACAGTTGGAGCCCTACTAGCTTGAGTTGGAACTTCATCTTGAGCCTCATTGATCTTCACACCAGGTAGAGCATGTACAGCCTTCTTTCTGTTTGCACACATTTTATACCCCCTTGATAGTGTTGTCACTGGTTTAACTTTCTCAACATGCCTTTTAGGTGAATCAGGAATCTCCTCAATCTTCAACCCCGATTTTGGCTTCCTTGGTGAGTCAGGGAGCTCCTCTATTATAACCCCAAACGATCCAGCTTGACTGCATCCCTAATTAGGTATCTGATCCTCATACATGAACAAATCCTCCAAATCTTCATAACCCGGGACAAGCTCTAAGTGGTCTAGGTACAGAATACCAGTCTGATTTCTGGCACCATGCAACACATTCTGATGAAATCCGAGTCATTGTTCAGCTTAGACATGGCATCTTCCTCACTGCCAATAGAGTGCCAGTAATCAATCCTTGTTCCCACATACTCAGACTTGATCCCTCTCACCATGCCATCCGCCTCAGTCAATGACATTTTATCCTTGTCCACATTATCATAGTAGCTGACAGTTCCACCAATGTACTTGCTATCCTCATGCTCTATGTAGCCACCATGGTATACCTTGATTGTAAAATAATTAGGGTGTACTGCAACACAAGAATACAAAATCAGTTAGCACAATATCCTAGCCAAACAAATCAACACATGACAACAAAAATAAGACTGTTGACAGCAGGGTTCCAACATAATACAGTAATAAGGCCTAAACAATAAATAGGGTAGCTGAAAAAGGCAGCTTAAACACCAACCCATTTCACAACGGTTCCAACCACTAAAACAGTAAGACCCTAAACAAAATTGAATTCTCCAGTAGGACCACAAAGTACACTGCCTTAGTACCACTTGTAATCGCTGGCATTTTGTTAAATCCCCTATTTGAGCTACCCAACAACAAGCACATGCACCATTCATTATTCAATATCAACCAGAAATAGACAAACCCGTTGAATTTAAAATTTTAAAACATAACCCTAAATCTCGAAACCCCCAATCTGAAGCATCTAAACCCTATCTCTGATAACCCACAACTATAACCCTAAATTGGAAGCTTCTAAACCCTAAATCCATAATACTTGTAAAACCCACACAAATAAATTCATTTAAATTGAAAACCCTAACTCACCGTAATTGGGGATTTCGTCGCCTCCAGCTTCGATTCGAGGAATCCATTCATCTATCAGGCCCGCGGCCATGTCCCAAACACGTCGTCTCTATAATCCAGTAATTTCTTTATCTAGGTTTCGAGTTCTGTATGGAGAGAGAGAGAGAGAGAGAGAGAAAGAGAGAGAGAGAGAGAGAGAGTGAGTGAGTGAGTTTAGTGTTCCACTACTGGTCCAAACTCGTGTAATGGATCTATAATTGAGTCAAAACTGTCACAAGGGGTTTTTAGGAACGTGGGCCATACTGTCTGGTCCAGCTCAGCCAATGACGTCACATTTTGAGCCATTTTTGAATTTTGGAGGCTTGTGATGAAAAATAGAAGTACGTGGACTATCATGATTAAAAAAAAAGGTTAGGGACCAAACTGATGTTTGTCCCAAAGTTTGAGGGGACAAACTGAATTTAGTCCTTTATTAAACTATATTATTTTCCCTATGTCGACTTTTCTCTCTGCTAGGGTTTTCTCCCTAGCCGAGAATCTGATCGAGAATTATGTTGTGATGGTGGAGGAGGGAGAGACAGCTACTCCTTCATTGTTGGTTGAGGCCGTGACGAGCCTGATGGGGGGCGGAGAGATTATCGAAGTCCCTATCTTCTATCTGTGTGGCCGGCTGTTGTTGGAGAGGCCTGCAAGGCTTCTGGTGGTATCGACGGCGATCTCTGGTGTGAGGAGATTGCAGGATCTGATTTGTGAAAGGGAGGGGGGAGTCTCCCAATCCCAGGAGCAGGAGACTACAATCTTTGCTCTTCATGGAGGATTGTGGGTCGATAAGAATCTAGAGGCGTCAGAGTTAGAGCCGGCATTGCTGGGATCGACTTGGTATTGGTGGTGGCCTTACCTCTGTGGGCGGCGTTCGTGGGCTCGAGGTTGAGTTCATCGGCGTTGTCAAGGTTGGCGGCGACGGCTGGAGATGGTCCGTCGATGGCGGAAAAGGGTGGGCTCATGCTGGATTCGCCGGCGGGGCTTGTGGTGACCCGAGAGAGAGGTCCCATAGCGCCACGACCCCGAGCCAATGAGAAACCGACATGTCACAAATAACATCCCGATAACTCATCAACCCGAAATCGCAAGGCCTTTTGGGTACAAACTGTTGGTTTACAAAACACTTTCTTTTACAAGTCGTTCTAGCAACCAAGCAACACATTTTCAAAAGCGGAATTTGAAATGGGCTAAGAGTTTTGTGCTTGCAATCGGAGCCCAATTTGGAAAATAAAACAAATCACTCAGTAACTACAAGCATGAGAGACACGCCCCAGGGCTACGGGTCTCCCGAAATTTTTGTAAGCGAGTAGGAAATAAATAAATAAATAAATTAGTAAGAAAGTAAATAAATAAGTTATTTTCGAAATCCGATAATGGACCCAAAACCATACTTTAGTAAAGACAAAGAGGAATACGCCAAGCCTGGCCATGTGCCTCTCCTATACGCTTCCTGACCACATGCTCAAAACCTGCACACTGTTGTAGGGGTGACCTTTCGTCCTCGCATGCCCAGTAGGGGCCGACCCAACCATGCTAGGTTTGAAAATAATAATATACTTGAAAATATTTACTATATAATATTGTGCACGTTTATCGAAAATACATTAAAAATAGGCAACCACAAACATTTATTTCTTTTATAAAGCATATGCAGTATGCTTCACACAATTTGGAGCTCCGAGATACTTTCCTGCCGGTTAAAATAAAACAAATTGGTGACCGACCTAGTTCGTCATCCTTCGAGAACCGACCAACTACTTTGTAGTTCCCGTGACTACAAGTAGCGAAAGTGTCCATTTCCTGACCCTAAGTCTCCTATGACTGGTTCACTGTCTGTACTCACTCTTCCTCGACAAACATAGGAGCACGGCCCCCTCCGGAGGTTAACGGTTATCGACACCGTGGGATCCCTAGGAATCTAAGCGTCTAGGTCCCATTCACTTTCAGGTCAGAAGTATAAACATACAAGGGTACAATATCTCAACATGCAAGTCTAGCCTCAGTTTTCGCAATTAGCAATTATCAATTCTGAAAACACATGTATCACGAGGCATCGACTAATGAACAACAAAAAACGTTCTTGCAGGCAACATACTATCTTAGAATAGCATTCCACATATATCGAAAAGCCTCTAACAAGGAAGGGACAGCTCACCCTACCTGGAATTGGAGTGCTCGCCCAAATTTAGCTTTATTCCGACTTTCGATACTTCTTCCAATTTCATTTGCACACGCTCGAGTCCCTTAACAAAAATTGTATCCGATAAGTAATCAATTTATAACTCACTTTAAAATTCACCAAATAACCCATGAATGATAATTATTAGAAACCATTCCCGAACAATTCACTTAGAATAGTAAGCTCATTCGGGATATGGCGATCATACTTCTTTCGATGAGATAGTTCGGGTTAAATATTTGATGTCATGGTCTAGCATTCATGTTTTAAGCAACAAATACGCTTACCATTCCCAAATGACCTCGCTTCTTTTGGTCATTCCGGGATATGATAAGTTTAGGATAATTTAAATTGCCACTTTCAAAATTGGATGAATCAATTTAACTTAACCCATTTTCACTTTCTTTAACAATAACCGACTTATGTATTCTCACAACTTGACTAACCAGAACAATAGTTGCATCTCACAAAAATAGCCATTCTCTTTCCACCTTGAATTTATAACAAATTCAGAACTATAGCATTTTCATCCATCTCTACTTTATATTTCGTCTTCTTTATTAAAAGAAACCAAATCACAAACATTCGGCATCTTCCTTAATCACAACTTTACCATAGTCAACATACCAAATGTTTAAATCACTATTTCACCATTTTTACTCTTTCCCATTCATGAGACTACAAACAACTTTCTGCCGGTGCTTACAACTTCAACCACCAAAATAACTCCAATCACCCATTTACAACTATTAGAAACAGAACACCATCAATTTCACATATCAGAGTAACTGGTCTCTTACCATCCTTCTCTTCCAGACTAGAAGTCAATTCGTCATTGCTGCAATCCAGCTCCAACAATTGTTTTGGACACCTAACAGAGATGACAAGATCAACAGTCCAACTCTTAACCAAATTCATTTTAAAACCGAGTTCTTGAATCCTTACCTTTCCTCAATACAAATGGAACTGACCCAGCACGTCTCTTCTCCGAAAGCTTACAATTTTGCAGACCTCATTTCCTCCAAAATCTCCAGAACACAAATTTCGTAATCCTCACAGATTTCAAATTAAGTAATCGAGTTAGGGCTCTCAATCTAGATCAAAGTAGAAGCCTCAAGAAGAAGAAGGGATAGAATCCAGCTTACCAAACGAAGAGAATAAGCTGGTGGCGCTCACGGTGACGCTAGGTTGGCTCACGCGCCGGCAGTGGCGCGTGCGGTGGTTCTGGTCGAAGATAGAAGTCAGAGCCATGGGGTTTTGGTCAAAGGAGAGGTGCTAATTCCAATTATGGTAGTAGCTTGGCTAAATTCAGACTGGAGGTTAGAGAACGAAGGCATGCAGAGCTACGGTTTTCGGCGAGCTCGTGAGGCGTTTTCCGGCGTTGGAATTTGAGGCCAAGGTTTGGTTTCTGCTTTCTAGGACTTGGTGTTTCGATTCATGGTAGTGGTGGTTTGAATCGATAGCTGGAAGTCAGAGGACTAGGGGAGACAGCAGCGTCGCAGCTTTGGCGGTCTCGGGTGGAGGCTGGAAGCGGTGCATGTCGACTGCGAGCCCCAGGTTAGGGTCGGTTTTGGGCGCTGCATCGATTGGTGGAGGCAGTGTGGTGAGATGGTGGCCGGATATGCGCTTTCCGGTGATGGCAGAGGGAGGAAGGAAGAGAGAAAGCGAGAGGTCGTGGAGGGTGAGAGAGGGAAGGGGGACGCGGCTGCAAGGGAGGAAGGAAAGAATTTAGGTTTTGGGTTCTTAAGTTCCTATTTATACTTATGTGCACGAAATGTCCATTTTACCCTTGCGACGAATTACGAAACCCTCCTGACTGGTTACTTTCGGGTTTTGGGGTTCGTTACTTTACTCGTTTTTCGTCAACGACTAGTTTAGTAATTTCTCGACTTCGTCTGGAGTCCAAAACTCTATTTTCTTAAGACTCAATATTCAGAACTTTGTTACAACCCAACTCGTCTCCTTCTCAAATTTACTTCGACAATCTCTATCTCCATAAGCTCTGGTAATCCTCTAGGCCCAAATGGAAGAACATTGGCCCAAACGAAAATTATAAAGCCCAAATTGTGATCTCGCACTACTACACAAAAGGCTTCACACGACACCTCTCAGACGACGTAACACTGTTTTCCGTGGTGTGAATAATTTCTCATTATTGAGACGACGGTTGTAAAATTTCCGTCTTCTAATATGAATTCAACCAACGGGTATTTTTCATGCTGAAATTATGTATTGCTTCAGAAGATGTTTATAAATGGAAGCGTGGTGTGAGGTTAAATTGTAATAGAGGCAGCAAGTTTCGCACCAATTGGCACCAGTTAAATTTACCCAGCATGTAGTGTTTATACGACGCTTACTTTAAAACTGTGGTGTGAATCTATAGATTTGCAAGTTAAAATATGTTCACCGACATTCCCTCCCATATTTCCCTCCATTTTTCTCCCCCCAATTTTAGTTCCTCTCAGCAGGCAATATGAGGTGGCTGGGAAAATTGAAAATTTTGAAGTGGCATTCAGACAACAATGTGAAAAACCAGTCTAATGTCTTGTATATGCATGCATCGATCAACTAATTAATGGCTCATCTGCCCGGCCATGTGTCCTACCTAGAACACTTAATGAAAAAAAAAAAGTCCTTCCCACAACTAATGCTTAACCTAGCAGCCGCTCGACACAGCATTGCCCCAAACAGCCAAACTATACCTCGAGATACTCGATCACAACATTGCCCCAACTATACCTCGACATAGCGCCTCCAAACCCCGACTCTCTCCGAATCACTCTGACTCACTCCATAGCTACCCCGACTCACTCCACGGCCCTAAACCTTAAATCCACCGCCTCTGAAGGCCCGACTCTGGTGCGAAGCTTTCGAAGCCCTAAGTCGGAGATTTGTCTTCAAATCTGGTAAGCCTGGCCCTAAAATTTGGGGGTTTCTGGTTTCTCAAAATCTCATTCTTTTGATTTCACAAATCATGCTTTTGATTTCGGGTTCTTCACTTTTGATTTCAAGTGTTGAGTTCGGGTTCTTCACTTTTGATTTCAGGTGTTGAGTTCAGGTTCTTCACAAATCACTCTTTTGATTTGGGGTTTTGACTAACTGGAGATTCTGATAAAGGTATAATACCATCACTCTCATCTTTTGATTTCGGGTTTTGATTAACTGGACATTTTCCGGCCCTGACTTTGAACAAATTGAGAATGTTGTTTTGATTTTCTTCACTAGTTTAAGACGGATTTTTAATGGAAGATTTTATATCAATGTGTTGTTGGTTTTCTGGTTTTGATAACTTTAAATGTGAACCCACTAGTGATTTGCTTTGATTTCCTTCTCCCTATTAGGCTGACGGAAGATTTCAGTGGATTGTTGTTGGACGAGAACCTGGTGGCACAAGCTATCAAGCTACTGATAGAAACGAAACATGTTCTAATATCAAATTTATCAGCTATCGGAAATGGAACGGTATGTTTTATCAGTTCTTGAATATGTGTAACATTGTTGATTCATGATGAAAATTTGTGTCATTCAATATGCAACTTAACTACATTTATGTGTGCAGCCTGAAGAATTAGCAGAACAGTTCTGGTTTTCGTTTGTTTTGTTCTCGGTGAAAACATTGAGTGAGAAGAGTTCTGATAATTCACAAATTGAGAGCTGCTACGCTGAAGTATGTTGTTTGTCAATCTACTTTTTTTTCCCCTTGTAGCTTATGTTGGTTGCTCATGAATTCTTCTCATTTTGTTTTTCGGTTGCTTCCAGCATTGTAGATTTCTTTAAGGAGCTTCCACAGTTTATTGTTAAGGCCGGCCCAATTTTAAGTAATCTGTATGGTGTAGATTGGGAGAGCAAACTTGAGGTATTAATTCTTCAGATTCAGTTACTTCATGACACTGTGTTTTATGTATTTTACTTGATCACTCATGAGTGTGAGTTCTTAATTTGTAGGCAAAAGAGTTGGAGGGCAATTTTCTATACTTGAGCCTTTTAAGCAAGTAAGTGCCATTTATTTTACTTATCGCGCTTGATGTATTATACTATGATACAAAATATTCTGCTTTTCTTTTAAGCTTTTCTGAATCTTGTGTAATGACTTTGTTTGTTTTGTAGTCTTATGTTTAACCTCGTATATATGTGATTGATTTCATTGTCTTGCACAGATCCTGCTACTGCTGCTGATTCTCAGGCAAACAAGGAAGCAGCTGATGAATGTTCTGTTTTTGTTGGGAATGTGAGTAAATTTCAATTTGTTTTGACCTCTTAGTTGGGAAGAGATGCTGCCATTGTGTAGGTACTTAGGATTGCTAGTTCAGGAATGATATAAATTAGCTTTGAAGGCATACGAGTAGATGAAATTGCATGGATGTGGTCACTATGGTGTTATTAGATGCATCTTTTGGTTGCAGTATTTAAAAGTTTTGTTAGATCAAGTCGTTTTGACATGGAAAAGTAAACAAAATATAAATGAGATTAACTAGACCATATGACATTCTTTGCATTATGATGCGCTTGTGATGGATTATGATTCAAGAAACTTGCATAGTAATTTCTTAGCCTACTGAGGATGACATTCTTGTATGGAAATTGATTCTTATATTGATATCGTTTTGTGCCTCAGAAAAGAGAACAAAGGATAAGCAAACAGAAGTAAACATCGCTGCTTGGTAAGCTATCTTATTTCTAATAACTAATAAGGCTTTATATGAGCCTAGTTTCAGATAGCAGAAACAGTAATGTATAGTTTCAGAAATTGGTTTTGATTCTCTTTATGTGTTTCTTCTTTGCAAGGGTGATATTGATTGGAAACTGAAGTTTAAAGTTGATATTGATTAGAATGAAACTCTTAATACGCTGCTGGAAACTCAAAAGGTATTTTGCTGAATGCTCAAACTCTGATGGTTGATGCATAGTTTCTTATATATGCTTGATTTATGTTTGATGGTTGCATGATTAAATGTTTTTGGTTATATGGAGATTGTAAGTTACATGATTGGCTTTGTAATTCATACATGAAGGCAATGTAATGTAGTTTGGCTGAGCATAACTCCATGAAATTGTGCGTGTAACAGTGTTAAATGATTAATTGTTTTTTAAAGGAGAACAAAATTTTGATATATGTGCTGCACATGCATGTTGGATTATATTGTTATTGGCTAGGTTAATGATGAATTTGGATTATGAAAGCTTATGATCGAGACGCAGGTCTGATGAAGAATATTGTTATTTGCATGTGTTGTGGACTTGGTAGTGATATAACTTGTTTGTTGCTGTTATTTTTGCTTAGATGGATGATAGGTCTTGGATGCATGCGGATAGAAGATCTCTAGCTTATGAGTTAGGGGTGGCAAGTTTCTTGAAGTTTGCCATAGAAAATGGGAAAGATTGTAACAATATGCCTTGCCCATGTTGTAAATGTGGGAATATGGATGACTTTCCAATCTCTGTTATTAAGACTCATCTATATTATAATGGGGTTGATGAAAGTTATAAGATATGGAAGTGGCATGGGGAGAAAGTAGATACAACATCGAGTAGTAGTGAAGATGTAGACTCTTGTTCGATTGAATCTGACTCGGTGGATGGGAATGTTGGGGCAGATTATACTGTAGAGATGGATAGGTCTGATGATGACAATGAGTTTTCATCAGAGTGCAATGAGTTTAAGGAGTTCGTTGAGGATGCAAATAAACCATTGTACCCTGGGTGCACTCGATTCACCAAGTTGGGTGTCCTAGTGAAGTTGTATAATTTAAAAGCTAAACATGGAATGAGTGATGCTGCTTATTCTGATTGGCTGATTGCTTTCGGGGAGCACCTTCCCGAAGGTAATGAAATCCCTACTTCTGTTTATGAGGCAAAGAAGACTTTGGGGGCATTAGGGATGGATTATAGGAAGATACATGCTTGCCCTAATGATTGCATTTTATATAGAAAACAGTACATAGATGATACCCACTGTCCTACATGTGGAGTGTGTAGGTGGAAAGTAGGAAAAAATTCAAAGGTGAGGGAAGGTGTACCCGCTAAGGTACTATGGTATTTTCCACCTATTCCTAGATTTCAAAGAATGTTTCAGTCTACCAAAACAGCTAGTAGTTTGACTTGGCACTCCACTGATAGACCGAAAGATGGGCTACTGTGTCATCCTGCAGATGCATTGACTTGGAAATCAGTTGATGAGAAGTGGCCTAATTTTGGTTCGGAGGCAAGAAACCTTAGGCTTGCACTAGCATCAGATGGCTTTAATCCTCATAGTTCTTTAAGTAGTAAATACAATTGTTGGCCTGTTATTCTTGTCAACTACAATCTTCCTCCTTGGCTTTGTATGAAAAGAAAATACATGATGCTAACGTTGTTGATTTCTGGGCCTAAACAACCTGGAAATGACATCAATGTCTATTTGGAACCATTAATTGATGATTTGAAGGTTCTTTGGGAGGGAGTACAAGGAGTCTATGATGCAAGTCGAAATGAGTATTTTACTCTCAAGGCTGCACTGTTTTGGACAATTAATGACTTTCCAGCCTACAGTAACTTGTCCGGGAGTATTGTTAAAGGGTATAATGCATGCCCAATATGTGTTGAAAAGACATTACCAAAGAGGCTGGTTCATGGACAAAAGATGGCGTATATGCGGCATAGAAGGTGGAAAGGAAGAAACCATCCTTATAGAAAGCAACGGGCTGCTTTCGATAACCACCAAGAATTTGATCCTCCTCCTTCTCCATTGAGTGGAGAAGAAGTTCTAAAAAGGATGGAAGAAGAAGTGTTAGTTTGGCCGTTTGGGAAGAAACATCCTCCTCCTCCATATAAAGGTGATGAGGATGAAAACAGACCTTGTTGGAAGAAGAAGTCGATTTTTTTTTAACTTGAATACTGGAAATTCCTTCCGGTTCGACACTGCCTAGATGTTATGCATATTGAAAAAAATGTCTGTGATAGTCTTTTAGGGACACTGTTAAATATTCCTGGAAAAACTAAAGATGGGATCAAGGCCCGTTTGGATCTGGTTGAGATGGGTATTAGAACAGAACTTGCACCTAATATTGATGGGCCGAAAAAAAACCGCTTACCATTGGCGAGTTAGAATCTGACCTTAGGTGAGAAGAAATCTGTGTGTGGCTGCTTTTTTTTTGTATGAAGGTCCCTCATAACTATTGTTCTAACATTCATAATCTGGTTTCAATGGATGAGCTAAGGCTTAATGGGATGAAGTCTCATGATTGTCATATGTTAATGCAACAACTGCTTCTTGTTGCATTAAGGGCTGTATTAGACAAGCCGGTTAGAGTTGCTGTGATCAGATTATGTCGTTTCTTTACCGACATTTGCAGCAAATCATTTGAAGTTTCTAGGCTGCCCAAAATACAGAGTGACATTGTTGAGACCTTGTGCTTGCTTGAGATGTATTTTCCTCCTTCATTCTTCGACATAATGATACATTTGACTGTTCACCTAGTTAGAGAAGTGAAACTATGTGGACCAGTTTTCTATCGATGGATGTATCCTTTTGAAAGATACATGAAGGTTTGCAAGGGATACGTCCGCAATAGAAATCATCCTAAGGGTTGTATAGCAGAGAATTACATTGCCGAAGAAGCTGTTGAGTTCTTAGCAGAATGCCTGTTGTCAGATCAAACGATTGGCATTCCTAAACAGCGATGTAAGGACTGCAAGCCCACCTCAGGTGCTAAAGTCTCCTCTATCTATGGCAGTGAGTTCAATCAAGCACATCTTTGTGTTCTACAAAACATGGAAGAGTTCAGAGGCTACTTTTTGTAAGTCAAGAGTTTTAATTTAGCTATTTTCTCTTCTATATATTTATTATTCATCTCTTTACAATCACTTAGCTCATTGTTTTGTTGGTTTTTTTTTTTTCTGATGACAGGGAGCATATGGAATATTTGAAGGAAGTTTTTCCTAAGTTCAAAAAGAATAAGAAGTGGCTCAAGGATAAACAAAACAAATCGTTTGCAGATTGGTTGAAGATACGGGTAAGTCATGGTTTTGTAAAATGCTTGATTTAGGTAACTGATGCTTGGTTTGAATACTTGACACTAGTATGGTTGATCTGTGTAGGTAGAGCAACAACTTAGTGAACCTGAAAACAACATATCTGAAACCGTGCGATGGATTGCAGATGGACCAAGCCATGAAGTAGCAAAGTTCAGCAGTTACAAAATTGACGGAATTCAGTTTTACACAAAGTCTCTTGATGATGTTCGAGCGTGTCAAAATAGTGGTGTTTACCTAGAGGCCGATACTATGCTTGTTGCTAGTGCTAGGGACAGAAATCCTATAGATGACGACATGAGCTTCTATGGGGTGATAGATGAAATTTGGGAGCTTGATTATACTCAGTTTAGCAAGCCTCTCTTTAAGTGTGATTGGGCTGAGAGTACAAGGGGTGTCAAAGTGGACGACCTCGGTTTCACCTTAGTAAATTTGAATAGGAAAGGCCATCTGAATGATATATTTGCTATGGCTACCTCAGTCTATCAAATTTTCTATGTGCAAGACCCAGTGGATCCTAGGTGGTCAGTAGTTCTAAGAGTCCCACAAAGGGAATTCTTGGACTTGGCTCATGATGATGAGCTTGGGGACACCATAATTGATCAGCAACCCATTACTGATAGAATGCCATGTGTTGAGAGTGAGGAGGGAGAAATAGGTTACATAAGAGTAGCCAACGAGGGGATTCTGGTTAATGAATAGCGAAACTGCTGTGTTTGATGAAAAAGTGTTGTTGTAATGATACTCTGAATGAACTGTTGGTTTTTGGTGTTTAATGTAATTCATATTGATGTTCTTGAAAGCAAGTTGTTTCATCCTCAATGTTGTAGTTACTTTGTGTGTATTGTGTTACAATGAATGTACTTGAAATAAATTATTCTTAATGCATTGACTTGTATTGTATTTTAGCTTGATGTTTACGTTTACGAAGTATTGACTTATCTGTATGGGCAGGTAATGGCACATTCAAAGGCTGTCTCAACCCCAACTAAGAATACTACAAAGTCACTCAAAGTAAGGAAGTCAAAGTCGTCAAAGTCCAAGAAGGTATGTACATCTGCTGCAAGCGTGAGTAAAAGAAAGAATCGTGGAAAGAAGATAGAGGAGGATGAAGGAAGCACTGGAGGATTGAAGCTGCTCAAGCGTCACCCTGTTACAATGTCAAAGATGACCAAGGGTAGGGTTCTAAAGAAGAGGCTTAGAGTCCAGTTTGATAGGAATGGCTCTCCGGTGGGGAAAAATCCAGAAAAGATGCAATCCTACATTGGTGTTTTGGCAAGGACAAAGATCCCAATTTCAATTGCATCTTGGCTTGGTGTTGACAAGAAAAAGAAAAACACGCTTTGGGAGACTGCTTTGGTAAGTGTTGAGTGATTATTAGTGAGTTCAATGAAGCTGTGTATTGAGTTTTTCATGTTACATGTGTTTATTAATATTATTGATTCTCACTGATGAATTTTTTTTTTTTTTTTTTTCTATATGTTTGTAGACGGCATTCATATTAGGACCTGAACACAGGAAAATGGTGTTACAATCTGCTGGAGCCAAATGGAGGGAATTTAAGAGCAGACTAACCACCGTCTATGTGTTGCCATATGTGGATGATCCGGAGATGTTACAATTTCCACCAGATGACTATAGGTTTATTACTGTTGATGAGTGGACTGCTTTTGTAACAGAAAGAACAAAGCCTCCATTTTTGGTAAGTTGCATGTTTGACATTATATATATTATACCTACATTTGTCAATGCCATTGTATACAGGAGTGCTAATCAACTAAATCAAATGTAGGAATTGATTTTGTTTTTGTTCTTTCTTATACATGTATACTGTTGTGTGAAAATGGGACAAGTCTGGAACTTGGGACATTATGTTTGAACCTAGTTGTAATACTATGAACTAGCCAAACAGCTAGATGCTTAAGAACCATGATAGAAGGGTATATCTTGCAGCCATAAAAATGTCAGCAATATAAACTTTAGCAAATCAGAATCTCCTCAAAGTGATTAATTTAAACTGAGTGTAATTACAATATTATCAACTTTAATCATTTATATCGATCAGTGCTAATCAACTTAATGAAATGCAGGAATTGCATGAGGCTTAAAAGGCAAGGCATCTCAAGAATCAGTATGATCACCATATGTCTCGTAAGGGATACGCAGGACTGAGAGAAGAGTTGGTTAGTACGAGTGTCCAACTTTTTTTTATTTGTAAGCATTCACCACTGCCTAATAATGTAAAACTGAGAGTGTTTCTGGTACAGTCTCAAACCATGCCAGAGGAGGAGATTGACAGAGCAATGCTTTGGATCAAAGGACGCCAAACGAAATAGGGGACATTTAAAGTTGATGCTCTCAAGGACACAGCTGATATAATCGTATGTATCTTACACTTATGTGCCATTTGTCTCTAGCTTATGAGTTTTTGAGTTGCTGATATGCATGAATAATTGAATTTATCTTCTATTTTTCAGTTCTTGAAAGGGGAAGTATATTATTGGAATTAGCTTATAACTAATTTTCATGCAAAAAAGATTGAAGCTAGTTTGCTAATCTATACTGAAACACTGATTTTGAACTTATTATTGCATATGAGTTGCATGTTCGTGTCTCCACTGGTTGAAAACAAATGCTGGATAATTAATTCATTCTTAAGTTCATTGTAGAACTTGTTTGATGATTTATGATGAGTATTATCTATATGTATGAGCTGCTGATCATATAGAATGGGGTGGATTTGGGCCACTGACTTTCAAAATGCTTTTATATTAAGACATGTATATATAGATTATAACTATAGTTTATAAAGGGGTAACTATAGTTGGATATGTACATGTTTATGAATGGTGAGATTTATATTTTAATTCTTTTACTTTGTATATGGAAGGAAACATTGAAGCAAAAGGAACGCAGTGGAGAACTAGAGATTTCTGGAAGTGATGATGTCCTAACATTAGCTTTGGGGACTCCGGAGCACCCTGGAAGAGTTAGAGGTGTGGGGGGTTATGTAAATCCAACTGATTACTTCCGCCTTCCAAAACGCAAAAAAGAGAGCGTCCAAGAGTCGGTGAGACTAAGTGTGAGGAGGATATTTGAAGAAGAGAAACAGAAGTTGGAGGAAGAATTAAAGGAGAAGATATTGGCTGAAGAGAGGGAAAAGATAGTGGCAGCTGAAAGGGCATTTTGGTGTTCTAGGATTGAACAATTGGAAGCAAAAATTTATGGAACCGTGCTTGAGGAGGGAGTTCCTCATGTTGGAGAAGGCAAAGCTGCAGCAAATGAGTACATATCCGGCCAAGCAAGTTGTTCTAAGACCAGCCCTAAGTCTGCTACCAAACTCGACAACACTATGGAAGGAGCAGTCACAAAATGCTTGGATATGATGGAGAGAAATATGGTGCAAAAACATAAGAAAAAGACCACAAAGGTTTCAAAGTCTAAGATTGCTAAAGCACCAACTGAAGAAGTTGAAGATAAAGCCAAGGAGAATGAGGAAAGGGTTGCTGCAGTGAACAATGATATTTTGGAAATAGAGGTGGTAGATATGACCAGCATAGAGAAATGAAGGAAGGTACATTTGTTTTTATGAATGATCACCATATATTGTTCTAGTTGCACGTATGTGATGATGAATTATAACTTATTGATTATATGTTGTTGGCTTAGGTAACTCCTACCGAGAAGGAATGCAAGTTGGCATTGGGTGATATTGGCCATATTGTCGCTATTGCAACGGTGATGACAAGCGATGATCCATCTGCAACGTGTCATGGGACTCCATTGGGAGATGAAAATTTGCGTGTTTCTATTTATGCTGCCATTAAGGAGCAGGCTATGATTCCATTTCCAATAAAGGATGAGATCATGACAGTGAAGCAAGCTATGGGGAGCTGGGTCATGTGGCCAAAAAACCTTATCATTTATGATGAAAAGGTATAGATGTATACGATGATTATATTTTTACCTATATATGGCAGTGATTATAAGGTTAACTGAATTGTTTGCTTGATCTAGAAAAAGGCGAGTGGTAAAGCAAGGAGGAAGCAAAAAAGGAATCAGTTTAGCCCATATCCAGATGCTGAGTTTGACTTGCAGTCACTCCCATCTAGCTTGCCAGCCTCATTGAAAAAGTTATGTGAGTGGGGAAAAGAAGGGTTCAAAGATGGGAAAGCCATTTGCTTCTATAAAGAAGAGCCCGCATTTGGTTATCATGCTAAGAGCTTTCTACTTGACGTAGATGTTATGAGGCTTGCACACATGGCAGAAATAACAAGCAGCTGCATAGTGGTGTATATGAGGTAAATGCTACACTTGGTTGCTTAATTATGTGACTTTGGTGACTTAATTATTAGGTGACTTAATTATGTGAATCATCTCTATGCTTTAGGTACTTGCATGATGTATTAAAACAGTTTAAAATGCAAGACATGGATGCTTTTATTGACCCAACCTTGACCAGTGAGATAGGGTGTGGGAGTCCATCGCAGAGGTCCCAAAATATAAAAGATCGGTTGATAACTGCTTCTCCAAATCAGATTTTCTTATTGCCTTACAATGCATCGTAAGTTGGTCAATTATTTATGCTTAAACTTGACTTTTCATTCATATCGATATTGCACTAAAATCTGTTTATTGAATATTAGTTCTCATTGGATGTTGACTGTGATCAATCCGGAAACCGGGACCGTCTATTTCATGGATCCATTAAAAAGACGCCTAATCACTGGAGAATGGAGAGATGTTGTAGACACATAAGTTGCTCAAAACTGACTGTTTCAATGGAAGTTTGCAGTGTGATCACATATATTCTTAAGAAAGTCGATCTAATGTTGTCGGTTTGCTTATATATAGGGTCATCGGATTGTTTAAGGCAGACCGCATCAAGAAAGGATGAGGTTCTGTTGAATGGAAGGACATGGCAGTATGTGATACATATATATATATATATATATATATTTATACCTGATTTTCAGAGGATGATTTACTTGATATATAATTAGTAGTTATATGTATGTTGTTGTTTGATGACACGTTGTTGACTTTTTTAGGGTATTCCACCACAGCCAAACGACAAAGAGTGCGGCTATTTTGTAATGAGATACATGAGGGATATCATCCATGATACAACTTTGTCATTTGCAGATAAGGTAGCCATAAATTTTCATTTTCAAAAGCATTCTTCCATATATTAAAGTCTGAGGACAGTGACAAAGCTGTTTGCACATTAAAATTTTATGGTTACTTTTGGTTTCTAACTTGTTATTGTTGAATGTGTATGAGTTTAAAATTCTGATTTGAAATTGTCAACAGTGGGGTAGGAGAGCCAACCATACTTATGGTCAAGTGGAACTTGATGAAGTGCGTAATGAGATTGCAAATTATGTGATGAAGAACCTGCTGAAGCTATGAAGTGTTGGTCTTTTTTGGGTACATGCATGCATGCAGTAATGCAAGGTTTCAAGTGCATTAGGCTGGATGTTGCTCATTTTTTGGTTGGCCTCATGTGTTGGTCTTTTTTAGGTACATATATGCCTGCTTGCAGTAATGCAAGGTTTCAAGTGCATTAGCTAGGCTAGATGTTGGTCATTTTTTGGTTGGCCTGATCGAATTGCATGTCTTCTATTTATGAGATTATGTAGGACGAGACTATTTTAGCCACATTTGTGGATGTATTTGCTATTGGAGATCCGTAGACGTACGTGATCCCTTGTGTTTTTTGGATAAAATTACCATTTTCGGAACCATTTGTGGGATTATAATAGCTATTTATTATGACAGAATTATTGTTCATTTTGTCAATTTTTGTTTCCAGTTTACCATTACCAAATCAAACAACAGTTGGAAAAAAGGAAAATATGTCGTCTGATGAGGATTATAGGGCTGAATCAAACAAATTTTCAACAATTCACACGACGGTTCTTACCGATATCATTGTTGGATGCACACAAAGACAACAAGTATTAGCAAAAACCATCGTCTAAAATGTCACAATACAACGGTTTGAGTTATATCTGTCGTGTGAAGGCACACATACACTGAACTGTTAGGTCATCACACCACATTTTATGCTGGAAGAACTGTCGTGTGTTTACCATTTACACAACGTCTTAAAATTAAAAACCGACTTCTGAACAACAAAGAGACAAGGATGGAATCCTTAAAACTGTGGTATGAATATAAGTCACACCACGCTGGAATCCAAAAATCGTGGTATGAGTAGAATTCACACCATGCTGGAATCCTAAAAATTGTGGTATGAATGGAAGTCACACCACGGCATATTTCTGTCGACAGCATGTCGGCAGATCTGCCGGTCCATCAGACGATGAATTCAGCTGCAAACCGTCGACCCAATGATCGGTATACGACGGTTGAAAACCGCCGTCTGATAGCGTTTCATCAGACGACGCCTCGATAGACCACGGAAATGCAAAACGTGAGACGACAGTTTTAAACCGTCGTGTGAAGCCTTTTGTGTAGTAGTGTCGACACCAAAATAATTTCCGAAATCAATTCCTTTACTTAAATCACCTTGCGAAAAATCTTATTGGTGAAAAATTACCTTCGAAAATTAACTAAAATTTTTCAGGGGCTCACAGGGCTGCCGGATGCTGGGCTTAGCAGGGCGATGGTTGGAGCGGCGGTGAGGATTACAGCTGGGGTTGCGCTACTGGCTTCGTGTATCTCGGCGGGAAACTCTCTTCTGAGAAACCCTATTGGGTCAGTGGATAGTGGGCCTGGGTCTCGGTCTGGGATGGAGTTGGGTGAGGGGTTTGTGGAGCTTGGGCTGGTTGCAACTGATGTTGGGGTGGAGACTGGGCTAGAAGGGCCTGCATTTGGGCGGTTCGCCTCTCATGACATTGATTAGTGTTTTGGCGAGGGTGTTAAGCCTGTGTGAGTGTGATCAAGTTTCTATGAGCCTTTCTATGACGTTTCTAGTTTCTTGCTTGTACCACAATTGCGTGATTGGTAAGTGAGGGTTAGTTGAATGATTTTTTTCCGTAGGAGGCGAAGCTTTGTCATGCTTAGATAGGCTTGCTTAATTGTGAGATTCTCAATGATGTTAATTAGTTTGCTTTAGCTTGGATAGGTTTTACCGAATTTTCTTGCCGGAATTCTTATGTAAGTTTCGTAAGCTATGGTCATTTGGCTGTTGGTTATTGAATAACAATCAACTTCTATTAAAAAAAATGATGTTTTATTAAAATATAATTTCAATTAATTCTATATGACGTGGCAAGTTTTAATAGGGTGGTGATATCACCACAAAATAAAAGTGGTGAGCAAATTTGAATCCTTGAGACCTCCTTTCAATTCAAGGTTAGCACTACTAAATTATCTTAAAGATTGAGCAGTGCTAGAGATCCCAAAAAACTATACCAAATTGCAATCCTGAATGATGTGGCATTTGCCACCTCATCCCTAATTATTTCTAACATGTTTTTATATCAATTAGTTTTGATTTACAGTTGCAAGTAATTGCTATATTATTATTTTTAAGAAAAATTGACAAAAATATATTGTGAATCTACAATCCCAAAATTGATCTACAACATCATGGATCTTCATATACTACCATACTACCATCACCTTCGTCGCATGCGACACCAACATCTACTATTAATATATGGTTAAGGGCTTAATGCATATGTTAGCCACAGATGTATGTGAAAGTCTATTTGTTATCACTGAGGAAACTTGGTCTAAATGGTTGTTGGTGCATAAGCCCTTCAATAATCTCATGATCAAATTCTCCAAACATGCTTTTGTTCTTGAGATACGTCATGAATATCTGGGTTGTTAAAATCATCATCACTTGAGATTGGAATAAAAATAAATTGCAGTGTATCAAAATAAATCCAAAATAAAGAAGATGACTGTTAGATACGACAACTACAAGGTATACAATGGCTTTGAAAATTAGAATCTCTAGGAATTATGATAAACAACTGTGAGTTGAGAGGAATTAAGATTTATCCTTTATTTATGCACTTTTATATCTAATCTTCGTCAATCATCATCTCCAAAGATCATACCTTTGCCAGAGCAATTACAATCAATAGAAGAATCATATTTGACCAACATGTTTATATCCTTTGGAATGATTCTAGAAATTAAAACAGAAGACAAAGAATTTAGTGGTGGTGGCATGGATATGGTGGCTGTTGGACGATGAGTTTTAGAGATTTTAGGTTTTCTTCAAGACATAAGTTTGGGCAATTGTATGATTGATTAACTAAACAAGTTTCTTCTTTTATTATTTGTTAGAAATGAGCAAATTAATATCGACATATGTTTAAACAGAAAGAAAAAGAAAAGAAAAAACAGGAACATCCGTGACGCAGTCAATGCCACATCATTTGGGATGGATATTTGGTAAAAAAAATTTGGGCATTTTCCTTGATTTATAATGTTAATAAAATTCACAAATGTTTGGCCTCTTCATGATCGCGTAAAAGACACATTGTTGGTTCTTAACAGTCTTTTAAAGTTTTAAAAGCAGTAATGTAGTAGTATAGCAATTGTCGAGGCTGCTTCACAATACCAGTTGGTGTGGAGGGCTGCTTCACAATAGCATTGGGGTGGAGGGCTGCTTCACAATAGCGTTGGGGATTGGATATGTATGTATGTTTTCTGCAAATTTTAGTGCGGATAAATCATTGCACCAGGACTTTGATCTTGAAGATGGCTTAAGGTAAATCTTAGACGTAAGATATATGTTGGAATATGAAAAAGGGCAGTGGGAAGCTACCGACCTTTTTCATGGTCTCATCTCAAAGTTGTAGAACTCTTGTTGGAAAATAAAATCTCTCTCTCTCTCTCTCTCTCTCTCTCTCTCTCTCTCTCTCTCTCTCTCTCTCTCTCTCTCTCTCTCTCTCTCTCTCTCTCTCTCTATGTGGACAAATATAATCAAATAGATCATGTGTAAAGGGGCACCTCCTTGAACAAGGAGTAGCTTGGAAACACAATTATGGCCTAAACATGAGGCTGGAGAACAACGTAGACCAGTCGAAAACGAATCTAAAAGGATCATTGCTAACCTCTCTTCTCAATTTTAGTGGTGTAGTTTACACTTTGGGCTAAATACAAATTACTACCCTGTGATTTATGTCCAAAATCAATTCAGTCTCTGAACTTCTAATTTCATCAAAAACACCCCTGCACTTTCAATTTTGATCTAATAGGTCCAATTTGTTAGTTTTCGACAATTGAGTTATTTAACTTGTTAATGTGGCTCATATATGGCATATGTTTTATAATGTGGTGTCGAGGTGGTCTGCATAGTCAATTTAGGAGTGAGTTCTACTATTAAAAATAAATAGTTTTTCAACAAATAATCCAACTATAACTTGAACCCATAACATAATATTAACGAATTGGACCTATTAGATCAAAATTGAAAGTGCAGGGATGTTTTTGATGAAATTAGAAGTCCAGGGACTGAATTGATTTTGAACCTAAACCACATGGTACTAACTAGTATTTAGCCCTTACACTTTTATCAAGAGATGTTAGGTGCAATAGATATGTTTTTTGCAAGTTTAATGGTTTAGTGTAGACTCTTATCAAGATATGCTAGGTGCAATAGATATGTTTTGGGTAAATTCCTTCTATAGTACCTGAGGTGTGGCCAATTGGACACTTTGGTACCTAGTCTTCAAAAGATGACAATTTGATATCTGGACTTATACTCCGTTTGACACTTTGGTACTTTTGTTAATTTTTTGGTTAAATGTAAGGCTAAAATTGACATTTAGAATATATGTACAAAAACAAAATAAAAAAGATGAGTTTTGTGGGTTGATGGCTCTTCATTATTTTATAGGTATGAATTAATGCTTATGGGTTATGTTGAAGCTGAAATAATCGAATTTTATATTTAAGCAATATAGTAATTGTGATTTGAACACCCACGAGACTGCTCCATCGAACTATGTTTAATCCACTGAAAATAGTCTCTTGAGTGTTCAAATCACGACGACTAAATTTGTTAAACATAAAATTCAATTATGTCATTTTTAACATAACCCAAAAGCATTAATTCATGTTCATTTTCTCCCAAATGACCCAAAAATGATGAAGACCCAGAATTGATGGTCATCAATCCACAAAACTCATGTTTTTAAATATATATATATATATATATATATATATTTATAAAGTCCGGTTTTGAAGAGGACGTCCGCACTGTTGCTAAAGTGAGGACGTCGCCGTTGCAGCTCTGCTCCGAGTTCGACTGAGTGGCGGGGCTTGGCGGACGGACGGCAGGGGTCTGCAGTCGGTGGAGTCGCCGGGTTTAGGACTATATATATATATATATATATATATATATTCGTTTGATAGTTTGGTACTTCTGTTAATTTTTCAGTTAAATGTAAGGATAAAATTGACATTTAGAATATATATATATATATATATATATATGTAGGGCCCTTCTAGTGAGGGATCCCTTTTTTTGGTCTTTTATAGGGATAGGCATTAGACCAACTTTTAGATCATATTTTCACATCTTAACCGTTCAGTTTTTAGGTCCTAATGTATAGATCACATCTGCAAATTTTCAGCCAAATTAGTGATCGTTAAGGCATCCAAAACTGCAATTTACACGAACGGACCTAATCTGTCGAACCGGAACCGTTCGTGTTTATAATGGTAAATTGCAGTTTTGGATGCCTTAACAATCATCAAATTGGTTGAAAATTTGCATATGTGATCTATACATTAGGACCTAAAAACTGAACGGTTAAAATGTGAAAATATGATCGAAAAGTTGGTATAATGTCTATCTCTATAAAAGACCAAAAAAAGGGATCCCTCACTAGAAGGGCCCTATATATATATATATATATATTCTAAATGTCAATTTTATCCTTACATTTAACTGAAAAATTAACAGAAGTACCAAACTATCAAACGAAGCCTATGTTCAGGTATTAAATTGCCCTATTTTAAAGACTAGGTGTCAAAGTGTCTAATTGGTCATACCTCAGGTACCATAGAAGGAATTTACCCATATGTTTTTTTTGTAATTTTGACGGTGTAATGTAGACTCTTATGTCAATTTTTGGTTCCAAGTTCCAATTGGCAAATTCAAGTGAACCTAAAATTTGTCCTTATCTACATTCCTTTATGGACTATAAATGGAATAATTTCAAGAAAAAATACTATCTATTGTGTCCACATCTAAAACGGAAAAACAAACACGAGTTTGAACAAAAAATAATGAGGGAGTGGCAACATAAATGTGAATTCACCACAAATAGAATGAATTTATGAAATTGCTGACACATCATGCAATGAAAGAATCTCATTTCATGTTTTGTTGAACTATTTATGTATTATTATTAATTGAATATGTAAAGTTAAAATTTAGCTCGATTGATTTAGAGATGGATAAAATTTAATCCTTACCAAATGAAAAGCTAGGAAAAATAAACAAACCAAACTAAAAAGAATAATGAGAACCAATTCACTAAAGTGGGCCAAAGTACATATGCAACTGCTTGCACGTATAATTTAACTTACTTAACACGCGTACAGTTTAAATTCCCAAATAATAATTAACTTTTTATCTTTTATATAATTTTATTTTTGTCTTCCTTATCAAGTAATAAATCTAGCTTGATGCGATGAAACCCTACCGCATCACTCTTTTCATTCAGAAAGTTGACATCAAAGCAAAATTTCTTTCTTTTTTTAACAAAATCTCTTCAAATAATATAAAAGAAAAAATATAAAACCAAAAAAAAAAAAAAAAGAGAGAAGTAAAAGAGTGTGGCAAATAAGCAGGTGCCGAAGAAGGAGCCCACGTGTGTCGAAAAAAAAAAGGAAAAAAAAAAAGAGGGAGCCTACGTGGCGGGAAGTCACGGCCACAAATCAAAATTGGGCTTCAAAGGCCGTCACTTTTTTTTTTCTTTTTTTTATGGTGCCCCTCCTTTATTATATAAGGCAAACCCAAACCCTTTGCCCTTTATATTTCTCTCTCATTTTATCTATCTCAAGCTCAGTCGGAGAATCCCTCTCTCTAAAAACCAGCACAGAAAACCCTAGCGCCGGTGAGCCACCGCCCTCCGCCTTATTTTCATCTCGATTCACTCAATTCTCTCGTTCTTTTCGTCTTCTCCGGCCTCGCTTCTTCGATTCATCGGAGAATTCGAGCCTTGGGGTTTTTGATTGTCGTTTTATGGGGTGTGGAATATTAACATGTTTGTTTTATACAGTTGTGATTTTTTATTGAATTAGTGGATTAGAATAATGAATTTCGGTGTTTGTTTTTGTTTCTGTATGGATCGCTTTGAGTTTTTAGCTCATCAACTTTGTTTTATGCTCTGTTTTTTTCAAGTGTTGAAAGTCTGGACCTTGTTGTTGTTTGATGAATTACGGTTGATAATAGAGGGATAAATCATGTTTTTGATGTGAAATTTTGTAGACTTTCGCCGGATTTTCTAGTCTAATGGACTCGAAATATGTGTTGGGGATTTTTTTTTTTTTTTTTGGTAGAAGTGCTTCTCCAAGAAGCACTGGATGAGCTTTACAACAGTAAACACTATTAAGGATCCTTTATAAGCAGGTTTTGGACATGCATAGAACTTTAGTGTTCTATCACAGTATGGAGTAGCAAGAAATCGTTATTCTGTTATCTGTGTTTCCTTTTGTTGGTTGTGGCTCTCAATTGTATGTCATGGAGAATTAAGTTCTGATTGGATTGTGTTTAATTCTATCTAGGGGTTTAGGAGTTTGCCATGGCTTCGAAGCGGATCAGCAAGGAGTTGAAGGACCTGCAGAAAGACCCGCCAGCTTCCTGCAGTGCTGGTTTTGCTTCTATCATCTCATTTATTTTCACATTCTTTTCAAATCTTCTGAAGTTATAGCTTTAGTATTCACTAGTGTTCTTCTATTCACTGATAGAATGTTTGTTGTCTTATGTCATTTTTCCCATTTGATGCTTATCCTGCTTTAGATAATGGTCTTTGTTACTCAGCACTCTGTTACTTGTAAATTTCTTATGATTCCACCCTGAAAGGATTGGTTACCCTGTTTTTCACTGGTTGGATGGATGTAACTGTGATTTTAAATTAGTGAATATGCTTTTTGACCAAATGTGTATTTCGTCAGAACCCGGTTTTTTATGGAGAGGAGAAAAGAAGCGTTAAAAGTTTTTCTGTTGAAGTTTACTAAGATGTTACCATAGGTATGGATTTCAACTTACAGCTTCTTTCTCAACAGGTCCTGTTGCTGAGGATATGTTCCATTGGCAAGCTACGATTATGGGTCCAGCCGACAGCCCATTTGCTGGGGGTGTTTTCCTTGTATCCATTCACTTCCCACCTGATTACCCTTTCAAGCCACCTAAGGTACATATAGCCTTGCCATGAAAAAATTCATTTCTTGGTCCCATCTAGGGGGCTAGCTTTCATCAGTCTGTTTTAGGTTATCGACTTTAACACAATTCGGTAGTTTGTTTCTCTATTTTCCCTTGGGGATAACCATATTTTGCACTCTTCATGCATTGAGCAGGTTGCTTTCCGGACAAAAGTGTACCATCCCAACATTAATAGCAATGGTAGTATCTGCCTTGACATCCTCAAAGAGCAGTGGAGCCCTGCCCTGACCATTTCCAAGGCAATGCACTAGACTAAATCTATGTGAATTTTTTCTTTTTTTTTTCTTTAGTATCATCTTGCTGCATGCCTATGTTATATTGATAAAAAAAATGATTGTTTCTTGCAGGTCCTTCTCTCCATATGCTCACTGCTGACAGATCCAAACCCAGATGATCCTCTGGTGCCTGAGATTGCTCACATGTACAAGACTGATAGAGTCAAGTATGAGACTACTGCTCGATCCTGGACTCAGAAGTATGCTATGGGTTAGAGGCTCTTCTTCTGGCTGATGAATCTATTATGTTTTATGATCCTTATAGTAAATAAATAGTTTTAAGTGGAAGTGAGTCTAAGATGTTTGTTCTTCTTTGGGTCGTGTTATTGCCCCTTTGGCTTTGGTGGATGTTTATGTAGTCTCATTAATTAAGCCAAGACAATGTTATTTTCAATAGGTGGTTAAAGTTGTTGAAAATTTGATGGAGATTTTGTCTTTGTTCTGTCTTTTACATATACTTCATGTTGCCTGAGAAAATGTTGAGTGCTGGTTTGTGCCCTGGTTTTCCGTTTCCATGAGGCATTTTGGTGCCATTACATCCTCAACCATGTTCTCATTGCTACTCTGTCTTAACTAGTGTGTTAGTACTCTTTTCCTTTTCACCAACCTTCTCCATTCACTTTTCTAGTTTAGAAATCTTAATTTTCAACTCTATTTGTTTGGGATGTGGCGATTGACCACTTCCCACCTTTTTCACAACCTTCTCCTCTCCTCTCACAATACCTATACATTAAATTTGCTACTGAAGTTCCAAGTCTCTTGACTTCGTTGGAGTCGCTGCATTGTTGTTATCAATTGCGGTATCTTCAATTACACCTGAAAATTTTGAGGTGGACATTATTGCTGATACTGAATTGGTAATTGTGAATCAGTACAGACTATACATGCAGTTCCCGGTTGATTAGACAACATTCGACTATGCTGCCTTCTTTTGCTGCTTGTGTGCCAATTCTTCATTGGTAGATAGTAGATTAAAGCTAGTGAGTTCAAGCATGGTAGAAAAGCTTGTAGTATGCCAAGTGCTCGAAAGAATTAATTACAATGGACCAGTCTTATTCTTCGTCTGAGGATGGAATAATATCTAGTGAGGTTTGTTTATTCGGCAGTGCCCCCATGTTGTTGGGTGGGGTACTAAAAATTAAAAAATATCTGGGGTACTAAATTTAAAAAATATATCTGGAGTACTAAAAATTAAAAAATATATATATAACTGTTACGTATGGCATGCCTATAGTTTGCTGTATTCTTGTAGCAACTCTTGCAACAGCCACACAACCAGACCCGAAAATAGTAGATACCCCATGACCGGTGGTCTTGGCCACCAACAACTGTTATTGTCTGGGCCGCCAGTGTATATCATAGGTGAATGGTAATCATATAACGGTGGTGGAGGCGGCGAATCACCCGATGGTAAGCCTGGTAGATTAGCACAAGCAAGAGGTTTTCCGACGCGAGTGGTTCTAGGCCTGACATTGAAACATTGAGACGAAAGAGAGCCTTCGTTGCCATTGTATGTAAGATCAATATCTTCCAGTTCCACATTCTGGCATGGCACGATCGGACTACATGCAAGGTTTACAGCAATTGGAGTTGCAGACGAGCCTTTGATGTTCTTGAACCTCACATTACTGATCTGAACTTCCGACGGAGTATTCTGTTTGCATCTATCCTCATCTCCCGAGCAGTAGTTTTGGTCAATGATGATAGGATTCTCGACATTCACCATTACAATATCCTCAAAGAGGATATCCGAGGCACTAACACCAGGAGAATCAGGCCATGTCTTTATTCTCGCGCCATTGGTTGTGCCAACAAGGGTGCAGTTCATGATTGTGACTCCAAACACGGGCTTTTCATCAGCCTTATATCCAAGACTTCCTATGCTTATGCCGTGGCCTGGTCCGCAAGTAACGTCGGTCACTAGGAGCTGGTTGGTGCCTTCGCCAACGGCAATACAATCGTCTCCGGTAGCAATATTTGTGTGAGTGACATTGATCCTTGTTGAACTCCCAATGTCAATTCCATCCGTGTTAGCATCGTTTGTAGGCGATGTAATGGTAAGGTGGTCGAACACAATATTGGTGCACTCGGAAATACTTATGTGGTATTTCTTACTATCTAGTGAAGTTATGTCCATGATTATGGAATTGGTGATGGAGGAGAACCTGATATCTCTGATATCACCGTCTTTCGAACCATGTGCTCCTTGGCCGTCAAAAGTTCCCCCACCCATAAGGTGAGCATGTCAATGGAGCTAAATGCAACCCAAGTATCTGAACTTCGGTCTTTTGGAGCCTGCAGTGTTCCTTGGATCTTAACCTCAATCGGAGCCTTGCAAGGACCTTCGAATGTTGCTTCTTTCAACTTGTACGCACCGCTTGGAACAACAACCTTACTTGACGACTCTGATGCACATGCATCTCTCCATGCCTTTGCCAAACCCTAAAGATATTACCAGAAAAAAATAACAAGTTCATATATGATGACAAACCTAATCATATGCATATTTTCAATTTGGCTTTCATACAGAATTTCCAGAGATAATATTGTACCTCTGTAATATCAGAGCCGGGCTTTCCACCATAGATTGAACTAGTCACATCAAACACATCGGCTTGGGATGTAGTTGTAGACGCTAACAATGAGAGCACAAGTATTGCCAGGACGTACATTCACCAATTTCAGACCCATATGTTTTGGTTGAAAATGCGAAAGACGAATAAGTTTAAGAGTAAGTAATCTCCACTACAAACCAGTAATCTGAATACATGTAGTACGTACTTATGGGGAGTATCTTGTGTCCTATTTCCACTTGGGAAAGCAATAATATTGCAGGATAGTTATGAGGAGTATCTCATGTCCTATTTCTCTTCAATAATCCCCTAACTGAAATAGGAAAAGGAAAACATGGTTCAGAGGGTATTCAAGATCGATTCGTGACAGCTTGATTCTTAGCCATCTTCTTCTTGCCCTTATTTGCAGACTCCTCTTCGACGAGCTCGACGACCTTCCAACTGTTCTGTTCAATGAATCAACCTACATGAGGTTTGGAACTATTAGTGCTGCTGTCCACGAGTATAACCATATCTGCAAGTATTTGTATACACATTTTCTGCTAACTACTTTAGTTTTCAAGGAAGTTATCAGCCACTTTCCGACGAGTTATTTTTCCATATCCACAAAAGCAGTGACGGAGGCTGGGGCAACAGGTGCATGCCACCCTCCTACATCTTGCCAAAAGCTCTATCCATTTCATGTATATCGGGTCGATTATTGGGCCTTCAATATTTCATGTATAAACTATAGAGCAACTAGCAACATCAAGCTTATTGGGCCCCTTTAGTCCTTAAGCCAGTAGGTAATAGACACATGTGAAACTAAGAAAATTGCTTGAAAGCTTATTCTCGGATGCATTTTGGATTTCATCACATGTTTTGTTGCTTCTATTTTCTCCGTAATAAGTTGTGGCTGATCCTCTGTCATCGTTTTATTATACTTTAATCACAAAAAAATCATGGATGAGTGATGTCAAAATTCACCCAAGATTATCATATATTCATATTTATTCACTTAGTAGGAGGAGGCGGAGTTGACTCGAGCACATGTACATCATTCACGGGTTTGGAGCCATTACCGAGTTGATATGCCAATATAGCAATAAAGTTGGCACTTTATTTAGATTTTGCATGGTTGCCTCCGCACGACTATTTTTCCAATCTCGTGGTGTATTGGAGAGTACGAGCTCCTTATTGTCCTTCCAGACATGAGAAGATAGGTTTAGACTCAATGGGCTAGCATTATGTTATGAGTAGGCTTGTTAGTGACTCCTGGTTGTATTATTTATTCTATATGTAACACTTCATTCGATAAAAAAAAAAATCGGATGAGAAAAAAAAAACATAAATAAATAAAATAATTCTAATGTTTTAAAATTTAAATTATGATGTCTCAAGTACATAGAATAGAGTTCTTCTCTAACGATTAATTTGTTTTTGATAGAACCTTCTCTAATTCTTGGTTTTTATGAATATGGAATAACTGCGGAACGTAGTCGATTGATGTAGGGCATGGTACTTCCCAAAAATGGGCCAAACGTGAACAATAAATGGTGCTGTTCTGAAAATCTAAGGTCATTAATGCTGGTGGCCCATTGGCTTTGGATTCATCACTGTCCTTTTGTCCTTGTTTCTTTTCTGTCGACCTCATAATTTACCGTTAAGGTAGGCAATTCGATGAACAGATGTAACTACATGAAGTTAGCAAACTTAACTAATCCGCTATTATCTATACTATTATTAAGTGAAGAGAGTTTGTCAGCCAAAATAGAAAAATTTTATTAAAATATCCCTCAAATATTAAAAAATATTTGAACTGAAATATTTGAGAAAGACAAAATTGTAAATTCACAAATAAAAGAAAAACAAAAGACATTTAATAAAAAAAATCAAAAATCAAAAATATGTGCCGCAATTTTCTCTACATTTTATGAAATAACTTCTCATGTAATTATCCACACTCATAGAGTGTGTTTGGAGTCTAGTATATATTGGTGTAATTGGATTCTGCATGATTGCCTCCGCATGACTATTTTAACAAACTTAACTAATCGGCTAGAAATGCAAGGGAATTGATAAAAGAGTGAGTGATTCTTGAAAAATTGAGAACTAGAGAGAAAAGAATCTGCACTAACATAGTGGAGGATTATTGACTGTGAATCTTCATTTTCAAAACAAACACTCATAGGAGTCGTTTAGGTACTCTTAACAAAAGTTAAGTGATAGAGACAAACATTGAAGACGACACATGGTGACATGACCATACGATGAGCTTAGTGAGGTCCAAGAAAAAGAAAATAATGAGTTTAGGCTCCCCGAGTTCATGAAATCCTAGGAATTCATAGATCTTTGAACACGAGAGACATGTTCAAGAAAATGGATATGAAAAAGTTGAAGGAGAGGCCTATTTCTTCCACTCATATTTTGGAAAGTAATAAACACAAAGAGCAAAGGAATTTTATTTGCTTCATTTTCAAGTAGAATAAACTACTCGATACTAAACCTAAAATGCAGTTTGCTTAAACAGAAATTGCCAAAGTTACCCATGAGAGAAATGTAACGTGATATATGTAGCATTCCTAGCTACTATTAGTTACGGATTAACTTACTACCACTCAATTCCAAAAGTGAGGTTGAAATCCAAAGGCTCCAAAACAGTAAATAATCTTTTGGGTATCTGGAGCAGCTGGGCATGTTGGCCTCTAATGAGGCATGTGAAAACAGAAGCCTCTACACTATATACAAATGATAGAGATATCAATGGGGACCCTTATGAACACTAAAACGACAATACCAACCCACCATAATTTATGGCATGTTTCCACCATTGCTTGCTAATTGCTATAGACTATAGTGGCATCTCCCTCTTATTCATCTTCCACAAAATCATGGGTCTCCATTCTGGTTTCGATTCTGTTCAACTTTTCAGCCATTTTGTTACTAGAATGGAGCATGCAAATTTTGCAAAGCACAAAAAGTGAAAGAGAGGTGCATAGTTATGGGGAAGGGGGAATAAGGGACTCAAGGACAAAGCTAGACCCCTTTTTGTGAAAAACTGTTGGCCTAGCTACCTGGAATGCTGGATCAATAAGCCTTCAAGATAACGCAATTTGGGTTATTTGGCTCTTCTGCTTCGCTAGACGCTAGGTCTATATATTTACTCACACTTGCTTTTGTTTGTTGGTTAACTTGGTTTACTCTCTGGCAATTGCAAAATCAACAGCCCCCGGTGCATAAGGCACATGGGTATGCTTCCCTTTGTTGAATGAAGTGAACCGACTCACATTTGCAGTATTGGAGTCATCGTACAGGCCGGGACAAAAGCAACTACTTTATTCGAACTGTTTTCTTGTTCAATCCAAGCCCTGAAGTTTGGATTTTGAACAAGAACTTGAGTCGAATTATGACCTTTAAGCATCAAGGTGGCTGGCAAATGTTTTACGATTGAAGCTGAGGTAGGATTTTAATGCGTAACATGATAATCATTTAGAGTTCAAATATTTATAATTCAACATTCTAACAGCACTTTCTCATGTTTGCAGTGAAATCTCTCACCTGAAATCAAATTCAAACGTAGATGCCGAATGGGAGAAACTTCTCTCTTTAGGGATGAATTAGAACTCGCGACATCCTTACATTCGTTGATATATAGAAGATTTTGATCAATCTCCAAGAACAACATTAGAAAGTGCAAAAGCCAAAAGTAAGGTGACATCTCATTTTCTTTTGGCATTGGACTAGCCATTAGCCACTAGAGATTAACACTTACCTTTCTTCCAAGTGAAAAATAAAAAGGTACACTCCAATTCCAATGGCCAAAATAATGCATTGACCTGCGAGTGCAAGGAGGTATCTTGTCATGACAAAAGCTGTAGGTCAAGATTTTGATGTCGGCAAGTATGTTCTCTAATGTGTTTTTTGAGGTCAGGATTAATTGTTAATTAAGATTCTTCATAGAGAAAAGATAGTGAAGCGTGACAATCTTCTGCATTAGATTCTTATTTCGTACAACATCTTCTTCTTCAATTCTTAAACAAGTCTGCTCAACGAAACACAATAGGTATAGATAGGGCGACTAGTTTAGCTGACAATTAGTTTCTACATTCTTCCTATTTCTTCAGTATTATAGAAATTAAAAAAAAAAAAGGTAAGTTTAAAAAACTTTTACTCTACGGTCACATAATCCGAAACATATATTTAAATTATTAGAACAACACCTATATATACTAATGTATAGATCATTTTTGTAAAATTTCAACCAAGTTGATGATGTACAAGGTATCTAACTCATTTAAACCAATAGACGAACTAAATCTGTCCAACTTGAACCGTACTAGCTTTAAGGCAGTTATCAATGCCTTAATATTCCTTAATGACCATCAATTTGACTGAAAGTTTGCAAAGATAATTTATACATTAGTACCTAAAAACTGAACGGTCGAGATATGAATATGAGACCGAAAGTGACCCTAAACTCTAACCTCGCTTTGAAATTTCAGAGCGAGACATCGCTCTAGATAGGATATGTATATATATATATATATATATTTATATTTATATGTAAAATCTTTATATAATCTATGCAAAAATAATTAATCGAACTGAAAAATTATTTGACATCCATGTGTATCAAATAACATGACATCATCCAACCAAGAAAATATTCACCAAAATTAATCCATCGTTGCTCATGAAAAATTATCTCCCATTTAATCTTACTTAATTACTAGTTGACCAAAATAAACTGTAATTAAGTTTTTACAACCTTTATTAATTATCTGTATTATCTAGATCTGGGCAGATACTTGTATATGGTTTTTTGATACTTGTATATGGTTGAGGGACAAAGATTATTATTTCAATAAACATTGAAGTTGGTTGGATGAAATAAAAACTTTAAAAAATGACAAGAAGATAGGTTGTTCACTTGTTTGACCAGAGTGGGAATAAGAAAATCACATAAATGAGAAAACCAAAGCAAAAGAATGTGTAATACATAAGATTGAGTGAATGATTAAACAATGAATGTGAATCTGGAAGACAACAAATCATATAGTCCTCATCAACCCTATTATCATCCTCCTCCTCATGAGTGATGAATCCACTATATTTGTGGCGATAACCATGGGAGCTCTGAGCCCCAGCAGGGATTCACAGTTTCACACACACAAATCCAACTGACTCAATTCTCTCTCTTTTTCTCTGATCAAGGAAAGGAAGACAACCCAGTAGTCGACAGAGACAATAGACTTGTGAAATAGATATTACAATGGTGTAGTGCAGCGGAAAACTCGAAATGCCGGGTGTCAGAAAACAAATAATCACGGGAGTGCCCTTTCCTTGTGCTTTACTGGTTTTTCATCAGTTTTCTCTGAAAAAGGTTTTGTGGTGGTAACTTAAAGAGTTGTTTCGTTTACTTAAGGTATTAGGGTTTCACGGGTATTGCTTGCACAAACTAGGAAGGAAGGAAGGAGATGTAGAGAACTTTTATCATGTCACAGAGTTTCAAATTTTTTAGCGACTAAATTTGTTTGTCCTGTATTTGAAGATTGAAATACGGGATATCATATGCTTTAGAACATTTTTGAAAAAATTATATAGAAGTTACTTTTAGAAATAATTGTGATTAGTGTGTTGTTTTACACACATAGTATATTTAAATGTGTGAAATGACTCCCATCCGTTACTTTTAATCAAGAAATTCATAAGTATTCAAAATTAATTAGTACTAGCCCCTTAACCTGTGCTCCGCACATGTCAATTGATTTTTATTTTTTTTAAATTAAAAAACCTCTCCTAATTTTAGGGAAGTTTTCTCCTTTTTTCACGGGAGTTATTGTAAGTTTTTCAAATATAATATAGTGTATTGATTATTTTATCTTCATATAGAAATAATTTATTTATTAGTATTTATATTATGTGAGTGCATATATGGTAATTCAAAAATTTAACCATTCCCTGAAGAATTGACTTAATTATATAAGATATAAGATATAGCGTTACAAATTAATTAATTAAGTACATTTTGAATTTTGTGGTAACATTTCGGGACATTTAATATTTCAATATTCAACATGATAAGAGTGAAATAACATCTATTATAAGATTTCTGAAACTAATTATCCTAATCGAATGGTTTATGGGTTTATGAAATTCAGTTTACGTATGGTAAAGGGAAGGGAGATACACACCGAGTATGATCGGAGACTCATTGTCAGATCCAAAGTGTGATTCTTGCTGAGCAATATCTTCTAGCTAGCTAGCTAGCTGCAACAAAATCTTGATGGTGGGAATCTAATTGATTGTCGTTTTGTGGTGTTTAGGGTTTATTAATGGAATGTCTGGGGTGAATAGATGCAATACCGACACTGGTTAGACGACAACACAATACGCAGAGAGAGATGTAGAGAAAGAGACGAGTGAAAGGACAATAAAGAAAAGAGCTTGACTTAGGCGGGTCTAAATAGACACAGTAGGGCAAGCTAAGCTCGCAATAGAGCCAGACAGGTATGGACTATAGAATGAGTTGTTAGACGGAGAGGTCCTGAAAGTGACCTAAAACTGCAACCCTTTTGGCTCTGGGGTTGAAACAGACCTGACCTTCCTTACCGACGCGAGCTCCGAGAGAAAAAAGAGTACGTAAGTAACGTAACTGGTAGGCTGGGAAGTACTTTGAGACAAGACTTGGAACGAAACGAATGAAACCCTGGAATCCAATTTCCGAACAGTGCCATGGTCAATGGTCAGTACACTAGAGTATACAGTGCCGACGACTCGATCGTATTACTAATTACTCTCTTTCAGAGTCAAATGTGTAAACTAGCTACATGCAGTGCAGAAATGGGGGTAGTAACTATATAGCGAGGGACAACACGACTGTGTAACTAGTACGTCATAAATAATGCCAGATGACAAATTTGTTCTGTGTGACTGTGCTGGGTTTCTGATTTCTACGCATATGATTTGCATATGATTTGTATATTTTTATAAACTAACATTTATATTTAAGAGTAATGTTAAGTGAACCACTCATAATTCACATTATACGAAAGTTACTGATTCACTTATAGCATTATTTTTATACCAAATAAAATTTTAAAACTAATTCTCTTGCTTGAGAATATTTTTTATTTTTTTTTGAAATGGCTCGTGCTCTAGAGTATATATATATGCACACATAAAAGTCAAAACTTCAATTCATTTATTTTATACGAATTAAGTTATGGATTTTGGTTGACCCAAATTTTCCATCTTTAATTAAAAAGAGTTGATCGCTTCCTTTAATTGATATATTGATAGTTTACATAACTCGTGCATGCATATGCATACATGACCAAAAAAAAGATCTCATGCGTGCACTAGATCGATGAAATGGTCGGGTGGAGACTTGTAACTATCATGCATTCTGTGCATGCATTTGGGGTTGGCTTAATATTTGTTCATAATGAAAATAAAGAAATGGGTGGATGACTCGATATCATATTCTCACGCATTTTATCTATTTCACCAGTTGGGCAACTGGCTTAGTTTGTCCTAGCTGCAATGGCTCACATATAGAGGGAGATAGATTTTGTGCAATGGATTGGCGAAGGGTTTTACACAAAAACGTAGTGGGAAGAATGACAAAGAAACCATAAGAAGATTTCTATATATATTAACGTTTTGTATTGGCATTGCCGCATTGGTGTCTGGTTTCATTTTACGTGATGCACTATCTATACCAAACTTTGCTTTTCTTATCTTCTTATTTTCTAGCTGTTCACCCTTCATATTCAAATGACTGAAATGAGTGGCATACGTGCATGGCCTTTTGCGATTTGGATTAATCATTGAAAGCGTGTAGTACTTAAAAGGGTTATGCGCACCTTGATGACCCAATCGACCTGAATTCTGATTGTAACACACCAAACTCATGTAAAGCTAGCTTTGTAAAAAAATTGAAGCTTTTAGTGGATCACATACATCTTTGAAGATTTTGCTTTAGCAAATATATGCTTTCGTTCGTATTTATGATGATGAGTCATTAGTGAATACCGATCAGACATCAAGTGATGCAACATATAATGATTTCGACCAAACCAACAACAAATCAAGAAAATGATATCCTTCTTTTTTTCTTTTTTTTTTGGTCCTTGACCAAAAGCCCCAAAATGAGCCAAAGTTATCACACTTACCCCAGCAACAGATTTTTATTCCCACTAACCCAATTTAAATTGAAATAACAATTTTACCCTTAGTCTAATTAATGAATTACAACCACATGTCCTTCTCTTCTCTCTCTCTCTCTCTCTCTCCCCCCCCGGTCGGCGGCGAGACGAGGACGTCGATGGAGGTGATTCTCGGTGAAGCTGAGGCGTCGTCTCTCTCCCCTCTGGTCGGCAGCGAGACGAGGACGACGATGACGTCGATGGAGGTGATTCTCAGTGAAGCTTAGGCGTCGACGCTGTCGAGGACGCGCAGCTTACCGGCGAAGGTTTTGGTCGGATCTGACGGCGCCGGTTATTGCTGCTTCTGAGCGACAAATTAGATTTATGTCTCCGTTTTGGAGGAGTAGAATCTTCGGCTGATCTGCTGAGATAAGCGATGTGGTGGGGGTGGTGGTGGAGCTCCGGCTGGGTCGATGGTGACATCAATCTCTCCCTCCCCAGCGAAAGTTCACCAGCGAGCCCACCTGAGGTGGTTTTCCAGTGAGATCGAGCACTTCACAACTTCACAGAAGGGATAAGGTTGCCCAAATCAATTTCATCACCTGCCCCCGCGACTAGTACCTCTAAACAACTCAATCAAACCGGTCCTTCCCTTTTCTTTTCTTTTTTCTCTTTTCTTCTTTTTGGCCTTTTAATGAGAAATTTTGGTAATATAAAATGTAAATTATTGGAGTAACAAGCTACAAAATGGTGTTATGCCAAGGACAATACAGGTCTATTGGGGGGCAATAGATGTTTTGATTTGATGTAATCTCCTCGTTTTTTTTTTCTTTAATCAAAGTTTTATTTGTGTTGTTTTAGGAAAATTAATTACCATTTTGGTAATCTAAACGTCTATTGGGGGGCAATAGACATCTACTGCGGGGGTAATACATGGCTGATAGTTGTCTATTGGGGAGCAATACATGGCTGATAGTCGTCTATTAGGGCGCAATACATGGCTGATAGTCGTTTATTGGGGGCTAATAGACTATTGGGCCGATAGATGTCTATTGGGGGCAAAAAAACTTTTCGGTGAGATTTTTAGCAAATGTCGGTGGGCGGCAGCCGGTGACCTGAATCCGGCGAAGTTTCCTATGGTTTCTCTCTTTCTCTAAGTAACAAATGGGTGAGGGGTAAAATGGTATTTAAAAAAATTAAAAACAAAAAAAAAATCTTAATGAGGTATTAGGGAAGACTCCCTTTAGAGTGTATTGAGTAAGAGGGAATTAAAAAAACTTAATGGGGTAAGTGGGAAAAAAATCCCTAGAAATGGGGTAAATGGACAAAACCTTTTTTTTTTTTTTTCTCTGAGAGGTAATCAAAATAATACACATTTAATGAATTCAAGTATAATTTGTGGTACACGAATATTTATAAAATTGGTTAAACAAGTGTCAATATAATAAGGTTTTTGAAAAAGAAAAAAAAAAAAAAAAGAACGCCGCTCTCTCTCTATCTCTCTAAGGTTAGGGTTTTCACGTTCTGTTCAAGTTTCAACTGCCTCATCATGAGTTCCGTTGATGCCATGGCTGCCCGACTCGCCTCCTCTCTTGCACTGGCAGAGGGGAAGAAGAAGGTAGATCTCCGTCCATCGCAAGGCAAGGGCTTGCGAAAATCTGAAGTTTTTATGGTTGGAAAACTCCTCACTGCTAGGGAGTTCAAGGTCTGTTCCTTCCTAGGTATGTTTCGATCTGCTTGGAGGGTCAATGGGACGCTGCAAGTTGAAGAAGCTGAAGGAGGTAGGATTTTGTTCACTTTTTCAGATCCTACAGACCGAGCTAGGGTTTGGAGGTGAGCACCATGGGGTTTTAACCGTGCTCTTGTGGCTTTGGCTGAGTATGATGGGGTTATACCAATTGAGAAGGTGCCATTGGTGAAATCCTCCTATTGGATCACGCTACAGGGTATTCCACCTGCGTTTAGATCTGAAAGGGTGATGAAGATGATCGGATATACGTTGGGAGACTTTCAGGAGATTGATAAGTAGGGGAAGAAGGTTGGCAAGTATTGGATTCGGGTTGAGATTCCTCTGATCAGGCCATTGTCCTTTCAACGTTGGTATTGGGTGGAGGACACGGTGGAGTTTCTATGCAAATTCAGGTATGATAAGTTGTTTGGGAGGTGTGGAGTGTGTGGGTTGATCACCCATGTTGGACTGCCGTGCTCGGGGCCGCCGTTGAACTAAGAAGATGATGCTGCAGAGCACACGGTATTAGGGCCGCCGCCGGTGGCGCAGGGTAATGCCATGCAGGTCGGGATCAGCGGATTGACTACAGGGTCGGGTTCTGAAGGTTGCAGCCATGAAGCTGTGTTCAATCCTAGGGTTTCTTTCAATGGGCACAGCTTGATCTTCAAGACTCAACTCCCTAGGATGATCCCAGAGCAACTCCTGTGCAATCCTACATATTTGGTGCAAAAACCACGTCGTAAGGCAAGCATTAGAGAGATAGATGAGTCTGATGGTATGGTGGAATCATTAACAGGTAAGCGTCGTTCTAGGGTTGAGGCAGAAATCACCATATCTCCAAAGAAACTCAAATTGAGTTTGGCCGTTGGTAAAAAAAATCTGGAGCCTGCTGATGTGGGGCTGGTCTCACTGCCACAGAATGTTCCAGGCATGGTGAAGAAGAAGAGAGGGAGGCCGGTGGGAAGCAAAAATAAAATCCCATCTGGTACCGCGACAAGGATGAAGGACTTGAAGGTAGATGGTGTTGGGAAGCGGCAGTCTGCTAAGAAGAGTCTGTTGTCTAACCTGAATGGTGCAGATGCTACTGTAAGCTCTAATCAGAAAGGAAAGAAGCTAGTTGTGGCATAGATCTTCATTGCCTAGGGTTTCAAGCCTGTGTAGGTTGGGAGAGCTTCTATAAGTTTTCTGAGACGTTTCTAGTTACTTGCTTGTACCACAATTGCGTGATTGGCAGGTAGGCACTAGTTGAATGATTTCTTTTCCTTAGAAGACGAGGTAATCCTTTCTTGTATAGGCTTGCATCAAGCGAGCGCCTTTAGAACTTTAATTGTTTGCATTTTCTTAGATAGGTTGTACCGGTTGTTACTTACCGGGGTTCTTATTTAAGGGTTTGTAGACTCTGGCATTTTCATGGCTATTGATTCTAATGATATCAATTTCTATTAAAAAAAAAAAATGTGTCAATATAATAAAAAATTAGTCCATATACCCCAAAACCCTATAACTCCAAAGGCGGTTCTCTTCACCGATTGCGCATTCAAGCTTGTCCGGCTGCGCAGCGACCGGTTCGGGCCTCCGGCCTCATCGAAGTCTTGGGTATGCTGCCGGACGGGTCTCTAATCTGATCAGTTTCGACGGTGCTTCATGGGTGGTTTGTGCTCAAGAGTTCCTGACGGCGTTTTGGCTTGTGTCTCTGGTTGCATCTCTTTCCGACGGTGTGGTCGTACTGAGTAAGATTAGCGGATGGGTTCTCAATCGACGATGGTGGGGTAGGCGCTGCACCAGCGTGATTCAGACTCGGATCTACAAGGCGAGAGCTGCGGCAGCGTAACGGTTTGGGTCGACGCGGCTGGGGGTCTCAGCGGCGTAGATCTTGGCCTCACCGGTCGTGCTAGAGGGGGTCAGGTGGAGGTGCTAGACTTGTGGAGTACGACATGGGGTCAGCAGGTGATGGGCCTGGACCAAGCCCGTTTGATGGTCTCTGGCAGTAGACCTCTCTTGGGAGCTGTTGGGCTCACTACTTTGGGCTAGGGTTGTTGCCCTAGTTCTTTACTATGTTTTAGTGTGTCTTTAACAATAAATTCATTGTATCCAGGAAGCTAAGCACCGATGTGCAATCTATGTCTCTCTAGCGCCTCTGGAGTAGTACCAAATGAGGGTCTCCGCTACCTCTACGTATTTGAATGTAAAATGAGTATGACTATATGTACGTACCACTTGTGGGTACTATCACTAGCTTCTTGTCCGTCTTTATGACAGCGGAATGGTATGTAACGGTCTATTCTCACTTGTAATGAATATAAATGTTGACTTTCATTCAAAAAAAAAAAGTGTCAATATAATCTTCAAAATCGATTTATCAATAGTGTTTAATTACACAATTGGCGTGTTTGAATATACATGAGTTCAAATTGAAATTAGGTACAAAGAATTTGCAATTTAAAAAAAAAAACAATACCGACTTTGTAATTTGATGTCCAAAAATTCAAGATATGATAATTTTTTTTGGGCCATCATTTTGATTATTAAAATATTTGTAAACATTTTAAACACATGGATCAATATAGGAATACGAAAGATAAAAATAACTGTTATATTAGGTTAATACTTGCATAATTGCAAGTGACATGGCATTACGTACATCGTACAAAGTATCATACAAATTAGTATGTCACAGTGGCGGAAATTAATACACACTTTTCTTCATCTTTTCGTTTGTATGAGAATAGAATATTTGACTTGCACAAACAGAGGCAACCTTAAGATCGAAGAATAAAATGCACTAGGAAACAACATAGAGACTTTACATTAGTGAGAGAATTAGCCGTGCCAACCTCTAACACTCAATCTCATGATTACAAAATGAAGACGAATCTTACTCCAATTTGTTTGGCTAGCTTTTTCTAAGTGTCTTTCTAAATGTTTCCAACAAGTTTCTAAACGTATGTAGTTGATTATTTATATTAAATAATATATAGTTAAACCTAGCTAAATTCTCTAAAATACCCTCATCTTACAAAACAATGTCCCAAAAGCATACCTAGCAACATCTTTCCTTTCTCTTCTTATCAGTTAGAAACTCAAAGTTTCAAGATACATGTTTTGCTAGGAATGGGTAACTGGAGAAATTTTATGGTGCTAATTGAGAATCAGTTTTGGTTTGGAAATTATTCTATGCACCGACGGTGCAAGTGACCAAACCCTTATAAAATAATCTCAACCCTTGATATTTATCATAAACTTTATTTTTAATAAACAAAAAGTGTATTTAATGCAATCTAACCATTTATTTGTGTTGGTACAAGTGCACGGCGGTGCTCTGAATACTCCTCCGTTTTGGTTCAACTAATTCTCAATTAAATTCAATTAAAGCAAAAAAAAAAACTAATTTCAAGACGGAAGAAAGGTGCGAATCCATATGAACTGCACTTGTTTCACTCATAATAAGCCTTCATCTCATGGAATTGATTTGTTGTATCTATACTACAAATCAAATCAAGAAGTAATGTTCAATGAATATTAGGTGACGTAGTACAATCTCATCGTGCATCGTTTTCTAGTCCAAGATGAAACTCCGGCCTCCGAGACCTAGCTGAACAAGAAAGAGAAGAACATGTAGTAGAAGATGAACCAAAACGATGTTGTCAAAAGCTTCGAAGGAAGCGATGACGGGATTTATACAACGTTGAAAATCATGATCTTGAGACCTACAATTAGTTTGCAATGAATCCACAAAAACTATGAAAGCATCTAATAATTAAATGTGAAATTCGAATTTTCCTACTCATGCTTATGCTGATCTAGAATTTTTTAATTTTTAATTTTATGATGAAGTTCGGATATTAGCTAAACTTACATGTTTGTCAATAGTTGACAATTCAAATAAATTCAAACACCTTATTCTTATATTTTAAATTAAAAACAAAAAACAAATAAAATACACCGACATTACGTTACGGGTGAAACAAATTTGAGTTAAAATATAAATTTCCAATTCCCCCTCTTAAAATTTCCAACAGTTTCGGAGTGATTCCGATTGATGGCGGGGGAAACAACGCAAGAACCTTGTGATCAATAGCAATCATAGTCACGAAGCTGGGAATATGAATCACCTCCATAATAATAACGCTGCCATTGTTAGGTGAGCCATGCAATACCTATACACAACACCGTACGGCGTCGTATCTGCTGCTGTTGTAAATGAACTAACCACCTTCAACAACTCCAGGAATTCCGATGATGGCGATGAAAATTTAACCTAGTATTAATTAATGAGGGCCGACGCAATAACATTGATTATTTAGGGTTCTGGGAAATTCTGAGCCGCAGGATTATGCAAACGAGAGCGTGCGTAGAATTATTGACCCATCATGGGTTTGGGACTGTGATGGTGATGGTGATGGTGATTATCATGAGACTTGTACTATTGCTAAGCATATAGAGTAATGGGGAGGGGGGAGTAGGCATCGGCAGGGCTAGAGCTGCTCTTCTGCAACTGAGAAATCTGTGCCCAGTTTTATAGGGGAAAGTGAACCAAACCAAGCTTAGTTATTTTGGTCGTGTGGGGAACTGTTTCCTAATATTGTTCACCTTCTTCCATGCAACTTTATTAGTTGACTTTCAATTTCTTAAATGGAATTTTCTTCCCCAAAATCTCATCATTTTGCCCTTTTATAATTTATTTTGATACTTTATAGAAAATAAATACAGTTAATATATATAAATAATATTAAAGTAAGAAAATATCCTTGTACTATGCCCACAAACAAAATTTTAGGTTGTTTTGAAGAAATTTTTCTTGTGTTGATTGATGTGCTAATTTTAATTTGATTTGTACTATGCAAAGATTAAAGAATATAAAAATTACTACCATGAGGAGTATGAAACAAAAACAACCTAAAATAACGTCAAATTGAAACAGAGTCATATGATTGAGAATATAGAAGGATCTGATCTTATACTATTAGTGTTCTCACCAAAACTAATGTTACAGGTCGCCTGTTGTGATTATTGGCTTGTATCATCCAAGCAATGTTTAATTTTCTTCCAGTAATTTTGACAGATCATAAAAATGAAATTAAAGAGCGACACGCACATGCAACCTTCTTAAAATGCACAAAACAACATATTGAGCAGAATGTATACGTAGGGTAAAATAGCGATCGGTTCCTCCATATAGATGGTGATGGCTCAAATGAATCCATGAACTCCAAATCCAACATACGGAACTAAAATTTGTCATCCTTTCCCCATCAACAAGTAAAGTCCAAGAACCCCAACTTCTTTTGGTTGCAACAGTCCAAAGAACCACCCTGTAATATTTACTCTTGTCTAAGTGCGATTAACCACCTTTAATTAACAGTTAAAGCACGGTTTCGAATATAATAAAGATGGCGCGTGAAGCTCAAAAAAAAAAAAAAAAAAAAAGAGGTTCAACGCGCTCGTGCTTTCCTTTGCTTTATCCAACAGCCCCAATCGTCACCGTCAGTCCAATTTTGCCGCATAGTCCCTCAAAATTATACTAATTTATTATTCCCACCCGTTTTCTTTTAATGCGAAAGCAATAAAACCAGGACACGACACGTACACAAATCTCGGGGGACACCATAGGCGCTTAAATAATAAATAAATAACCGAATAAAATAAAACTAAAAAGAAATTAAAATTGAAATAAAAAGAGAACAGAAGGACAGCTGGGGGAAAGAAGAAGAAGAAGAAGAAGGAGAGCTCTGTTTTCCCTCTTTCTCTGTGGGTTTGTTTTCAGCTGCTCTCTCATTTCTATTCCTGGTTCATTCAAGTTTTCATCTTTTTCAATTCTCTCGAGAAAATTCCGGTTATTTTCTCGGGAATCTCTCCTAACGGCTTTTCCCTCCGCCGTGAAATTCCGTTTCCGTTTTCTATATACCTCCTCTGTTTCCGGTTAGATTCTCTTCGCCTGAATCGGAACACGCCGATTTTGATTCCAAAGGTTAATTTTTTTTTCTCTCTCTCCTTGATTAAATAAATTTTGTTTGTTTTCGTTGGTTTCGGAATCGAGTGATTCGAAATCCAAATGCAATATTGTGAGCGATGAATTTCCCAAGTTTCTGGAGTGGTGCGTTTTGGTGGCGGATTTTGAAGCGCGTGATCCGAGCTTAGGGCTACCGGCATTGGCGAGATTCAATGCGTGTTGAGGGAGAAGAAGGAGAAGCGTTTAGGTTGATGAAGGTTGAGACGCTGTAATGGCGTCACTGTTTCTCCTTCGTGAGCTGGAACGGGGTTTCGGGGTTTTTCGGCTATTTAGGTTGATTAGAGGGACTGAGTGGACATGTGTTTAGGGACTGGTTTTGGAAATTTTTTACTCGAACAGAGTTTTTGGTTGGGGAACAGGGAGAGTCGAATCTGTGGAAGGTGGTGATTTGGAGATGATGATGAGAATGAATCTAGGGATTGATGGTGAGGAATCGGGGTCTGTGTTTTTCGGATTATTTAGGGGAAACTTTACCTGCTTCAGATCTATCTGCAAGAATAAGTGATTTACTTTTGAGGTTTAATTAGTGATTTATGATGAAGGAGTTAAGTCTGGGGACATTTTGGTGTGTGAATTCAATGCGATTGTTTCCTTTTCGTTTCGTTTCGCCAAATGCAGCAAACAGGGTTCAGAAACGCATATAGCATTTGGTGGATTTGGATTTAGGTTTTGTGGTTTTTAGTCCAGCTTTGGATTGTGGGGGAGTGGATTTGGGGGTTTTCGATTTTAATTTTTCAAGCTATTGTGTTATATTTTATTTTTCTGTCCTACTAAGTAATAAAGTCTGTTACTTCACTTTACTTCTTTTCTTTGTAATGAAGATGGAACTATGTTTAAATGTGAATCCTAACTCAGCTGCTTACATTTCTGACAGTACATGGTGACATGCGTATTCTAGAGTTTGCTGTGGGTTTGCCTTCTGTGACTGAAATTTTCGGGTCAAAATATTCAACTAATCTTCCTCTGCCGCTGGATTAAGATGTCAGGTATGGTTTCTGGTTCACAAGATGTATCTTTTTTTGAAGAAAAGTTGATTGTATTCGGGGCTGTATCTGTTAGAAAAGTTGTGTAGAAGTTTCAGACAATTATGCATTTTGTGGTGTTGAGGCTAATTTATGTTACCAAGTATGTAATTTGGTACATTTTTTCATTGAAGGCCTAGAAGGGTGGGGAGCGCAAGATGAAATTAGAGATAGAAGATCAGATTTTGAGAATTCTGAAGAAGAGAGAAGACGTTCAAGAATTTGCAACCTCAGGAAGAAGGCGATAAATGCTTCAAGTAAGTTCACCCATTCTCTTAAGAAAAGAGGAAAAAGAAAAATCGACTATAGGGTTCCATCGGTTTCTATAGAAGATGTACGGGATGCAGCAGAGGAGATTGCTGTCCAAGAATTGCGTCAAAGACTGCTTGACAGGGACTTGTTGCCTGCTAGGCATGATGACTACCATACTTTGTTGAGGTAAGTTGAATCTCTTAGTGAACATGGTGCCGGCCCAGATAGACCTTTTAACTTCATTTTCAAATTCAGATATGTTGATTATATAGCTTAATGTTATCCTCTTCCCTCCTGATGTAGATTTTTGAAAGCTAGAGACCTTAATATTGAAAAAACAATTCAATTATGGGAAGAAATGCTTAAATGGAGAAAAGAATTCGGGACAGACACCATTTTGGAGGTAATGAGGATAATTTATGTTACTAATGATTTAGCTGTAGATATATTATGTATTAGACTTCAAGTTTTTGGTCCGCTAGGAAAGATGAATTGTCTAATTGTACTACTGAACTAAGACCTTGAAATCGAATGTCATCTTTGGCAGATAATTAGTTAACATCTTATGGTTGGAATGTGGTAGTATGTTCAAAGGATACGTTGTCTGTTTTTTATTTAATTATTTGTTCCTGTCTTTGGTCAGCTCTAACTTATTATCATTTTAATCAACATGAAGGATTTTGAATTTGGAGAGCTCGATGAAGTATTGCAATATTACCCTCAAGGGTACCATGGTGTTGATAAAGAAGGGAGGCCTGTTTACATAGAGAGACTGGGAAGAGCCCATCCAAGTAGGCTTATGCAAATAACCAGCATAGAGCGATACCTAAAGTACCATGTCCAAGAATTTGAGAGGGCTTTACAGGAAAAATTCCCTGCTTGTTCAATTGCTGCAAAGAGACAGATATGTTCTACAACAACTATACTGGATGTGCAAGGCTTGGTATGCTGACACCTACATCTTAGTAATTTCTTTTTTCTCCAAGTTTGTATTGTCTTTAGCTGTGATTGCTGCTTGCAAAATTTGAACCGGTAAATTGATGTTCATCTGAATTTCAGGGCATGAAAAATTTCACGCGCACTGCTGCAAATCTCCTGGCTTCCATGACAAAGATAGACACCAATTACTATCCTGAGGTAACTCTATTAGACGACTATTAGTTTTTTCGTTTTCGGTCATAAAATATTTATACTTGTTTATGAGTGATATAATTATCTAACTGTTGAGCAATATGCAGACATTACACCGGATGTACATTGTGAATGCTGGTCCAGGCTTTAAGAAGATGCTTTGGCCGGCCGCACAGAAATTTCTTGATGTAAAGACGATTGCTAAAATACAGGTAAAGGTTATTGCTCCGGGCCTGTAGTATCTCAATTTCTTCCTCCTTCCGCCTTGAATATGGTACTAATTATCTGAATATCCAGGTGCTGGAACCCAAATCCTTATGTAAATTACTGGAGGTGATTGATTCAAGGTATGTTTACCTTATACTCTGCAATTTTCTTTTGGCAGTGCCTGTCATCTCACCGTTACATATATCTCCTTTCAGTCAGTTGCCAGACTTCCTGGGTGGATCATGTACATGCTCCGCCGAAGGAGGCTGTCTCAAGTCTAGTAAAGGTCCATGGAATGATATCGAGATAATGAAGGTATTCCTTATCTTACCTGTCTATTAGATACACTTTTTATGCTTGTTTCAGGTTTGAATATATTTATTGAACTGTTTAGTAAAAATTAATCTGAGTTTTTCATGTGTATTTGTAGCTTCTGCATAATGCTGAAGCAACATTTGTGAGGGAAGTAACCAGGGTGTCGAACAACCAGCAGATATTTGACTCGTATGTTCAGATACGGCCACTGAAGGTTAGTTGAAAATTATTATCTGTAGTTTTGACCTGGCGATAGTTAGATGAAGCTGATGGATATAATTTCCTTTTATTTTCACTTATTACTCAGGCATCAATCGCCAAATCAGGGTCAGATATTGATGATCCTTGTTCATCACTAGGACGAAGGACTTCTACACTTCCTGCTTTGGCTGCAGTAGATGAAGAAGTGAGTTTTAAACTTCGGATTCTCAATATTGTGTGGTTCTATACTTCTATATATGTACCATATGTGGGTTTATGTATTGATTAATCTATTTTTATATACGTCAAGGCATCAGACCAAGGTGCTTACTACACTTGTGACGATCATTTTCCTCCGGTTGATAAATCCATCACAACTAATCTGGGACATGATCAGGATCAATCACTTGATTGTCGTATGAACAATGGTTCTCGTGAGGCAACATTAAATTCAGAAGGTACTTGTTCTTATAATCTTATTTGGCAACCAATTTTTCCATCTTCTAGTGTGTGTGTGTGTGTGTATTAGGGCTCTTTGCATAGTTGTATATACTTTTCCATCTTCGATGTCAACCTACCTTTTGGCTCATTTCCCAAATTCATGGCTATTTTCAGATAGTTCAGTCAGCCATCAACTTGACACTGTTAAGGATAAAATTGAGAAGAGAAATTTCCCTCGTGTGGCGAGATTGATGATATCTTTCCTGGTCAGGCTAATACCATTTTCTCATATTTTAAATTGGAATTTTGGAAAAGGCAGAACAACAATGTTTACCCATCTAATTTGGGGGAAAGCATCTCGGATACTAATTCACCGGCACCTGAAGCTGTGGAAGAAGACTGTGTCCTTCCATGTTTGCAGCGTCTTCAACAACTAGAAAAAATATACGAGGAACTCAGCAACAAGCCTGCTACCATTCCTTTAGAAAAGGATCGAATGCTTATGGAATCATTGGACAGGATTAAGTCCGTTGAATATGATCTTGAGCAAACAAAAAGAGTATGCTATGTTTGACTGCTTTTAATAATTTTTTTCAAACCTTTAGTTGGATGTATGAAATTACTTTTTCATGTTACAGGTGTTGCATTCTGCAGTGTAAAGCAAGTTGAGATTGCTAATTTGCTGGAGAATCTAGACGAGTCCAGATTTCATGTAAGTTTTTCTTCAGCAAAACCTTTTTCTTATCGTCATTTTCAAACCAAAATATGCATACACAGTTACACACAGCGAATATTTCACATTATAGAGTTTTAGCATTGTTAAGCCGAAATCTGAGATATGGATCTATTCTATGCAGCGAAAGCGACTGTTCTGTTGAATAGGTAATCTTAGTGGATCGAGTAAAGAAGTATGATGATGCAGCTACAGCAATATACAGACTGGGAAGAGACACTTGGAATTTAGAATACAGTTTCTTTTTGCCCACCCCACTTTTTATTTTTCTTTTTTATTATTTTTTTCTTAAACCGGGCTGTAACCTTTTGCTGCTTTTGGAACAGAAGAGTGCAGAGATGAAAAGAGAAAAAAAAAAGAATGAATGAAACTTTGTACAATGCGGCATCACTTTGTTTCAGAGAAATATTACTAGGTCTTCTAACTCTCTCTTTAGAACAGATCCAGTGCCATGTACATAAAGAAAATTACAATGTAACAGAGGTTCAAAGTATCTTTAAGGCTAACCACACTAATTTAATTTATACTTGCATTACCTATTATCAAATGATGCTAGAGTTGCAAGATTAAGAAGATTTGGTCATACTTGCATTGGTTACAACAAAAATCAGAACAATTGTTCATAGTCGAACAATAAGTGAGAAGAATCCTAGTTCTAAAAGTTGAGCTACACGCAATTGCTTTATGATCAAGGGTGACAAAATTTTTGATCCCTCAAGGAACGGTGACTAAATTCTTGTTCACTTGATGAGAGTAAACACTGTTGGAGCTTAAAACTTATTGATGAAGTGTCGTTTGAGGGCAAGTTTTGGTAAATCTATGCTACGGGGGACCATCTTTGATCATGAACAATTCAACATCGTTAGTTTATAATTTTTGTTCGTGGTGACAGCAGGATTTAGTTGGAATGGTTGAGCTAACGCGTAATTCCCATTAAGATGGTGACCCAACCATCTCAACTGAAATGGTTAAATTGCCACTTATACGTGCAACAATGGGAAGGAAATGCTTAAATTGCTTTTATATTAAGACAATGTATAGGAAAAGTAATGGAGATTTGGATTTCTCCCATGAATGAGGTAGCCCCAATTTCTTGTGTCAAGCTACTTTACTCTCTTAGACTTATAATCACAATTCTGAAGAAATAAAAAAACAAAAAACACAATTTGTTAACTGATTCCTTAAATATGATATAAACTATTAAATTAAACATCGCATGGATCCATTGTCATCTATCTAATTTCTTGTAACGTGTCACCCATTTAAGGGAGCAATATCATCATTTTAAGTCACTCGCTCATAAAATCAGTTTACATTTAGTGATGGTTACTCTTCTTATTCACATTAAATAAATCAGAATGATGTGAGATAGCTGATAGCCTGCTATGTGCCATCGACATTAAAGGTTGTTCTCATTTTGATTCAAAGAACTAGAACGATGATATTGCTCCAAATGAGTGGCAAGTGAAGAGCATTCGGAAGTAAAATGTTGATAATTTATTTCTAGTTCACGATGTTAATTTCATCAACTGTCAATTTTGTGTATAAATTTACAGTTAGAATCAAGTTCAAGAGAATTTTGATAGATGTTAATTTTATTCATATCACTTGAATAATAGAAGAAACATCAATCACACCGATTATCAGTCTTTTCAATTTATTATTATTATTTTTCCTAATAATTTTAATAGACTAATCCGACATTGGTTGATGAGGCCTCACCGAAGCTCACAATCTACAGTGAAATGCCAAAATACAGAAAACAACTAATTAGAAACCACCATTAACTTTAGAAAAGGAAGAAAAAAAACCACAATTAACTTATTAGGCTTAGATCTTCCTAGCTTTCTGCTAGTCCAAAAACAACATTATACAAAAACAAAAACAATAAAAAAAGGTCAAAAAATAGATTGAAGATTAACGCGGTTAACCATATCCTGCTGTACTCCATTTTCAGTCTAAGCATGACTCTCTTCCTTCAGGTGTGTTAGGTACTAATAGTTGCCACCATTTCTTCCTTTTTCATTTTAAGCCTGTGTATGTGTATTTAAAGCACCAACCCTTTTTTCTATCTATTTTCTGGTTTTCTCTCCAGAAAAAAAAAAAAGGAATATAAGAAAGTCAGGGACACAAGCTAGAGGCAAAAAGTGACAAGCTTGATCTCTGTCTTGGGTTTCTTTCTGTGCTGTCCAAGAACCCAGAAAGCATGGTGTTGAATCAGAGCTTCAGCTTCTGTTTTGCTGCTCTCTTCTTCTTCTTCATTTTGTTGGGTCTCCCTGCTTCTTCTTCATCTTCTCCCACTTTCATTTCAGGTATTGTATTGCTCAATTGAGCTGACTGTTTCTGTATGTTTAGTTGGATTGGATTCAGATAAGCTTAGATTTATCAAAGCTCTGAACTTTTTCATGTTTTTGTGTGCAAGTGCAGATGGTATCTTTGAATCTCAGGTTTCTATTGGCCGGAACCTACTGCAGGCCAAGAAAGGTTCATTTCCTTCATACCTTTTTGTGTTGTTTATAGATCATAAAGTTTGGTTCTTTAATCGAAATGTAGTGCTGCAAGGTGTAAAGTTAATGTTTCCTGTTTTCAATTTTAGTGTATTACTGTATTGGACAATGAAGTATATGTTGAAGTTTTCACTAGTGATCTGTTATTGGAGAGTTGGTTTTGGAATTTGGATGGTCAACTTAGTAATCAAGTATTTGTCTGTGCCGATGTTTCAGTTTCTGGTAGTGAAAATGAAATTGGGGATCTTGCCCAGAATTCTACTATGTTTGCAAATGGTTTATGGGTTGATCATATATCTGCGTACATGGGCTGTAATGGACTTACCAAGGTTTACTTTAGTTTTAACTTGGGTGTTGGAAAAAGAAAGTAAGGGATCTTGGAATCAGGCTTTATTTTGAAGCCAAGCAATTGGGGCAGATTTTAGCAACTTGATTATGCTGTATAGTCTCACCTTGCATCTATGGATACCATTTGAGTTGCCCATATTCCATGTGATTATTGAGAATTGGGGATGCTAGTCTTCTAGTGTTTTGGCAATTATAGTACGAGGAGCTTATCTTTTGGTCCTTTGAGAAAGATGGAACGCTAGAACTAGAAGCAAGCATGTTGGGGATCATAGATGGCATAGCGAAAGATAGAACTGAATAGAGGATAACATCCATGATTCAATTAGGTTCTTTTTTTGGTTCTGGAACTAGAAGCAAACCTTATATTGTTTCATCCTAGGCTCTTTCTTTGGTTCTGGGTTGCATAAAACTCAATCTTATCTGCATCTTCTTTTTGGACATCTTAACAGAGGGTAGTTGGTTTGATGAGATTATTTCATCTGCAGGTTGTCCAGTAAACTTTGAGTTTTTGAACTACTCCATCATCACAAACCAATGCAAAGGACCACGATACCCTGCTGACAAGTGTTGTGCTTCATTCAAGGAATTGGCTTGCCCTTATACAGATGTATTGAACGACTTGACAAATGAATGTGCTTCTATTATGTTCAGCTACATCAACCTCTATGGAAACTACCCTCCTGGCCTTTTTGCCAACGAGTGCCGCGAGGGGAAATTGGGTCTTGCATGCCCTGCATTACCGCCTTCAACTTTGGCTGATGATGTAAACGGGGTTCATACCACCTCCTCTCCATCTCCATTGCTAATGCTCACAGCTGGTTTCCTATTGTTGCTGTTCCGGTTACTTTGAATCGCCAGACTATTTTCCACGGATATAGTATACTCTCAAAACTTGTGAGGGAGTGACAATTTTTTCATTCATCTCTGTTTTCATCCATATTGTGGTAGGCATCCTTGTTAATTACCGAGTTACTGAGGTTAAACATCTGTGATTTGTAATATTTAAGCACCCTTTTGTGGAATACCTTGACAGCTACTATATGCTGCAAAATTGTTTAATGCCAAAGAGTGAACCTTATACGCGTTAAAAGATCAAATTTGCAAGTTGTTCATTTACAATTTATGTGTCAAAATGAGCTGGAGTTGTGTGCTGTGGGCCCCTGATGCAATTATCTTCATATCATATGTTGCTTTGGACTTTTGTTTTTCTGGCTCTAGATAATTGAGGCAATGAGGCCACCACTAACTAGGGACCAAAATGAAAAACTTCAGCAGAATCATATCACTTTCTTCCAACAGGCCATAGCTGTTCCATTTGGAGACTTCACATGGCTGCTGTTGCTCCTCCATCACTTCCCAACCAGAACAAATTACCATCCTTCTCGTCGAGAATTCTAGCTGGAATGCCGGCCCCCGTCGTTTTGCTTCAAATGTGCAGCAACTTTCAAGAAGTAAGACAAGTTCATGCTCAATTGGTTGTATCAGGACTAATTGAGCGCCCTATAAATGGTGGGAGGCTTCTTCAGGCCTATGTCAGAGTGTCAAACTTTAACTATGCATTATCAACTTTTGATAGCATATCTAATCCTGATGTGTTTGCCTACAATACCATGATGAGAGGTTTAATACTGGGTAAGTCCCCTTATCATGCACTGAAGCTCTATAGTAGGCTTTTACTAGATGGTTTAAAACCAGACAATTACACCTACACCTTTGTTCTCAAAGCATGTTCCCAAGTGAATGCGCTCTTCGAAGGTAGAGAAGTGCATGGCCGGATAATTAAGGCCGGAATAGCACCAGATACTTACATTCATAGTTCACTGATAAACATGTACTCGAGTTCATCAGATGGTTTGGTCTGTGCAGAGCGAGTTTTAGCTGGCTTTTCCGAGGATAACACACTTGCTAAGAACTCCTTGATTTCGGGTTACCTCAGTCAGGGTCAGGTAGAAAGTGCTAGAAAAATGTTCGATAACCTGGTAGCAAAGGATGATGCATCTTGGAGTGCAATGGTAGCAGGGTACACAAAGAATTGTATGTATGCAGAGGCATTAGTCATCTTTCGAAAGATGTTGAGTTCTCAAGTTTCTCCAAATGAATCAGCACTTGTGAGCTCATTGTGTGCTTGTGCTAATTTGGGAGCACTAGACCAAGGCAAATGGATACATGCATACATTGATAGAATTGGGGCTAGGATTAGTGTCACTGTGGGTACTGCTCTTATAGACATGTATGCAAAGTGTGGCAGCATAGAAAATGCCTATGAAGTTTTCAGGAAGATGCCACAGAAAGACGTAGTTTCATGGGGAGCTATCATTTCTGGTTTCGCCATTCATGGGCGAGCTGCAAAATGTTTTGAATTGTTTGATGATATGGTTGCTGGTGGAATTCACCCAAATGAAGTAATTTTTGTAGGTATTTTATCGGCTTGTTCTCATGCCGGGTATGTTGAAACAGGATACAAGTACTTTGACCAAATGGTTTATCATTATGGGATAAAACCATCCATTGAACATTATGGATGCATGGTGGATCTTCTTGGTCGTGCAGGGCGGCTGGCAGAGGCAGAAGGGTTCATCATGTCAATGCCGGAACAGCCTAACTCGGTTATATGGGGTGCATTTCTTGGTGCTTGTAGAATGTACAGTGACGTGAGGAGAGGTAACCTTGCTTTCAAGCACTTGACTGATCTTGAACCAACGTCTGGTGACAGATACAAACTTGCAGGAATTATGTTTGCTAATGCTGGGGAAAAGGAAAATGCTACTAAAATTAGGACGATCATCACAGATAATGACTTGGAGACAACTCGTGGAGTAAGCTCAATTGAGATAGATGGTGTAGTCCACGAGTTTGTAGCAGGTACCATCAACCATAGCAGGCACAAAGAAATTTACAGAATGTGGGAGAGGGTTAATAGGTTATTAGAAATCCATGAGCTTGAAATTTGCATTCCATTCTAGCATACTTGTAATATAAGTCTGCATTTGATGCTTATTATCAGGTTGATAGTGTGCAATGAGCTTGGAAAAGTGCAAAACTGAGGAAAATAGCAAATCGACATTGAACCTACAAATATCTTGATACGATACCATACTTGGGCAAAGCCTCATCGTACGCTTTATCGTTCAGCTTTAATAGAGGCTTGCGTTATTTGCAATTTATTGGAAATATTAGTTACATCATAGATTGCTTGTTCTTGGACGATCAGTTCAAAAATAAAAGATGTATACAATATGGAAAACTCTTAAATGTCACCCTGTTCTTCTCTACAAAACCCCTTTCTGCTCGGTTGGCAGTTATAAGAATACGAACCTGGACTCCACATCACTTACAAGCCACGGAAGCGCCCAGAATCCCAGATAGATAAACCAGCTCAAGTATTCACCATTGTTTGACTTTTGACTTCTGCCGGAACTGCTTCTTTGTCATGCACCAAGGACCGGGGAAGGTGCTCAACTGTATTATTGCAGGTATATTAGATTAAATAGAATGCGATCAACACTAATACTTGCAACTCCAACCAACAAGATGAAAGCTAGAACTTGATATGTGATACTGTTCTAAAAGTGCATGAAAGACAAAATATGACCAGAAGGATAATACATTGATCTATAACCAACTCAACCAATGCATTCAAAACAAGCGTTTCTGCTAAGATACATGGGGATGGAAACACTTGCAATTTTGATGTTTGAAATGTATATGCAAATGCTTCTGTTGAGCTTACATTGCTGATTATTTTAGCCCCAAACCATGCAGTATCTGCACCAAATGGAGGGGGAATGACAGTGATTCCATTGGACACAGATGGAGGGAGAAGTCCATGTAATTCCTTCTCTAATCTTCCTGTATGAAATATGTCGAGATCAATATACTCACATGTAATATACCCACTTTACATTCCATAATTGACTGATACCTGCAAGTCCTGGTAAACATGCACTGCCTCCTGCCAAGACTACAGTCTTGAACCAAGAATCATTGCCTGTTAGTTCTGCCGAATGGCAATGGTCCATACAAAGAGCAACAGCCTGGTGCAAACCCATGGTACGCCTACCAAACATAAAATTAGAAAATTTATATAAAAATTTCCTGTGAAGTTCTGTATTCTAATAAACTAAGCGGTAAAATTTGAACAGAAAGCATGAGTAATAATTGGTGCTATATGCCGAAGAATTTTTTTTTTTTTTTGGGGGGGGGGTGTGGGTGGGGTGTGTTGGAAACAGAAAATAAGTAGCAGAACTTCCAGTAAAACATACTTACACTCCTGCAAGTTGTGGCTGGAATAAGATCTCTCCTGTTTGAAAGCGCTCTTTTGTAAGACGTTCTCCAAATGAGGCTTGTGTGTTTTTAGAAATTTCAGCTTCATAATCAGCAGCTACATAACATAGTTGCTGTTGGTGTTTAAACAACAACATTAGCCAACATCATACGGGTTTTTGAGAAACACTGAAACATGCAATTGAAACATATCTTCTTCTTGATTTATCATGATAAAATTATAGTTTGCAGTTCCAACACTTGCAAGGAAAGCATGGAGGATTATTGAACTTCTTCCCCTAAGACGATTATTGAACTTCTTCCCCTAAGACGCTCAACTCACCTCTACAGCAGTAGGTTTCCATATATAACATCAGGCAATTCGCCATACAAAAGAACAGACATAGAAATAGACACTGCTGTTATAAAGAACAATTGAATGCTAGTGGTGGCACTAGCAGTTTCTGAACAGTCTTATATGAGGATAAATATTGAATACAGCATGCACCACAAAAGGATAAAAACTTTACCTCTTTTATAGTCCGGATGGTGTACAGTGATTCAAAATTGATATTTTTCTGCTGCATCAGCTCCCTAAGGAACCCTGTAAGCTTTAATGCTCCCAACCCAATAACTTCTACACCCACCTTCCGCATAACTTTACCATTTAGAACTATGAACACAAAACAAAGTTCCAATCAGTTCCATCAACCAGAAACAAAGATAAAAGAAAACTACTGGAACTGAAAAGTTCAGTGCATGAAATTTCAGGGGAACATGTGAACAAATTAAAACAATAAGCATATGCCTTCAACAGATTTACAAGTCACACATGCCTTGGTCAGATTGCTAGGTAAAGATATATGAGAGGTAAACTAACTCAAAGGACTGAGCAATAATATGACATTTCTGAAATTAAAGAAAGCAAATCACATAGAATAATAAAAGAGGAATTATAGACAATTTTAGAATTTATTAACCCCAAAATCAGGAGGAAGATTAAATAAAACTTAGGAGGGCTTACTTGGAACAACAGAAGTGACCTGGAAGCCAATATTTACAACAATCCCAGAAGTTCTTCTTGCTGCATATAAAGCTAAACTTGCCTACAATTCAGAAGCAGAGAATAAAAAAAATAACAGAACGACACTAATCAAAGAATTACCTGGTCTCATTGTGCTTCAAAATTAATTAATGATTCAAATCCAGTTTGCAAATCTGAAACCAAGAGATCCAGATAGCGGGCAACGGGGAGAACTAACCTGATTAATTGCACAAACAGCCGGGACATTCATGTCAAACAATACTCTATATATGGAATCTTTGAGCTGTTGTCTCGATGCTTTGGCAGATTCAGTATCTGAATATAGGCACATGAAGTAGGTGAAAAGTGTAAGTAATGAAGGACGTAAGAATAAGAAGATCAGAATCATAACAACAAGAACTACTGCAAGCAAGAAAGATATCACTCTAGAGAATAACGAGATAGTAACTCACCATCATAATGACAGATTGGAATAGAAACAACCACAGGCTGCAAATATGGTTTCACCTGCATCCTATATACATAAGCACGTAAGAGCTCTATGTGCTACCAAAGATACAAGCCATTGACTCTTTGAGAGTCAGAGCCCACATGCAACATGATGATTAAGGTAGTCTAGTAGATTAGTAGTTCAGTCTTGCATGTACTCCTAATTGAAAATTTTAGTTCAAATCATTTTAAATGTGCTCACTTGTATTTCACTTGGCAAAATAGTCTACCTTAGATAAGAAAAAAAAAAAAGTACAATAAACTGACTGAAAGAGTATAGCACCGTTGTTTGACGAGAACATGTTAGTAAAATTTAAAATGATCGAAAGCATACCTGGTATAAATAGTACCAAAAAAGTGGTGTAGTCTGGAGTACATAGGAGACTCAACGTTACCAAATTCCTGTACATCACATCACTTTAGAAGAGACATGGCAAGAAAATTCCAATTTATTAAACTAAGAGTGAAGGAGGAGAGACTGAAACCTATGTGACAAGTATGTCTGTATTTTAGCCCAACAAATGGAAACTGTACGTATACAAAAGAACTTTCAACTATGAACAAACGCCTCACCAAAAAGGTTGCTGACCGCCCAGCTGGACAATCATCTTTACCCCAACCAAACTTGCAGTATCCAGAGCCACCTTCTCGACCAAATAAAAAATGAAGCATGCACCAAATATCATAAGCTTAATTACTAAATTGCTACATATATTAAGTAAAGACGTTAAGGACATTCACCATCGATGATAATTGCACCGCCTCTCTGACCATAAATAGACATCAAAGGCAGTTGAGGCAATGTTCTGCAACAAAAATTCCATTTTCAGATGTTAGCAAACAACACTCCAAAGTCCAACCAAAATCAAATGTACGACCACCAAACAAACAACGGAATTCATTTGAAAAGTAAGTGTTCCTAACTGAATTAACCAACGGACTTGGCCCTTTCCCCAAGTAACCAAAACTAGACAGGCAATAATAGTATTTAGCTTTTGGGAAATCGAGTTGAACATACTGAATATGGTAACCGGACCGCAAATGCGTATCGGAGAACAAGATGCTCTCCCAATGCAGCTCCTCCTGCTGAGTCTGCCAGAAGAAAATCCAGAGCTCATTGTCGGCCACCAGCGACCGCCACGCCTTGCACACCACGCGAAGCCTCGCCGCTCCCTTGGGCCCCACCAGCCTCACAATTTGCATCAGCAGCTCCGTCGGAATAGGATCGAACGCCCCTAGAAACGGCGCCGTCGCCGAAGAAGAACAAGAAGAAGAAGAGGAGGAGGTGGTGGAATTCTTGCGGGTGGAAACCGATTCCCAGACCTTTCTGAGCAGCGCGGCCATGGTCAGAACGGCGTGCCGTTATTTTTTTTTGGACGGACTTGGATACTGACGGAAGCTGGGAGAGTGGTTGGTGGTGGCGCCGAAGAGAGGAAGAGGAAGAGGAAGAAAGGAGGAATTGGATGACGTGGGTGGACTGTGGTTGCGCCACGTGACAGGCCTCGTGAAACTTGTGCTTGTATAGTAGCTCAGCTCTCCCTCCTCTCCTTTTAAAGAAGAAAGTGTTAACTAACTTGTCCTTATCCTCTGTTGTGGATATGATAACGTCCTATTATCAACCTAGCATAATTATCTTTTAGTTGTTGATGGATGTTTGTAATCTTAAGAGTTCTAATTGTACTACGTTTTGTATACAGCAGCATATGCAATAGAAAGAATTCATTCAGTTCCAGTAATTCTTCAAAAAGGAAGTTGCAATTTGTTGCGCTAAATGTGGGTTGAGGTCTCTAATAAAGTTTTGATGGGTGATGGAAAATCAAGTTTGAAAATATAGGATTGATATCGGTTGTGTCTATTTGTGTAGTGATATTTTGATTTATGTTGAAAGAGGCGGTGAATTTTTCATTTCACTTAGATTAAAAGAAAGAGAAATTGGTCTATACGGTACTTAAAATATTGCTCATTATCAATTTCGGTACCTCATTTTTTTAAAATATTATAAAAGTACATGAGGCTCTTACCCCAACCGAAGATAAGTACCTAGAGTCGTTAGCTCCGTTACGGAGGTTGCAAGTTGTCAAATTTTGAATGGTATTTTCGTCCCTTCATGTCTTAATCCATTATTATTATTATTATTTTTGCTAAATATATTTTTGTTTGTTCTTCTTCTTCCTTTCGGATCTTCATAGAAAAAAAAAAAATCATTCGGTATCTATTATAACAAAAGAATCTCGCTCTGCAGGCAATCTGTTTTACCTAATCTCACACGCCAAGTAAGCAATTGTGGTACGGTGTCACTAAGTACTTCCACATGGGCTCATAGAGATGCTCTCAATAACATAGACATTTATTCTAACAAATAGTAACACAACTAGATAACTATAACCAAGCCCAAGAGGCTAGTCTCAGGCCCAGGCCCACGGAAACCAAAGCAAGCAATAGCAGAAGCTATTCTGCCTTTGCCAATCATCACCACCTCGCCACGGTTTCCGGCGGAAGGCCCATCCAGAGTGGCATCAGCGCCACCTCCCAAATGCAGAACAAAAAACCAATCAGTGCCCGAACTGAGTGAAGAAAAAAGGAAATCGAAACCATAGTCAGCCAAAACAATGACTGATCCAAAGCCTCGATTCTTCGATCTCGACTCTAACTTGTCACCGCACAGCAGAAACCTCATTTTCAGCCGCCGCCACTAACAAAACTCGCACCTATTCCAAACGTCGCCATAGAAGATCACCCCGTTCTCCTCTTCTGTGCAATGACAACCTCTAAAACACCTGTTCCAAGCCTCAAGTCTGCTTCCCCTGCTTCACCCTAGGACCACGCTCGACGCCGACAGATTGCGCCTCTGCTAGAAACGATGAAAAGGATCAGATCCTTCGCTGCCGTTCTCTGTGTTCAACTAGCGTCGCTCTTTCGATATGATTTTTATGTCACATGATCTTAATAAAAATAATAATAGATTAAGCCTTGAAGGAACTATAATACTCTTCAAAAATTGCCAACTTGTAACCTCCGTAACGAAGCTAACGGCTCTAGGTGCCTATCTTCGGTCGGGGTAAGAACCTCATGTACCGTTATGATATTTTCAAAACGTGAGGTACCAAAATTTATAATGAGCAATAGTTCAGGTACAGTACGGACCAATTTCTCAAAAAGAAAAGAAAAGTGATAATAGGTTGGTTCAACTGAAGATTATTGGGATTGAGCAATTGGTTCGAATGAAAAATCAATACTAAAAACATCGCATTCTATAAATTTGATCATTTGTCATTGTTGGGATTGAGCTGAAGATCCTCACTTGAGCTAATGGTTATTAAAGTGAGTTATGATTATTAGTAGCATTTGTGGTCGATACAGATTCGATGAATATGTAAGACAACTCATACTTTCGGCTTGATCGACAAAAGTTCAATATACCAATGAATATTATTATCGTTGAAAGGTATTAAGTATTAACTTGCCAATATTTTGTGGTTAATTTGGACACAATATACTATGAGTTGCAAAGGGGCTTATTATTTGGTAGGGAGGTTCTATTCATATCTCTTAAATTTGTATTTGGACCTTCCATTCTAAAATTTACACAAAACTTCCAATCTTGCGTTTTTTTGTATAGAAAATTACTCATAAGTGTTATTTTGGAACTTTAATTAGTCATAAGGCCACCTAACTTTTCTTGTACACATAAGGTCACTTGTATCTTCAAATTATTTCATCCCTGACGATTTTGCCCTTCCACCTAATAAATCCAACCTGCATCGAGCCACATATCAATCAATCACTCTCTCTCTCTCTCTCTCTCTCTCTCTCTCTCTCTATCTCTCTTAATTCTTTCGAATCCAATTGGACCAACCATGGCATGGTAAAGGTCCACTATGCCCCCCAACATGGGCCTTAAGGGTTATCTATGTGGTTCCGTTCCAAAATGGGTCACAAGCTCGCGTGAATATAAATACTTAATCCCTCCATTACATAGATAAGAAATTTTATTTTTGCTCAAAAGCCGATTTTCATCGCTGAACGCCTGAACCCGACCCACTCTTCTTTATCTTTGTGAGTCTTTGACCCATCAAAATGGCACAAAACGCCATAGATGAAGTGACGAAGAAAGCTCTAAAGCTCAAGGTTGGAAGACTTCTGAGCTGCATCAACAAGGTGCACAACGCCGAGAGTCTTTTCCGTGCGTCCTATTCCATCAAGATTCAAGAGCTCCATTCCGACGTTGAGGAAACTCATACCAGTAATCGTTTGAAACATTGTTGTAAAATCCTCTCCCATCATTTCAAAGATCTGCTCCAGTTTGTCCTCGGTGCCTTTGGTATCACTAATGTGAGGCTCATAGTTCCACAATTCGACTTAGATTTGGAGACTCAAGAGTATTTCACCTCATGTATCATGGCTGAGTGCGATGTTGTCGCTCCAAATCCAAACGCCGTCGTTGGTGCCACTGCCGCTCAAACTTCGGTCGTCGCGCCAAAAGTAGCAGTAACTCAAGTTATGTACAACTGCACAGTTTGCACTGAAGTTAAGAAAGGTGCTTAAGAAGAAATCAATCGAGCAAATTAAAATCAATGATATTAAAAGAGTTTTTCTTTTCTCCTACAAAAAAAAAACTCACTATGTTTTTGTCTCAAAACTCTCTCTTTTTATATCTACCTTTATTAATTTTATTAGCTCAGCTTATTAGTGAAGGCACCTGTAAGCAAATGGACCATTCAAACAACAATTTTAAAGATTGAGTCCTCTATCAATTTAACATTCAACCACTTACCAATGTCCTTTCCAGAGAAATGCTCGATGCCAAAGATTAAGGCACTCATTCCACAGATCAACACAACAAGATCAACCACTGTGTTCAGCTTCTCCATTCGTGCTTTGAACCAGGTTGCAAGAGAATCGGCCCCGGCCTCGGCGTTTGGAGTGACGGCTGGCGCGATCACTGAGGAGGTTTGAGCCACCGATGAGGTTGGAGCGGCGGCGGCGGAAAAGGCACTAGAGGCGGCGGAGGAACCAGAGGCGACGGAGGCACCAGCGGTTGCAGCGGCGTTTGGATCGCACTCGATCCATGATGCAAAAAACTCGAGCGTCTCAAAATCCAAGTCGGATTGTGGAATTTTGAGCGCCACATTGGAGATTCCAAAGACATCAAGGACATAATGGAGGAGATCTTTGAAGTTTTCCGTGAGGATTTTACGAGAATGATCTAGACGATCGCTGGTGTGAGCTTCCAAAGCCTCGGATCGGAGCTCCTCAATCTTGATCAAATTAGAGGCACGGAGAAGACTCTCTGCGTTGTGCATCTTGTTGATGTAGCGAAGAAGTCCTCCAGTTTCGCGCCATTTTGATGGGTCAACACTCGAAGAAGATGAAGAAGATTGGGTCGAGTGTGATGAAATGGGCTTGCGCAAAAGTGAGATTTGTTTATCAATGCAAATGGACGGATCAGGTATTTATAGTCACGCGGGCTTGTCCCTTTTTTTTTTTGGAACGGAACCAAATCGAGAGCCCTTAAGGCCCATGTTGGGGGGCACAGTGGGCCCAACACTTGGTCCAAATTGATTCAAAGTAGTATTCTTTTCTAATGAAAAAAAAAGAAGTAATTTATTAAAGTTTGATTTGAGTTGTGTGAGATTGGGTGGGGTTAGCGCATGCATGTATTTTGGTGTGCCCTCAAGTGATGATTTTTGGCCCTTCCTCAGTTCCTTGCAGGACTGAAAGAGAAGTTCTCAAATGTGGAATCTGTGTGCAGGAGAGTATGACCTACTGAAATTATTATTTCCTCCAGAGATTATGAACAATTTAAAGCAACAAGAGAAGCTATGGATAATGTAATGATGCGTTAAAAGATGAAATGATCACTGCTATTGGGGTCTACGACATAGGAGCAGACATCGAAAAAACAATCATGGTGGAATATGTAGAAGCCCAAAAAGAAATTGATATGGCAACATCTCTGAAGATATATATCATGCATCCCCCTCATCCATCTTAGAGTAAGTTCACCCGTTGGGTCACCAGGTCAGGGTCACCAGGTCACCAGGGTAGGACACTATTCACTGCCACTGGACCTCTGTTTCCACCCGTTGGGGTCAGGGTCACCAGTCAATTACTGTTCATCGAATATTTTATTAATTTTTTTAGTGTAAATAAGAAATGTATGATGTAAATAAATACTATTGATGAACATTTTGGAAATCCAACCAAAGAAAATTTTATGGGTAAAAAAATGATATATTCACTGACGACTCAATTCCGACGACTTTTTTATTTTTATTTTTTTTATTTTTTTATAACTCCACCGACACTTTTATCACATATACACCACCGACAATTTATTTATAGGAAATTTTGGTTATATTTTTTTTGTTACCGTTGTAATCTAACAGTTACTAATTAATTACAATATATATATATATATATATATATTTTAACCTTATCTAACTCCTTAATCATTCACCATTAGATCTCATTCATAATTAAAACCAATGGTCCAGATTTGTGGACAGTGGGCTTCACATTTTCAAGGCTTCCAATGGCTACATACCACGTCACCCACCCACATGCCACAACTTGACTTTTCCCCACTCCCACGCGCAGTAACCTTGTCTCCACTAGAAGACAAGCAACTTGCATGCACTCCACCCTCCAGGCGCGTCTCCCTTCAACTCCTCTTTTTGGGCCAGCGTGGCAGCCTGGGTCACGGCCTCAGTCACCATGGTGCCCGAGATGGTGCCTTGGGCCTCCCACTGTGGTCTTGCCCCAGATCCGGTGGAAAGATGAACAGTGGAAAATCCTTGCCCCCAAGCCTCCTTTTGACGTGGTGCCCGGGCATAAGGTTGCCCGATGAACTTGCTCTTACAGTCTTACACTCTAACCATCCAAATGTAGGCTAGAATCTTTAAGTGACTCGACCACGGAATGTACTCTGGCTCGGGCATAATAAGACAAAAACGTAAATATGAAAAAATCAGTTCTGCATTACAAACATAAATTCTTTTCTAATGAAAGGAAAAAAACGTAAATTATGAGGTTTCTTAGAGTTTGATTGTTTTGAGTTGTGTGAGATTGGGTGGGGTTAGCATGCGTGTATTGAGTTGTGTGAGATTGAGGAGTCTAATAATAAATAACCGATGTTAGAACTATTTCCGTTGGTTTTAAGTTCATAAGTGCCTGTTCATATTCACTAAGTGAGTTGTTTTGCACTTGGCTCTCAGGAGTTAAAACATGCAGTTGTTTAATTATCTCAATTTGAAGGTTTTATTGTGTCAACAAATATTTGTTTTTGTTTTTTTTGGACGTGTTTGTTGATTATGTGTCGCTCTATTCACAATTTAATTTTTTGAAAACACGAATTCTTGGTTGGAGCGCAAGCCCTCCGCTGCAGTTTGGTTTTAGTTAACCTAAAATGAAGCATAATTTCCATTGAAGCCTATTCACCTTCTTTCTAGGCTTGAATTAATATCGATCCTAGTAATTTCACGGTTTCAAAGAATCCACCCAACGCAATGTCTCCTCTATAATGAGGTTTGGATACGATGGGTATATCCGTATATGTAACTAGTTTTCTGCATATAGAGTTATTTTTTGGACTTGTATTTGCTAGTGTCATAATTCACTGGAGTTCTGCAGCAACTTTCAAGATACACTTCCAATGCTAGAGGCCACCATAACAAAATAAAAGTTCACAAAAGATTCACACACACACACGCATATTCGAAAACCAATTCACACATGAATAGAAATGACTACTAAAAAAGCTAAATCAATAACATCCACCTCATGCACATTTGTATACAATTAGCTCTCTTGAATAGTTGCGTAATAACATTGGATACACTCGTTTGTATGTAAGAATTTCTCGTCAACGGCAATAAAAGTTGGGTCGTCCTCATTGTAGACCAAAGTTGAGACTTGAGATAGGAAAGTCCCTAGCATAATATAGCTACTTCTGACTCTAAATTTCCAGTATAACAAAAGGTGAGTTCTGATGGTTTTCTTTTTCTTCTTCTTTGCTTATATATATATATATATATATATATATATTCATACAGTACCTGATAGTTATGGTTACGCTTATGGTTCTTTTCTGAGAATTTGATTTTTGTTATCTGCTTGATGTTATTGTCCAATGATTGAAACAATTTTGGCAATCAAGTTGGTCCAATCATGTGAAACCATGAATTGTATATGAATGTTTTATGTGCTGGTGAGAAATTGCAGAAGATTGCTCAACTCAGAAGGTAAATATGTGTGGTCTAGGGAAGAAATGAAAGTAAATAAAAAAAGTTGTTGTCGGGTCTTTGTCAAGTTGCCTCCATCAAAGTCTCAATCTTTGGATTTAAGAAACAACTCAGCTATTCTTGTTCTGGATTCCTTTGAGCTACCTTTGATGGTGTCATGATGTGTGCTTTTGGTAACTCGTTGACTCGTGTATTATAAATTTATAATGAAGGTAAAATGCACATTATACATAAAGTACTTTTTAGTGATTTGTGAATTGCAGTCAAGTCCACAAGCTGATGATTACTGATATGTATCTCATAAATTATGTTTTGGTTATTTATGAGTGAAATTCTATTCTTATTATTTTATGGATAGCTGTTATGATAGCTGTTCATACCTTTTCACACCTCGTAGGTTGATTTGTTTCTTTGCTGATTGTTATGTAACTGACTTAAATACTTTTCGTGCTAGTTGTGGCATTGTTGATGAAATGGAAGGTGTTCATGATGATGTGGGTGGCGAACTTCGTGATAGAGAATTGGCTAGCTTGGAGTCTGATGTGCAAGTATTTTGGGCTGTTCACCATTCAACACATGATTTCCATTTGTCACAAGGAAACCGGAGCATTAAGGAAACGAAGATAAAGGATCAAAGGATCGGATCTTGAAGAAAAGATTAGGCCAAATTAGGTCATTGATCTTGAGTTTAATATGTTTTGATTCCATATCTTTTTGATGCTCTTTGATTGATATGCATATCAGTCAATTTGATTCAAATCTGTTATGCATTAAAGAGGGATTTAAACTTGCATATCAAATTGAGATCTTGGTTAGGAAAGTTTCGATTGCTCATTCAAAAATTGTTTTAAAACCTTTCTATATGTTTCTTAATTATTGAAGAAAAGATTTGAAAGAGGGGGAGGGTTTTTCCCCTATAAAAGGTTTCTAAACGAAAGTTAGTGTGTGGTTTTTGATTACATAAAATTGCTCTAAATTGATTTATTAGAGTTGTTCATATCGTTTTTCTGAAATAAAAAACCCTCTTTATGTGTTTCATGTATTCCATTGCAAAATCCTTCATATTTATTCTCAAGATCGTGATTTAAATTGAGAGCAAGGAAGTTGAAGGTTGAGTATCTTGAATGTTGTATTAGGAGTTAGAACAGTTGTAAAACAAGTTAGCATGTGTTGCTAAGTGAGAGTGTTTGTTAAGAACAACACGACTTGTATTCTGTAAACCCTAGTGATTCATATTGGATTGCATTTTCGTGTTGGCTACGTCAAAAGCCACGCAGTGAAGTTTCCTCAGTGGAGAGGTTTACACTGCGTTAGCAAATCTTCGTGTTATGTGTCGCATTTCTTTTGAAATAAATTTCTATACATAACGGTACTTCAAACAATTGTTCCATCAGGTATTGACAATTGGCATCAGAGCGGGTTCTAGATTTTTCTAGTGATCCCGGAAAAGATGGAACATTCACGCGATAGAGCTGCTGGTGGATCTGTCAATAGTCCTCCATGGTTCGATGGTGGCTGTGAAAAGTATACTCAGTGGAAGATATACATGAAATCATATCTCTACGCTCAAGATGAACATGTGTGGAATATTGTGGAGAATGGATGGACTGTACCTGTGATAAAAGCAAAAGGAGAAGGCTCTTCCATTGTCACTCCCAAACCAAGAAAGGACTGGACTGAAGAAGAAGTTCGTGATCTGCAAGCAGACTTCAAAGCCAAAAACAGCATCTTCACAGCTCTATCCAAGCGAGAAAAATTGAGAATCAGTCATTGTGATACTGCCAAGCATGCATGGGATCTTCTACAAACTACATACGAGGGAAATAAAAAGGTACGTGCTCAGAAATTACAAGCCTTGATCTTTGAATTCGAGACAATGACCATGGGAGATGATGAAACAGTAGATGACTTTCATGGTAGAATTCTCAAAATCTCTGGTCAATGTCGTAGTCTTGGGGCACCCTTTGATGAAGACAAGATTGTCAAAAAGATACTCAGAGCGCTGCCAGAAAAATTTCATTCAAAAGTCACAAGCATAGAGGACTCATTTGATATTGATGAGTATCCACTCGATGAACTCATCGGAAATCTTAAAACTTATGAAATGAGATTGAAGCCTGAGAAGAAAAATAAAGGTGTGGCCTTCAAAGCTATCAAAGAAGAGGAAGAGGAGACCCTGGATCTTGCACTATTGACAAAGGAATTTAAAAAGTTCCTCAAAAACAAGAACTCATCCAGAAATCCCAACACACCCAAGAAAAATTCCTACAATGGCAGTAGCAGCAGTGATTACAGCAACAAGAATGGGAGAGCAAACTTCAAGGGAACTCATTCAGGCAAAACTAAGTGTTATGAGTGCGGTGGCTATGGTCATATTTCTACTGACTGTGGGAATAGGAAGCATGGAAATAGCAGCAACAAATCACTTCTCTCAACCTGGAGTGATGATGAGTCTCAGGAAGTTGAAAATGTTGCGTTTGTATCATCACTTCTACCTGGCTCTGATAGTGATGAAGCATTTTCTGATGATGAAACAAATATCCACTGCAGACAACTCTACAAAGCCTCAAAGGCAACTCTCCGCAAAAACTTGAGTTTGGAAAAAGAAGTTGAATTCCTGAGAAGCGAAAAAGAAAAATTAGAGAAACTTTTGGAGACATCACAATCTGCATGGGAACTGGAAAGAAGCAAACATGTAGGTGAACTAGCAGAATTGCAAGATGACCAGATATCTTCAACTTGGAAGAGTGAAAAGACAGAGTATCTCAACAGAATCAAAATACTAGATCTGGAAGTTAAAGGACAACAAGTATTGAACTTGGAATTATTAGCTAAAGTTGAGATCTTGCAAGATGAGTTACGATCAACTCAAGAAAAGTTCAACAAGTTCGATGTTAGCTCTAGTTCCATGTCCAAGTTGCTTGGATCAGGAAAAGCTCCTCATGACACTTCTGGATTAGGGTACAATGGAGAAAGTTCCAAGAGCACTAAGTTCGTAAGAGCATCGAGATCATCTGTTGAAAAGAAAGAAGCTTCCATGGATAATCAAGTCACAGTTATGAAGAAACGGAGGGAAGATCAACCACCACCAAACTATCAGGTAATGCTTGACCAAGAATCCACCACTGGTCGAAACAGGTACGCTAACTCTAGAACTTTCATTCCTACTTGTCATCACTGTGGTAAGATAGGACATATCAGACCTAGATGCAATGAAAGATTTTCAAACTCACAAGTTTCTCAAGAAAAGTGTACTGTTGAATCTCTAAAGTATGAGCTTGAAGAACAAAAGGAACTCATTAACAAACTAACTGAACTGTTCTCTAAGAAAGATCTTCAAACTGAAAGAAGAAAAGATGTCTGGACTAAGAAAACTGAATTTGATGCTACATGTCTCTTTGCACATGCTAATACAACTCATATTGAGGCAACCTGTTTAGTAGCCTTGACTGCTCTAGCTGAAAAGCGACGAGATGTTTGGTATGTTGACAGTGGCTGCTCTAGACACATGACTGGAGACAAAACCTGGTTCACTTCCTTTGAAGATGAACACACAACTGGATCCGTCACTTTTGGAGATGGACGGAAAGCAAATATACTAGCTCGAGGTACGATAAACACTCCATGTATACCTAATCTCAAAAATGTATTATTTGTCGAAGACTTAACTGCAAATCTGATTAGCGTAAGCCATTTGGCTGACGACTATGAAGATGTATGGTTTAACAAACAAAGATGTTTGGTCTTAAATCAGAAAGGAGAAGGTATCATGGGAGGTAAGAGATCTGTTGATAACTGTTATCATATTCAAGCTAATGAATCTTTCAGCTTGCAGCCCTGTTTGTCTGTAAAAACTACCGAGGAAACCCTTGAACTCTGGCACAAAAAGATGGGACATGTAAACTATCAAGACTTGCTGAAATTATCCTCCAAGCAATATGTCCGAGGCTTACCAAATTTAAAGGGCAAAACTGACAAGATATGTGGAGACTGCAAAATTGGAAAGCAAACCAAGGCTCCTCACAGGACGGTGAATTCTGCAACAACCACAACTGTCTTGGAACTCTTACACATGGATCTCATGGGACCAGCTCAATCTGAAAGCATTGGAGGTAAGAGCTACATGCTAGTAGTTGTAGATGATTTCTCAAGATACACCTGGGTAAATTTCTTAAAAGACAAGACGGAAACGTTTGAATCTTTTAAAAACCTGAGTCAAAAATTGATCATTGAAAAGAAGTCATCAAATACTAGCATAGTGAGGGTAAGATCGGATAATGGTACTGAATTTAAAAATGCCTATTTCTCTAACTATTTTCATGAGCTTGGTGTGTCTCATGAGTTCTCAGCTCCAATCACTCCACAGCAAAATGGCATTGTGGAAAGGAAAAATAGGGTATTGCTGGACATGGCTCGAGTAATGTTGCATGCTGCAGGCTTAAGCACAAACTTTTGGGCTGAGGCTATCAGTACTGCTTGTTATACTATAAACAGAGTATTCTTCAGACCAGGTACTGATCAAACAGCTTATGAGCTGTGGAAAGGTAAAAAGCCAAATGTTGGATACTTTCATATTTTTGGCAGCCCTTGCTACATTTTACGTGATAGAGAACATCTTGGAAAATTTGATGCTAGAAGTGACGATGGTGTTTTCTTGGGATATTCTCTGAACAGTAGAGCTTATAGGGTTTACAATAAAAGAACCCGAGTTGTTATGGAATCCATTAATGTTTCTATTAATGATCAATGTGTAAAACAGGAAGAATCATATGCAGATCCATCACCCTCCTCTATCACTCCACCACTAAATGCAGAAGCCTCATCTGATGAAGAGGAAGAGGAGATCTCCGACAACATTTTTGAACCAGCTCCCATCCAAAGGAAAGGATTCAAGCAAGTTCAAAAGGACCACTCATCTCAAGATATCATCGGAAGTCTGAAAGATGGACTGACAACAAGGAGAAAAGCTACAGCTCAGGTAAGTACCTCTGAGGTAAGTGAAGGAAATGTATTGCTATGTTTTATTACTGAAAATCTGCTAAGCATGAACATTATATCTCACTTTGGTTTTGTGTCTATTGTTGAACCAAAAAATATTAAGGCAGCTTTATTGGATGATAACTGGATTAGTGCTATGCAGGATGAGCTCAATCAATTTACTAGGAATGATGTGTGGTACTTGGTACCGCGACCTAGTAAATGCAATGTCATAGGAACTAAGTGGATTTTCAGAAACAAAAGTGATGAAAAAGGGAATGTGGTTAGAAACAAAGCTCGACTAGTAGCTCAAGGATACTCTCAAATTGAAGGTCTTGACTTTGACGAGACATTTGCTCCTGTGGCTAGATTAGAATCAGTTAGATTACTCCTCTCTATAGCTTGTCATCTTAGGTTCAAACTGTTTCAAATGGATGTCAAAACTGCTTTTCTAAATGGGAACCTTCAGGAAGAAGTTTATGTGGAACAGCCACCAGGTTTCCAAGATCCACATAACTCAGATCATGTCTACCGTCTCAAGAAGGCTCTGTATGGGCTAAAGCAGGCTCCCCGAGCCTGGTATGAGAGGCTCTCCACTCATCTTGTGGGAAAAGGGTATGCTAGAGGGTCTATTGATAAAACATTGTTTGTCAAACAAACCAAAAATGATATTATCATTGCCCAAGTGTATGTTGATGACATTGTCTTTGGTTCCTCTTCTAGATATCTTGTCAAAGAATTCCAATCTGTCATGGAAAGTGAGTTTGAAATGAGCATGTGTGGTGAACTAACTTTCTTTCTTGGACTGCAAGTAACGCAGATGGACACAGGTTTGTTTCTCTCTCAAACAAAATATGCTGAAAATCTGATCAAGAAATTTGGTCTTGAATCTAAGAAGACAGTGAGCAATCCCATGAGTACCACTATTAAGCTGAGCGAAGACCAGGATGGGAAATCAGTTGATCACACACTATATCGCAGCATGATAGGTAGTTTACTCTATCTCACTGCCAGCAGACCTGACATATCTTACAGTGTAGGAGTGTGCGCACGCTTTCAAGCTAATCCTAAAGAATCACACTTGGAAGCTGTCAAGAGAATCATTCGCTATATATCAGGTACAGTTGACTGTGGAATTTTCTATACCTTTGATACTAACGTGGAAATTGCAGGATATTCTGACGCTGACTGGGGAGGAAGCTTAAAGGATAGAAAAAGTACCTCCGGGGGATGTTTCTTCATTGGCAACAATCTGGTTGCCTGGCATAGCAAGAAACAAAATTGCATCTCTCTATCTACTGCAGAAGCTGAGTATGTTGCAACTGGAAGTTGTTGCACGCAAATGCTGTGGATGAAACAAATGCTTCATGATTATGGCATTCCTCAAGGTAAGTTATCTATCTTTTGTGACAACACCAGTGCTATCAACATCACCAAGAATCCTGTTCAACACTCTAGAACTAAGCACATTGATCTTCGATATCATTTTATTAGGGATTTGGTTGAACAAGACATACTTGAGTTAAGCTTTGTGCCCACTGAAAATAAACTTGCTGATTTGTTCACTAAGCCTCTTGACAATGCTAGGTTTGAGATGTTGAGAAATGCCCTAGGGATTTGTTCTAAGCATTAAGGCACAAGAATGACTGTCCACTATTGATCGAGGAAATTGTGATCCTAGTATCCTTTGACCACAGTCACTAGTGAAATGTCCATATTTCCAGCTATGTACCCCTTGTTGCCATGCCTTATTCTGGACAAATAAAATTGTGTACTCTTGGTTAGTCACTGTATCACGTAACCCTACTATGCACTTTCACTTATAGCCTATGTGGTGGCATGCTGTGTTTCCTGTCAAATGAGTTTCGGTGAAGTAGAAGAACTGCTTAAAATACTCAAATAATACATTCCCTCTTCTCAAAGTAATCAGGTCCTAGTTGTGGTGAACTTTCTAGGGTTTGTAAGAAACGAGAATGGATAACTATATCCCATCTCTCCGAGTAATCAGGCCTTAGTTGTGGTGAACTTTCTAAGGTTTGCAAGAAACGAGTTGGTGAGTGATTTTTGCACGTAAAATAAAATATTGCTGACAACTACTCGAGACTTTCTCCATGGAGCATCCTTGTTATGTTTAGTACCCTAAGAACATCTGTTCTGGGAGTTGCTGAGAAACTTCTTGTTACATGAGTTTGAATTGTCACAACCTAAAAGAGGTCCTTGACTCAAATTAAATCCGTGCTTGGGAAAAAATGTTCACCTACTTCACTACTTCTCTCTGTCACTAAACTCATTTCTAAGCCCCACATACTGGTTATTCTAAATTTTTCCTTTTTCACAACGTTATTCCCTACGGTCTGACTATGAGTACCAATTCTTTTTGTTGATAGAATACATCATGCTTCGTACTCTGAACTATGTTCTTTTCACTATGTGATTTATGCTCTCTGTGATTGAACTATGCTATATTTTCTCTCTTCAATATGACAAATGCATTCATTGCCTTGATGCTTAGCACAAGAAACGATCATGTGGTATAATTGCAGATTCTGGGAATATTTCTGTCTCTTCGTTTCCTCTCCGTGTGGTTACACTTAATTTCCTTATTGATTAAGCCTAAGTTGAGGGGGAGAAGTAAGTTGCATGCGTGTTTCTCGGAAAACTAATTGTCATAATTCCTCTCCCCATTTAAGACGCTATCCCAACCGGTGTAACCTTTGGTTTTCTAAACCTAACTGTTTCATATATATAGCCTCTCTTGTCTCCCTCGGATTTTACTCTTGGTTGTTTCTGTGTGCAGGTTTGTCAATTAACTTGTCTTTCTCACCATGGTTCGCACAAAGCACACTACTCGACTTGGTGGCCATCGCCGCCTGCCTCCTCCAGAGGAAGGCCGTCAGGCCGCTGTCAGGGCCGGGATTCTCCATCCCGGCATGCAGCGTGAACGTAGTCGGAGCCCTCCTCTTCGCTCCTTAACGTCTGGTGCCTCTTCTGCTGCTCCTCCTCCTGTCTCTCTGGATAGTCTCCGTGACCAGATCCTGGTGGCTGACTGGAGAATTGCCTGCCTCACTACGGACATGGACGACATGCATTCCCTTCTGGTTCGTACTCGTCATGCTCTGACCACCCTCACACAGGAGATCCGGAACATGCAGCGTCACCCTCCCGGGTTTGACGCTCCCGCTCCCTCCACCGCTGTTCCAGCAGCAGTCGCCCCTGCGGAGACCTCAACTTCCATGGACAGCGAGGAGTTTCAGGATCATGTCGTCAAGCTTATGGAGGAAGTCGAAGGGCATTCCCGTTCAAAGGGAGAGAAGTAAACTTTTTTTTTATGCTTTTTGCAGTTTAATTTCAATCAAACAATATTTTTTTTTGGGTTGTAAGTGCATAAGCATAGATATTTTTCTTGGATGCTTTTGATTACTTAGTAAGTTTATTTTGGCTACTTGGATCTGGAAAAGGATGGAAACTGATTCCTTAATCCAAGTAGCATCCCTTGTTAAGTGACTAGTGTTTATTTGTGATAACTAACATGCAGGACAAAAAGCTTGAAAAATCATGTGTTGAATGGGAATGCCCAAAGGGGGAGATTGTAAGTATTTTGGGCTGTTCACCATTCAACACATGATTTCCATTTGTCACAAGGAAACCGGAGCATTAAGGAAACGAAGATAAAGGATCAAAGGATCGGATCTTGAAGAAAAGATTAGGCCAAATTAGGTCATTGATCTTGAGTTTAATATGTTTTGATTCCATATCTTTTTGATGCTCTTTGATTGATATGCATATCAGTCAATTTGATTCAAATCTGTTATGCATTAAAGAGGGATTTAAACTTGCATATCAAATTGAGATCTTGGTTAGGAAAGTTTCGATTGCTCATTCAAAAATTGTTTTAAAACCTTTCTATATGTTTCTTAATTATTGAAGAAAAGATTTGAAAGAGGGGGAGGGTTTTTCCCCTATAAAAGGTTTCTAAACGAAAGTTAGTGTGTGGTTTTTGATTACATAAAATTGCTCTAAATTGATTTATTAGAGTTGTTCATATCGTTTTTCTGAAATAAAAAACCCTCTTTATGTGTTTCATGTATTCCATTGCAAAATCCTTCATATTTATTCTCAAGATCGTGATTTAAATTGAGAGCAAGGAAGTTGAAGGTTGAGTATCTTGAATGTTGTATTAGGAGTTAGAACAGTTGTAAAACAAGTTAGCATGTGTTGCTAAGTGAGAGTGTTTGTTAAGAACAACACGACTTGTATTCTGTAAACCCTAGTGATTCATATTGGATTGCATTTTCGTGTTGGCTACGTCAAAAGCCACGCAGTGAAGTTTCCTCAGTGGAGAGGTTTACACTGCGTTAGCAAATCTTCGTGTTATGTGTCGCATTTCTTTTGAAATAAATTTCTATACATAACGGTACTTCAAACAATTGTTCCATCAGGTATTGACATGATGCTCATGCAAGTAGAGGAGAAGACATCCAAGGTATTCCTTGGGATAGACTTAGCATTACTAGAGAGAAATACCGGCAAACTAGGTTAGAACAATACAAGAATTATGAAGACATCCCTAATTCCGGAGAAGGGACAGGGAAGGTAAAAGACACTATTGACTTCTTTTTGCTAGTTATTTACTACAGTGAAAATTTCAATTGACTTGTAAGAGTATTGGATCATGATTTTCTTCTCTATGGTAAGCAGGACTGCAACATTACAGAAAAAGGATCTTTATATTATGAGTTTCAATGCAACACAAGATCAGTGAAACCAACTATCCTTCATTTTCAGGTGTGCTGAGATGAACATATATTGTTACTTACTGGCTAATGTTTTCTGCATATGTTGTGAATCCTGTCTCATGCACATACCATCCAATTATTATTTATGTTTTCATTGATATCTTATAAGTAGCTTAGTTGGCTAAAATGATTTAACCCCCATTCTTGCCTTAATAACAAAAGTTTATGGAAGTCTATAACAGTTGTTTTACATACTCTGGGTGTTTAGCTAACCTTCCTAACTAGCCATCCCCTCTAAAATGCAGAGAATGCATTTTCAAAAGTTACAAGAGGAATACTGAAATGCTAAAGTTATAAGCCAAATATTTTAGATGTATATAGTTTCATTGTTAACATTCTTTGTCTACCCACAACAAGAAATTGACTTGAGCTAGGCTGGCTTTCTGGTAATGTAACCGCTTGATGTGGTTCTTTTGATTAATATTTCTCTTATTTGCTTGTTGTTGCAGTTGCGTAACTTGGTCTGGGCTACATCAAAGCATGATGTCTACCTTCTGTCACATTTTTCTGTCATTCATTGGTCTTCATTAAGTTGCGAAGCATCTGAGGTTCTAAATGTTTCAGGACATGTCACACCATCAGAGGTGAGTGATTTTCAGATCACTTTTCTTTGACAAGAAAATTTAATTACTCGGAATTGATGATTTTATATATATCTCCCTTGTAGAAACATCCTGGAAGTCTATTGGAGGGACATACACAGACTCAAGTTAGTAGTCTTGCAGTGAAAGATAAGTTGCTAGTTTCTGGAGGATTCCAAGGAGAACTTATTTGCAAGGTAAGTTACAAATGGTTATATGAAGTATAGTAAATTAATTATGAATAGATCATATAGAACAGACGAGTGCTTATTCAGCAGTTGCAAACCTCCGGTATTCCCGAAGAGTCCCTTTTACTTTTACTTTTTCCTTTGGAAGAACAAATGAATTATATAATCTTTGACTTGCCTGCAGCATCTTGATCGACCTGGAGTTAGCTTTTGTTCCAGGACAACTGATGATGATAATGCCATTACAAATGCTATTGAGATTTATGACAATCCCAGGTGCTTGTTCTTTATTATTATTATTATTTTTATTTTTTAATACAGGCTGGAAGTCTGAAACTTCTTGTTTCCAAAAATGAGCTTAACTGATCTAGTCTCTTTGAATTTTACAGTGGTGCAGCTCACTTTACAGCCTCAAGTAATGATTGTGGAGTCAGAGACTTTGACATGGAGACATTTCAGCTTTCTAAGCATTTCCGTTTTCCTTGGCCAGTGAATGTGTGTTTCCTGCTTTTTATTTCCGTTTGGTTAAAATTATTGGATGTCAAATTGTTATTTGATAGTTATATGCCTTGCACTTCCTCCATGGGTGGTCGTGTTTACATTTCTGCACTTGATATATGTCATTCTTCTTGAACTGTGAATCTCAAAATGCCTTGCTTCATTTCAACCAATGCTGTTTTTTGGTTGGCCACACTGTACGTGTAGAGACATAGTCACTAATAGCTAGCTTCATGCTCTCAACTTTTAAATTTTACTGAATTGCCATACAGTATTATGCATTGTACGTGTGGAGACCTAGTCCCTAGATTTCACTATACTGAACTTTAGTAAACTGAGATACGCTTTTATGCTTTTTTTTTTTTGTAGCATACTTCTCTGAGTCCCGATGGTAAACTTCTTGTGATAGTTGGTGACAATCCAGATGGGATGTTGGTCGACTCTCAAACTGGAAAGGTGGTATTTAATTTACGCTTTTGTAGACTTACTTTAGAGCCAGGAATTGAAGGTTTACTGATATGGATGAGATTCTTATAGACGGTGATGTCTTTATGTGGACACTTGGATTTCTCGTTTGCATCAGCGTGGCATCCTGATGGTGTCACCTTTGCTACTGGGAACCAGGATAAGACCTGTCGGGTTTGGGATGTTCGAAACCTATCCAAGTCAGTTGCTGTTTTAAAGGGAAACCTTGGAGCTATTCGGTCAATCCGTTATACTTCTGATGGTCAGTATATGATGATGGCAGAGCCAGCAGACTTTGTGCATGTCTATGATGTGAAAAGTGGGTACGAGAAGGAGCAGGAAATCGATTTGTTTGGAGAGATATCTGGCATATCATTCAGTCCAGACACAGAGTCGCTTTTCATTGGAGTATGGGATCGTACATATGGTAGTCTTCTCGAGTATGGAAGACAAAAGTGTGTTGCTTAAGGGATCCTGATATTTAACTGATCGATTCGTATCATATTTTGTGATCTTTTGGTTTTGTTAGCTCAATTTCATATTTGTTGGATGTAATTGTGGGACTTCTATATCCTGTGATATCCTTCCAGGTCAGTGAAGTGAAAACTATATCGTGTAGACGAGTGTTGTTTAACTTCATTATTTTAATTTGAGGTCTTCCTTTCATTTGAAGTTCTACCTGTTAGTGTTACTGTTCCTTGTGAGGGTCCTTGTTAATCTTGAGTGACTAATTGGTGCTAGATCATCATGTCGAAGGTACAATTTGGGAAACTTTTCTTGCTACATCAAGAGAAGAACTGAGAATTTCGTTGAATAACTTGTTTTCAGCTTAAAACCGGCCTAATCTTCATTTATACCTGGTTACAGGAAAGCTTGCGGCCCAAGTTTTTAAAGGAAAGAACAATATATATAGGGGAATCAACATCCAAAATTGAGAATTGAGAGGAATGAAACAGAATTGACAAGAGACTACCTACATCTTGATTATAATAGTGGACTGTTTACACAAGTCTCACATGAGAAATGATTACCCTTTATTCCATCTGGTGTACAAATTAGTAAAAGTTGAAAGCAGATCCCTTGAATTAATCGGATATGACTCGCAGCCAAATTGTGGTTGATTTATGGGACAACATGTCCTTCTCATCATCATAATAAAGACTCTGATGTTGTAAAGGAGTTTCATACTAGTGGTTTGGTATATTGTTCAACTCTGATGTTGTTGTAACTTCTGTTTTTAGAATGGCAAACTGCAACTTGTGAGAGTAGCGAGTGCAAATTACCAGAGAGCTGGTATGTTTACTACCAACTTTGTAACTTGTTGCGAGCACTTTCCGAAATTCACCTATGAGACTCGAATCATTGGATCTTGTTGTCGGCGTGAACAGTTTAGTTGATCTTTTATATGGGACCAAGCTTCATTAGAGGTAACTACTTATGGTGGTGTTGTCGCAAACATTTTATCAATGGCATTAAGAAATCAATATTTATCAAAAGAAATTGATGTATTCATTTTCAACAGTCATTGGGGATTGAAATCAATTTGCTAAATGGGACTTATGTTTATGTTTTGATCTATGTTTACGTACTGTCAATGGTAGTACTTTCAGATACACTGATGGATTTGTGTGTCATATCTCTTTTGCTGTAGTCTCGAAATTTGGCAAGAGGAGAAAGTTTGAGCCAAGAGAAACAATGGGCCGGGTATTCAGAGCAAAGTTGGCCGGCGCATATTAGTTAATAGTTATATTTATTTTTATACTATGACTGTAGTATGCAACTACATGAACAAATTAATATCCCAAGGGACAGTTGAGATTAGGCGATTGTGGGTTATCCTTGTGCAAAGATTAATAATTTGATCGACGGACAGTGAGAAGTTATACTGTTGTTGAATCCCATAATACAATTAAATAAATCTGCCGTTCACCCTTTACGTACTTAGAGCATCTCCCATGGTAGGCTATAAGCCAAATGGTTTTAGCCTACCAAAAACAGAATATTCCCTATAATATGCTTTTTTAGCCTACCAACAAAAAACAGTGCTGCCACCGTAGGCCAAATTCTGTAGGCCAAAATCAAATATCATCATATCTAACGGCTATAATTTAATTTGATAACGACAAAAAAAACGGCTATTTTTCTAATCAATGATATAATGATAGTTGTAAATAACGGTAATAAACGGCTATAATTTGAAAATGACAAAAAAAAACGGCTATTTTTCCAATCAATGATATAATGATAGTTGTCAGTAACGGCTATAAACGGCTATAATTTGAAAATGACAAAAAAACGGCTAGTTTTTCAATCAATGATATAATGATAGTTGTCAATAACGGCTATAAACGGCTCTATTTGATGCACAAAAATTTCTATAAAAACTTGGACATTATTATTGTTTTCATCACAACAATTTTCACTCAACTTTCTTCAATCTCTCTCTCTCTCTCAAATTAGTCACTACAATGGATTCATCCCAAATATCATCATCCTCTCTTTCTTCAAATGGAACCGTTGAGTATTGCAATTCTGTCTTGGCCGCATTTGATCGGGAACAAGATTTGTTACTTCGTATGTGTGCTAACAACAATCTCCTCTTAGCAGAAAATCTCGACGGCGAAGAAGATGATGCTCAATCATGCCGGAGAGGTGCAATTCCTGGTCACATAGTTGTTTATCGTGATCGAGAAGCTGCTGCACACAATTTGTTTACAGATTATTTTGCGGAGGTCCCCTGATTTGGTGAGCAAAAATTTCGCAGACGTTTTCGAATGAGTAAAAGTTTATTTTATCGGATTGCTGATGCGGTCAAAAATCATGACAATTTCTTTATGCAACAACGCGATGGAATTGGTAGGCTCGGATTGTCATCCTTTGTAAAAATCACAGCTGTTTTTCGAATGCTTGCATATGGTGTACCAGCTGATTCTCTCGATGAATACTTAAAAATTGGTGAGTCCACAGCAATTAGATGCATGAAAAAGTTTTGTCGGGCTATTGTAGAAATATTTGGAGAGCAATATCTCAGAAAACCAACAGCTATTGATGTTGCAAGACTCCTTCATATTGGTGAAGAACGTGGGTTTCCAGGAATGTTAGGAAGCTTAGACTGCATGCACTGGAGGTGGAAAAATTGTCCAGCAGCTTGGGCAGGTGCGTATGCAGGGCGTAGTGGATCGCCAACAATTATTTTAGAAGCAGTTGCTGATTATGATCTTTGGATATGGCATGCATATTTTGGTTTACCAGGCTCCAACAATGACATCAATGTTTTGGAAGCATCCTACTTATTTGCGGAGCTTGCTGCAGGTAAATCACCTCCATGTCATTATTTTATTAAGGATAAGGCTTATGATGTCGGTTATTACTTAGCTGATGGCATATATCCCAAGTGGTCCACACTTGTTCAAACAATTCATGATCCTCAAGGACGAAAAAAACAATTTTTTGCCACAAAGCAAGAATCATGTAGGAAAGATGTTGAACGTGCTTTTGGAGTACTTCAATCACGTTGGACAATTGTTAAGGGTGCAGCACGTTTTTGGGATAAACGTGTTTTACATGATATAATGACTACATGCATCATTATGCACAATATGATCATTGAGGATGAGCGTGATTTGACAGCTCCGATTAGAGAATTTAATCAGGCGCCAGCCCCTACTGTTGAGATGGTCGTTGATGAAGATGCACGATTTAATCAGTTTCTTGCTCGAAATAGGCAAATCAAAGACAAGACGGCTCATTTTGAACTTCGGGATGCATTGATTGATCATCTATGGGATCGTCATGGCAGAGATGAAGCTTGAAGTAGTTGATTAATGTTTTCTTTTGCGTTAATTTTCTTTTAATGTTGTCTATTCCTCTTAGTTCTCGTGTGTTACATTTATTACTTAATTGTATTTTCTAATTGTAATGAAATAAATAATTGTATTGCCTTTCTAAACAAATTCTACATGATTCATTTTGCACACATTTCAAAATTATGTATTGGACGACAATTATTGTACTTCAAACAGAATCAAAATAATGAACTACATAACATTATTTCACATTGTCCAATATGGTCAGATAAGATACGAATGAATTATTTTGCACACATTTCAAAATTATGTATTAGACGACAATTCTTGTACTTCAAACAGAATCAAAATAATGAACTACATAACATTATTTCACATTGTCCAATATGGTCAGATAAGATACGAATGAATTATTTTGCACACATTTCAAAATTATGTATTAGACGACAATTCTTGTACTTCAAACAGAATCAAAATAATGAACTACATAACATTATTTCACATTGTCCAATATGGTCAGATAAGATACGAATGCCTTCGATGACAACCATTGGATTAGATTATGTAAATGCATCAACACCGTTAGATTCATTTATTTAAAATGACTATTTATCTACATGAAGACTATAAATACACTACTTCATTTATTTAAAATGACTATTTATCTACATGACTATTTATTTAAATGCATCAACACCGTTAGTTGCTTCACATGATCGTCCCATGGGAACGAGGATGGCAAAGATGAAAAGGAAAGCCACCGATGAGAAGAAAAAGAATTATGAGAAGATCATGGCCGATAACCAAGCAATAAAAGAGTTACTTGAAAAAAGTATGATGGAGAGATCAAGCTTCGCTTCCAAGTTTGACCATTACACGTCAAGCAAATTGGATATTCAACGTCAGCGTGAAGAGAATAAAATCATGCTGACCAATTTGGATTCCATAACAGATCCAACAGACCGTGAATTCTTGAAGATGAGGAAGGCAGAAGTTATGCAAAGAAGAGCTCGTGAGTCTCAATCACAAGGATCACCACCTACTACATTTGGCTATGGTAACTTTAGTAACCTAAACCAGTTTCAAAGTGGTTCTGAAGCTACATTTCATTCTGGAAATTTTGGTAGTCCTTTACAATTTTCAAGTGGATTCGGAGGAAGTGGTGGGAGTGGAGGAGTACCACATGCTGGAGGAAGTAGTGGGTTTAGAACAAGTAGCGGTGGAGGAGTGCCTCAGTACAATGAAAGTGGTGGATTCGGAACAAGCGATGGTTATGGAGGAAGTGATGCTAATCTACCGGAATACTAGCTAATTTTAGTTTTTTATGTGTAATTCAATAATTGTTAGTTTCGTTGTTTTACTTTATGTTGTTGTTTATGTTTTAGTATTTCACATTCTAGTACTCTTTTTCCCAGCTCAGAATATATTTCCGAGTATGGTTTTGACGAGGCTATCAATAAAACTAGTCGATTTGGTTAAATGAAAATAAGTATATCATAAAAATTAATGGTTACACATTTATTTTAAAAATTCTAAACATATCAAATATTGGGCTCATATTAAAGATCTCAACAAGATATTTACAATGATGTAATTTTAATATTTAGTAACATTATAAATAACCCATGTATATAGGAAACATGATTTTTCTTAAATGTAAAATTTATGTTCTTAATGAAAAAAAAAAAAAAAAAGCAGCGGAGCCCACAATTTGGCCTAGCAAATTTGAGAAGGCTAAAAAATTTTCTTGGTCTTTGGGATATGGCTTACGGTGGGAGTAAGGGGTAGGCTATAAATAGGATTATAGCCTACCATGGGAGATGCTCTTACAGGCTGTAAGTTACGGCTCATGCCATTTTCATTCCAACAAAATCTGTTCAATTGATTTGAGTCATTTGATATAATAAAAGATTCTCAAGCTAAATTTCTTCGTACTAGCTGATCTGCTAGAGAGTGATTCGTAGGAATAAGAGTTGAGCAGCACCACGTTTAGAAATTAAAAAAAAAAGAATAATAAATCTATAAAAGAGGAGTCAGCTTCAAATCACTGGAACAAAAGAAAGAGTTTGCTCTTCTCACCTTTCCCCAAAGTCTGTCGAACATGCAACAAGTAGAGCAAAAGCTCCGTCCATAATATCTGAAATTCCATATGTATTAAAATTTGTTAACCTATAAATCCATACGAAAATGTCTCAAAAGTCTAATTCTCCCACATTTGTTCCTCCTAAGTGACAATTTTCCCAATAAGTCTCTATTTCCCCCTTTTTATTTCCCAAAAGTATTTTTTTTTTCGTTTTTATTCCTCCTAACTAGAAGTTGGGTCGTCCGCATTGAAGACCAAAGTTGAGACTTGAGGTGGGCAAAGTCCCTGCATATGAAGCTACTTCTGAGTCCTCAATTTCCAGCATAACAAAATGTGATCTCTGGTGGTTTTTCTTTTTCTTTTTCATTGCTTATATGTTCATATATACCTGATTGTTATGGTTATGCTAATCCTCGTCTCCCCAGATTCCGTTTTTTATAGTTGGTAATCTGGTTATCTGCTTGATGTTATTCTCCAATGATTAAACCATTTTTGGCAATCAAGTTGGTCCAATCATGTGAAACCATGAATTGTATATGAATGTTTTATGTGTTGGGTGAGAAATTGCAGAAGATTGCTGATCTCAGAAGGTAAATATGCGTGATCTGGAGAAGAAATGACTGTAAATAAAAAAGCTAGGGTCTTTGTCAAGTTGCCTCCATTAAAGTGTCATTCTTTGGATCTAAGAAACAAAGCTATTCTTATTCTGGATTCCTTTGATGGTGTCATGATGTGTGCTTTTGTTCCTTAAAAATATCAACGATGAGATGCATGAATGTTAGTGGTTGATGGAAAATCTTGTATTGCGCAGTCGAGAAACTAGGAGCCACATGTTTTAGGATATTGAAAGTAAATTGAATATACCCTTTTTGGTAACTCGGTGACTCGTGTGTTATAGGGAAGGTAAAATGCACGTTATAGATAAAGTACTTTTTAGTGATTTGTGAATTGCAGTCAAGTCCACAAGCTTGATGATTACTGATATATATTGATCAAATACTAATGTTTTAATTGTTTCTGGGTGAATTTTTTTCTAATTACCTTCACACCTTGGTTTTGCAATTTATGTTGTTTTGTTTCTTTGCTGATTGTTATGTAACTGGCTTGAATACTTTAATTTGGTGCTAGTTGTGGTACTGAGATGAAATGGAAGATGTGCATGATGATGTGGGTGGTGAATTTCGTGGTACAGAAATGGCTGGCTCGAAGTCTGATGCTCATGAATCGGACTACAGGTATGTGGTATAATTTTATGTCCTGTGAGAACAGGTAGACAACTTAATATTGACTTTCATATGTTCAAATTTCTAGACTTTTGTATTAGCATTGAACCTTTGCTTGTTTCTCTGTGGTTATCTCATGCAGAATAGTGAAGTAGATGATAGTATGATACCACTGATGTTCAAGCAAGTAGAGGAGAAGACTTCCAAGGTATTCCTTGGGATAGACTTAGCATTACTAGAGAGAAATACCAGCAAACTAGGTTAGAAAGATACAAGAATTATGAGAACATTCCTAATTCCAGAGAAGGGTCAGGGAAGGTAAAAAACTAAAAACCACTACTGATCGACTTCTTTTTGTTCATTATTTACTACAGTGGAAATATCAACTGACTTGTAAGAGTATCTGATCATGATTCTTCTCTCTGGTAAACAGGACTGCAGCATTACAAAAAAAAGGTCTTTATATTATGAGTTTCAATGCAACACAAGATCAGTGAAGCCAACTGTTCATCATTTTCAGGTGTGCTGAGATGAACATGTATAGTTACTTACTGGCTAAAGTTTCCGCATATGTTGTGAATCCTGTCTCATGCACATACCATCCAAATTATTAATTATGTTTTCATTGATATCTTATAAGTAGCTTAGTTGGCTCAAATGATTTAGCCTTCATTCTTGCCTTAGTAACAAAAGTTTATGGAAGTCTATAACAGTTGTTTTACATAATCTGGGTCTTTAGGTAACCTTCGCTAACTAGCCATCCCCTTAAAGTGCAGAGAATGCATTTTCAAAAGTTACAAGAGGAATACCAAGGTGCTTGAGTTGTAACCAATATTTTAGAATTATATAGTTTCATTGTTAACATTCTTTGTCTACCCACAACAAGAAATTAATTGACTTGACCTAGGCTGGCTTTCTGGCAATGTAACCGCTTGATGTGGTTCTTCTGATAAATATTTCTCTTATTTGTTTGTTGTTGCAGTTGCGTAACTTGGTCTGGGCTACATCAAAGCATGATGTCCTACCTTATGTCACATTTTTCTGTCATTCATTGGTCTTCATTAAGTTGCACCACATCCGAGGTTCTAAATGTTTCAGGACATGTCGCACCATCAGAGGTGAGTGGTTTTCAGATCACATTTGTTTGACAAGAAAATATAATTAGTAGGAATTGATGCTATATATCTCCCTTGTAGAAACATCCCGGAAGTCTCTTGGAGGGATTTACACAGACTAAAGTTAGTAGTCTTGCAGTGAAAGATAAGTTGCTAGTTTCTGGAGGATTCAAGGGCGAACTTATTTGCAAGGTGAGTGAGAAATGGTTATATGAAGTATATTAAAAAAAAAAAAATCATGAGTGGATAGTATAGAACAGACTGGTGCTTATTCAGCAGTTGCAAACCTTTGGCATTCTACCAGAGTCCTTTTACTTTTACTTTTCCCTTTCGAAGAACAAATGAATTATATAATCTTTGACTTGCCTGCAGCATCTTGATCAACCTGGAGTTAGCTTTTGTTCGAGGACAGCTGGTGATGATAATGCCGTTACAAATGCTGTTGAGATTTATGACAATCCCAGGTGCTTGTTCTTTATTATTATTTTTTTTTTATAGAGGCTGGAAGTCTGAAACTTCTTATTTCCAAAAGTGAGCCTAACTGATCTAGTCTCTTTGAATTTTACAGTGGTGCAGTTCACTTTACAGCCTCAAGTAATGATTGTGGAGTCAGAGACTTTGACATGGAGGCATTTCAGCTTTCTAACCATTTCCATTTTCCTTGGCCAGTGAATGTGTGTTTCCTTCATGCTATTTCCGTTTGGTTAAAATTATTGGATGTCAAATTGTTTTTTAGGATCAGCCTTTTTTCTTGAATTGCAAATCTCAAAATGCCTTTCTTCATTTCAACCAATGCTGATTTTTGGTTGGCCACATTGAACGTCTAGATACCTAGTGAGTGACTAATAGCTTCTTACATACTCTCAACTTTACTAAACTGCCATACACTATTATAGATTGTAAGTGGGAGACCTTGTCACTAGATGCTCATTATACTGAACTTTACTAAACTGAGATACGCTTTTTTGTTTTTTTTTTTAGTAGCATACTTCTCTGAGTCCCAATGGTAAACTTCTTGTGGTAGTTGGTGACAATCCGGATGGGATGTTGGTCGATGAGAACTGGAAAGGTGGTATTTACTTCACAGTTTTGTAAACTGACTTTGGAGCCAGGAAATGAAGGTTTACTGATATGGATGAGATTCTTGTAGACGCTGACGCCTTTATGTGGACACCTGGATTCCTCATTTGCATCAGCGTGGCATCCTGATGGTGTCACCTTTGCTACTGGGAACCAGAACAAAACCTGTCGGGTTTGAGATATTCGAAACCTATCCAAGTCATCAGTTGCTGTTTTAAAGGGCAACCTTGGAGCTATTAGGTCAATCCGTTATACTTCTGATGGTCGGTATATGATGATGGCAGAGCCAGCAGACTTTATGCATGTCTATGATGTGAAGTGCGGGCACGAGAAGGAGCAGGAAATTGATTTCTTTGGTGCGATATCTGGCATATCATTCAGTCCAGACACAGAGTCGCTTTTCATTGGAGTACGGGATCTTACGTATGGTGGTCTTCTCGAGTATGGAAGACAAAAGTGTGTTGCTTATGAGATCCTGATATTTAATTGATCGTTTCTTACTTTCTTATCATATTTTTTTATCTTTTCGTTTTGTTAGCTCAATTTCATATTTGTTGGATGTAATTGTGTAAATAAGTGCTGTTTAGCTTGTTTGATTTGAGGTCTTTCTTTCATTGAAATTCTCTACCTGTTACTGTTACTGTTCCTTTTGGGGGTCCTTGCTGGTTAATCTTGGGTGACTAATAGGTGCTAGAGCATCATGTCGAATGTAATATTTGGGAAAACTTTTCTTGCTACATCAAGAGAGGAATTTAGAATTTTCTTTGAATCAGTTGTTTTCAGCTTCTAGTGTGGAAGAGGAAATTTGAAGACATGCTCTACATTTCAAACAAGACTAGCTGTTCATGGACTCTAATCACATATCTGGTGTTGGCTGTTCCAGTTTCTTATCACCAAAAAGGCACAGCCCTGAAATGGTGCCGGCAATTTGGTTAGGCAGTTTTTTGAATTGTAAAATGGAGTGTTTGAGTCTGTAATAATCAGATATTATATATGTGCCTTTTTTGGCTACTATATTGGGTACCTGCATACTAGCTAGTTATCAAATTCTGCTCGAGATTTTTGCAATTGGTGTTTCCATGTTTTTGTTCTAGAACTTCAGAAGTTCACCAAGGTTATTCCATATATCGTTTCAAATATAGATCAAGAGCAATGTTTTGGACTTTTGGTATATCCTTTAAACGTTCTGAGCTCTAAATTACATAGTTTCATACAAAGTAAGATCCTAGCAAAGACAGTAGATAAGATGTTGGTTCTGGCATTTCAAGATGAAGCTTGTTCTGAGTGGCCCTGAAGTTCACGTGTCAGCTCCTTAAAACCTAATCAAGTAGCAGCTCTACGGGGTAGCACCTGAAGCAGCTCCAACGATTTACTTGAACTCCTACAGGTGGAATCTAGCTCTAATGTTGAAGAACCGGCTGGCCTATCATACCTGTATAACTGGCCGCGGAAAACCGGCTGGCCGGTCACCCGCTCAACACCAGAGACAAGTTAGCCATGCATTTACAAGAATTAAACTTGACATCTCATAAGTCGAAGGCCAGATTGTTTTGAATTTGCCGGAGTCAACCTAAAACCGGCCTAATCTTTACATGCATATATCCGGTTGCTGGATAGCTTGCGGCCCAAGTCTTAAAGAAAAGAAAGCATCCAAAATTGAGATTGAGAAGAATGAAACAAAATCAACAAGAGAGAAGAGACTATCTACATCTTGATTATAATAGTGGACTCACTGGACTGTTTGCACAAGTCTCACATAAGAAATGATTTCCATTTATTCAATTTGGTGTACAAATTAGTAAAAGTTGAAAGTAGATCCCTTGAATTAATCGGATTGGACTCACAACCAAATTGGTTGATTTGTAGGACAACATGTCCCTCTCATAATCATGATAAAGACACATCAAGCCACAGCTTTCAAGCCCAAACAACAAAATATTCATTGTTTACGTTTACTTTTACTATCTCGATCTGGTGAATGAAAAATGTTAGTGTCAATCAGTAATGCATTCATAATCTTCATAAATGGACTTTTCTAAACCGTTAAATTTCTCACCGTGTCTCAAGTCTCGACCCAAATCAATATCTCAAGGAGGATAATTCTAGCACACATACTAAGAACCTCGTATGTATATATGGAATTGCTAAACAATGCTTTATGTTTTGCCCAAGTGTAGAAACAAATTGTTGGACTACTTGTTCTTTGAAGTAATTCAAAGCAAGTGAGTGTGAGCCTCTTCATCTCTCTTCCGTAAAGAAAAAAAACTTGAATCCATTACCATAAATCAAGATAAAGTATGAAAGATGTTACCTTCTACCTTATCGCTTGCCTAGCTAAAGTATGAAAGACGTTACCTTCTACCTTATCGCTTGCCTAGCTAAAGTATGAAAGACGTTACCGCGACTTCTCACTCAAGGTGCATTCAATTCTCTTTACAAATACCTAAACCCTATTGTATTCATTATTCACACAGCCTATGCACAACTTTTTCCGTCAACCAAAGTAGAAAATATTAGTGTTCTTATCGACAAAAATGGGCAAAAGGAAAGAAACTAGGTAGATCTAGGGTTAGGTTGTACATAAAATGTCTGTCCCAAAATAGAAAATCACCGAGGGAAAGGGCACAAAATATAACCGACTCTAAAATTGTAACCGACTCTCATACAAATCTAAATACACAAACAGTAGTAAATTAAAAAAAATTACGAGATGATTCGTATCCAATACATATGTATATATACACACAACCAAAAATAATGTCACGTCCTTTTCGTAAGGTTCCCTTCCGCCTTTCTCACTCGCACGACAATGTGAAAAAAACCAGTGGATAGAAGATGGAGAGATAAAACAAATCCCCCAATTTCCCATCCCATCTCTCTCTCTGGATCTCAATTTCTCAATTAGATTTTTCTCTTCGGATTTTCCCCAATTTCGGGTTTTCAAATCCGGACTGCTGCTTGTTCAATTCCCATCAGAAAAAAAAAAAAAAAGGTGAATTCTTTCGTTCTATCTGGGGTTCCTCTTTTCAATTTTTTACTTATTTAACCCATTTCCCCAATTTCTGTTTACTTCTGGATTTGATTTGATTGACATGAGTTATTCGCCTTTTGATCTCTGTTTTTACACAACGTTGAGCATTGAGACTTCTCCAGTACTTTTGCTGCTTCATAGTTTAAAGGGTTCTGTGCATTTTGGTAAAAGCTTTATTCTTTATGGAATTGGGTCATGGTGGATTGTATTAGATAATGAGTGGAAGTAGTGTTATGAATCGATTAAAGCTGGTTACTTTTGCAAGAAATGTGGTTGCTTTATGTACTGCTGTTCTAAGCTTGGTTCTGGGTTTTTTGGATTTGATTCACCCTAGGCATACCAATAAGCTATGGCGCTGAGGAGAAAATTGGGGGAGAGTTTGAATTTCAGTTGCAAAATGATGATGAGCTTTTCGAGGTATTACAGCTCAAACAAAGTGGACTTAAAGAAGCTGAGGCCTATGATTCTGAAGAGAATCCAGGACCGAGCTCAGGACTATCCGGTGCAGAGCATGATACCAGTGGCCGAGGAGGTCCTTAATTCCCGGAGGCTTCTTATTCAAGGCGTCTCTACCCTCCTCAAAGTGATCCCAGTTGTGGCCTGCAAGTAAGTCCCTCACCTGCCAAGGGTAAGGGTGTTTTTTTCTTGAGGTGTGGGGATGGGAATCTGTACGACTCTTTAAGTTTTGAACTACTTGGCATTGAACTTTTACACTATTGCATTGTAACATGTTTATTTCATCGAAGAAGATCAATCAAGTCTCTGCATTTTTATACTCAATGCCGATGTTGTGTGGCAAATCCTAGGAACTGTTGAATCAAGAAAATGGCTGTCGTGTAGTTGAATAAATACCTACAAGAGGCATGTCTGGGTGTTTTCGTTACCCTTTCAGGATTATATTCATTTTATTATCTCAAGTTTAAGCATTTGGTGATTGAAAAGCTCTAAACTTTGCAGATTCTGTCCAGAAGTACACATTAGCAATAGAGGTCACTTAATTCAGACTTGTTGTGGTTTCAAACGTCGTGGCAGAAATCGGGTTCATGAGTGGATAACTGGTAGTTTGAAAGATGTACTTGTTCCAGTAGAGGCATTTCACTTGAAGCACATGTTCCAGGGTGTTATCAAACATAACCAAAGGTTTGATTATGACCGTGTTCCTGCAGTTGTTGAGCTGTGCTGGCAAGCAGGGGCAAATGATGAAAATCTGTATTCTGGTACTTGGAACCCAGAAAGTGATTGTGTTGCTGTTGAAGGAGCTGAGTCATTGTCACCTGCTGAACTCACTCTGGTTGCCAATGGAACTTTGAGGGCCTGGGAAATACTTAGAAATGGCGTGAAGAAATTGTTGATGGTTTATCCAGCAAAAGTGTGTAAAGATTGTTCAGAAGTCCATGTTGGGCCATCTGGGCATAAGGCGAGGCTTTGTGGAATTTTTAAGTATGAGCGTTGGCAAGGAACCCACTTTTGGAGAAAAGCATCTGTAAATGATCTTGTTCCTCCAAACATTGTATGGCGGAGGCGGCGTCAAGATCCTCCTGTGCTTTTGAATGAAGGAAGGGGCTATTACGGGCATGCTCCAGCAGTAGTAGAACTATGCGCACAGGCAGGTGCTATTGTGCCTTCAAAGTATCGTTATATGATGAAAGTGGAGGGTTTAACTTCAGTTGTAAATCAAGGTTTACCCCCTCCGCCATTTAACCTGACAGAACCATACAGGTTACTCCATCCGAAAGATCATGTTTAAATGCAGTTGATACCGTGGGAAGTTGACACTAGCGGAAGCTCCCTTATGTAGAATTACATAACTGAGATGGATAGTAATCTAAAGTCGGAAGTTGAAGCCTCAAAGAAGCTCCATATGACATTCTGATATTGATTATTCACACTGATTGTAGCCATCAGATGAATGGGGATGGAGTCTGAAATACGATCCACATCTTCATTGTTTTTGATTACCTTGATGATTGGTCCAGTCACCTTCTTGTGTTTAACACAGTTACATGAGCGAAGAATTGAAGATTCTATTAACAATCAAAACATGAGTCATGAAGATAGCTCAGTGAAAATGGCCAATATTGCACCATTCACTTGGAGCATGTAAGAGCTGAGAAACTTATAGTTCCGTTCTTTTTCTGAGGGATGGTTTTTTGTAGGAAAGTTGCTCCAGAAAACAATGAGCCGAGAGAAAGGAAGGCAGGCTATACATTGGAAATTAAAGTAAGCCTCTTGTACTTTGGTGACATCATAGATGGTTAATACAAAATGATAATAACCGAAATACTTATTGCAGTTGATGTAATATTTACTGTTCTGGTGGTTTTTAATTATAACTAGTCCCAAATTTTGATTTTCATCTTTTCCACTCTACTCTTCCTGAGTATTAGTATCCACTGCGATAGACAGTCCCTTTAAATACATATATAGATCTCCATCTTCTACACCATGCCACTTGAGGCTACAATTGTCACGCATGGTCCTCTGCTTGTTTATGAACAAATAATCATCAGCAGGAAGAAATTTACTGCTCAAAAGTAACTGCCTCAAGTCATTAACTGTGCTTGCATCCTCCATTTTCAAAGGAATACTTGCTGAATTAAGTAAACTCAAGGAAGTTTGTACCACTATACTCAATCTTCTGGACGGTGGGCCGTCTTTGAGATAATTCATGGTCTTGAGGAACAAAGCGATCTCAGAAAATTCACATATCCCATACTCACTTAATTTGCGAAAATCTTCTTCCAACTCAATTCCTGAAAAGAAGAGTGACATTCTTTTGATCGGTGTACCGTCAATAGTGTGGATTTTTTCTTTTAGGCTACCAACTGTCTCTGTTCTGAATACCTCTAGCTGATGCTGTGTTGCTGTAGATTTTATGATCATCTGAATCTGAGTGGACTGGTTTACATGAGGTTCCATGCATTTGATGGTGAGGTCAATTTTCGTACCTTCAGTGACAATTGGATAGTCTTCCATGTCTAGTGTCTCTTCTATAATGAGGTTTGGATACGATGGGTATATGTAACTAGTTCTCTGCATATAGAATTATTTTTTGGAGTTCTATATACATTTGCTAGTGTCATAATTCACTGGAGTTCTGCAGCAACTTTCAAGATACACTTCCAATGCTAGAGGCCACCATAGCAAAATAAAAGTTCACAAAAGATTTACACACACACATATTCGAAAACCAATTCACACATGAATAGAAATGACTACTAAAAAAGCTAAATCAATAACATCCACCTCATGCACATTTGTATACAATTAGCTCTCTTGAATAGTTGCGTCATAGCACTGGATACGCTCGTTTGTATGTAAGAATTTCTCGTCAACGGGAATAAAAGTTGGGTCGTCTTCATTGTAGACCAAAGTTGAGACTTGAGATGGGAAAGTCCCCAGTATAATATAGCTACTTCTGAGTCCTAAATTTCCAGTATAACAAAAGGTGAGCTCTGATGGTTTTCTTTTTCTGCTTCTTTGCTTATATTTGTTCATACAGTACCTGATTGTTATGGTTACGCTTATGGTTTTTTCTGAGAATTTGATTTTGGTTTTGCTAGTATAATCATTGTCTCTCCATTTTCCGTTTTGTTATCTGCTTGATGTTATTGTCCAATGATTGAAAGTTTGAAACAATTTTGGCAATCAAGTTGGTCCAATCATGTGAAATGAATTGTATATGAATGTTTTATGTGCTGGTGAGAAATTGCACAAGATTGCTTAACTCAGAAGGTAAATATGTGTGGTCTAGGGAAGAAATAAAAGTAAATAAAAAACAGCTAGGGTTTTTGTCAAGTTGCCTCCGTTAAAGTCTCAATCTTTGGATTTAAGAAACAACTCAGCTATTCTTGTTCTGGATTCCTTTGAGCTGCTTTTGATGGTGTCATGATGTGTGCTTTTGGTAACTCAGTGACTCGTGTATTATAGTGAAGGTAAAATGCACATTATAGATAAAATACTTTTTAGTGATTTGTGAATTGCGGTCAAGTCCACAAGCTCATGATTACTGATATGTATCTCATAAATTATGTTTTGGTTATTTATGAGTGAAATTCGTTTCTAATTATTTTATGGATAGCTGTTATGATAGCTGTTCATACCTATTCACACCTTGTAGGTTGATTTGTTTCTGCTGATTGTTATGTAACTGACTTAAATACTTTTCGTGCTAGTTGTGGCATTGTTGATGTAATGGAAGATGTTCATGATGATGTGGTTGGCGAACTTCGTGGTAGAGAATTGGCTAGCTTGGAGTCTGATGCTCATGAATCGGACTATGTGGTATGTGGATAATTTTATGTTCTGTGAGAACACATCAACTTAATATTGACTTTCATATGTTCAAATTTCTAGACTTTTGTATTAGCATTGAACCTTTGCTTGTTTCTCTCTGGTTATCTCATGCAGAATAGTGAAGTAGATGATACCACTGATGCTCAAGCAAGTAGAGCAGAAGACACCCAAGGTATTCCTTGGGATAGACTTAGCATTACTAGAGAGAAATACTGGCAAACTATGTTAGAACAATACAAGAATTATGAAAACATCCCTAATTCCGGAGAAGGGACAGGGAAGGTAAAAACCGCTATTGTCTTCTTTTTGTCAGTTGTTTACTACAGTGAAAATTTCAACTGACTTGTAAGAGTATTGGATCATGATTTTCTTCTCTATGGTAAACCGGACTGCAACATTAAAGAAAAAGGATCTTTATATTATGAGTTTCAATGCAACACAAGATAGTGAAACCAACTATCCTTCATTTTCAGGTGTGCTGAGATGAACATATATTGTTACTTACTGGCTAATGTTTTCTGCATATGTTGTGAATCCTGTCTCATGCACATACCATCGAATTATTAATTATGTTTTCATTGATATCTTATAAGTAGCTTAGTTGGCTCAAATGATTTAACCCTCATTCTTGCCTTAATAACAAAAGTTTATGGAAGTCTATAACAGTTGTTTTACATACTCCGGGTCTTTAGGTAACCTTAACTAACTAGCCATCCCCTCTAAAATGCAGAGAATGCATTTTCAAAAGTTACAAGAGGAATAACAAAATGCTTGAGTTGTAACCAAATATTTCAGAATTATATAGTTTCATTGTTAAGATTCTTTGTCTACCCACAACAAGAAATTGACTTGAGCTAGGCTGGCGTTCTGGTAATGTAACCACTTGATGTGGTTCTTTTGATTAATATTTCTCTTATTTGCTTGTTGTTGCAGTTGCGTAACTTGGTCTGGGCTACATCAAAGCATGATGTCTACTTTATGTCACATTTTTCTGTCATTCATGTCTTCATTAAGTTGCGAAGCATCTGAGGTTCTAAATGTTTCAGGACATGTCACACCATCAGAGGTGAGTGATTTTCAGATCACGTTTCTTTGACAAGAAAATTTAATTAGTCGGAATTGATGCTTATATATATATATATATATATATATATATATATATAATCCCTTGTAGAAACATCCTGGAAGTCTCTTGGAAGGATTTACACAGTCTCAAGTTAGTAGTCTTGCAGTGAAAGATAAGTTGCTAGTTGCCGGAGGATTCCAAGGAGAACTTATTTTCAAGGTGAGTTGCAAATGGGTATATGAAGTATAGTAAATTAAATTATGAATGGATCATATAGAACAGACGAGTGCTTATTCAGCAGTTGCAAACCTCTGGTATTCCCGAAGATTCCCTTTTACTTTTTCCTTTGGAGGAACAAATGAATTATATAATCTTTGACTTGCCTGCAGCATCTTGATCAACCTGGAGTTAGCTTTTGTTCGAGGACAACTGATGATCATAATGCCATTACAAATGCTATTGAGATTTATGACAATCCCAGGTGCTTGTTCTTTATTATTATTATTTTTATTTTTATTTTTTAATAGAGGCTGGAAGTCTGAAACTTCTTATTTCCAAAAATGAGCTTAACTGATCTAGTCTCTTTGAATTTTACAGTGGTGCAGCTCACTTTACATCCTCAAGTAATGATTGTGGAGTCAGAGACTTTGATATGGAGACATTTCAGCTTTCTAAGCATTTCCGTTTTCCTTGGCCAGCGAATGTGTGTTTCCTGCATTTTATTTCCGTTTGGTTAAAATTATTGGATGTCAATTGTTATTTGATAGTTATATTCCTTGCACTTCCTGCATGGGCGGTTGTGTTTTCATTTCTGCACTTGATATATGTCATTCTTCTTGAACTGTGAATCTCAAAATGCCTTACTTTATTTCAACCAATGCTGTTTTTCGGTTGGCTACATCCTACTCTCAACTTTGAAACAATGCTGAATTGCCATACAGTATTATGCATTGTACGTGTGGGGACCTAGTCACTAGATTCTCACTATACTGAACTTTAGTAAACTAAGATACGCTTTTATGCTGCTTCTTTTTTTGTAGCATACTTCTCTGAGTCCTGATGGTAAACTTTTTGTGATGGTGACAATCCAGATGGGATGTTGGTCGACTCTCAAACTGGCAAGGTGGTATTTACTTTACGCTTTTGTAAACTTACTTTAGAGGCAGGAATTGAAGGTTTACTGATATGGATGAGATTCTTGTAGACGGTGACACCTTTATGTGGACACTTGGATTTCTCGTTTGCATCAGCGTGGCATCCTGATGGTGTCACCTTTGCTACTGGGAAGCAGGACAAAACCTGTCGGGTTTGGGATGTTCGAAACCTATCCAAGTCAGTTGCTGTTTTAAAGGGAAACCTTGGAGCTATTCGGTCAATCCGTTATACTTCTGATGGTCAGTATATGATGATGGCAGAGCCAGCAGCCTTTGTGCATCTCTATGATGTGAAAAGTGGGTACGAGAAGGAGCAGGAAATCGATTTCTTTGGTGAGATATCTGGCATATCATTCAGTCCAGACACAGAGTCGCTTTTCATTGGAGTATGGGATCGTACATATGGTGGTCTTCTCGAGTATGGAAGACAAAAGTGTGTTGCTCAAGGGATCCTGATATTTAACTGATCGATTCGTATCATATTTTGTGATCTTTTCGTTTTGTTAGCTCAGTTTCATATTTTGGGACTTCTATATCCTGTGATATCCTTGCAGGTCGGTGAAGTGAAAACTATATCGTGTAGACAAGTGTTGTTTAACTTGTTTGATTTGAGGTCTTTCTTTCATTAGAAATTCTACCTGTTATTGTTACTGTTCCTTGTGAGGGTCCTTGTTGGTTAATCTTAGAGTGACTAATTGGTGCTAGATCATCATGTCGAAGGTACAATTTGGGAAACTTTTCTTGCTACATCAAGAGAAGAACAGAGAATTTCGTTGAATAACTTATTTTCAGCTTGTAGTGTGGGAAAGGAAATCTGAAGGGATATGCTCTGCATTTTGAAAAAGACTCTCTGTTCATGGAGTCCCATCACATATCTAGTGTTAACTGTGCCTGTTTCTTATCACCAAAAAGGCACAGCCTAGCTGAAATGGTGCTGGCAATTGGGTTGAATTCCTAATCTGGAATGATCGAGTCAAGTAATAATCAGATGTGTGCCTTTTTTGGCTACTCTATTGGATTACCTGCTTACTAGCTATGTACCAAATTCTGCTTTAGATCGTTGCAATTGGTAATGTCCGTATCTTTGTTCAAGAGCATCAAATAGTAAATGAAGCAGCAATGTTTTGTAGCATCCTTTAAATGTTCTGACAGTAATGTTCTTAAGGTTTTAAGGAGCTTGTCCAAAAAAAGGTTTTAACGAGCATCCATATATTTTTTTTTTTTTTTGAAAATTTTAAGGGCATCCTTTAAACTTACATGGTTTTGTACAAAGTATAGTTCTTAGCAATGATGGTAAATAAGATGTTGGTTCTGGCATTTCAAGATGAAGCTTGTTCTGAGTGGCCCGGCCCTGAAGTTCATATGTCAGCTCCTTAAAACCTAATGAAGTAGCAGCTCCACCTGTTAGCACCCGGAGCAGTTCCAACGATTTACTAACTCCTACAGGTGGAATCTAGCTCTAACGTTGAAGAACTGGCTGGCCTATATCTCATATTGAATACCAGTTACCTTTGTTGCGGAGAACTGGCAGGTCAACCCCTCACGACCAGAGACAAGTTAGCCATGCATTTACAAGAACTAACTTGATATCTCATGATTGAAGGCCAGATTGTTTTGGATTGGCCGGAGTCAACCTAAAACTGGCCTAATCTTCATTTATACCTGGTTGCAGGAAAGCTTGCGGCCCAAGTTTTTAAAGGAAAGAACCATAGATAGAGGGGAATCAACATCCAAAATTGAGAATTGAGAGGAATGAAACAGAATTGACAAGTGATCACTACCTACATCTTGATTATAATAGTGGACTGTTTACACAAGTCTCACATAAGAAATGATTACCCTTTATTCCATCTGGTGTACAAATTAGTAAAAGTTGAAAGCAGATCCCTTGAATTAATCGGATATGACTCGCAGCCAAATTGTGGTTGATTTATAGGACAACATGTCCCTCTCATCATCATAATAAAGACTCTGATGTTGTAAAGGAGTTTCATACTAATGGTTTGGTATATTGTTCAACTCTGATGTTGTTGTAACTTTTGTTTTTAGAATGGCCAACTGTAACTTGTGAGAGTGGCGAGTGCAAATTACCAGAGAGCTGGTATGTTTACTACCAAATTTGTTACATTAGAAGCAGCTGATTCCGGTGTTACTAAAGTTTACAAAGCAAGTCTTGTTGCGAGCACTGATGAAGTGTCATCTGTTGAGACAAGCACAGTTGTCCCTTGTGTACAAGAATTAAATGACTAGTTTGATAAGAGACAGGCCAAGGAGGGAGACTAAGGGGCCTATCAGGTTCCAATAAAAATAGAGTCGCTAGCCCTTGAAAATCTGGTAGCCGTCTGAGTTATGCTTGGAACTTGTTATCAGCATTTATGTTTCTTTAAAGCTTTGTTTTCTCTCCCTATTATATGTAGGCAGTAGGAGAATGTCTCAGCAGTTTTGTTTTATCAATTGAATGAAATCAAAGCTTGAACCTACTTTTCCAGATCTCTCTCTGTTGCCTTTTGTTCTCTTTCTTATTCTCAGTAGGTGATCTGCATCAAGCACTTTCCGAAACACACCTATGAGACTCAAATCATTGGATCTTGTTGTCGGCGCGAACAGTTTAGTTGATCTTTTATATGGGACCAAGCCTCATTAGAGGTGAGTAGGTAATTACTTATGTTGTCACAAACATTTAATCTATGGCATTAAGAAATCAATACTTATCAAAAGAAATTGATGTATTCATTTACAACAGTCATTGGGGATTGAAATCAATTTGCTAAATGGGACTTATGTTTATGTTTTGATCTATGTTTACGTACTGTCAATGGTAGTACTTTCCGATACAATGATGGATTTGTGTGTCATATCTCTTTTAATTGGTTGTAGTCTCGAAATTTGGCAAGAGGAGAAAATTCGAGCCAAGATAAACAATAGGCCGGGTATTCAGAGCAAAGTTGGCCGGCGCATATTAGTTATATTTATTTTTATACCATGACTGTAGCATGCAACTACATGAACAAAATAGTTTCCTAATATCCCAAGGAACAGTTGAGATTAGGCGATTGTGGGTTATCCTTGTGCAAAGATTAATAATTTGATCGACGGAGAATGAGAAGTTATACTGTATACAATTAAATAAATCTGCCGTTCACCCTTTACTTACAGCTCACGCCATTGTCATTCCAACAAAATCTGTTCAATTGATTTGAGTCATTTGACATAATAAAAGATTCTCAGGTTGAACACTAGTCAGGTTCAGCTAAATTTCTTCGTACTAGTTGACCTGGTAGAGATTGATTCGTAGGAATAAGAGTTGAGCAGCACCACGTTTAGAAATTAAAAAAGAGAATAATAAATCTATAAAAGAGGAGTCAGCTTCAAATCACTGGAACAAAAGAAAGAGTTTGCTATTCTCACCGTACCTTTCCCCAAAGTCTGTCGAACATGCAACAAGTAGAGCAGAAGCTCCGTCCATAATATCTGAAATTCCATATGTATTAAAATTTGTTAATCTGTAAATCCATACGAAAATGTCTCAAAAGTTTAATTCGCCCACATTTGTTCCTCCTAAGTGACAATTTTCCCAATAAGTCTGTGTTTCCCCCTTTTTTTTCCCAATTAAAAGTTTTTTTTTTTCGTTTTTATTCCTCCTAACTAGAAGTTGGGTCATCTGCATTGAAGACCAAAGTTGAGACTTGGGATGGGCAAAGTCCCAGCATATGAAGCTACTTCTGAGGGTCATTGTCTACCTGTTACTGTTACTGTTCCTGTTCCTTGTGAGGGTCATTGTTGGTTAATCTTGGGCGACTAATAGGTGCTAGAGCATCATGTCGAATGTAAAATTTGGGAAACTTTTCTTGCTACATACATCAAGAGATGAACAGAGAGTTTCAGCGAATCAGTTGTTTTCAGCTTCTATATGGAAAAGGAAATTTGAAGACATGCCCTTCATTTCGAACAAGACTAGCTGTTCATGGACTCTAATCACGTCCAGTGTTGGCTGTTCCAGTTTCTTATCACCAAAAAGGTACAGCCCTGACATGATGCTGGCAATTTGGTTAGGCAGCATTTTGAATTGTAAAATGGAGTGTTTGAGTCTGTAATAATCAGATATTATATATGTGCCTTTTTTGGCTACTATATTGGGTACCTGCTTACTAGCTAGTTATCAAATTCTGCTTGAGATTTTTGCAATTGGTGTTTCCATGTTTTTTTTTTTTTTTTTTTTTCTAGAACGTCAGAAGATCACCAAGGTTATTACATCGATCGTTTCATATATAGTTCAAGAGCAATATTTTGGTACATCCTTTAAATGTTCTGAGCTCTAAATTACATAGTTTCATACAAAGGAAGATCCTAGCAAAGATGGTAAATAAGATGTTGGTTCTGGCATTTCAAGATGAAGCTTGTTCTGAGTGGCCCTGAAGTTCACGTGTCAGCTCCTTAAAACCTAATGAAATAGCTGCTCTACATGGTAGCAACCGAAGCAGCTCCAAGCCTCCAACGATTTACTTGAACTCCTACAGGTGGAATCTAGCTCTAATGTTGAAGAACCGGCTGGCCTATCATACCAATATAACTGGCAGCGGAAAACTGGCTGGTCACCCGCTCACCACCAGAGACAAGTTAGCCATGCATTTACAAGAATTAAACTTGATATCTCAAAAGTCCATGGCCAGATTGTTTTGAATTTGCCGGAGTCAACCTAAAACAGGCCTAATCTTCACATATATCCGGTTGCAGGATAGCTTGCGGCCCAAGTCTTAAAGAAAAGAAAGCATCCAAAATTGAGAATTGAGAAGAATGAAATAGAATTGACAAGAGACTATCTACATCTTGATTACACTAGTGGACTCACTGGACTGTTTGCACAAGTCTCACATAAGAAATGATTTCCCTTTATTCCATTTGGTGTACAAATTAGTAAAAGTTGAAAGTAGATCCCTTGCATTAATCGGATTGGACTCGCAACCAAATTGGTTGATTTGTAGGACAACATGTCCCTCTCATAATCATGATAAAGACACATCAAGCCACTGCTTTCAAGCCCAAACAACAAAATATTCATTGTTTACCTTTACTTTTACTATTTCTGGTGAATGAAAAATATTAGTGTCAATCGTTCATGCATTCATAATCATCATAAATTGACTTTTCTAAATTGTAAAATTTCTCACCGTGTCTCAAGTCTCGACCCAAATCAATATCTCAAGGAGGAAAATTCTAGCACACATACTAACAACCTCGTATGTATATATGGAAGTGCTAAACAATGCCTTATGTTTTGCCTTTTCTCTCCCAAGTGTAGAAACAAATTGTTGGACTACTTGTTCTTTAAAGTAATTCAAAGCAAGCAAGTGAGAGCCTCTTCATCTCTCTTCCGTAAAGAAAAAAATTTGAATCCGTTACCATAAATCAAGATAAAGTATGAAAGTCGTTACTTTCTACCTTATCGCTTGCATAGCTAAAATATGAAAGACGTTACCGCGACTTCTCACTCAAGATGCATTCAATTCTCTCTACAAATACCTAAACCCTATGTATTCATTATTCACACAGCCTACGCACAACTTTTTCCGTCAACCGAAGTAGAAAATATTAGTGCTCTTATCGACAAAAATGGGCAAAGGAAAGAAACTAGGTAGATCTAGGGTGGACATAGATGTACGTGTGTCCCAACTCCCAAAATAGAAAATCACCGAGGGAAAGGGCACAAAGTATAACCAAACCCTAAAATTGTTACCGACTCTCGTACAAATTCAAATGCACAAACAGTACGAGATGATACGTATCCAATACATATGTATATATACACACAAACAAAAATAAAGTCACGTCCTTTTCGCAAGGTTCCTTCCACCTTTCTCACTGGCACGACAATCCGAAAAAACCAGTGGATAGAAGATGGAGAGATAAAACAAATCCCCCAATTTCCCATCCCATCTCTCTCTCTCTCTCTCTGGATCTCAATTTCTCAATTAGATTTTTCTCTTCGGATTTTCCCCAATCTCGGATTTTCAGATCCGGACTGCTGCTTGTTCGATTCCCATCAAAAAAAAAAAGGTGAATTCTTTCGTTCTATCTGGGGTTCCTCTTTTCAATTTTTGCTTCCGAATTCGAACTTGAATTTGGGGATTCGATTGTGGATGTGTTATCTGTTGTTTGAATTTGGTTTTGGATTTTGGGGTTTGCCGGTTCAATCGTGTTCCCCGATATTGGTTTTTGATTTGTTGGGTAATTTTGATCGGCGGCGAGGGAAGCTTGTTAAACGTCGTCGTTTTCCCTGAAGTTGAAGAAGTCGTTCGTATTTGTTTTGATATTTTGGAGTGTTTAATTTTTTTTGTGGTGTTGTTTTGATTTTTGAGTGCGATTGTAAAATTGAGGAATTTTTTTTTTCCTGACTTTTGGATTAGGGTTTTGGTTTTTGGATTGATTTTGTTCTCTAATGGTTAAAGTTTGTGTGCAAATGAGTTGTTAGAACCATGTGAAGCAGTGAATTGTGTTTGCATGTTTTATGTGCTGGTGGAAAATTGCAGAGGATTGCTTAGGTCAGAAGGTTTATATGTGGTGAGGGAAGAAATGAAAATGAATAAAAATGGGGGCTTTGTCGAGTTGCCTCCATCAAAGTTTCCATCTTTGAAATTAACAAGTAATACAGCATTGCTGGTTAAGTGTTTATTTGAGCTACTTTTGATGGTGTCATCCTGTTTGTTTCATTCCCTAAGTATATCATGGATGAGATGCATGTTTGAGTGCTCGATTTTTCTTTTTTTTTTTTAGAGAAGTTTTTGTCACTGTTGAACGTGGAAGAGCTTGTTTCTTTGTAGCTTGCATAGTCCAGAAACTTCATTATAGATAAAGTATTCCACTGTTGACTTGTGTGTTGCAGTCAATTGCACATTTAGAAAATTACCATTACATATGAATAAACTACTCCATTAGACATGTTTTGATTATTCAGTGGTGAAACGTATTTCTGAGTACCTGATGGATAGCTATTAGCAACATCACAACATGAGTAATGTAGTCATTGAGTTTAGCTATTAGCCAGTAAACCTTTTCACACCTTTCTGTTTATAATGTAGGTTGATTTATACTATTTCTTTCTTTGCTGATTGTCAAGTAACTGGCTTGAATATTTTTTGGTGCTAGTTGTGGGTTGTTGGGAAGAATATGTCCCACTACGCTGGTTATGTGGAAGATGAATACGAAATGGAAGATGTAGATGATGATATGGATGACGAATTTCGTGGAAGAGACCTGGCTGGCTCCGAGTCTGATGTTGATGAATTTGAATATGCGGTTAGTGATATATATTTATGTTCTATGTGATATATACAGATAATGACACTTTAAAAAAGTTTGCTATATATATCTTACTATTTTTGCAATACCCTTTTATATGGTCAAATTCGAATTTTGTATGAGCAGTGAATGTTTCTTGTTTCTTTGTGGTTACTTATCTATTTGGAAATATTTTTGTTGATCTTCTGCAGAATAGTAAAGTAGCTGATACAACTGCTGCTCAAGCAAGAAGAGGAAAAGACATCCAAGGTATTCCTTGGGATAGACTTAGCATTACTAGAGAAAAATACCGGCAAACTAGGTTAGAACAGTACAAGAATTATGAAAACATCCCTAATTCCGGAGAAGGGTCAGGGAAGGTAAAAACCATTTACCATTTTTCTATTGATTTATTTATTTTCAAAGTTCTTTGGTTATTTGGAAGTATCAACTTTGGCTCTTACGAGTAATTTGATCATGATTTTCTTCTCTTGGGTAACAGGATTGCAACATTACAAAGAAGGGATCTGTATATTATGAGTTTAGACGTAATGCAAGATCAGTGAAATCAACTATTCTTCATTTTCAGGTGTGCTGAGTTCAAGCATGTATTATTACTTGGGCTATACTTGCTTTCTGGTAATGTAGCCTATTGATGTGGTTTGTTTGACTGAATGTTCTTTCACTCGCTTGTTGATACAGTTGCGGAACTTGGTCTGGGCTACATCAAAGCATGATGTCTACCTTATGTCACATTTTTCTGTCATTCATTGGTCTTCATTGAGTTGCAACAAGTCTGAGGTTCTAAATGTTTCAGGACATGTGGCACCATCAGAGGTGAGTGTTTTTTATGCAACTTCTTTATTTTATTTTTTAATTACTTGACAATGTTTCACTGGTAATTGATCCATTTATACTCACCATGTAGAAACATCCCGGGAGTCTCTTGGAGGGATTTACGCAGACTCAAGTTAGTACTCTTGCAGTAAAAGATAAGTTGCTGGTTGCTGGAGGATTCCAGGGAGAACTTATTTGTAAGGTGAGTTACTAATAAATTTATTTATTACATTAGATAAGTTACTAAATCACTTCTCAAAATGTATTTATTACACTAGAAAAACAGTATTGACTGATAATGGATGAGTGCTTATTTACTAATAATTTTATTTATTACAGTAGATTAGTTGCTAAGTCACTTCTCAAAATGTGTTTATTCCATTAGAAAAAACAGTATCACTGAGAATGGATGAGTGGTTATTTGTAAGGTGAGTTACTAAAATTTTTATTTATTGCATGGGATAAGTTATTAAATTACTTCTTGAAAAATATATAGTACTTTAGAAAAGCAATATAACTAAGAATGGATGAGTGCTTATTCAGCAGCTGCATACCTCCATATACTCTTTTGGTCACTCCACCGTGCCAGATGATTCCTTTTAGTTTAATGTTTTCCTTTCGAAGAACTAATGAACTATTTAACCTTTAACTGGAATGCAGCATCTTGATCGGCCTGGAGTTAGCTTTTGTTCAAGGACAACTTACGATGATAATGCCATTACAAATGCTGTTGAGATTTATGATGGTCCCAGGTGCTTGCTCTTTTCCTAGGGATTAGATTTTCTTAGTTCCAAACATGAGCTTAAACTGATCTAGTATCTACGAATTTCAGTGGTGCAGTTCACTTTACAGCATCAAATAATGATTGTGGAGTCAGAGACTTTGACATGGAGAAATTTCAGCTTTCTAAGCATTTCCGTTTTCCTTGGCCAGTGAATGTGAGCTTCCTGCATTCTGCATTCTTTTAGTGTTTGCTTAACATTGTTGGATGTTTAAGTTATTATTTATTGTTGCTTGCGCTTCATGGGCGGTTTTCTGTAATAATTTTTTTTTCCCTCAAAGTGTATTAGTTGCTTTATTATGTGTGGTGACCTAGTTATTAAGTGCTTGCTACTTCCAACTTTAGTAAACTGTTGTTCACTAATTGCTTCGTACAGTGAGTTTACTAAGCTACCTTGCGCTTTTATGCTTTCTTCTGTAGCATACTTCTTTGAGTCCCAGTGGCAAACTTCTTGTGATTGTTGGTGACAATCCAGATGGGATGTTGGTGGACTCTCAGACTGGAAAGGTAATTTACTTTTCACTTGAAAACTGTGTATTAATGTTTATCCATTTGGAGCCTGGACTTGAATGTGTACTGATCTGGATGAGATTCTTGCAGACAGTGGCGGCTTTATCTGGGCACTTGGATTTCTCATTTGCATCAGCGTGGCATCCTGATGGTATCACCTTTGCTACTGGGAACCAGGACAAAACTTGTCGGGTTTGGGATGTTCGAAACCTATCCAAGTCGGTTGCTGTTTTAAAGGGAAACCTTGGAGCTATTCGGTCAATCCGTTATACTTCTGATGGTCGGTATATGATGATGGCAGAGCCAGCAGACTTTGTGCATGTCTATGATGTGAAAAGTGGGTATGAGAAGGAGCAGGAAATCGACTTCTTTGGTGAGATATCTGGCATATCATTCAGTCCAGACACAGAGTCACTTTTCATTGGAGTGTGGGATCGTACGTATGGTAGTCTTCTCGAGTATGGACGACACCGGGATTACTCTTACCTAGATTCTCTTATTTAAGTTGAATGTGCAACCTGCGAATAAGTGTTTTGGTGTTGCTGATTCATCGGTGCAACTGTGAAAGCCTAGTAGCATAATTGACGCTGTTGAAGAAGAGGGTGTAGGTGTATATTAGTATCATTGTAATTCTAGTGTTGTTTGATGTTCCTATCCATAAAGTGTGTAAAAGGGAGGAATGTACAGAAGGCTGAGGCCAGAATGTTCCAAACAAATAGGAAAGACCAGGGTGTCTTTAGGGTGCAAGGGTTGTCTGTTTACCTTTAGAAATTTTATCCTAATATAAGACTTGTTATGTGAGACCTGAGAACCTATTAATCATCCAGTTGGTTTCTTGGATCCTAAATGATGTAACTTTGAAATCGAAAGCTCCTCTTTTGCCTAACCTTTAACTCGTCGCACTACTATATCTCTTCGTTTGAATCCATGAAGCGCTCAATAATAAGCATTCAATCTCGGATGTCTACAATCTTGATTTCCCGTTACCTTTGGCTTTGTTTGTATGTAGTAAAGAGGAACAGAAAGAAGTGTGTTTGACTGTTTGCCATGAAATTTCAGGTATGACCGTATGAGCTCCTTTTCACATGGTCAAAGTTTTAGTCATCCTACTATGGACAGACCGTTTGTAGGCGTTGGCTAAATTTACTTGGTTGATACTCAAGAGATTCAGCTAACAATCTCTGATCCAGAAGCTACCAATGAGAGAACGCCAACTCACCCTCCAAAATCTTTCTTCACTGGTTCACATCCTCACAATCCTTTGCTCCACCTCTACTCCAATCACAAATAATCATCTTCACTTGTTTGCACTATTATACAAATCTCATCTCTTCCCAACCCAACTCCTACTTTTATCATCATCATAATTTTCATAGCCCCATACTTGCACCAACCATACCTCAACAATGGCAGCTTCTTCCTCCTCCACCTTGTTCCTCTCACCCTCCATCACAAGGCCACAACTCTCACCAACCCAAATCTCCTTCCAAGGCCTCAGACCCCTCACCAGGTCTGCAGCCCCAAGCACCAAGTTGAGCTTCACTGCACCAACCACCAAGAGATCAAGTGGTGTTGTGAGAGCTGAGCTGAGCCCACCTTTGGTCATAAGCCTCAGCACAGGTCTATCACTATTCTTGGGTAGGTTTGTGTTCTTCAACTTCCAGAGGGAGAATGTTGCCAAACAAGGCTTGCCTGAGCAGAATGGAGTGACTCATTTTGAGGCTGGTGACACCAGGGCTAAGGAGTATGTGAGCCTCCTCAAGTCAAATGACCCAGTTGGGTTCAACATTGTGGATGTTCTGGCTTGGGGTTCAATTGGTCACATAGTGGCTTACTACATCTTGGCAACCTCCAGCAATGGCTATGATCCCAAGTTCTTTGACTGATGTGATTTCGTTTTGATCCACCATGTTGGTGTTCTTTTCTCTTGCTTGTAATTTGTATAGCCTATTAATGAATCACTAGTTGGAGAGCTTCTGTGTTGTGTTGCTTATTTACCTTTTAAAATTTAGCTCATTGTGTGGAGTTTGTTTGAATGCTGTGTTCTTGGAATTTAAAGAGCTTATTCCATGTGTTCTTATCTGATTGGAATACCTTCTGCTTCTGCAGTTCTACCAATATATACAAACAACAAAAGAAACACAACACACTCAACAAAACTAAGATAGCTCATTAATTGAATTTTCACTCTTTGGAGTCCATAGTTCTGTCTTCCCTCACTATACTTCTAAGCTGTTATCAGAATGCCTAGAGTGTATCCATATGTTATATAATATAAATATCGTTTGATATCTTGTGTGAGTTTGACACTTCTGAGTTTGTAGTAGAGAGGCCAATCAAAGATAGCTTGTAATCTTGTATAGCATTTTTGCGCTCGTTGAAACAACAACTCAACAAGTAAACCACCCTACTTGAAAATAAAACTTCCAAATTTGTAGATTGAGAATGCTGAAGGACTGAAATTGCCATATTAATCCTAAAAGTCATTCATAGTGCAGCTCATTTAAGCAAGAGTAGTCATTCTGATGTACCTTGTGCTCCTGTTTGAATTTTTTCTTCTTAAAATGTAATCTGGACCAGAAAGCTGAAACAAGTCGAAGAGTAATTGCGCACGCGCTTACTCACTTTCTGATAATAGCCAGGTCGAAATGCCTGCGTTCATATAATCAAAGTTGCATCAAGCACTTTTCACTTCTGCAGGTTTTTGAGATGGAATCAGATAGACAAGGATAGGGATTCAAGTCAGAATATGTTAAAGCTCTCGATGGATCATTTATTTGCTCAGCACGCCCTCAAGGCAATGGCTCCAAGGCATGTGAGAACAAAATACTTCTGCGTTGTGGTTTCAAGAAGTTAGAAACGCAGCCACCCTAGAGCATAGTAATGCTCTCGATCATTATGTAACAACAAAATGGTATATAATTTCCCATACTGCATAGCTATCAACTAAAATGTAGACTGTCAACTAAGGAATGGAGCTCATTATGCTTGCACAAACTAAAACAGTTTATAAAAAAACTCCCATAGACCACAGAAATGTAGCTTGTTGGTAAGTTTTAATCACACGATCAGCATCAACTGCCTCTGGGGTTAGCAAACATTCACCCCCAGATTTAAGAAATGCCGGAGATAGGCCTCTCACGTATTGCAGTGGGGCATTTAATTCTTAAAGATTAAACCAATTTGTTGTAAAACAATAGTGAAAAATTTGAGAGAGAGAGAGAGAGAGAGAGAGAGTTTAGACGTAGAGAGTAGAATGTGTGTATCATTCATCTCACCATGAGGAGCCTTATATATGACTACATGGTGTACGCAAAAGGGTAATACTTAATTACAATTCAATCACTCCTACAATTACAACCTTCAATCACCAATCTATAGGGATAGGCACCTATTACTCAACATCTATTTACATGATTATCCACAAATATTTACAACACTCCCCCTCGGATATTCCATGTCAATATTGTTGCATAAGCTGTGTGCTTCTAAGTTGCCTCGTCAAAAACTTTGCCAAGTAATAGAAAAAAAACCCTGTGGGAAAAACAACCTTGGTCGAAGGAGAAAAAGAGCACAACGCGCATGAGTGTAGAGTAGTCGTATCACAACTTCAGAGATAGGTGAAGTCTTCTATTAGCATCATAAGTAGGTAGTATGTCTACGAGAGGGATGCATTAGAGTTGCTGCACCAAAACCTTGCCCGGTAAACCCAATGGGAGAAACCCGTGGTCGAAGGAAAAAGATGAGCAAATGCGTATATGTCGAATCAAAGCATCTTCAGGATGTACTATAATTGGGGTGACCATGCTAAAGATGTGCTTCGTTAAAACCTTGCCAGGTAACAAAACCCAGTGGGACAAAATAATCCTGGACGAAGGACAAAAAGAGTACACGATGGTCAAGTGGGTATGCTTCAGGATACTCCCCCTGATTTTGACTCCCCCTGAAAATTACATTTTAGGTAATTCAGATAGTTTACATAGACCAATACCTTGGACATGCTTCTGGAATGTAGACTTTGGTAGTGACTTGGTGAAGAGGTCTGCACGATTGTCTTCAGATCAAATATGCTTAACTTCAATATTTTGATGCTCCTGTTGTTGCTAATTGAAGGAGAACTTTGGTACAATATGTTTGGTGTTGTCTCATTTGATGAAACTTATCTTTATCTGCTGGATGTAAGCAACATTATCGTCATAGATAATGGTCGGTTCATCAATGGTCAAATGCAGTCCACATGTGCTTCGAACATGCTTTTGTGATGGCTCTCAACCACATACATTCACGTACTGCTTTGTGAAGGGCTAGAATCTTAGCATGATTCGAAGAGGTAGCAACAAGGGTCTGTTTCATAGACCTCTAAGAAATTGCAGTATTCCCAATGGTAAAGACATAACCAATTTGGGAACATGCCTTGTGCAGGTCTGATAGATAGTGTATATCAGCATATCCAACAAGGCGAGCATCATTCAGAGGATCAAGGGGGTTTGATCCATTCCTTGATGCATAGGGATAGAATAAGCCCATATCCGCTGTACCTCTAAGGTAGCAAAAAAATGTCTTTTATTCCATTCCGGTGGTGGCGTGTTGGCGCAGAGCTATATCTAGCTAACAAGTTCACATCGAATGAGATGTCCTATCTAGGGCATTGAGCCAAGTACCATAATGCACCTATTGCACTTAGATATGGGACTTCTGGCACCAATATTTCTTCGTTATCATTTGCAGGACGATACGGTTCTCTTTAGACTTCAGATGACCATGGGTGTGCTTGCTTTTATCCTCATTAAAGCGTCTTAACATCTTCTAGGTGTAATTTGGTTGATGGACCAAAATTTCATACGCACTTGTCTCGGCCTTTAGGTCGAGACAATAATTTGTTTTCCCAAGGCCTTTCATCTCAAATTCCAACTTCAGGTGCTTTGCGGTTTCCTTGATTTCTTCAGGAATATCAATCAAATTCATGTCTTTGACATAGACTGCACAATTGCAAACCTGGAACTTGTTTCCTTAATAAACACGCAAGGGCATAGTTTATTATTCACATGTCCCATCCCGATCAAATATTCACTTAGACAGTTATACCACCTTCGTCTAGATTTTTTCAATCTATAAAGTAAACGCCTCAAAACTAATGGAGAGGGTGTTCCGTAGTCTAGAACTATTTGCATCGGATATCATAAGTCCTTCAGGAACTTTCATGTATATATCTGTATTGTGATCCCCATAGAGATAAGTTGTGACCACATTTATATGCTGCATATTTAGTTTTTCGGAAACTACCAAACTGATAAGGTAGCGGAACGTTATGACGTCCATTACGGGAGAATACGCCTCCTCGTAATCAATCACAGGGCGTTGAGAAAATCCTTGCACCACTAGACGAGCCTTGTGTATCACAATCTCGTTTTTCTCATTACGCTTCTTCACACATACCCATTTAAATTCTACGGGTTTAACATGGGGAGGTGTGGGAACAACAGGTCCAAACACCTTTCTCTTTGTCAAGGAATCTAATTCGACTTAGATTGCTTATTTCCTTTTTAGCCAGTCGTCTCTTCGTTGATATTGATCAACAAAGCAAGGTTAGAGGTCATCGCATATTATAGTTTCGGTGGCCACCTCAAATACTAATATATCGTCGATGATAATCTCATTCCAATTCCAAATCTCACTAAATTTACCGAGATTTCTCTATTCTTGGGAGTGAGTTCAAATGTTGGAGCATCCCCCAACATGGTCTCTTCTAGGACGTAACCGTAATCCGGATTTATCTCGTGAGATGAATCGGTTTGAGATTGCAATGTTAAGAGGATTCGTTTGTGCCAAGTTTACCCTCTTCTGAGGATAAGAATCCTTCGAGCCTGATGGTCTACCTCGCTTCTGGGCAGGGACATATGACTGGTTAGCCTCCATGGTCGTACCTCGTCCATCTGGGACGACATATCCTACAGAGACTTCTATCATTGCAGACACATTTGCAGCAGGTATATATGATCCCGTCACTTTAGCTAGATCAGAGAAACTGTCTGGCATATTGTACTCTATACTCTATAGATCTAGAATTGTCCGCACTAGCTTAAGTACTTTCATGCGGTTCAGGGATCATGATGAAACATAGTGGGGACATTTCATGCCGTTCATCAGGAACGGTGACATTCTTATCTCCCCCTAATGGCGGGAAGACTGTCTTATCAAAATGACAATCCGCAAATCTAGCGGTAAAGAGATCGCATGTCAAGGGCTCTAAAGAGCACATAATGGATGAGATTCATAATCGACATACACGCCCATCCTTTGTTGATGACCCAATTTTGTACGTTGTGACGACACAATGGGCACGTGGACTGCATACCCAAATGCGCGTAAGTGCGAAACATCAGGTTCGTACCCAGTCACCAGCTGTAACGTGGAGTAAGGTTGGGTATCAGTGGGCCTAACGGGACCAACATAGCTGCATGCAAGATTGCATAGCCCCACGCAAAAACTAAAAGTTTGGTGCGCATTACCAAGATTCTATTTGAGAGACCATCTTGGGTGTGAACATAGGGAACTATATGTTCAGCATGAATCCTAAGGGATATGCAATAATCATCGAAAGACTTCGATGTAAACTCTCCGGTATTATCAAGTCTTATAGACTTTATAGGATAATCCGAGTGGTGAACCCTCAATTTCATGATCTGGGTGAGAGTTTAGCAAAAGCAGCGTTTTCTTGCGGACAATAGTGCAACATGTGATCACTTTGTCGATACATCAACCAAAACCATTAATATTTAACTGGTCCACATGGTGGTTGGATATGTCCACAAATTTCCCTTGCATTATGTGCAGAAAAATGGTGGTGTATGTACTAGTCTTTGCATATGATGGTCTAGTATTAAATATTCTTAACGAGTATGGCATAGCGTGTCATTATATACAAGACCCTTATTCAGAAGGGGATGCACCTGGATGAATTGAGGATATGGTGCATCATACTTTGACCTGGGTGTCCCAAACAGTCATTCCATAGCAAGTAGTTGCTTGAATTAGTTAGCTTCTAGCTAACAGATTCCAATTTCTCCAATGTACGCTTCTAGCCACACACTTTGGAGGTTATGCAAAGATATTACACTCATTTTTCTCAGTGGTTTCAGCGTGATAACCATTGGTTTGAATATCCTTAATACTCAATAACGTTCTTCTGGAATGTGGAGATTATAGGGCCTCATTAATGGTAAGTTCAGTACCATTGGACAACATATAGTGGGTTTTGCCATAACCCTCTATTAGGTTGGATTGGCCTGATACGGTTGTCACAGAGGTATGAATAGACAATAAGTTTGAAAAATATCTCCGATCTGGGAGTCTGGTATGCGTAATAGCACTTTTAACCAGACAACAAACTTCCCCACAAAATATGCCTATTCATTTATTTAATTCAATTGATCACATGTATAAATGAGTTTATTAAATTAAATATATTCGAACATAACCACATTTCTATAATCCAAAATAATTGAAAACATAAATCACCAAAACCCTAAAATGTTTCATTCATTAAGATGAAATAGATATGGCACAAGGGGCCAATTATACCCATGTATTCGAGTTCTAATCCTCGGTATGTTCAGTAACTGCCTGAAAATCCGTGATCTCTAGTATGGAATAGATAGAAAATGACCTTTTACTAAAGTTGGTATTTCGAGTTCCGCGACCGGCGTAATACTCATCTACTGCTTAGGCTATGGCACAACAGGTGCGGGACCAACAGTCAATTCCTCTACATCGATAATAAAGATCATGTTGATTCTGGTGGCGACTGGCCGGAACAGTGTTCATTTCAACTCGGGCTTGTTGAGTTATGGCATCATGGTTCCTACCACGTGGAGCCTGATTACGTGGCCTCTTGGGCTTTGGCCAAGTGGCAGACGGTCATATGGGCTAATTTCATTCGGCCAATGTCTTGCTTCAAGCAAGAAAATGGTCATCTGATGGTGAAAGTGCTATTCCAGAGTGACTCAAAGAGTCTGTGTATTCTCTTCATCGGATACTCAAGTTGGAGTGTTTTCTCCATATGTTTCCTTTTTGAAAATTATGGCACTCATATTAAAAGCCTCAATGACGACATTGTTAGCATTGATTGTTGATCTCATCTTCTTTGCAGTCAGATGAATTTTCACATCTTGAGTTCACTTTAGATAGTTTCTTCTGGAGACCTCCAAAGCAACAAAGTTAAACATGTTGAGATTTGACATTTCTTACAGGAAAGGAACAAATAATATTAGTGCTTTGGGTAATATCATCCATAAGCAAGTAATGAGAACTTCAGGTACTATAACATGGTATGAAAAATCGGATTAGACATGTAAAATATACTGGTTTTATCATGTGTGGTGAATTTATGAAAGAAACTTCAAGTTTCTTAAATGGCATTATTGAAACTACAAGTTCGATTTATGTATGAACTACTGGTTCATTTAGAACTTCTAGTTCATTAGGCACCTGCATTTTCTACACATATATTCTAGTGCGAAAATTTAGACAAGTAACATAAAAATATTGAATAAAGTAAATTGTAATAATATCTCACAAATTGGATAAATGGAAATCATAAATCAATTGAGATATTAATTGCATGCTAGTAATATAACAGATTAATTATCACACAATTATGTAAATAAATGCTTCTGGCTATTAATTACACATATTAGATTTGGAGAATCTATTTACAATATGAAATCATTTTTCCTTTTATTTTGATTCTGTTGAACCAAAGAAGGAGTGGGCTTGATAGTGAAGCCTATCGGGCTTAGTCTGCGGGCTCGTGACCTAGGCTTTCATGGGCTAGTCAAAGAGTATGTGAGGCCTGCTGGGCTGCTAGGTCCTGCGCAGGGAGAGTGGGTCTGCTGGGCTCAAACTGGTCTGCCAAAGAATGAAAAGCTATTAGTCTACCCTTTTGGTAACTCCAATTGAATACGACCAGGTAAGGAAGGATGAGTTTTAGGTGGAGCGAGGCTCACTTAAGTACACAGCCTCATCTGAACCTTGCCTAGACATTGCATCCAACTGGATTAGCCTACTTGGACAAGATTCATAACCATTGTCATGGCAACACGTGGAGAGTTTCTGTGCTAGCCTTGCACCTTGGGCCTGAGCTTCTGGCTCGGATTTGTTGTTGTGACTTTTGGCTTGATTTTAGCTTCTGACTCAGCCACATTTAATATTCTCAATTATAACATAATCAAAATCAATATATGTTATTAAATCGTAACATAAATAAATTAATGCAGCGGTTATGTACCTAAGGAAATGAGTTCAAATCCAATTAATGCTTCTGGCATTTCGTATAGGTAATAATTTTGGCAAATACTTCTGGCATAATGTTTATGTAATAATCGCGTAATAATTTAGCCCATAATGCTTCTAGCATAAAGAATTATAATGACAGAATCAAATTTGTGTAACAAAAAATTAAGCCCATAATTCGCGTAATACACAATATTAAAATGTAGTAATAAAAGATACATTGTCAAATTATTTTTGGCAATTGCTTTGGATAAATGTCAATCAAAACCAAAACATGAATTGAATCAATTGATCAATCACCAATTATATGGAGTTGAATCTGCTTCTGGCAGTATTAATATTAAGGGCTAACTACTGTTTAGTCCCTGAAGTATGGGCTCGTCATCATTTCAGTCTCTGTCTTTCTAATTTAATCCCAAAAGTCCCTGAACTCACAATTTTCAGTCCAATCGGTCCATCTCCTCCATTTCCTCTGATTGCTCGATGACGTGTCAGTTACTCCTTGCCAGCTCAGCGCCACATAAGACAAGGATTGTGTAAAGTGACGACAATGCCCCTGCTTCAGTTTTTTCCAAAATTTCCAAAAGCTCCCATGACTCCAAGCAAGACCACGACCTCTGCCTCCCTCACCGGGCATTACTACACGACCCCTCATCCGGCGAAGACACGGCGGCGCACCAGAGACTCAACAAACAACACCCACTGGTTAAAAGTTAAAACACACAGATAGTAATCACTAACCCACATCGAAAAATCGCAAATTCGCAATCCCTAAATTGAAACAATTTGCAGCTCTAGAACTTTATCATCTTCCAAATTCAACAATTAACAGAACCCATAAACTATAAGATGATCAAGTCTCCAACTTTAAAATTACCAGATAACAAAGTAACATCAAAATAGAAACCCAGTTGACTACTTCAGAAATCAGAAAAGTTGAATTTTCAATTCAACACCTGCTCTGAGACACGTCATAGATCTGAGACTTGATGGCTATGAGCAGTGGCTAGCGGTGATCTCGCCGAGCTGGACCGGCGGGGGAAGAGGCTGCATATCCTCCAAGCTTTTTCTTCCTCACCTTCAATTCAATCCCAAAAACCCCAAAATATCAATAAAATCTAACTACCCAAAAAGAAAAATAAAAAACCCAAGCATTGAAAGCACCGAATTTGAAAACCCAGATTCCAGAAATGAAAATTAAGCAAAGAAATCCATTCTTTTAACACCCCAGATTTCAACATCTTCTCTGTTAACAAAGCTTCTCCCATTTCAATCAATACCCACTTCAATTCACCACAATACAAACCAAACGCCCAACAAAAACCATACCTCTTTATTCATATCAACCTTCCTCGCCATCACCGATGCATAGAGCAGTCTCGGCAGCTGATCAAAACTTCGTCGCCTCAATCCTCGGCAGCCAAACCCCGCGGAATCTTGTATCAAAGAAACACATGCATCTGGGTTATTTCGGGTATTGTTGGAACCACAGTCCATGGCGGCGGTTCTCCGGTTTCTGGGTTCAGTTCCAACGTCTGGAGATTAGGGAGCCTCAGGTTGGTCATGGAGGATCTAGATCCGGACGACTGAGACGGAGGGGAAATCGGGGAGTCGAAGCGGGTTCAGTCGGGTCTAGGTCAGTGGCTGCGAGGACAGCTCTCCCAGATTCCTTCAGTGCGTTCGGTGGCGCAGAACAACTGGAGGTCAGGTCTTGCTTGGAGTCATGGCAGCTTTTGGAAATTTTGGAAAAAACTGAAGCAGGGGCATTGTCGTCACTTTACACAATCCTTGTCTTACGTGGCGCTGAGCTAGCAAGGAGTAACTGACACGTCATCGAGCAACCGGAGGAAATGGAGGAGATGGACCGGTTGGACTGAAAATTGTGAGTTCATGGACTTTTGGGATTAAATTAGAAAGACAGAGACTAAAACGATGACGAGCCCATACTTCAGGGACTAAACAGTAGTTAGCCCTAATATTAAATGGTGGTGATAATTACCAATTGGCCATAATGGCACAGTGGACAACATGTTGGGCTGGTACACACTGTGGCTGGGTTCTTGATTGAATGACTAACCACCTCTTCCCCACAAATCGCAATCTAAATTCTAGAGCTTTTCGTGCTGATAACGTGTTGTAAAACAATAGCGAAAAATTTGAGAGAGAGAGAGAGAGAGAGAGAGTTTAGACGTAGAGAGTAGAATGTGTGTATCATTCATCTCACCATGAGGAGTCTTATAGAGGACTATGTGGTGTACACAAAAGGGTAATACTTAATTACAATTCAATCACTCCTACAATTACAACCTTCAATCACCAATCTATAGGGATAGGCACCTATTACTCAACATCTATTTACATGATTATCCACAAATATTTACAACACAATTTAAAAAGAAACCAATTGTTAAAATAATACACACACACTAACACACCTCTTCTTTGTTGAACTCTTCCACAGCCAAAACCGGAATAAGTTACAATCTCAGACATATCGAGGGATATATAGTCAAATTGTATAATCAAATACTTCACCTTCTGATTGAATTTAGCTTATCCTCTCTCTCTCTCTCTCTCTCAAAAAAAAAAAAAAAGAAGAGGGCGGCTAGGGTTTCTTTGGTTAAGCTTAGAGGCTCTCGTCCGGCGGATCCCGTGCCGTGCCAGGCTTTTAGCCTTGTTAGTGAGCGGTGAGTGCTATTTTTTGTTTTCTAGTAGGGAAGATCGACAAGAAACAAGTGGTTTCGTTCATAATTTATTGATTTATGAGTTTACTTAGTTTCTTGTTGAGTGCTTAATAAAAAAATGTGGGTGTGCTAAAGGTATGCTAAGTAGTATACTCGTGTGAGGGGTGTGCTAGAGTTGTGTGCTCTATGTAATGGCTTCTACTTACGATCCTCTGGGCAAGTCGTTATTGTACTGCTTGCTAAAATGGTATAATGGGGTTAACCTTTTCAACTCAAAAGGAAAATTTTCATTCCATATATCAGTGTTCCACAAGTCTACACATATTCTAAAAGTCATGTCCTATGGATACTAAGAGCAAGTTCACCCGTTGGGTCACCAGGTCACCCATTATTCACTACTTTTTAGTGTTAATTTCACCCTCTGGGTCACGGGCACAATGTATTTCGTGCCCTGAGTCACCCTGTACAGTGTTCTGGGTCACCCTGCACATGTGTATTTCTTGCCCTGGGTCACATGCACAGTGTATTTCGTGACTCAAAAAATGAAAATATACACTAAAAAGCAGTGAATAGTAAGTGACTTGGTGACCAAACGGGTGAACTTGCTCTAAGTTCATGGCACATGTGAATTTCAAATGACACCTAAAATTCAAAAGATGACTCACACTCCAAACATGTCAAGTCTCGTTAATTCATATATTTATTCAAATTCTTCCATGCCATGAATTGGTTGTAGGTATAACATGATTTAAAAAATGGTATTCCAACTGACAAAAACTAAATCAGACTGCTAAATTTAAATTATTTTAGTTTCAGTTTTTAAATTTAATACATATCTTGATAATTTTTTTTTAATACATATAGTTAAGTTGTACTTTTACCTTTTATAAAACGATTTTTATCGGGTCTCTTTACATGTACGTGCTCGTCTGCACATAAAAACACAGGAGAAGCTTGAAAAAGTACTCCATGGAAAAAACTGTAATACGTGCCACACGCGTCATCTACTCTCTTTCTTCACCTCTGTGTTTTTTTCGCTCGTCTGACTGCGCCTCTATATCGAAGTGGGCCTCTTCGCTAGCTTACGATTTGCTTGGTCGGATGGGACTAGATCGATTTCGATTAAACAGCGAGGCGGTTGGCTTGAAGGAGACCGGAATCGGTAGCACTTGGCGGTATTGTTTTGAGGGGCTTAATCCGTCATGACCTCTAAGTCTAGATGAGGATGTGGCTTAAATGCAGGTGAAGTGGTTACGAGAACCAATTATGGCATTTGGTGGAGGTTCTCTTAGTTTGCTACGGCTGGGACGGCGGCGGTGGTGCGTTGGCGAGGTGGTCACCAGGTGTTTAACGGCAGCAGCAACTACGATAGCTGTCAGTGGTGGTGGCGATGACATATGGTGTCGTGGTACTGATGTTTGCTCGTTATCAGGGTTCTGGGCTGGTCCCTTGTGGCTGGGCCTTTGGTGTTTGGGCTTCCCTTTGGCCCAGGTCTTTCGGTCATTTGAGTTGGGTCTTTGTCTTTTGTTTTCAATTTTGTATAGTTTTTTTATATTAGTTTAGTCCCTACCATTTTCTGCTGGGATCTAGTGGGCTTCTTCATGATGTAGTCTTAGTTTTTTTCTTGTTTTAGACTATCAAATGGACTTTGGTCATTGATCTACTTAATTCTTAGTTCTTCTAATTATACACCAATTGAGGTTTTTAAGTGACTAATTTTACTATTAGGAGGATTAGATTAGTTAGGATTTTAGTCATTTGATAGGCTAGTTTGTCATTGGATAAGCGATCTAAACCTGTTTTATAGTGTATTTGTCAGTTTGTTTGGTAACTTGAGCCATTATATTTGGATCAAGACAAAAATTGATGCACTTGACTTTTGATTATAGATAATTAATTGAAATTATCTATATATATTTTTTAAATTATAAAGCGAATTTTATCTTTATTACGAAGGATATTATGGGTAATTGGGTACTTTAAATTTCGATAAAACCTGTGACTTGAGATCTAATGGATATGAATAGGGGAAAATAAATCTACCCCAAGGTCCCAAAACCTATCTTTACCCTCTTTGTTTCTGACTAAACATGTCTGAGGTCCCAACTACACCAATTACAGGAAAGGAGGCTTCTTTGGCTATTGTTCCAGCTTCACAACACCAAGTGCTCACTCACAGCGCTAATGGGTCTTCTTCATCCCTCACCTCTACTTCAAAGGTGTACCCTCCAGCCTCGGCCAAGTTTGAGGATGTGGTTCAAAGCTCGGACCTTTTCTGGCAAAAGCTCAAGGAGTTTCACGATTCCCTAGGAACCAAAAAATTCATGTAAGTTCCTGGGTTTGCTCTTACAGCTTTGATTTGCTCTTGTTTTGTCATTTTGTTTATATGGGTTTGATTTGCTTTGATCTTTTGGTGTTAAGATGTTGGCCTAATTGGGAAATTCTATGCCCACTTGATGTATTGTAACTGTTTTTTTTTTTTTTTTGGCATCTTGCATACTTCAATTTCACAACTGTGTTTTCCCTTGATTTGAATAAATTGGACTGTGAATGAATGCATACATTTGAATTAATTGCACAGCTGGGTTGTGTGTGTTGGCAAAGTTAGGATCTTTATCTAGGGTTGATTATGTTGGTTTCAATAACAACATCAACTAAACTGCATTGCATACTTTTATTAATGGGTTTTCAATTGCAACTGTGTTTGCCCTTTTTTTGCGGTGAACGCGAATTTCAAACTGCATTGCACTGCAAGTTTGAGTGTCTTGGCAAAGTTAGGATCTTTATCTAGGGTTAATTGTGCTGGTTTCAGTAACACCATGAACTGCATTGCAGACTTCAATTAATGAGTTTTCAATTACGACTGTGTTTGCCCTTTCTTTCATTCGAAAAGTTGGCAGTGAATGTGTGAATTTTGAAAATCTTAAACTGCATTGCACACCTGGTTTGAGTGTATTCGCAAAGTTAGGATCTTTATTAGGGCTAGTGATGTTGGTTTTAATAACAACAGCAACTAAACTGCACTGCGTACTTCAGCTAATGGGTTTTCAACTACAACTGTTTTTGTCCTTTCTCTCATTTAAATTAATTGGCGGTGAAAACTGCATTGCATAGCTAGTTTGACTGTATTAGCAAAGTTAGGATCTCTATCTAGGGTCAATGATGCTGGTTTCAAATAACAACAACAAAACTGCATTGCACAATTCAATTAATGATTTTCAATCATAATTTTGCTCTTTCCTTCATTTGAATTGATTAGACGGTATGCATGTGTAGTTGTGAACTTTTTAAAGCTGCATTGTCCAGCTAGTTTGATTGTTTTAGCTAATTTAGGATCTTTTTCTAGGGTAAATGATGTTATGATGCTGGGTTTTAACCATATTAATTGACAAACTCCATTTATCTGCAATACCAAATTATATTGATTTTTTTTTCTTCTCTCTCTGTCTGTTAGGATGATTTTACTTCTTTTCCAAGATCTGAAATTTTCATTCACTAGAGATGATTCATTGGAGAGACTGAATTTTCCTGTGCTTCTATTAATTTCTTATTTCCCTTGGATGGCTTCAATAAATTGTGATTTTAACTTTCTCAGATATCTACTATTCAGCTTGAAGTTTCCATCTATGCAGTACTAATGGGTGCACATGATTAACTGTTTATCATATTGCTATAATTTTTAATTTTTTTTTTTTACACCATAAATCTTTCCTAACCTGCTGACTGTCTAAATTGTTTCTGTTATGTGTTTTTGGTTAAGCATTTCATAAGAAATTAGGATAGCCTCATGGGAGTGCAGAAAAACAGAAAGTGCATGTGGATATAATTTGCTGGCATTCCTTTATATGCTAAAGGCTTCTTTTTTGTAGGATTCCTACTGTTGGAGGAAAAGCTCTGGATATGCATCTCCTTTTTGTAGAAGTCACATCTCGTGGTGGCATTGAAAAGGTTCTTTCATTTATCTTTCTATCTGGTTGTTCATATGTAAGGTTCTTGAAGCTAAAACTAAAATTCTATTGTCTGAAAAGTGGTTAATAGCCTTAGTAATTTATACTCAATGTGTTTTAAGAAATTCAAGCTATTACGAGTGGGGGATGTGGTCACAGTTGACTGAATGCCTGGCCGACTTATACCTTTTGAGTAGTCTCAGTTAAGACAAAAGTAATTTAGGCTTCTGAAAGGGTCCAACTTTACCAATGTTCTATCTACTCATATATTCCTTTTTCAGTTCTGTCTTGGAGTCACTCCGCAGATTTTTTTTGTCTTTTATTTCCTTTAAGTTCTATTAAACTGGTTGCAGGTGATTAGAGATCGCCAATGGAAAGAAGTGATTATGGTCTTCAATTTCCCAACAACTATTACCAGTGCATCATTTGTCTTACGGAAGTACTACTTGTCTTTGCTCTATGACTTTGAGCAGGTCTATTATTTCCATAAAGAAGTTATTAGAATCCCAGTGCATGGTAAATGAAGACATGGTCCTTGTTGATTTAGTGGGTTCTTTTTTGTTGATTAAAATGATTCTATGGTTTTATTATTTTATTTTTCAGATCCAGAAGGCAGGAGCCTTGACAATGGATCAGCACGGGAGCAAGGTACCATCCGGTTTCAAGGTCAGGGTAGGTGCAACCAACCTCCTTTTCAATGTGATAATTGTAATAGCGTGTTGATTTTGAACTTGTACAATAGTTGTGGAAGTTTCTAGTGTCTACTTCTTGAAGTTGGCATTGTTGAGTAAAGAAAGTTGACATTAGTTATCAAGTTTGTGTGACATCCCTTTTTAAATATATTGTGCTAGTTGCTATGAAGAAGGGTAAACAACATTGGAATTTTCATTAGGCAGTCTGTCTAGTAAAATAATGAATGGATTGCTTTAAGGAATTCAACTTTAAGCTCTCTAGTTCTTCATTATAACTCCCAAATTCCTTTAGTCTTACTTGTAGCATCTAGTTTTTCTGAGCAACTAATCCTGAATATTTACAATATGAATCTGTTTTTCTATGTTTGACACAGCCACCCCGATAGTAATGCAACTGGGCGGTTCCATTATGGGAACCATTGACAGAAAATGTGAGGAGGGATATGTTATTACTGTAAACTTGGGTTCTGAGGTGCTGACTGGTATCTTGTACCATCATCCTGTGGCTGGGTCTCAGAATTTTTCTGAGATGCCTACTCAACGGAACCGAAAGAGATCTAGGTTGGCGACACGTGATCCCTCTCGGCCCAAGTCCAACAGGAGTGGCTATAATTTCTTCTTCGCTGAGCACTATGCCAGCTTAAAGCCTTTGTATTATGGCCAAGAGAGAGCCATTAGTAAGCAAATTGGGTATCTATGGAACAATCTTACAGAAGATGAGAAACAGGTATAGTGAGTTGGTGACCCATCCTTTTCCTATTACTACTTTTTCACTTTTAGCATTTTTAAGCTTTTCTTCTGATAACTGGGTTTTGGATGATGTTGTGACATGATTGAATTTTAAAGAAAGGTTTCACATTTTGATTTCCAGAATTACATATCGTCAAGCTTTTGTTTTCCTATGTGTGGGTTCAGTTGATTTTGTGACATACCATGGTTTAGATATGAGGTTATCAAGAGAATTTTCCTATCCTTTGGTCTTGATTTTCAACCCGTCTGAGTGCCTCACTGTGTCAATTTTACATTATGATAAAGTTGGGGTACATTTGCTCATATTAACTGTCATATGTATATGGTATACCATTCAACTTAAACTAAGTTTTTTATCAGCTCAAATTAAGGTTTGATTGTTTAGCTTGCTTGATTCAAGGTTAATCATGTGTTCTATTCATATAATATATGATGATTCGTTTACCCATTTCTGGATATTTCTTATAAAAAATAACACTCCACCTCCTCCATTGTTGGTATGCAGGTTTATCAGGAAAAGGGGTTGCAGGACAAGGAGCGATACAAGTCCGAGATGATGGAATATAGAGCACAGCAATAGTAGGCTCTGGTTTAGGTAGACACATGTTTCCCTTTGTATGCTCTTGTTGTAGCATTAGCTGGGAACAATGGTTCAAGTTCATTTCTCTTTGCGAAGGCTGTACCCCCGGTGTGCCCCTTTTGCAAAACTGTGGAAGAGGTTAAAAGCGTAGCTTTGCGACATAACAGTTGAATTTCTGTAGCATTTGGGATTTCAAACAAATAACTTTATTGTAGTAATCCGTTGGTGTATTTAGTTGTAGCACAAAATCTAGGTAATGAATCCAAGTTCGTTAAGTTAGTTTATATAACCAAAGCCAAATTACATTTCCTGAACCAGTCTTGATTAGATGATAATGAGATTTTATGAGTGTATGAAGTAGAGGTGGCAAACGGGTCGCTGAGCACGAGCACGGCACGGGTCGCTGAGCACGAGCACGGCACGGGCCCGGCACGCTTAAAAGCGGCCCGGCACCGCCCAAGCCTGTTAGTGCCGGCCCGGCACGGCTCGAGCACGACATATTTAGGCAGGTTTGTTTCATACACAAAATTTCATTTTGTTTTTAAAAATATTAAAAAACCACAATGATGAGATTTGAATATTAAACATTTTTATTTAAAATCTCATGATAATTTCACCAATGTTATTTATTTTATGTTGTCAAAATAGTGAAAAAAAAACATTATATCCTTGTTTTGACATAAAGTATTTTTTCTAAATATTAAATATATGTTTATGAATAAAGACTAATCTCATAATAATACAACTATAGAATGAAGGAAAGAATAATATGATACTAAATCTTCATTATATTAATAAAGATTAATCTCACAAAAATATACTAAAAGCAATATATTTTGAGTTATTTTTACTTTCTTTCTTTCTTTCTTGTAGTGGAATATAAAAAATTATTAGAAAACTAATCTTAAAAAACTAAGATTGAGAAAAACATTGTAGAATTTAATTTATTTGAATTTTCTAAATAGTTAAATAAAATTATTTTTTATTTATTCAAATTAAGATTTTAAAATCGTGTTTTATAGTGGATAGACACGAGCACGGATCGGCACGATATGGGCTCGGGCCATGGGCCGGACCGGGCTTAATGTTTAAGTAAATGGGCCGGCACGAGCCCGACATGATAATAAATGGGCCAGCCAAAACGATATGGGCTCAGGTCATGGGCCGGACCGGGCTTAATGTTTAAGTAAATGGGCCGGCACGAAGCACGACTAGGCCCGCTTAAAATTGGCCGGGCTGGCCCATTTGCCACCTCTAGTATGAAGTCATAGTCACTAAATTAGAATGGGGCCAATGATGTTGCAAGTGTTACAATCTCTGCAATCCCGTGACTGACAATCTTTAATGCATTCTGATAGCACAACTGTTACAATTGGCATATAGCAATTAGAAGTTAGTGTATGGAATAGATAAAAGAAACTTTAAACTAAACTATCTGTTTGACATATAATTCGATCATATCACAAGTTTCTATAATCCACTGGAAAGAAATCCATTTGCTTAAGAAATACATTGCAAGGCCATATTAAAAAAAGGAAAAGAAAAAAAAAAAAGGGTTGTGGTCCAACCGACTTACTCTAACCAAAACCCTAGCTCAAAAAAGAGTAGGGAATTATTAAACACTCAACAAACCTGTTAATGTTTAAGATTTGAGCGGCAGCCTAAGCCTTTGTTAACGCTAGTTCGATGGGCGGACCGCTACTTACAATGTTCTCAGAGCTTCCGCTACCTGTCAAGTGAAATATAGAGCGGCGTCAGAGGGAGACCGCGTTGGGCGGTCTTCTCTTCTCCGATGCCTAAGTCAGAGTGAGGAGTTGCCTTGGGAAGAGTCGTTGGCGGACATCCCTCCGCCGATTGAGAGCTGTTAGAAGCGTCATGGGGATCTGTGAACTTGACGAGCAGTGTTGAGGTCAGCGGAGAGTATTCTGCCTGATGTACGACAGGGAGAAGTTCTGCTAGCAGTGTTGCGCTTAGCGGAGACTGTCTCTTGCAAAACGAAAAAGGAGAAGTTCCGCTAGCGGTGTTGCGCTTAGCGGAGACTGTCTCGCTTGTAAGATGAAGAGGGAGAAGTTCCGCTAGCGGTGTTGCGCTTAGCGGAGGTTGTCTCGCTTGCAAAATGACAAGGGAGAAGTTTCGTTAGCGGTGTTGCACTTTGCGGAGACTGTCGCTTTTCACGATTTGCTACCTGCCTATTCGATTGTTGCTTTGGCTAGATGCTTCGTCTGACGGTGCCCGAAATGTGGCCAACATGTATTGGGCTAGCGTGTGGAATAATGTCTCTGCAGCACGCCCGTTTCCTCGCCATTAATGAGAGTTATTATGGACTTTGTAACCAAGGCGACGCCTCGGTTAATCCGGAGAGTAAGCGTGATCGTGGGCCACGTGTACGGTTGTCATTTGATGTCGTTTTTAAGCGGATGGTGGAGATTTGTTTGATGTTGACATAAAAGAGAGGGAAACCGAGTGGTTCAACACTGCACTTTGAACTGATATCGTCGCCTTCAATCTACCCTCTGTTATCCGAGAAGAAGATTTTGCGATTCTGTGAAGTTGTCGATCTCCGGAGGACGAAGACCTCCTTCAGCGAAGACGAGTGCCCTCGAGCGTGCTAGAATTTTCGTCTTCACTACTAGAATAATGCTAATAGACATCAGTTAGGATTTGAGGCGATGTAAAAAAAATTTCTAGCATCGGTTCTTAAAAATCCTATTTCTATCTGTACATTAACATCGTTTCTAATAGTTAACCGATGTCTACATTTTTTTTTCAAAATTTTGAAAAACGCGAAAAATGACTAAGTTACAAAATTTTCAACGCGGGAGAACAAAATTTCAAAACACTTAGTCATATTGACTGCCTCGACATTTTTTCATTCTCAAACCCTACCCACCACGACACAGCACCCGACCTCCTCTTCTTCATCCTCCGCCTCCAACCAGCACCCAACTACTCTCCGCCTCGGCCTCCGTCTCCACTCTCCTCCTTCTCTGCCACCGTCTCTGTTCTCCTCCTTCTCCTCCTCCGACACACCTCTTCTCTCATCTCTTTTCTCAAATCCACTAATGATGCAGTCCATGCCGGAGCTCCGCCTTGTTCCCTCGTCGAGCCCACCATGGAAGATAAGACCTAACATTCAAGATAAGGCTCGCCGTCGATTCAGGTATTGGATTATTGGGTCTCACTCGATTTTGCGTTAAATTGTTTTCAATTGCTTCTGGGTATCTTTTGGTTAATTTCTCGGTTAATTTTTGTCTAATCCTATGTATCAATCTATATCTATGTGTGTACCTATTTTGGGGGTTACTTTAGGTTGGGACTAGGGTTTTGATGCCAATACCTGAGGATTTAAGAGAAGGTCAGAAACGGATGATGATATAGTGGATGATATAGTTTGCAAAAAGCTTCATTTTGCTTCAGTTTGCAAAACTTGGGTTCAACTTTTTTCTCTTGAAAACAAATTCAGAAAGAGAGCGATAGTTCTCTTTCTTCTTAATTATTTGTTCCTTCTCTTTCTTCTTAATTAACCACATATATTTGTTCCTGTTGCTTTCTCTCTATTAAGTACCACACTATTATGTGACTGCAGAAATATGCACATTTGAGTTGAGCTTAGCTTAAGAGTTGGGTATATTGTAGCGTTGAGTTACTTTGTTGTTTGAGCTACTGAACTTTGGCTATTGACTGAATATTGTGGTTAGTCTGCCTGTAATGGATGGAAGTTTTTGCTGGATGTTGGCTGTATGTTGTGAGTTTGAATGGTGAATTTATTCATTCTGTTACATTGTTTAGTTTTTCTTGAACTAGATGAAAGAGAGTAGAGATGGAATCAAGAGTGACAGACGTGCGAAAAATTCATCAATTAGCTCACTTCCACTCATCTTGGACATAGACGACTTTAAGGTGGGAAAAAAGAAGAATGAAAATATGAGATTTTTGTAATTTTTGTTTTACAGCTGGGAATTTAGGTAAACTGAGGACTAAAATTCTTTAAACTTGTAGGGTGAATTTTCATTTGATGCATTGTTTGGAAACCTGGTAAATGATCTCCTCCCATCCTTTCAAGAAGATGAAACAGATTCATCTGAGGGTCATAGCAACGTCAGCGGGACTGACTCTTTGCCAAATGGACATATGCGAGCTCCGTCAGATGCAACAAGATTTGCGCAGGGAGTGTCTGACCCTTTATTTCCAGAAGTAGATAAGATCTTATCTCTGTTCAAGGATTCTTGTAAGGAGTTGGTTGATCTCCAGACACAGGTATGTCAGGAACAGTGTAAATATGGGACTTCCAAGTTCATTTCCATCTTTTTTTGAAGTTGCTGATTTGCCATTCTTCCTGTTGAAGATTGATGGAAAGCTATTAAATCTTAAGAAGGATGTTTCTGTACAAGATTCTAAGCACCGCAAGACACTTACTGAGGTTAGTTAGCAGGGGCCTTACATTTTATGTTAATATATCTCAAAAATGTTCTTCACACTGCATTCCAAGAAAAGGCAGTGGTCCTTTCCAAAGATCTAAAGTTGCAATAGTTTCCACCACATCTTTCTAACTAGGCTGTTATTGTCAGAGCTCATACAATATTTTATCACTGCTTGCATATTGGGGTTGGACTTCATGCACTCTCCAGCAATAACATTGTAGCTCTGTGAATAATGTTTCCCATCTTTAGTGATATGGAAATTATTGCACCTGGCCCTTCACCTATCTTTATTCAATGAGTATGATATGTGAGGAATTCATGAAACTAAGATAAAATACTTCTCATTCTAGTCTGATAAAACTAATTGTATACCACTATAACAAGCTTTTTAATGTGGTATTCTACCAATCCTAGTGCAAAAACATTTAAGCTATCTACAAGTTAAGTAAGGATATCTATTCAGTGGTTTCAGTTTCAAGCATTAGATGCATCTGACTTGGATATTGAAATACAAATTTGACTGTATTAGATTACATATTAGATTACAAATTTGACTGGAAGCATTAGATGCATCCAGTTGTTGATGATCCAGAGTACATCTTTGCATTAGGTGAAGCAAAATTCAAGGGACTGCAAAGCGGAGATAAGTATGCGAAGAAAGAGATTGATCATGCCCCTGAAGTTATTGATGATCCTGATCTATATGCCCCTTTATTTCGAAATATGTTTGTTTTCAAAAGGTAATCTCACGGTGCTGTCGCCATTTTTTGTTCATCATTCTTGACTTCTAGTCACTAGCTCATACATTATGTCTTGTAAAATTTAAGGTTTGAGATGTATAGTAGTCAGGGTAGTTAGAAATAAGGCTGTTCAGAGAATTTATCTGCATTGTATGGTCCAACAGAGATTAGAAGGACGTTAACATGCATGCATGCCTTTAGGGTAAAATATCCGAGATTTAAATTGATGTCTTCAAACGCAAAATTTCATATTATTTATATCTTCTCTATTAATTAACACTTGATCCCCATAATTTAGTGAATATATAGAAATTAATTTGAAAGTCTTTCTGAGACACTTAAAGATGGCTTTCAGTATTAGAGTTTCTGAAAATCTTATAGGTTCTTATGTTTTTCACCCTTCACAGCAATTGAGGTGTGAAATTATCTAGATAAAGACTAGAAAGAAAAAGGGAAATCATAGAATTTCATATGCTTAGTTCCATTTTGAAATGTCATTCATGTTTTCATTAATAATGCCTATGATACTATGAAGCCTTAATCTAGCCTCATTTCACATTGCCATATTGGTTGTCTATCCAGATTCAACTTCAATTCCTTTTTCTTTCTTTCCCAAATAATGTCTCTCAATGACTAGGTTCACTTCTATTTTCTAGATATCTAACAATAGTTACCAGAATGTCTCAATTATTGGGTTCACTGGACTTCCTTTTCTTATGATACTTAAAGTTTACATATATTATGAGTGTGTCCCAGTGATAATTGCAGATAATTTCCCCCCTCCTTTGAGCGACGTGCTAGACTGGAGCAAATTTTCTGTTATTGTGGTTGAGAAGGATATCCCCAAGTTACGAGAGATTTTATTGGCTATTCCTATGAGAAGATACATGGCTATGCAAACAAATGTGAAACTGGTGAAAAGGCATTTTCTTTGGAATCGAAGGCCAATCAGATATGATTTATTCCATATGATTCTGCATTCCATCTGGTTAAGCAGATTGAGCCAGATTCAAATCCCAGAATCCTAGTATATGTTTAACAAGTGCTCTAGAGGATGTTAATTTCTCAAAATAGGTTTAGTTCGAATGAGGAGCTGTTTAGAGCAAGACTAGTGACTAAGATGCAAGTCCAAGAAGGGAAGCAACTGCTAATATTATGAAGGACTTCAACCAGCACTGGGTGCCTGCAACAGTTGTTTCATGGTTAGTGTCCCGAGTTCTTTGAACTGAAACATGGATGAATATTTTCTGGGATGACGGGGTTGGATGCCAAACTGAAAATTCTTACTGCAGGTATGCTTTTAATGATAAATTTAAACCCAGTTTGTCTTTCTGCCTAAGTTTATGTAGAGTATGGTTTCCTGTTTCTTTTAAGTTTTGTTTTGGATTCTGATTTTGGGTCTTTTTGATGCAGCAAATCTGATATAAAGAGCATAAAGGTGAGGCTAGGGGCGATTAAGAAGAAGAGGAACGCTGTGCTGAAGTATCTGAAGAATAATGTTGCTGTTCTTCTCAAGATTGGCCTTAATATTAATGTATATGGAGGGTTAAGTTTCATGGCTCATTAGTTTTAATGTATATGATGTGTCAATTTCATCATTGTTTTGCTTGGCCTTAATAGAAATTAATACAATTCCCTAATATTTAAAGTACATTTGAATTTCATGTTATTTGTGGATTAGCTTTCTAGTACCAAATATAGCAGGAAATGGATATGAAAAAAAACATTAATTATTGATGAAGAACTGATGTCAGAAAACACAAATTACATCAGTTTGAAAACAAAAACTGATGTCAGAAAAGAGAAAATACATCAGTTTGGAAACCAAAACCGATGTCAACAATGAGAAAATACATCAGTTACCAAACAAAAACCGATGTCTAGCATTACTATGAACATCGATATATAAACAAAAATGATGTCTACTATAAATATAGACATCAAGATATAAACAAAAACCGATGTCTAGCATTACTATGGACATCGATATATAAACAAAACCGATGTCTGGTATAACTATGCACATCGATATATAAACAAAAACCGATGTCTGGTATAACTATGGACATCGATATATAAACAAAACCGATGTGTAGAATAAGTATGAACATCGATATATAAAGAAAAACCAATGTCTAGAATAACTATGGACATCGATATATAAACAAAACCGATGTCTAGCATAAATATGGACATCAGTTCAAACTATACTACAAAATGTAGATTGAATGTCTAGTGAAATATTATGTACCAAACACACGAAAAGCTTATGAACCACAAGTAAAAAATTATGAGAACCGATGTGTAAAATATTATTAGACATCGTTTCTAAATCAGAAACGATGTTAAAATGGATAATTGTGTTGTTAGACCTATATTTCATTAAGCATCTAATGCCAAAATATGAAGGTTTGACAATAGCTAAACACACCAAAATGGTGATCACATTAATGTTTTTACATCGGTTCTGGACCTTAAACCGATGTCTCATTGTAAAATAGACATCAGTTGTGAACCGATGTCTTAGTTTTGGCGATCTTTAACATCGCCCACTAAGACATCGGATTTTTTTTTTTAACATCAGTTCACAACTGATGTCTATGAACTTTATCCTAGTAGTTCTTCGAGGTTTGTATTCTGAACCCCTGTTTTATTGGGTTTTTCATCTGTCAATTTCTGTGTTTGCTATTTGTATTGAGTTGTAGCAGTCCCTGTTGTGTTTGAGAGCCTAAACTGGGTTTTTAGGGGTGGGTATATGTGTTTGATCGGGGTTTGGGATTCATCTGTTAGCTGGATGGTCGAATCTGGGTTTTGGATGTATTTTGTTCTTGTTTTGGCATTTTCTGGGTAAATGTTCTTGGTGTTCTTGACTGAAAACTGCTATGGGGTTAGTGTAGATCGGTTTGGGACTAACTTACTTGGGTTTTACGGTTTGTGATGGCTAGCGTCATAGAAATCTTGAGCACTGAGGCTTCCGGGTCTGACGTGTCGCTTAGCGTGGCGGATAGGGTGTTTATTGATTCATTGCGTCCGTCTGCCCCTGCAGGAACCTCACTGTCCGATCCACTAGACATCGAACCACTACAGACCATACCCGCGGACATTGCTATGGGTCGTGCCGGGCGTCCAGAGAGTTCTAGGGCACGTGAGGACGCTGCCGCCCGCAAAAGGCGTGAGGAGAGGCTAGCGAGTAATAGCGCTGCTAGCGGTTCTGTCGGCGCGGAGGAGGCTGGCCTAGAGGAAGTCGAGTCAGCCTGGGTCCTTAGTGACGGTACCAGAGTGGACGAGGCCGACGGGCCGATGACTGTGGCTGCTGTGAACCGAATTAAGCTGGTGTTCCGCTTTCCCAGCGTAGTGAAGCTGCGGGTGCCGGCGAGGGAGGAGAGGGCATCCATTCTGCCTTCTGGGTACGCTGCCGTACACGAGGCTATCTTCCGCCAAGGTGTGAACTTTCCGCTGCTGCCCAACCTTCAGATCTTGGTGTGCGAGTTCGGACTTACCTTTGGACAGATTTGCCCCAACATGTGGCGGTTGCTTATGGCGCTTAATTCCCTGTGGCGGTTGTCCGGATGCGAGGGTCCGACCGTGGTGGAGGTGCTGCACTTCTACGAGCTGGTGTACGTGAGGCAGCAGGGGTGCAGCGTTCAAGTTAATCTAACTCGCGGCCAGGGGCCGCCCAAGCTGATCGAGAATATGAAGGATTCCATGTCTGCCTGGCGAGGCACCTATTATGTTTCAATGGCAGGGTGGGAATATGATGTGGGGGCGAATGAGGGTCCGCCGACGCATAGGATTAAGTCAGAGTTTCAACCCCTCCGAGGTTGCCACCGATCTCCGCTGCCTAAAGTTGGCGGATTTTGTTTGTATTGTGCTTCATTTTCTAATCATTAACTACCCTTCCTTTTTATTTTATTTATTTATTTATTTATTTTTATAGCGGGCTTGCGGTATACTTTGATGCGAGAGGAAGAGTGTCGCGTGGTGAGGATTAGAGGTTGTTGCAGAATCAAAATTTTCTTGACCTGCGGTTGCTTACAGGCTGGGAGTTGCTGGTCGACGTAAGTTTGACACGTTCCGTTGGTAAGTGTCGTCCGCCAATAGGTGGTAATTTTCATTTTTTTATTTTTTTATGCTAACTTGGTGGTTTGCCTAGATTCTCCGCCAGGAAACAAATCCAGTCGCGACGCATTTGACAAGGCCATGGATCAAGCGAAGATGCAGGATTTCCTGGAGGGTATGTATGCCGCCGGGCTTGCCGCGTAGCAGACCACTGTCGATCCCTAGACACTGGCGGTGAGTCCGTCAGAGGCTCCGGTGGTGCTGCCGATGCCGCACCACTCACATCTTGGCACTGATAGCTTGCCCGTGGTCCAAGCGTCAGCTGGCGGTGATGGTGGGGCGGTCGGTCTGAGTAAGGGCCCTGCTGCCCCGCCACTCCTTGTGGGCCGCAGCAAGAGAAGGCGGCGCCAACGAAGGCTCCAGTGGCCACTGCAAGGTTGGAGCCGCAGAAAAGTTCGAGGCCCATCGCTGCTGCTACCACCCGGGCAGTGCTCCAAACAAAGCGGCGACAAAATGACGCCGATGGAGAAGAAGAAGAAGAAAATGTGGAGGTCGTCGAGGCTCGCTATCCCAAGAAGGAGAGGAAAGAGGTGCCGCAGGTGACCGTGGCTATTGCCAGGGAGGTGTCGCCTGGCGGTCTTGATTCATTTGCAGCCTATGCCGAGTTCCTGACCAACTCGGAGCGGGAGTTCCTCTTCCACCTCTGCGAGAGGCTTGGCTTTGGTGGTTTAGATGGGACCGTCCACTCGATGGCCGTCCAATAGTCGGCGTTTAGTTCAGCGTTTGGACACCTGTCCGTCGGGCTACATGAGATGTTCCTCGCCGCGTCAGGCCACCCTCTGGTTGAGCGGCAGCTGAGGGAGGAGATCAAGGGTCTCCAGGGGGAGCTGCAGAATGCCAAGAACAAGTTGGCGGATGTCGAGCAGCGCTTGACCAAGGCAGAGTGTGATGCCCTAGATGGTCGTGGCAAGCTATCTGTTGCCGTTGCGTGGGACGTTGAGTGGAATGAGCAAGTCTCTAAGATGGAACAGGATGTAGCCCTGCTGAAGGATTAACTAGCGACTAAGGAGAAGATAGTTGAGATCCTGCAGCGGGATTCCACCGCCAAGGGCTCGAAGGTGATGAGGGTGGAGGGCGAGCTTAAGCGGCTGGGAGCTGAGAAGAGCCGTGCTGAGGCCGCCGCCGTGGGAGCATTTAAGCAGTCTGTCGAGTACAAGCGGGTATTGATGGAGGCCGTGAAGGCTGGTGTCACCGTCAATCTGGACATGATGAACTAGTGGGGCACCATTGACTGGGTGAAAGCGTCCCAATCCGCCGAGTCACCAGTCCAGCGGGATCCTGGGGGTAGTGCGATTGCTGCTCGACCTCAGGGTGCCCGCTCGGGTAGCAGAGATAGTGGCGCGCGCTCGATGGATGATTCGTAGCGGACTCCACCACACCCGAACGGATGGTATAATGGTGACGCTGAGCCCTACTGCTCGTAGGTCTGACCAGACTAGCCGCCTGGCTGAGCAACAACCATCGCCGGAGGGTGAGAATGTCGTTGCTGCTTTAGAGAACCCGTGAAGGCCGCCACACCTTTGTAGTGCCGCTGAGGACTGCGGGTTTTTTTTTTTTGTGCCACTGAGGCCTTTTGTATATGTACTTGACAATATCTTTGGATGGGGAGTCCCGACCACTTAATATGAAGTATTTCTGTTTGAACCTTTTGCAAATGTGATTACTGGTGGAATTACTATTGGTATGAATGTGTTTGTTCCGCTAGAGTTTTGACTTGAGTTTTTGTTGATGATTGAAACATTAAAGGAATTAAAATTGTTCCAAGTGCACGATGTAGCGGACGTGGTCCGCCGAATATTGTTGGCGTTGCCAGTTAATTCTTGTGCATGGACTTGGCGACAATGGTTTGAATAATTCCTCGTTTCATTGACAGCTGATAGATCAACGTTTACAAAAGCGGGGTTATACCCGTTGGGTAGCTTCTCTTAGCTAAATATTGAACAAAGATTTAGCTAAGTCAAGATGCTCTTGGGTAGCGGTATGACTATTTGTAATAGTACCGAAGGTGTTCGGTATTCCAAGGGTGGGTCGTTGTGACGCCATCCTTGTCCATTAAGTAGAAGGTGCTGGGGCTAACGACTTCCACAATTTTGTATGGTCCTTCCCAAGTTGGGCAGAGTGCCGTTGGTGGTGGAATGACTTCCTTCATGACCCAGTCCCCCAGTTGGAGGTTCCTGGCTTTTACTTTGGAGTTATAAAAACGTGATACTCGTTGCTTGTTTTGCAAGTTATGTAGATGGGCTCTGTGGCGTTTCTCCTCGAGGAGGTCCCTGTTGAGGTTGATGCCTTCGCTGTTGGTCTCGGAGTGGTAGCCCTTGGCGGTTGGTTGTGTGACCTCAATGGGTAGGACGGCCTCAGTGCCGAACATCATACAAAATGGTGTTTCGCTAGTGGCGGAAGTTGGGGTAGTTCTGATGACCCACAAAACTTCTGGGAGTTTTTCCGCCCATAAGCCCTTGGAGTCTTCGAGCTTCTTTTTGAGCAGCCTCTTGATTATCTTGTTTGCTGCTTCGACTTGGCCGTTGGTTTGGGGGTGAGCGACGGATGCGAAGCTCATCTTAGTGCCCAGGTTGGCTGTGAAGGATATAAGTTACTTGTTGTTGAACTGTGTGCCATGATTGTGTGAGGGACGCCGTAGCGGCAATAGATGTTCTTCCAGAGGAAGTGGGTTACCTTAGTGGTAGTTATTGCCGTTAGCGGTTCTGCCTCTATCCACTTACTGTTGTAGTCGATGGCGACAATGTTGTATTTGAATTGACCTTTGGCGGTTGGAAACTTGCCCAGTAGGTTGAGGCCCTAAGTGGAATGGACCCATGGACCGATTATGATGGATAGGGGCTCCGCTGAGGAGTGGGGTAGGTCGGCGTATTGTTGACACTTGTGACACAACCGTGAGACTTGTCTGGCGTTGTCGCCTAGTGTGGGCCAAAAATATCCCTGTCGCATTGTTCGATTTGCCAATGATCTGCGCTCGAGTGGTTGTTGCACTCTCTAGCTTGTATCATTGATAGAACAACCTTGCCTTCCCCAGGGGTCAGCCACTGAAGGTTGGGATGGGTGAACCATTGGCGGTAAAGTTTGCCATTCCATATGTTTGCCCTTAGCTTAAGTTACCGTGCTTCGACTTTGTCGGTTGGTAGCGTTCCATTGACCTTGTACTCAATTATCTCGTCCATCCAACTAGGATTGATCTCAATGCTGAAAATTTCCGCCAGAGTCCTGGTAATACTTGGCTTGTCGAGGACCTCTACTCTTGTGTCCGCTGGACTCTGGTGTGGTTGAGTGGTTGCCAACCGTGCCAGGGAATCAGCCTTGGCGTTCTTCTTTCTGGGGATCTGTGTGATGGTGTGGAACTTGAACTTCCTGAGAAGTGTCTTGACGTATCCCAAGCATGCTGCCAACTGTTTGTCTTTGGCCTGGAAAGTGTCGTTGACCTGATTGACGACTAGATGGGAGTCATTGAATATGTTAATGTTGTCAGCCCCTGAGTCGATGGCTAGGAGTAATCCTGCAATGAGCGCTTCAAACTCCGCCATGTTGTTTAAGGCTGTGAAATTGAATTTTAATGCGCATTCCACTTCCAGTCCCATTGGCCCAGTCAAGATAACTCCGGTGCAGTAAGCCTTGGCGCAAGCAGAGCCTTCTACGTGGAGGTTCCAGTCTAACTGCTTCTGAGGGGCTGGTTCCTCAACGCTTATTATTTCTGTGTTGGCCTCTGCCCTTGAGTTAGGTTCATCATGCCACTCGGTGAGCTCAGCGATGAAATCTGCTACTGCTGGCCTTTCATGGCAGTCCTTGGCTTGTAGTCAATGATGGCCCACTTGCTGAGGAGGCCAGAATGTTCAGGGTTTTGCATTACATGCTTCAGCAGTTGATTGGTTAGGACATGAATTGTGTGGCCTGGAAGTACTAGCGGAGCTGTCTGGTAGAGACAATGAGTGTGAGAGCGAGTTGCTCCAACAGGGGATACCTTATCTCTGCCCCGTTCATGCCTCTGCCGGCATAGAAGATTGGGAGCTCCACGTGGTTCTCTCATCGTACAATGGCCCAGCTTACCGCCGTTGGTGATACCACCAGATATATGTACAGTATTTCACCCTGAATAGGAATGGAGAGGAGTGGAACTGCCGCCAAGTATTCTTTCAGGCCCTGGAATGCCGTCTCACAATCTGGGGTCCAGTCGATTACTTTCTTGTGGGTCCTTTTCAATAGCTTGGAACATGGGAGACATTTGTCGGTGAGTCTGGATATAAACCGAGAAAGGGCGGTCAACTTTCCTTGTAGGCTCTGAACGTGCACCTTCCATTCAGGAGCCTTCAGGTTGAGGATGGCCTGAACTTTGTCATGGTTGACCTCTATGCCCCGTTCACTGACGATGTAGCCCAGAAATTTGCTAGTGGTGACGCCAAAGAAACATTTTTCTGGGTTGAGACGCATACCATAAGCTAGTAGAATGGCGAATATGATTATGAGATTTGCCACGTGTCCATTGGCCTTGGTGCTTTTGACCAACATATCGTCCACGTATACCTCTATGATTTTTCCGAGATGCTCAGCGAATATGGCATTCATCAACCGCTGATAAGTTGCACCGGCATTCTTCAAACCGAAGGGCATGACATTATAACAGTATAGACTCTTCTCGTTGGTGAAGGTAGTGTATTCCTGGTCGCCGGGGTGCATCTTGATCTGGTTATAGCAGAAGAAGGCGTCCATCATGCTGAGTAACTAGTGACCAGCGGTTGCATCGACCAGTTGATCAATGCGGGGTAGTGGGAAGCTATCCTTGGGGCATGCCTTGTTAAGAGCCTTGTAGTCTACGCACATTTGCCACTTTCCGTTGGGTTTCTTGACCATGACCAGGTTGGAGATCCACCGAGGGTAGTTGACCTAGCGGATAAATCCGATGCCCTGGAGGTTGGCGACCTCTTCCCCTATAGCACGATACCTTTCTTCATCAAAGGCCTTCCGCCGCTATTTCATAGGGTAGAAGGATGGTTTGATGCTCAACTTGTGTGTGATGATCTCAGGAGAGATGCCGGGCATATCAGCGTAGGACCATGCGAAGACGGCGGCGTTGTCACAGAGAAATTGAGTGAATTCCGCCACTATCTCTGGGGCTAGCTGAGCGCCTATTCGGACTGTCCCCTCTGGATGTTCGACGAAGATGCTGATAACCCTCAAAGATGTTTCTGGGTCTACATGCTCCTTTCTTACATATTTCTCCTCGTCATCCCTGGGATCCTCAAAGATGTTGGCCGGTGGCGTATGATTTCCCACTGTTAGGATTTCATGGCGGCTTGTCGACCGTATGATAGTTGTTGAGTAACATTCTCTTGCCAACTGTTGGCTTCCTTTCACACATCCTGTCCCGTTGGGTGTGGGGAAATTCATGAGAAGCATATACCCGGCTATGATGCACTTGAGCTTGTTAAGTGCCGGTCGACCGATGATGGCATTAGATGAACTGAAGCAATTGACCACGATGAACTCCGTATAAATCTCCGCCGTACACGGACTAGTGCCAATAACTAGTCGCATGTAGTCAGAACCCAATGGTTGCGTGACGTCACCAGAGAAGCTGAGCAGCGACTTGTGGTCTTGGAGCAATTTTCTGTTCCACTGGAGCCGATTGTAGCAGCCATTGAAGATGACATTTACAGCGGATCCGCTGTCAACAAGGACTCTCCCTACTGACGATTTGTTGAGTATGGCGTCGATCAAGAATGGATCGTCATGGGGAAGATGTACTCCGCGCTCCTCCTCTTCCGAGAAGGTGATGGGCTCCCAGCCAGATTTCTGGAGTTTAGCGGATCTCTCATAGCGAATGTTGCAAACTTCTTTGGGGTGGTTAGTGCGTGTATATCGCTTTCTTTCCCTATGAGACATGTTGGTGATTGGAGCTCTGCCGTCGATGGTGTTGATTAGGCGCATGGGTTCGATGTTGGCAACCACAGGTAGCGATTGGCGCACTTTGAATTGTTCCAGCTTACTATCACGGTACGGAGTCTCAATAGCTGTTTTGAGGGCATTGCAATTATTGGTGTTGTGACCGCTGTCCTCATGGTATTTGCACCACTTGCCAGTGTTCTTGGGCTTCTCCACCCTTAGGTATTTTCTTGGTAGTGGTGGCGGAATCTGGTTCTTGCACTGGTCGTATATCTCCTCATATGAGGTTGTGAGGACTGTGAACATTGCGTATGTTGAGAAGACTCCATCAGTTTGTTACGGTTATCCCCATGGGATGAGCGGTTGCCCTTATTATAGTGTTGGTCCTTCTGCCGCTTGCTCTGGTAGTTGCCATGTTACCACTCTCTCTTCCTGTCGGTTGGTGGCTTAGCAGATGTTTTTTTAGCAGTTTCTTGTTGGCTGAAGGTGGATTGAATGGGTTTTGCTGGCGTTGGCAGAGGTGGCGGGGTCTCTCCATATGTAATGAACTTCGCCTGCGTGGAGGATGGCCTTGCTCATGACATGGTCATATGAAGCACTTGGATGGTTGTAGTTGAGATGATGGAGAAATAATCCCCTTAGGAGCCCCTGCTTGAAGGAGGCCAAAGCCATTGTCCTGTCGAGGTCGCGGCACCTGGATGCCGCCACCCTCCACCTGGTGACGAAGGCCTTTAGCATTTCGTCAGTGTTCTGTTTGATGTTGAATAGCTGACTTGTGTTGTGATGTCCGACAGCCAACAAGATGAATCTTGACAAGAAAGTGTTTGATAATGCATGGAATGAGTCTATGGATCCTGGCGGGCAGTCAAAAAACCAGTTCATTGCCTTACTATCCAATGTTTCGCTGAACAAGTGGCAGAGGGTGGCGTCATCAAATCCCTTGTTGTTAGTGACCTTCTTGAAGGTATCCATGTGAACGAAGGGGTCGGTCATGCTGTTGTAATGTGGCATCTTTGGTGTCTTTGCATGTGCTGGTTTGACGGCCTGCAAGATCCTGGCGGTGAATGGTCCCGGTCTAGACGCAAATAGCGGATTTGTTATTGGCGCTGGGGCGCCTGCCTCTACCCGGATTAACCTTTACTCTAATCGCTGCACTCTTTCTAGGATTAAGGCGGTTGTGTCGCCAACGGGCCCTGCCTGGAGATTCTGCTGAACTATCTCCCGCCTGGGGACAGGTGGATTGCCCTCGGTCCTGGCCCTAGTTGCCGAGCTGTTTGTGTGCGGCTGTGACTCTGCTTCCTGTTCCATCATTAAGCTGGGCAGGGGAGGTGGGCCCATTCCCAATAGCTCTGGTGGGTTCGGCGGTACCTGTATTTGTATGACTGGTACGAGCCGGTATTGGGTTGACTACGTCTGGTGCACCTCAATTGCTCGCTCTGTGCTGGGTTAGGGTTTGCCTCCAACGCCCTTTTCAGCACGTCGAATTTTGACATTAGCGTGGCCACCTGCTTTTGGGCCTCAACCTTCTCTCTGCACTCTTGTTCGTGCTCTCCATTTTCCTTATACAGGTTCGCCAATGACAGCTCATACATAGCGGCGAGATCCCGACTCAGTTAACGTTAACCAAGCACTATTCAACACACCAGTCAACCCTAGCGTGGAACCCCAGGGCTCATCCCAGATCCCGACCCGGTGGGTGACTGCTGCCTAGTGGTGCCTCCGCTGCAGTCTGGGTCAGCGGGACCTGGGATGAGCCTTGGGGTTCCACGCTAGGGTTGACCGGTGTGTTGAATAGTGCTTGATTAACGTTAGCCGCGGGCTTGGTGGGATGGGGCTTGGCAGATAGATCCACTTTCCCCTCAGCGTTTCCCCCGCTACCGTTAGTCATGGTGATTGTTGTGGTGGGATGGCATTTTGTTCAAGGATTTCCACATACGGCGCCAATGTTAATGTTTAAGATTTGAGTGGCAGCCCAAGCCTTTGTTAACGCTGGTCCGATGGGCAAACCGCTACTTGCAATGTTCTCAGAGCTTCCGCTACCTGTCAAGTGAAATACAGAGCGGCGTTAGAGGGAGACCGCGTTGGGCGGTCTTCTCTTCTCCGATGCCTAAGTTAGTCAATGTATTTATGTTGATAGAATAACAGTAAGTAAGTAGTAAATGCGTAATTAATGAGAAGAGAGGATAGAACCTTTTATAGGTGAGGAAGAGGTTGACCTCTTCCTTGTTTTCGATGTGGGACTGATATGCATCAGTTCCCAATTTCTGGAGCTTCTGATGCCATCTTGACGGGGCGTGTGGCGGCGCGTCGGCGGTTATCTGGGGGTGAGCCGGGGCTTAGGCAGTAGCCTGCTTGGCTGTGTTTCCCTAGGTCACCCTGCTGGCGGGAATTAGTACCGCTGGCGGTAGCATGAGCGTGGCTCATTATAGCTAATTATGTTTGGCAAATGCTTATGTAAGTACGTGTAAGTACAAGACCAAACAAAAAAAAAAAAAGAAAAAATGTCATTCCCTCCCCCTAAGTAATTCTATTAAGACTTTATAAGGGAGTCATTTTCCAGTCAGATCTCATTTTTTATTTCATTTCTAATATCTAATTACAACCAAACAACACCTCTAAATCAGAAAAGAATAACAGAAAAATCGCTAATCTATACTTACTATTGAGAGAATAGACTTTGTTATCCAAAATTGAAAACATGTATTAACCCTGAAATATTAATAGATTTTAGAGTTAATTACATATAAGTGCATCTTTAAATGTTTTTTTCAGCCATAAGGCCACCAACTAATTTTTTCCCTTATAAGGCCACTAAATTAAAAATGAAGTTATATTTTTGATATAAAAACTAACATATTTACATAAATTCCACTAGAGTAAAAAGTCAACAACCATTCTCTCTCTCCTCTCCGGCGAGGTCTCCAGCCAACTTCCGGCTGGTCTCCGGCAAACTCCGGCGACCACAAAAGCTACTCTGATGAAATTTCAAGCAACCTCAGGCAAGGTCACAAAAGCTACTATCACTAGCAATAAAAGCTATTGTCACTAGCAACAAAAGCTATGCTGTTAGATTTTCAGAAAAGTCACAAAAACTACTATTACCATTAACAAAAGCTGCCATCACTAATAAAAGATACGCTCCCAAAAATCAAAAGCTACTAACACTATTACCAGAAGCTCCTGTCACCAACACAAAAAGATACTCTCACCAGCAACAAATAGCTACTGTCACCATCACCAGTAACAAAAGCTACTCTCACCATCACCAAAAGCTACTATCAAGCAAAACAAAAACTACGCTAACCAACACCAAGACCTACTCTCACAAAAACCAAAAGATACTACCAAGTAGAAAAAAAAAAAACTACTCTCATAGACTGAGAAAGCTATTCTCAAAGTCTAACGAAGCTATGAAAATAAAAGCTACTTCCATAGTTTTAAAAATCTACTACCATAGTTGTGAAAATCTATTACAATAAATGTCGAAAGCTACTGTCAATGTTCTAAAAAGCCATTTTAACAAAAGCTACTAACATCAGCTTGGAAAGATACTAACAGAGACATAGAATGCTACTATCACATTGTTGACAAACCACTGTAACAGTTATAAAGAGCTACTAAGGTGAAATCTATCAAAATGAAATAGACTTGATAAAACACTCCAATCAAAACATCAAAACAAATATAAATTTACAATATCAAATACTCCAATCAAAACACTCCGATTTCAACCAAACACAACAATTGCCTACAAGAATCATGCCACCATACATATTCAGGGTGAGAATAAAAACAAAAAATTGCATCGGATCATAATATGTTTTATTTGCAATCGACCTAAGTAAATTGACAACAAAAATTAGCACATAAAAAAAAAAGAAGTTCATAGTTCTTCCACCTCAATTGTTCCTTATGCAACATTATCTCAATTTGAACTGAAATTCAGCTAAAGAAAACATGCAATCAAAAAGCTCCCTAAAAGCGATCGACATGCAGCTCGGGCGGTCAATGAGTCAAGGGAGAAGTCGTTGTTGCCGGTGAAGATCTGAGTTTTCATCTTGGATGGCTTTGACAGCACACCGGATCGACCGGTCTCGTCAAGTTCGATGTTCCATATCGGAGTTCTAGTTCGGCGACGCTGGAGAGAGGCAAGATTTCGCCGAGATCGTCGCCGGGTTGGAGTTTCCTTCGAAGGCCGAGACGATGTCGTCACTGTCGATCTGTGGGAGAAGCAAGGGAATCCGTCGGCGGGGACAGTGATCTATGGGATACAAGAGTCGGTGAAGGGAGACAACGGCGGAGTCGAACAAATATGGGAGATCCAGTTGATTCTGTGAGATCTGGAGTTGTTGATTCGCTAGTCTCGGATTTGGGTTAGGGCTCCGGTATTAGGTACTTGAGGAACAACTCAGACTGGTTCGTGCATGGCGGTTCATGGCTGAGAGAGTGAGGGAGGGAGAGAATTGCAGTTGGATTTTACAGAGAGGGAGAGAGATACTGTTTTGATTTAAGAGAGAGAGAGAGTGTGAGAGACTGTTTGTTTTGTTTGTAGAGGGGTAAAATAGTCAAGACAAAAATAAATTGAAGATGAAAGACATGTACAAGAAATACTAGGTGGCCTTATGGCTAATTAAAGTCTCAAAATGACACTTATGTATAATTTTCTAATATGAGTAGTGCTAGGGATCCCAAAATTTTGTACCAAAATTACTTACCAAATGACATGGCACATGCCATATCATCATTTTCTTTGGAATTTATGTTGACATGGATTTCCTTGTTGGATATAAAATAAATTTCATGTTTTATTTTTAAGAATTAAGAAAACTTATATTAAATAAAAGTCACAATTAAACAAAATACCAAATTAATTTAGAAAATGAATAGATGCAGTTGTTATAGCAATCTAGCTCTCTGCAACCTTTGATACCCAGATCAAAATATATATTAGAAAAAAAAAAAAGCAATTGCCACATGAAATATTATAACTGGGTCTTTGATGTTTGAGTTTTGAATCGATCTCTGCGAGTTTTCTTAATGTCTTTCTTTATTTCTTTCTTACCTAAAGCTTTGCAGGTTAATGAGGCCTTGAAACCATGGCTTATTCTGATCGTCATTGGATAAATAGAACTGAGCAGGGATGAGATCAACTAGCTTGTCCATAAATTGAGAATGTGATGGATAATAGACTTCAAATAAAGAATTGGATAAGAATCAATATTGGTCTCTCTATCTGTTTTATTCTTCATCCTTTTCCCCATTTAAGCAAGATGAAGCCAATTAATGAATAACATTGGCTGCTCTTCACGAGAAGCAGTGTAATTATATTTGTAATTGCTTTGATTTTTGTAAAACATTAGGGTTTTGATAATATACAAAATATTTTCTCAAAAACATTTTGTTTTTAAATTGAAAATAAATAAATCTATGTCATTGAAATTTATGGAATGATTTGATGAAGTGTTGTATGTCACATCATTTGGTACTCAATTTTTGTATAAATATTTGGTGTCTCAAGCATTTTCCTTTTAGTATATATATATATATATATACACACGCGCGCGCGCGCAAGCAAAGAGATATTCACCACAAATTCACTTCTAAGAACTTTCTAAAAAGTAAAAACATTTGGGTATTTTTATTGGACATCCCCAAAGGGACAAAAACATTTGGATATTGATTGTGTAATCTAGTCAACACTGTTTCTTATTATAGTTTTTCAGTACATATTTCTTAATAATCATTCATAGAGTATTCCGGATAGCTATTAGGCAAGTGACAGCATTTATGAAGTAGCGGATTGAAATTGATATGTAAGATTGTAAGGCAATTGACTCCTTATTGAAATCAAAAGAACTTGATAGATTGAAAAGTCATTATCTACAGCAAGTCAGAAACACACAATTTTGTAGACCTATACAGTATTATCAAATCCCATACCGTAATAATTCTTTTAAAACTTAAAATTCTTTTTCTTTACTGGGATCTTACAAACTATATCCTGAGAAATTGAGTAACAAACATGGATTTTCTCGTATCAATCTCGATGTGGAGAAAACAACAAGAATGACAAGACAAAAAGAGATCGACACATCCCTTCAAAAAATTTACGCCTGAGCAGAAACTCTGTACAATTTTCTTGGTCATCATGTTGATCCAACTGTCCAATAATAATAGGTTTTCGTGCTGAGGTTTTGGGGCTTCAGGTACATAAATGCTATACATATCTGAATAGGAAATTAGGAATGGAAATTGAGACTTAAATTGAGACTTTTACGCTAGCGTATGCTAATATAATAGCATAGTAAGGAAGAGAAACAACAAGCAGAGTACACGTTGCGGTCATGTTACACATTATGAATGCTAAATAAAAAAGTAAATTGCTTTTATTCATGCGGAGTGGTTAATTATTTGCTAGGTGCACATGTATTTCGCTGATCATTACTGTCCAGTTGATGTCTTCAAAACCAGGTAGAATGGACTATACTTGTAATGTGCTTGTTCTCCTCACCGTTGTGTATACGGCAGTCTTCATTTGTTAGTTTTTGAAAGTCACGAAGCTGGTTCTTGTATTTGTATATGTAGCCATACTAATATATCATCTCTTTAAGAATTTGTATGTGTAAATTATATGTAACGAGTCACTCATTCAGTACGTGGAAGTGGAAGCCTCATGAGGATGCAACAATCTCTGGAAAGCAGATATATTCAGATAAATTCCTCTTCTTAATTTCTATACCATTTTTACAGCTATAGATATGTTCTTTTATTCCTTTATACCTTGATAGTAAATGAGTTAATAATAATGGCAGAGTTTAGTTTGAGGGAAAATAGTCCGTACGGTACCTGAACTTTTCCTCCTTATAACTTTTGGTACCTGAACTTCAAAAAATATCAATTCGGTACCTGAGGTTCTTTGCCCAACCGAAGATTGGTACATATGACCATTACCTTCGTTACGGAGCTTGCCAGCTGGCAATCTTAGAAGGCCACTTTTGTCCATTTATATGTTAATTTTTTTTTCTCTTAACATTTTTTCCTCTCTCTCTCTCTCTCTCTGCCCTTCTTCTTCTTCTTCTTCTTCAATTGCACTACCAGAAGCTCTATCAAAATAAAGCAAGTAAATACAAACAGAAACCCAACGTTTTAGTTTCAGTTTTTTTCCCTTCCAAATCCATCATTCCTTTCAATTTCCTCCGATCTTGTTTTCCTTGATTCTCCTCTCATTTCTCTATCCCAATCTATTTGAATCTCACAATCAATTTCATGGGTTTTGGAGCGCCACAAGAACCAACGGAAGAGGTTGATGCCGACGAAGATGGTGAAGGAGAGGAGGGTCATGAGGAGGGAGCAGAGGGCGGGTATAGGTCCGAGAGGGACGGGTCGACCCGGGTAGTAGAGGAGGGCGAGGAGGAGGTGGAGGAGGACGGAGATGGTGAGGTAGAGGGCAATGGTAGTAATGGAGATGCTGATCCTCGTAGTCGTCTTCGGAATCGACGGGGGAGACTTGGTGGTGTCGGGATTCAAGCTTGATTCTTCTTCTTTTGTTGTCTTAATCATCCTTTGTTCTGCAGCAATAGTAATGAAGAAATGGTTCCTATATTTTGTTGAAAAAGCACAAGTCTTGATCAAGGTTATGCAAGAATTGAGGGATTTTGATTCAAGAAATTGTTTTTTGGTTGCAAAAGGTGAAATTGTATCTTGTGGGTTTTGTTATTGTTTGAGGGATTTTGATTCAACATGGCACTTCGAACAATCTGGGTCTTTGTCTTTCTTCCTTTCTGTTTGCTTTTTGTCACTTTGAATAATCATTGACTCCTTTAGAAGCTTATGGAAGAGAAAGAGAGAGGGAGTGTGCGGGGGTGGTGGTGGTCGTAGGCGGTGGCAGTGGTGGTGGTGGAGGAGGAGAGGGGGGGGGAGTGATTTAGTGCAACCCGGGTGCAGAGGTTTAGATGATCACTACCATCAATCTATTAACATTGGGGACATGACTGGAATTAGGGAGGATGAAGACATAAAATGAGAAAATACCCTTAAAAAATTGTCAGTTGCCATGTTCCATAACGGAGGTAATGACCATATGTACCAATCTTCGGTTGGGCAAAGAACCTCAGGTACTGAATTGATATTTTTTGAAGTTCAGGTACCAAAAGTTATAAGGAGGAAAAGTTCAGGTACCGTAGGGACCATTTTCCCTTAGTTTGAATGTAAAGAATGATTGGAGCTTCAATGAATTTAATCCGGTTAGACCCGGGATAAAATTAAGTAGAGATTGTGCCTCCTTTGGGTGAAAGACCCTAAATTTGATTGGGACTGGTGGATTCGAGCGGATACTTAAGTAGGAATTGTGCTTCTCTAGGGTGAAAGACTCAAAACCCAATGGGGATTCCGCTTAGTACGGGGTGTTCTCCATAGCCTTAATTCAAGAAGTATAGGGCTTAACCAGAATGATACATTGCAACCGGAAAAAAAAAATGATGAAACTGAATATTTGTGACCTTATAGATGGCAATAGGCAGTTTGAATAGCAAAGCTAGATATGGCCAGATCTTTGTGGTATAAATGTGAGCTTCCTCAAGTTATTGAGTAGCTTTTGGAAGACATGAAATATTAAGGTTGGGAATCCAACTGAAAAGACCATCCATGGTTCTTTAATGCTTGAATACAAATTGGTATTCATTGTTACTATATGAGCTCATGATAATAATGGTTTGGCAGACTTCTCCCATATAGTATTGATTGTAAATAAATAAGCGTGACAAGCATTTCACATTTAATCAAGTATTCCATATGCTTGAATACAACTATTTTTGATTGTCGAGCTCTTGCTTTGGTACATCCTTAAAAAGAAAAAAAAGCAGTTGCAAGCTTCCTCATGTCACCAATAACTGACTTGAACCTCCAAGGAATAGAAAACTAGTTTTGGAGTCACCTTCTACTTGGACTTTCTTGATACATTATCGTGTGGCTTTGACAAAGGTCATTTCAAAAAGCACTTTCAACGACTTTGGCATGATTATTTATCTCTCTTGTTAAATTAAGGGATCTTGACCCATAGCACCAAAATGACTTAAAAGTAGTCCACTTACACCATCAAGAGAATTTTGTTCCCACTAACCCCATTTAATAGCTAAATGACGATTTTGGCCTCCATAAAATTGAAAACTACATCCCACTCTATCTCCCTCGCCGTCTCCCTCTCGCCCTCTCTCTTTCTCTCTCCTCTATCTCTCTCTCTCTCCAGAACTGCTGCCTCAGCCGGCTTCCGGCAAATCTCGGTTAGTTGATCCTCGATCTGCTTTTCTTCTGCCTCGGCCCTCTTCTCTCATCATTAATCTCTCTCTCTCTCTCTTCTTCCTCGATCTGCCTTGGACGACGATTTGCATCTACGTCACCTCCAAATCTGCATCTAAGATTTTGCTTGAGAAGTTCATGGCGCGGCCTCAGTTCATTGTCGCTTGAAGACGACGACGACCGCCTCCCTCGACCTCACCGCCCTCTCTCTCTCCGGCCACCAGTTCGACGACCGCGACTGCGCCGTCTCCCTTCTCTCTCTCTCCTCTGCGCTCTATCTCTCTCTCTCTCCTCTGCGACGGCGATTTGGCCTTTGCCGAGTCTTGCTCCATTCTCTGGCCTAACTCCACCGCTGGTGAGTTGTTTCCAGTCCTCTCTTTCCGGCGAGATTCTGAGGAGCATCGCCAACCTGACTCACCTTCGGCTCGTACAATCAGTTTTTCAGTTGGGTTCCGGCGAGCTTCGACGCTGGACCACAACCTGTTGGAATGAACACTGCCGTCGGCTATAGCCAATTGCGCCGGCGCTGGCCTGATTCAAGGTGAGTTCTTTGTTTTGTGCTATTGACTTGGATTTGAAATGAAGGCCTAAGACCGAGTAAGCTTAATCAGATATCTATATAGTATATACACTTGTTTATTTTAACTCGTCTGTCTGGCTAGCTATTGAATTTCATCTTGTCCTCTTTATTAATTATATAGGTGGATGCACTGAAGCAAGAACTGGGAGAATTCAATATTTGCGCAGAGAGAGGAGAAGATATGAGACAGCAGAGAGTACATTATTTCAGTAGTGTTGTGAGTTTGGGTGCCCAAATCTTTTTATTTTTTGGTAAAATTGAGGCAGAAAGCCGGGGAGGAAAGAAAAAGGTAAAAAAAAAAAAGTTCTATTGGGGCAATAGACGTATGTTAAAGCGTCTATTGGAGGGCAATAGATATTTTGAATTGATGTAATCTCCTTGTTTTTTTTTCTGTAATCAAAGTTTTATTTGTCTAAATTTAGGAAGATTAGTTCCCATTCTGACAACTGAAAGTCTTATTGGGGGATAGTAGACGTCTATTGGGGGGCAATACATGGCTGATAGACGTCTATTGAGGGGCAATAGACGTCTATTGGGGGGCAATACATGACTGATAGTCTTCTATTGGGAGGGCAATACATGGTTAATAGACGTCTATTGGGAGGCAATACATGGTTGATAGACGTCTATTGCCCCTTTATTGGGGGGCAATAGACGTCTATTGGGGGGCAATACATGGCTGATAGTCGTCTATTGGGAGGCAATAGTCGTCTATTAGGGGGCAATAGACGTCTATTGGGGGCAAAAAAACTTTCCGGTGGGTGGTAGTCGGTGATCGGAATCCGGCGGCCGGTGACCGGAATCCGGCTGCCGGTGACCGGACTCCGGCGAAGTCCCCTATGGTTTCTCTCTCTTCCATTCTCTCTCTCTCTCTCTCTAAGTAACAAATGTGAGGGTAAAATGGTATTAAAAAAATAATAAAAACAAAAAAAAAATCTTAATGGGGTATTAGGGAAGACCTCCTTAGAGTGTTTGGGGTAAAGGGGAATTAAAAAAACTTAGTGGGGTAAGTGGGAAAAAAATCTCTAAAAATGGTGTAAATGGACAAAAACCCTTAAATTAATAATGGGTGTCGTACAATAATATATAAGTTTTGTTATATTTTATCCTTCTTTATTTACTTCAAAATAATCAATAAATAAAACATTTAATCGACATCATGGATGGAGCAAAATATAGCCAAATGTTGAATGACTATATCGGCCTTCAAAATCAAAATTGACACACTTAAGAGATGTTCTCAGATAAGAGCATCTCCAACAGAATACTTATTTCAAATTTTTTTTGAAATTTAACTAGTTTTAGGCTAAGTTTGATCTCCAACAGACTAGCTAAACAAAAGCTAAATTTAGCTTTAGCTAAAAGACCTAACTATATTTAGAGCATCTCCAACAGTAAAATTTATTTTTTAGTTAAATTTAGCTAAACTTGTGAATTATAGCTATTGATTTAACAATGTTGCTCCATCAATGATAGCTATTTGTAAGTGATATATTATGTTTCATCGAATCGTAAACTGACATGTGGACAAAAGATGAGAGAGAAATATAACTTTTGCTTTAGCTATGTAGGATTTTCTAGCTAAATATAGCTAGCCAATTTAGCTAAAGTTAAATATAGCTAAGCTATAGCTAGTCTGTTGGAGCTGAATTTTACTTCAAAAATAATTAAATATAGCTAAAAATTAAATTTAGCTACTCTGTTGGAGATGCTCTTAGCTAGAGAGGAGAGAGAATTTAACTAAAAGTTAAATTTAACTAAGTTAAATTTAACTTGAGTTTTAGGTATTTGCTGGAGCATAACTCAATATTCAACTAGCTATATTCCAATTTTAGCTACTTTTAGCTATCAAGATAGCTATCACTGTTGGAGATGCTCTAACAAAAGACTTTAATTATTACGTTAGGCGCTAGCCATAATTATCAGTATAAAACACTCCAAGCTGATGAATCAGGTCACCAATACCGTATATTTTGCTTTTGTGTTTGAACTGAAATTTCCATTCTTAAGTCTATTCCCTACATATTCGACTCGTTCATCAAATTGTTGCCTCTGAAAATTACCTCGGCAAGATAGCCAAGAGATCAAGGAACAAACGTCATTTTTAAATGAAATGCGGGGCGTGCTAGCACAAGGCCAAAAGGCTAAGTGTGCAATTGAATTGCATGTCTTTCTGACTTATCAAGCAATTATTGGCCGAGGAAGGAACTGATTCTCGACCTATTGTTCACTGCCTTTAGATCAAGAACTTGATGGCTGAAGGGCGAGTGAATTGGGTGTGGTTGTTAGAGTGCGAGTGAATACGAATTATCTGGTCACAGGGCTTAGATCAATTGGATTCAAGTAATAACACGTAACAGTACAATCGAGCTCGCAACAAATGAAATTATCAATATTGATAGCTACTATGCGACTACAAACAGTAAATAATATGATCAAATAAACAAAGCATAAAGGAAAACAGAAAGCAACACAAAAGAATATAATTATGAAACTGAACTTTGGAACGGCTGAACAAATAAACGAAACTGGCTGAAAATTATTAACTATTGTTTGAAGGAAAACAAAGAAAACAATTCACAATCGATATTAGGCTACAAGAAAGGTAAAGTGACTAAAGTTGTAACTAGCAAAGCAACTAACTAAGAAAGTAAACGAGCATTCTACCTAAGCAAAGGGTAAAAACAAGAAAGCTTTATGGCTTGAGTTTCTAGAGTTGTGTGTGTGATGTCTTCTGTTGATACTTTTATATACATTGGCTGTCTTGCAACTTAAACTAATCTCTTGACTCTTTGAAGTTGAGTGGAATTCGGCCTCTTCTTGGCTTAAGGACTCTATCTTGATCGGGCTCCAATGCTTATTATCGGCTAACTTGATGCTGGACTCTGTCTTGATCGGCTTTGATGGTCATGATCAACGACTGGAATTAATCTTGAGGCAAACTAACTTGGATTGGACTCCTCTTATTGGCTGACGTGAACTTCAAGTTGATTGAAATACTAACTTGACCAAATTTCATTTTTATCGCTTATCGACTCATTTAACTATCGCCTATTATCTTTCCCAGTTGAGTCCAAGTTGGAAACTGACTTGAGTGATTTGAACAACTGGCCAATGGGCTTTTAGACAATAATTAATGACCATGAGCCGGCTGATAACCAATGACCTTGTCTTGGACCAAATGCATTATCCAATTATTCATCGGCCAATATATTTAGTTATCGGCCCATTTATTCATTTTGAACGGCTTCTTCGTAGTCAATTAATAACTATATGCACATTAGTTATGTCTGAGTGGACATGCAATGTGAGTACAATCACAAATTAGACTGTGAATCTAAAAATAGAGTACATTTATACGATAACAAAACTATCATCCATCGTCTTGTACAACAAAAATACCATTTTTTCATTCACCAACAGCGGCCAATCCTTTTTTTCCATTGTTGGGAAGGCACTACTCTTTCAATCTTTTTTTCCCCATAATTTTTAATAACCCAAATCAAATATACATATGCTTGGCGAAGTATCCACCATAAGTTCATCACTTACTCAATTTGAAAGTTTTTGTGCCTGGGGAATACTGTTAGGCATGAACCTATACAACATCATCTACATGTTTGGCTGGCCCCGACGTAGCGGATTTGGGGCAATCCAGTTCTGCTAGATGCATTCTGAAGCAGCATGGAACATTTTTCTAGTTCACTCTGCAATTGGTCAGAATTTCATCTTCGTAACCATTAGCAGATTTGGTTCCCTGCCTAATACCACCATTCCCACCGGCCACTTGCAATTTTGTGAGCATTGCGGTGTCTTCATTGCTTGTGGCTCCCCTGTCATCAAGCAATTGGGTTCTGTTGTCATGGCCTTCGCTAGGTTGTCATATCCTGTGTAATTTTACATCTAGCTTTCGTTTGCAAATTTTCCTGTTTGTTCAGCAAAGCGTTGTGCAGAAGAACAGCGACATTGTGACCCAATTTGTTTTTTGTTCTTTCTGTTGTTCCATTTCTTTATTCACATGGTTCAATGGTTAATTAAATTGCTATGTTCAGACTGTAGATGGTAATCTGGTATCAAGCATTGTTAAGAACCTCTATCAGTCTACTAGTCTAGGAATCTACTTGCTTGTAAATCAATTGACCCATTTTCATGAAAGTGAAAGAAGGCATAAAATCGTAAAAGTGCAACATATTCTGTTTTCAATAAAATAGATAAAAAATTCCAATCTTCGAATCAACAAGTAAACGAATGGACAAGTCTCCGTTTTAAGCAAAATTTACACGCTAGAATTTGTATCTTGCAGAAGTTCCCAGTTAGAGTAAAATCCTCATATAGTACCCAAATTATCACGAAATGCACTTTTTGATACCTACAAATTTTCAGGGAGTCCAGTGGTACCTGTACTATCCCTCCGTTAGCCCTGATAGTACCTCCGTCCATTATTCCGATAAAAATGCCTACGTGGCGGTCATGTGACACTCATGTGAGTAAAATAGTAAGGGTAAAATAGTCTTTTCATTCATAATTAGAATTATAGAATTTAATATATTGAATATCTATAATTAAAAAAATATTTCGACAAATAAAAAAAAGATAAATAATACCCAATTTATTCCTCACTGTTATTGGGACACTTGGGTCAATTAATTTAAGTACTTTTATTTTTGTTTAGTTTTTTTTATTTTATGAAAATTTAATATATACTAATTTGGAGATAACTTTTTCTCGAACAATTAATAGGATTAATCAATAGAGATGGTAGGTAAATCTAGATATTCACTAAATTCAATTCTAGATCTTTCTTTTAGCCTAGTTTAATTTATTTTAATTTAGTTTAATAAAAAATTTGTAAAAGAAATATGAAAAATAGGTGTTTTACGATTTTACCCATATTTTAACGGAATAATTGACGGAAGTACTAAAATGGCTAACGGAGGATAATACAGGTACCACTAGACTCCCTAAAAATTTGTAGGTACCAAAAAGTGCATTTCGTGATAGTTCAGGTACCATATAAAGATTTTACCCTTCCCAGTTATGTAATGCACCACACTCTCTTCAAGATACTTCTTATAGGAAGAATGATATGCCTGCCTCGTTAAAGGTTCAACCTTCAGAAGCAAACTGAACATTTCTTGCATTCTTGGACTTTGTTGAGCTATCGTCCTTCCCTTTCAGAGAAGCTACAAAATCAGAAATATCTCATGTCTTAAAAAAAGAACCATGCTTTGAAAAATGCCACGGTGAGAAAATGAAGCAATAAAACCAGACTATTACAGAAATGTTATGCTGACTTCTTAAGCTCAGCGAAGTCGCTCAAAACATCATTGGCTGGGTCGTCCTGCATGATTCTCCTAGCCTGCAGGAAATGAACAACTAAGGTTCAACAGCTTCTTTCATGGTTGTAATCAGAATAAACTAGCAGCAATTAAGTGACTGGAAAGAGAAGTTATTCAAGGGTAAATGATGGCCTCAAGGTTCTTTAGACTACATCCTACCAGTACATTTTTCTTTGGTGAAATGTCAGCAGAATTTGTAAACAATAATACAAAATAAACATTCCAAAAGGCAGAACACTGATGAGTAGAGCTCAGTAACTTACCAATTCCATTGGAAAACTGAAAGTCGAAAAACTATAATACGCAGCTCCAATTTCCAAAGCAGAATGATTGCATAGAAATGCCACCAATAAAGATTAATGTAAAATATTATTTGGACCTAATATTATCTACATTAAGTAAATAACAAACTAATTAAACTTATTACAATAAATGGGAAATATATGAATTATCTACCTAGACACCTAATGGGCTTTGGTATGTCACTCATATGGTTAGGAATCCATTTTGATAAAGATAAATATCTAATTAGTTGATATGATAATTATAGCATCTTTCAGAAATAACTCATTGGCTAGAATCAAAAATTCTTTTATGGGAAAACCTATCTAGTTTGTATATATAGGTGCTTGAAGTCCCTATTCACTATGTGACAAAACATTCAGTCCTGCCCCATAGAGAGGAGTTAAACACATAGTTGAGTACAAGATTTCTTGCGTTTGGCTGCTTGAAGTTTTAGAGCTCGGATTATTTGTGTTGAATAGCTGTGTTGCTGCTACTGCTTTTGAAGGAATGGTTGTTGTGCATGAAGCAGGTATGCATCTCCTCTTGTTGTATTCTAGTTCATATTGTATTGATCATTTGGTTGTGTTTATGCATTTTGTGAAACGATCTTGGTTTGCTCATTAAGTTAACAAATGGTATCAGAGCAAAATTTCAGAATTTATAAATCATTTTTAGAAGATCAATTCATTGTATTTTGAACTAGAGTTTTGTGTTATGTTTAATTGCAAAACGTTTTGGGAAATTAGGGTTTTGGTTAACAGGCCAAGAAAAAAAAAATTTTAATCGGATTAAGATCGCTTTTGGGAATTATTGCTTCCACTAAAATTGTTATAGAATTGCAGTCGCAAAGGTTAGGCCTTCTGAGAACCATGTTTCGATTTAAAGCTTTAATTAGTTTTCTATTGAATTACAAGAACACTAGAAGCATTCCCGGCGTGCACCTAGGCTAGAGTAGATGGTGATCAGGTGAAATTTAAGTTTTGGTGTGCTTGTGTCTCTGAATTGAATTGATTTGAATTGAAACGATTTTGTGCTTTCTCTGTGATTGCTTATGGATGGTTGTGATTAATATTTTGCATTCTGCTAATATATATCTGTGATTGAACAATGATTATATGATAAATTGATGAATGTTTGAGTTAAGAAGTTCACTGACTCCCTGTAAATGTTGTCATATTTTCATTGAGAAAATTGCAGATTGAGTAAAGTTTCTTTTCAAGTGCCTTGATGTCTTGAATTGAATTTAGTTAAACTTTATTTAGGTCACAGGTTGTTGCAAATAAAAATGGGCATGTTGCAGAAAGCAATTTCTGTTATTATTTGCATTTGATCATTAAGATAAAAATGACCTGCAAACTTGTGCTAATTGTTTTCAAACTGTGCTTACTCGTGTCTTCCAAAGAAGTGTTAATATAGCATAGTTTGATGACAAACAGCTTCACACAAGATTTTGAATTCATATTTTGATACTTAAAGACTCTTCTACTGTCATAAGATGTTGATTGTCTTTTTGGATAACTTGAGTTCTCTAATTATGGGGTGAAGATTCATAAACTTAAGTACATTATATCTACTGCTACAAAATTGTTGCCTGATGTGAAATTCAGATTTGGGGTATTTTCATTAACATAGTATCTTGTGGTACTTGTTGCCATTATGGTTGATATCTTGTTTTGGTGTTTTATGTGTTTTTGAACTGCTTTTGGAACTAACACATAAATCTGCAGAAATATTGCTAAATTGAAACTTTGTATTTTTCGGTTTTGAAACTGAAACTTACAGAATTTTTCTTTTTGACTTTGTTCATTAGGAAGTATTTCATGAACCTCAACAATGTTTTGATGCTCACTGGAACAAACTTTAGAGCTTGGAGAGATTCGGTAGAGCGTTATATGATGATGCATGAGAATATAGACCTAGTCTTTCATGAGGATGAACCTGAGGCATTAACTAAAGATAGTTCAGTTGAGGCATTTAAAACCTGGCATATGTCAAATAGAATGGCCAAGAACACAATTAGCAACACTGTGTCTGACACTGTAAGAGGTAGTGTAGAAGAACCTGACTTGGCTACTGACTATATGGAGGCCATTAAGAGAAAATTTAAAGAGAGTGAGAAAGCATAGGCTGCAAGATTGTCTAAGGTTTTCCATGAGCTAAAGTATGAAGGATCTGGGGGAGTTAGAAAGCACATAATGAAGCTAATCCACATTAATGCTAGGCTTAGGGAGTTATTGATGGGAGTGAATGATAGCCAAGTGGTGCATGTTGCACTGCATTCTTTGCCAAATACCTTCAGTGGGCTTAGAACTAGCTACAATGCTCTAAAGGGTACCTGGACCATAGATGAGCTCATATCTCACTACTACAAATTTCCCCAAAGCACACTGATTTCAATTAGTCCCTATTGGGACAAAGCAGACTGATAACAGTGGTTAATGGCATTAGCCACTATGCAGCAACTAATGAGATATCAGTCCCCTCTATTGCAGGAGCTAATGGGACATTACACACCAATAACTTAACAGTGACATAACTTAAACCAAGGCAAGGCTGCATCAAAATCAATGCCCAAGCAACCATTATTAGTGTGTAATGGTTGTTTTGGAACGCCACTAATATCAGTGGCAAAATTATGAAGCTGGATTAAAAAAATAAGGTGCCAACTGGCACCTCTACATTAATGTACTGTATAGTATTTTAAAAAGTACCAAACTACACAAACTAAATATTTACAGATAACCATCAAAATTTAAACATCAAGATTGTTCCTCCCCAAGGCTGCAACACTTCCTAACGAATAACCTGCAAGATCTAATTACAAATTAGTTCTTATTCTAACAATTATATAGAAAAGTGATGATACATTAATGCTCATAATATTCATTAAGGTAGCAAAGAAGACAAGCATAAACCAGGTGCAGATGTTTATCAACCAGACAAGGATAAACCAGATGCAGTATAGATGCACACCAAATGATAAAAGTACATCTGTTGTTCAAGTACCTCAAGTAGGAGGCTCATGGCAGTACATAAATCTTAATCTTATACCACAGAAGTCGTCTCCTGTCAGTAGCAGCTGCAACTGCATTATAAATGAAATGGTCAGAAAAAGAACAAGTATGTCTAGTTATTTAGAATCAAGCTTTCAGGAAGAGAATGAGCTCCAAAAGGCAAGAGTCCTTAAATTATGGCACATAAATGTATATTTTTCCCCAACTCTTTAATCTTGATGATTTAGTATACTTTGTCCAAATCACAAAAATGACAACTTCTTTCTGGTCAGATTGAACAGAAAAGGTCTTTTCTAATACCAAGACCTACCAAAAGTGCCTGACATAATCTAGTCCATTACTCTACAGGTGTTTGGTGTCACCAAACCAAAAACAATCAGAATAACAATGAAAACTTTAACTCATGATCCTACTGAACTGAAATCAGACCAAAACAAGACAAGTCAAACAACAGGAATACTTGAGCATATCATAGTAAAATTTCAATATCTAAACAATACAAAGAATCAATAAAACACCATCCGAATCATAAAGTCCTTAAGTGAAACATGTATAGAAATTAAAATACATGTAGGAAGTGAACTAAGAGACCTGAGCAGTGCAGGACCATAAGACTTTGCTGGAGCCAATTGAAGTTGCTTCAATTATCTCTTCATACTTAACATCAACCCCTGCAAACTATAATTAATTAATTTAACTAGATCAACAAGGTCCTCACACAAAAGCACGATAATTTAGAAATCTTGTATGACTAGCATTTTATTTCCAGGGTACTCATACCAAGTAGAAGAAGGTACTAGTATAGAAACTGAAGTTTGATTTCAGTTAAATATCAAATAAGCTTAAATAATCCATTCCATCATACACAAGTTATTTTGGAGCACAAGCCAGAGCTCGTGTGTTAAAGCACAAAGCAACAAGTTTATATAGCATAAAGAAGACAACAAGCAGCAAGTGACATTTCTATTTCACAAAAATCAGAACTCCATATATGTGATGCATATACCACAAATACATCTCCCTAAGGACACCAATTGTTACAGTGCCTTTAGTTGTAGTTCCAGCAATGGGGTGTGTGTGTGTGTGTGTGAGAGAGAGAGAGAGAGAGAGAGCTCATATTAAATTTTCAACCTGTGAACAAATTATAACTGGGGGTGTAATACCTTTGAAGTTCTCTGACCTCTCCTTTGGAACCGAAAAATCATTGCATAACTGCAAATTTTTTCAGAATTGAATCATCCAACTACACTTTAAGAGGGATAGCATTAGTATTGTGCTATTAAAAAGCCTTCGTGCATGAATAGAATACCTTTAGATAAAGCTCTTCAAGCTTCCAAAATTCAGATGATTTGTGAGTGGAGTCATGCAACTTAACTAGGTGATAATAGTACTCAGAGGCTTCAAACTAGACTGATATAATATGGTATCTAGGCCATAGAGGTGTGATATTACCTTGAAGAAAGAGACTCTGGACGAGGAAGTACATGCATCAAGAAGAAATAATTATTTGTCAACTTTTAATCAATATAAGCAAATTCAAAGTTAAACAGGGGCTTAATCAATAGAGCACATTTATCCATATCCCCTTCTGTACAGGCATCCCAAATTGGACCTTTGTTAACTTATGTTAACAATAGAGCCATGGCATCATTAAGCTTTATCATCTGTCTCAGCCATGCTGAGTTCTTTGGTGGACTCCTAAGTTCTGCAGGAATAAAACATTGTGCGAGCTGTTTTAGCAACTTAACTTATTCTCGAGAAGTCAACTTAAATTGACTAAAATTTTGAACTTTTATTGAAACCCAGATAGTATTTGAACCCATAATTGAATGAAATGAAGTAAACAACATATCTATAATTTATATATATGTATACCTTCTCATTATAATGAAGACTCTTGGTCTAATTAAGCTTCTGCTTTGTACTCTGCAACACCAGCAGTGGAATGAAAAGGTTAGAAAAGCAGCAGAGATTAATTAGAATAAATTTAATAGACTTAAGCAAGAAGCAAATCTTACATGACTCCTCCATCACAGAACAACCCTAAAAATTAAAGTAGGGAGGCATCAATTATAGATCTAGACAATAATAAACTAAATTTTTTATTTTGGACAATGATGAATAATAAAGAATATAAACTCCTAACAAATCCTAGGAATAATTCTCATGAGCATCTCACTCTTTCAACTCAAAGATCTTTATACTACACAATTATAGGATTCGGCACAATGGATATTGCAAGTCTATTACCCTCCAGAAAGCCATTGATTATTCCATACTATAAAGCTAAGCATGTTTGGATATTACAAACCTAAATCCCCAGACCACGGAATAACTCTCCTAATCTGAAGCATATAGCTTAACCTAAAAGTTCCTACCCCGGAAATTTCAATCAAACTTAGGCAAATCAATGTCAACCAAATTCAATGAATAGACATACAAAACACAAAACAACATAGTATCATCCTCGATAAAGTTTTGAAATTGAGATTGTCACCTGGGTTGAGAGAAGATAGTCTGAAGCCATTCGCGTGTCTCGCCGACTTTAGACGCGCAACCAGTCACCCAGAAGAGAAAATATTAGAGAGGAGAGAAATTAGGAACGGAGCTAAAATGAGGGAAGAAAAAACTAGATCTTGTTCAGGTTTGAACTCCGAAGGGGAGAGAGAGAGAGAGAGAGAGAGAGAGAAACTAGATCTGGTTTAGTTCTGAACTCGAGTCTCGATAGAGATTAAAGGGAAAGGGGACTTTGCGTCTATTGAGCATTTAATCAGCTCTTCACTGATCCGACGGCTATCATAGATCACCATAGCTGATAAAATGATTAAAAACATGTGTGTCAGCTCCTCTAGATACTTAGTTTACAGTTTTGACCCCATTAACAGTGTCATACGGATTAAACAACTAATACTTTGCATTTACTGTGTACTATACATACTGATGATCAGTGAGAGGAAAAAAAAACCCACCAATCAGGGATATCAGTGTAATACTATTCATTTTGGGACTGATGACTTTTTAGTGGCTAAAAAAATGGTGCTAATGGGGAAATTTCTAGTAGTGTCTATCTGTGCTGATGAAGAAGATAGAATTAAGAAAGAGAGAGAGCCTGCAACCTCTGTGAACCTGGTGGAAAAGCCAAAGAAAAAGAAGAACAAGCTTAAGGTCACCAAAATCATCACTAACACCACCAAAGCTTTTAACTTCAAGTGCTACTTTTGCAAAAAAGTAGGACATATGAAGAAGGACTGCTCAGGTTTTAAAGCTTGGTTGGTGAAGAAAGGTAAGAATTTCTTAAGTACTACAGAAACTTTTTCTTTAGAAATTATTTTTGTCAATATTGAACCTCACACTTATTGGTTAGATTCTGGCTCACCCTTGCATATTACGAATTCTTCACAGGGATTCACAAAGAAGAGGGCACCAAGAAGTGAGGAAACCAATGCCTGTGTGGGAAATGGTATGATGGTTGCAGTGAAGGCTATAGGAACCTTAAGACTAGATCTAGGTTTTGGAAATTTTTTAGTTTTGGATGATGTTTATTACATTCCCTCGATTAAGAGGAATTTGCTTTGTATGTCTCTTTTCGTTAAGATTGGTTGCTGTTTTTACATTGATTTGGATGGAATAAAAATTTCTAAAGGTTCCTTGTTATATGGTTCTAGTGTTATTTTGGATAATTATATGAAATTGAATTGTTCAATACCTCAACAAGTAATCTCACTTGTTGAAGACAGAAATAACACATTAAGTAACAACACCATCACAGGTGTTAAAAGGACCTTGTTCAATGATAAATCAACTTACTTGTGGCATAGGAGACTAGGCCACATTTCAAAAGAAAGACTGCAATTATTAGTAAAAAACAAAACACTTCCAGAACTAGACTTTTCAGACCTAGCAGACTGCATTGAATGTTTTAAGGGTAAAATGACAAACTTAAGAAAAAAGACTGCTAGCAAAAGTGAAATACTGCTAGAGTTAATTCATACAAATATATGTGGTCCCTTTAGGCATAGAACAATATGTGGAAATATTTATTTCATTACATTCATAGATGACTATTCAAGGTACTGTTACATCTACATATTGTCAGAAAAATCACAGTCACTTGAGGCCTTTAAATTTTTCAAAACTGAAGTTGAACATCAACTAGAAATGAAAATTAAGACTGTGAGGTCTGATAGGGGGGGGTGAATTTTATGGTAAATATACTGAGCAAGGACAACAAAATGGTCCATTTGCTTTATATCTGCAGGATGTAGGTATAAAAGCTCAATATACAACACCATACAATCCCCAACAGAATGGTGTTGCAGAGAGAAAGAATAGAACTCTGTTGAATATGGTAAGAAGTATGGTGTGTACTTCTGGATTGCCAAAAATATTTTGGGGAGAATATTTAAGAACTGTAAACTATCTTTGCAATAGGTCCCCAAGCAAGTCTGTGGATAAAACACCATTTGAGTTTTGGTGTGGTAGGCAACCTAGAATTTTTGAAACTCATCAGGTTAAATTTCTGGGGGAGAGTATTTGCAATACAAAATTTGAAAATTTAACTAATGATTTTGAGGAAATTGCAAAAAGTGAGGATACAGAAATAGAAATGCCAAACTTTAAAAATAATGGAGAAACTGAAAGTGAAGTTCACAATGAAGCAGATGGTGACTTAGAACTTGAAAACCAAAATGTTGAAGTGGCTAAACCTATACCAGATCAAAATGTTCCTAAACCTCAACAAAATGTAGCTGAACCTAGAAGATCACAAAGAACTAGGAAGCCAACTTTTGGTGGTCAAAATGATATTTATGAGGTTTATCTGCAAGAAGTTGAGAGCACTTTAGCAGATGATAATGACCCTGTAAATTTTAAGCAAGCTGCAGAAAGTAATGAGTCAAAACAATGGAAGAAAGCCTTGGATGCAGAGCTTGAATCCATGTATAATAATGAAGTGTGGGAGCTAGTGAAGCCAGATCCAAATCACAAGCCTATAGGCAGCAAGTGGGTGTTCAAAACTAAGAGAGTTGCCATGGGAAATATTGAGAGACATAAAGCAAGGCTTGTGGCTAAAGGGTTCACACAAAAGGAGGGTATAGATTTTACAGAAACATTTTCACCAGTTTCAACTAAGGACTCTTTTAGAATCATAATGGCTCTTGTAGCTCACTATGATATGGAGTTACATCAAATGGATGTAAAAACAGTCTTCTTAAATGGTGAATTGGAGGAAGTGATATACATGTCACAACCTGAATGCTATATTGAAACTGGAAAATAAAACTTAGTCTGTAAGCTTAAGAAATCTATATATGGACTTAAACAGGCATCTAGGCAATGGTATATAAAATTTGATTCTGTGGTTGCATCTTTTGGTTTTACTGAAAACCTTGTTGATGAATATTGTGTTTATCTTAAAATTGTTGGAAACCAGTTTGTCTTTCTTATCCTATATGTAGATGACATTCTCCTTGCTAGCAGTAACATTAAGTTGCTGAAAGATACCAAAATATTTCTGTCGAAAAATTTTGATATGAAGGATCTAGGAGAGGCTTCTTATGTATTAGGAATTGAGATAAAGAGAGACATAGCACAAGGTTTATTGGGATTATCTTAAGCCTAAATTTCAAAAATACTTCAGAGATTTGATATGGCTACTTGTGCTCATGGGGAGGTTCCAATATCTAAGCGAGATAAATTAAATAAGGATCAATGCCCTAAAACAAGTGTTGAGAAAAGGGAAATGGAGTCTGTACCATATGCTAGATTAGTTGGCAGTCTCATGTATGCACAAGTGTGCACTAGGCCAGATTTATCCTTTGCAGTTGGCATGTTATCTAGATTTCAATCTGATCCTGGACACAAGCATTGGACTGCTGGCAAAAAGGTATTGAGATACCTGCAGAGGACTAAGAGTCACATGCTTGTGTATAAGCGTGTGAAGAAACTTGAACTTGCAGGCTTCACAGACTCAAATTTTGTAGGCAATTATCCTGCATCAATGAAGTCTACTTATGGCTATGTATATATGTTGGCAGGTGGTGCAGTGGCTTGGAAAACAATGAAACAATCATTGATAGCCACATCCACCATGCAAGCAAAAATTATAGCCATATATGAAGGTGTATGTGAAGGCCTATGGATCAGAAACTTTCTTTTGGAAACAAAGATTTTAATAAGTAATCTTGTTGATGGAAAGCTAAAAGTTTATTGTGATAATGAAGCTGCTGTGTTATTCAGTAAGAATAGCAAAATGTCCAATAATTCAAAACATATAGACTTGAAGTTCTACAGTGTGAGAAAGAGGGTAAAAGATGGAGAGATTGAAATAGCTGCCATTAGCACAGATGCACAGCTTGCAGACCCTTTTACCAAGGCATTACCAGTTTCAGTTTTCAAGAAGCATGTTGAAGACATGGGAATTCTCTCTAGTTTAGATTACTGCGTTCAGAAAGACCAAAAGTCATAAAAATTATGTTTTCAGTTTCTTAGTTTGAAAGTTTCAATTTTATTTCAGTTTGCAATTCATGTCAGAAACAATATGTATTCATATTTTGGTCAAATTAATAAATCTTGAGGTATTTCCAGATATATATTGTTTCACAGTTTGATCTTATTTTGATATATTTGATTGCTGCTATTTTAGTTTTGTTGATTATCAGGTGGATGGAAATATGCATATATTCAGTAAGAGGCAAACATGCAATCCACTGGTGCTTAAGTAAATAATGTTTGCATTATGATTTTGATATTCAAAATTTTTAGTTGGACTATAATCAAGTGTTTACTGTAGAATGACATACTTTACCACTTGATTTCATCATATCAATTTTGTAGTTCATGTGAGATGCAGAGGTTATTATTGGTAATTTGGAACAAATATGTTTACATAAACATGTTTATTTCGAAGTTCTATTTTAGCTGCTGCGTTCTTGATAGAACTGAATGGATCTTGAGAAACCATATATTTCAGTGCACACTTAGGCTATTTTCTGGAATGAGTTTTGGTTCAGTTGTTATGTAGACAATATTGGTCCAAATAGGAGATTGTAAAATATTATTTGGACCTAATATTATCTACATTAAGTAAATAACAAACTGATTAAACTTATTACAATAAATGGGAAATATATGAATTATCTACCTAGACACCTAATGGGCCTTGGTATGTCACTCATATGGTTAGGAATCCATTTTCATAAAGATAAATATCTAATTAGTTGATATGATAATTATAGCATCTTTCAGAAATAACTAATTGGTTAGAATCAAGGATTCTTTTATGGGAAAACCTATCTTGTTTGTATATATAGGTGTTTGAAGTCCCTATTCACTATGTGACAAAACATTCAGTCCTGCCCCATAGAGAGGAGTTAAACACATAGTTGAGTACAAGATTTCTTGAGTGTGGCTGCTTGAAGTTTTACAGCTCGGATTATTTGTGTTGCATAGATGTGTTGCTGCTACTACTTTTGAAGGAATGACGGTTGTGCATGAAGCAGGTGATGCATCTCCTCTTGTTGTATTCTAGTTCATATTGTATTGATCATTTGGTTGTGTTTATGCATTTTGTGAAACGATCTTAGTTTGCTCATTAAGTTAACAATTAACACTAGGTAGAGCGGACTATTTAGAAGGTTGGAATGTTTACGCAAGTTCAAAAGACAGGAAAATGTTTATTGAGGACAACGTATCACACACCAAAGCAACTACTCATCGAGCTCTAGAAACTTTCCTCTCATACCAGAAACAGTGAACAGCAATAGATCAATCAAAGGAAGAATAATAGTGTCCTGATTTTCTAATTACATTTTTCCTATGTTATTTTCTTCCCTTGCAATCAATGCATTGTTGGGTTTGTGGATCCGATTCCTCATAGGATAAGGATTTGTTAATCCTTGATCAAAGAGGAGTTCTGATTGTTTCTTACCTGCTTACATCCTACTTGGTAATAGTTTCTATGTCTATTGGGAATAGGTTTCCAATGTCTTATAGGGTCTAGTTAGATATCTATAAATAGGAGCATAGGTTGTAGTAGTAGATCAAGTCTTTGAAGCATTAAATAGAGAGAGCAAGTGAGGTCTTGAGAGTTGGTGATAACTTCTTGTAAGAGATTCTTGTATTCTTGTTCGTGTATTCTTCTTCTTCTATAGTGAAACCCAAGCAGCCCGGGGACGTAGGCAAAGTTCGTTGCTGAACCTCGTTAACAAGTTGGTGTTTGTTTTCTCGATTGTTTAATATATTGTTTTGCACTTGTCTGCTTCCGCAAGAGGAATTTTAGGTCAAATTCCTAATAAAGTGGTATAAGAGCTTAGGCTCTAGAGTGGAAACAATGAGCATAGAAGACGTTGAGAAGAGGGTCGATAAGTTCGACGGTAATGATTTTAGCCTATGAAGGTCACAAATCGAGGACTACTTGAATATGAAGGAGCTTGCTAAGACTTTAGAGGGCAAGCTCCCAAAAGATATGAAGGAGGAAGAATTTGTCGAGATGGATAGGATGGCCCTTGGAGCCGTTCGACTATCGCTTTCGAATGATGTACGGCGATTTGTTATCAGGGAGACTACGTTGAAAGGGATGATGGATAGTTTGTCCAACATGTATGAGAAGCCAAATGACGTTCAACAGTTGTACATGATGAGGCAGCTGTTTACTTTAAAGATGGGTAAGGGTATATCTGTTCGCTAGCAAGTCGGGATAGTTGGTGATATTATCGAGCAACTAGCATCGGTGGATGTTAAATTTGACGAACACATCAAAACTTTGGTGTTGTTGACTTCCATGCCTTCGGATTGGGCTGTGACTATGAAGTCGATTTGTAGTGGAGCTGGGACTATGAAAAAGCTAAAGTTTAATGATGTGCGTGACATTCTTCTGAATGAAGAGACGCGAAGACAAAATAACCTTGAAGATCCTTCAAGTTCTGGGCTATCTATAGAAAATAGAGGTAGAACATTCAACAAGAACTCAAACAACAATCTTGGAAGGTCCCAGTCTAGGGCACCTGGAAAAGGCCGAAGCGTGTTCAAGTCAGGAAAGTGGTCCGATGGGTGTTGGCATTGTGAGAAATCTGGACATGTCAAGAGAGACTGTAACCAGTGGAAGGAGACAATGAAGATGGCAAACACAACTGAGTTTGATTCGGATGCACTTGTACTAAGCGTTACTGAAGCACCATTGGAGTCATGGATCATAGACTCTGGAGCGTCATTTCACTCAACTTCACAACAAGAGCTCATGGTGAATTACCGACGTGGTAATTTTGGCAAAGTATTTCTTGCTGATGGTGGAGCCTTGGAGATTGTGGGAAGGGGTGAATTTCGTTGACAAATGGTGGAACATAGACCTTGAACAATGTTAGACACATACCGTGGTTGAAGAGGAATTTGATCTCTGTGGGTCAGTTGGATGATGAAGGATGTCGCACTACCTTTGAGAAAGGTACGTGGAAGGTGTGTGAAGGAGGTATGGTGTTAGCTCGTGGAATCAAGACAGGGACACTTTATACGACCTTGAATATTGTTGCTATTGTTGAGAACAATGAAGGCACTGCGATCGTTGAGAAAAATGAAGATGCATACTTATGGTATCGTAGACTTGGGCACATCAGTGAGAAAGGTATGGGTGTACTTCAGTCGAAGGGTAAAATACATGGTGTGGACTCAGTGAAGATTAGGCTTTGTGAAGACTGCATATTTGGGAAGCAAAAGGTTGTTAGTTTCTCAAAGGGTGGCAAGGCACCAAAAGATACAAAACTAGAGTTGGTTCATACTGACGTGTAGGGACCTGCACCGAAGCTTTCGTTAGGTGGCTCAAAGTACTATGTGACTTATATTGATGACTCCACAAGGAAAGCATGGGTTTATTTCTTGAAAAATAAATGGGAAGTATTTGATACTTTCAAGAAGTGGAAGGCGATCGTAGAGAATGAGACCAGGTCGAAGATCAAATGTCTGAGGTCGGATAATGGAGGTGAATACTGTGGTATTGATTTCAAAGAGTATTGTGCAGAGAGTGGGATTAGGATGGAGAAGACAATTCTCGGAACTCCACAGCATAATGGAGTGGCTGAACGCATGAATAGGACTCTAAATGAGCACGCAAGGAGTATGAGGATACACGTAGGATTGCCAGACATGTTTTGGGCTGATATGGTTAATACTGCTGCTTATTTAATTAATCGTGGACCATCAGTACCATTGAATCATCTCTTACCTGAGGAAAAATGGAGTGAAAAAGAGATAGGCCTATCGCATTTAAGAGTGTTTGGTTGCGTGGCATATGTTCACATTGAGTCCGGTGCGAGAAGCAAGTTGGATCCCAAGTCTCAAAAGTGCATATTCATAGGCTATGGTGGTGACGAGCTTGGCTATAGGTTTTGGGATTTGCAGAATAAGAAAGTTGTAAGGAGCAGGAATGCCATCTTTAATGAAGAGGTGATGTACAAGAATAAGCAAGCAGCAGAGCCTAAAATTTTTGTAAGAAAAGATCAGCAGTTTGCAAGGTTGGAAGAATTGTCCAATGGAGATGTGTCAAAGGGAAATCATGGGGAGGAACGACAACAACAAGAAGCTCTTGAGGTCGCACAACCAAAAGAACAAGTTCCTAGTGATGAGCTAGTGACACCTCCTTTTTTGACAAGAGTATCGTCAAGAAGTACTAAAGGAATACCAGCTGATAAATACTCGCCTTGTGCTAACTATTTGCTGTCAACTGATTGTGGTGAACCCGTGAGTTATGATGAGGTAATGTAACATAAAGATTCTGCTAAGTGGAAGGGTGCCATGGAAGATGAGATGGACTCTCTCATGTCCAACAATACTTGGGAGTTAGCCAAGTTACCAACAGGCAAGAAATCATTGCATAACAAATGGATTTACAAGATTAAGCAAGAAGTTGATGGGAGCAAACGTTACAAGGCAAGGTTAGTTGTGAAAGGTTTTCAGCAAAGGGAGGGAATTGATTTTTATGAGATCTTTTCACCGATTGTGAAACATTCCACAGTCCGGGTGGTGCTTGGTTTAGTGGAAGCTGAAGGTCTGTATTTGGAGCAGCTAGACATCAAGACTGCTTTTCTTCATGGTGATTTGAATGAGGTCTTATACATGAAGCAACCACAAGGTTTTATAGCACCTGATAAGGAGGACTTGGTATGCAAACTGCAAAAGTGATTTTATGGCTTGAAACAAGCCCCAAGACAGTGGTATAAGAAGTTTGATGCTTTCATGTGTGGGAGTGGCTACACAAGATGGATTATGTAAGCAGACATCGACAGCATCGATCATAATCCATCAGACATTTGGCACCCTTTGGCAGTTCTACATAAACCCAAAAACAAGACAATATCATAGCCTATAACTGAAAAAATTCAGCACATTCTATCCGTCAGTTAATTAACTTTATTCTTACACAGGGAGTTTAATTGTAGGATCTTTAGACAATATGACCATCTAGCTGCTCCTGGATTCCTTTCAGACATCGACAGCATCATAATCCATCAGACATTTGGCACCCTTTGGCAGTTCTACATAAACCCAAAAACAAGACAATATCATAGCCTATAACTGAAAACATATTTCCACATTGATTTAGAAAGTTGCAAAAGCTAAGACAGGAAAGCTATTCTAAAGATTTACTCTAATTTTATATATGTTGTACAAGACGCATGAATCGAACAAATGAGACCTGGCACTGGAAAATATACACAAGTTCTATAACAGAAAAATGTTCTTCTGCCAAAGGAAATGCTTTACCATTCTCGACAATTTCCAATTTGATTTAGAAAGTTGCAAAAGCTAAGACAGCAAAGCTATTCTAAAGATTTACTCTAATTTTATATGTTATACAAGACGCATGAAATCAAATACATGACAACTGGCACTGGTAAATTAATAAACGCCAAGTTTTATAACAGAAAAATGATCTTCTGCTAAGAAAAATGCTTTACCATTCTCAACTTTGAGCTGCAGTGGTTCTTGTTCTTTCTTTCCACCACTGCCTCCTTTTACTCCCTTTCCCGAATTAGCTTCAAAATCACAATTTGTGGAGGAAGATGAAAACTATTAGATCCACGACATATACATGAATACAGATGCCACTAAAATGAAAATTAAAAATTAGAACAATAAAAAATAATTATATCAGATCTTTGCTTGAAGCATGCCGCTGAGTTAATGTTGCAAGCACCGCTGTCAAATGGACTGTAAAATCCCCCTACTTTGTAAATGAATCAACTGACAAATTAAACAATTGTAAATAACTGATAAACCTCTTCTTACTTTGCATTCGATATGCACAAACTAGTTGTAGTTTCGAAGAAAGGCTTTAATCAACATACCTTGAACATCTTCTCTTCCTTCAAGTGTTCTGAGTAAAATGAGAACACAAGGCAATAGATGGGGTACAATAAATTATCTACAAAAATTGCAAGGGATACCAGCCATTTGAGAAACAGTACATTCGTATTAGAAGAAGATACTAATTAGCTAGATGATGTCCTGCCTCCAATTAAATGATTGTAAACTGAAGTTTGGATGTTTACATACAAAATTAGGCTATTACCAATATTGCTTATTGTTTTCCAAACAAAATTTTCAACGAACATCGGTATACTATTTCAGTCAGCTAACTAAACTGTCTTCTGCAAAACAGTCGCTTACTATATATATAGAGTCATTAATAATTATTCCAACTCCAAATTACAAAAAATAAAAGATAAAATAAAATAAATAAATGAGATGAGGAACTTTATTTGGCATATAACATACTTATTTGAAAACCAGATTAAAGAGACCAAGTTTTGGGAAGATGAAACTAGGAAACAAATAGAGAAAGAAGGTAACAGAGCACCTTATGGGCCAATAGTTGGATTATCTTTCTTTAACCAACATACAATCACTTTCAGATCAAACCAAGGGATTAATTGTATTCATTGCATGAGCAGAGAGCTGGGTCATCTTCATGCCTCAAAGCACCACCATCAGCCGCGCCTCACCATCTCCACTGAGTGAATAATTGTCGTAGGAGCATAGCAAGCCTATCTAAAAACCCCCTCCCTCCTCCTACGAACAGAAAATTGCTGTTCTGCTAAGCGAAATGCTTTACCATTCTCAACTTTGAGCTGCAGTGGTTCTTGTACTTTCTTTCCTCCACTGCCTCCTTTTACTCCCGTTCCTGAATTAGCTTCAAAATCACAATTTGTGGAGGAAGATGAAAACTGTTAGATCCACAACATATACATGAATACAGATGTCACTAAAATGAAAATTAAAAATTAGAACAATAAAAAATTATATCAGACCTTTGCTTGAAGCAGCCGCTGAGTTAATGTTGCAAGCACCGTTGTCAAATGGACTGTAAAGACCCCTCAGAAGTGAGAAGGTAGAAAGAGCGTTTTTTTAGATTAGATACACAGGAAACTCATTGAAAACTTAAATGGCAGAAAGAGGTACCATAAAAGGGAGCAAGCGAAGACAAGCCACCGGACAATGGATGCTTAACTGCTACCAGCTCTGGCTGATCATTGCCAACTCCTTGTTGCAAACAAATTTGAAGCAGACAATGCAAAACCTATGCCATCGGCCTTTTGGACTTGCCGGGTCAGCGAGAGTGGGCATGCATTACTTGGCTTTCTGTAGAGACTGTTAGCCAATGTAGCCCAGATAGAGACTAACAGCCACATCATCATAGCCCCTCTAGTGCATATGCACTAGTGCACTGAATACACTCCGGGAAAGAAACCATTTGGTCCTTTCAGAAATTCTAATAGGCTCCCTCAGTCTTAGATCTCTGGTTTCCAGTTTGTGCAACTTTTTATGCTTTCACTTGCTCTAAGCTTAGACTATTATTGGCCTTGCCATCACCCACTTACTCTAAGCTCTGCTGCAGCATTGTCTGCATCAGTCTTCTGAATCAGAGAGAGAGTGATCTATTTTCATTCCAAATTTCCCTATCTTAAAACTAACCCTCCGATAATGAGTTATCTCAAAAGCACAAAACTCATCTAAACCTCAACAAATAACCTGCCCTCTTCAAGGGCCTCTCCCAAACTCAACGCCACACCCCGTCAGGTCTAGAAGTTTGGTGCATATGTGTGATTGATTTTCAGTTAGTGATGTACTGCCATTCTGTTTTAACTTTTAAATCACATTAATGTGTTATAATGAAACTTAGAAGGCAAAATAAGACAACATGTTGCCTCAAGAAACAAAGACGATTCTAAGTCTATTCCAGGGTATATTAGCAACACTTGAACTGCCAAAGAAGAGAGTAGAAAACTAGAAATGAAATATAAAAGATTTACATCATAACCTCAGTGATATTTTTAATAACGTACTTCTGCGAAAGTCGATCTGTTTCAATTACAATGGCACAAATTGTTAGCAATCACCTCTTCCAGACATTTTGATGTCTCTCCCAAACATTCCAAACAGAAAATACAGGAAAAGTAAAAGCATGAACACTAGCAAGGTATGATAATGAGCCTAGTTACCCAAATTTACAAGGAGTTACACTTGTAATTTCTCAATTGCCTAAAGCTCAATCTTCTTCTACTACCAATCCTAATCCTCCTTCTTCTAAAGCTTGATATTGTTTTCTTGACTTCTACTATAGACTAACAAACTGACCTCACTATTGCTTTCTTGTAATTGTTGAGACTAATTTCTACTAAATTTTTAGTACATTTCTCTCTACATTTTGCTGAGTTATTTCCTTAACAATGTCATTTCTAACTTGTTTTATGTTTTTAGGTAGTTTTGAGTCTGGAAATAGAAGGCAAGGAGTTATTTGCGCAGAAATGAGAAGAAATGGAGAAATGAAGTTTTCCCAGTTCTACCAGGAAAAGGAATCACAGTTGAAGTAGGAATCCTAATGCAACTAGAAGTGAGCTCAGCAAAATGATGCTTGGAAATGAAGAAATGACAGAGTCCCAGTTGGACTAGGAAACTTAAAGACACTAGGAGTCTTGATGCTGCTAGGAGACCTGGTGAGACTAGGAGATGCTGTGTCTTGAAGATGACTCAAGATTGTTCAAGAATGTTCTAGATTATTGAAGAATTTCAGCAATACATAAGAATAATTTCGAGTTGGCCCATTTTGGGAGAGTTTGGCCCGAAGTTTGAAGCATGTGACTTGTACATGAGTCTCTAGATCTTTCTTAACGTCTTGGAGGATTCATTGGCCCATTCTAATTGCTTTTTGCAGTGAGAATTACAAGGAATAATAAAAAGATTTCGGCAATATCTTTTTGGGATTATTTTGGATTTTCTTGAGAATTTTTGAAAAGAAAATAGAGGAATAAGTATTGAATTATGACTCTATATACAAGGAGGTCGAAATTAGGTCTAAGTACATGGTGAATTTGGCAAGATACAAAAGTGATTTGTTCTCTACTTCTCAAGGAATATTTTAATTGGTTGAATGATGTCACAAGTAGATTTCGACCTAGATTCTCAAGCCCTTGCTGTTCACTATATAAAGGAGGTTTGTGAAGCTCTTCTACACACTACAAAATTCAGAATCAAAAGTCATAAACACTTCCCTTTCTCTTCCAAGTTTCGGCAATTTCAAGAAGTTCCAAGTTCGAGGCCGTGAAGCATCATCCTCTCCATTCAAGCATCATTGTCGTGATCCTCATCCATTCCATCACCTTTTGAATCTTCTTGCATCCTTGAAGATCAAAAAGTGTAACCATGAACACAACTCTATGTTTTCGGTTTTGCTATGTAAACTATTTCGGGCTTTATATAAATTTCGATTTTGGTTTTCTTTCTTGGATTGATAATTTGCGATTTCTATGGTTGATGAAGTGTTGATTTTAGATATGTAGTTTTCGAATACTATGAAACATGTTTTAGGTTTTCAAGTTGAAAAGTTGCGATTTCATGATGTTCTTGCATGATTGTTAATTTCAAGCATCAATCCCATCTTTTATGTGTTAATTGATCTTTAGATGCATACTTAGGTTGATGAACATGTAATTGAATCCATATTAAGGTGCTAGCGTTCTAGGCTTTAGTAATTTCGGTGGAAAACCAATAAATACTTAGGTAAATTAACAATGAGTCTTGCATGCTTGATTAGCATTCTAACTTGTGTTCTTGACTTGAATTTTTCAAACTTCCATAATTCTTAATGCGTTGAGAGTGTTTTTGTTAGTGATTAGCTACCGCTAGTAATTGCATGATTAATAGGGTTAACTATGGTGCGTTCATCTAGTTAATTTAATTAAGGGAAGTAATAAGAACTTTGTATGCGTTCATCTTTGTTCTTGATTGATTCTATGCCTTGACATATTTTGATTCGTGATTTGATGTTTGAAACCTTACCAATGTGTTAATAGTAGTTAATTACAATTAAAATCGTTCCATTCATATATTTCTACTTGATTTTGGTTTTGATGTGTCACATATGTATATATAATTACTTAGTTGTTAAATTTATTAAAATCCTAAATCCCCTTAATTGTATTTTCGTAAATAATATGTATTTATTCTTTAATTTTTTTTGCTAACATTTTATTTTTCAGGAAATAATTAGGCCCCAATCCCCGGTTGAGAACGATCCCTACTTATTCTTACTATATTGATAGGGTTTTAAATTGAGCACTAATTTGTGCAGGTCAGTAATCTAGCTAACTCAAATCTTTTTAATCTTGCTCAACTTATCAGTGAAGGCACCTGCAAGCAAATGGACCATTCAAACAACAATTTTAAAAGATTGAGTCCTCTATCAATTTAACATTCAACCACTTACCAATGTCCTTTCTAGAGAAATGCTCGATGCAGTAGATCAATGCACTCATTCCATCGATCAACACAACAAGATCAACCACTATGTTAAGCTTCTCCATTCTTTCTTTGAACCAGGTCGCAACCGAATTGGCCTTGGCCTAGGCGTTTAGAGCGACAGCGGCTGGCACGATCACTGACGAGGTTTGAGCCACCGATGAGGCACCAGAGGTGACGGAGACACCAGCTGTTGTGGGGGCACCAGCTGCAAGGTTTGGATCGCACTCCACCATGATCAGTGATCCGAAAAACTCCAGCGTCTCAAAATGCAAATCGAATTGTGGAATTTCGAGCTCCACATTGGAGATTCCAGAAGCATCGAGCACAGAACGGAGGAGATCCTTGAAATGTTCGGTCAGGATTTTACGAGAATGATTTGGTCGTTCTCTGGTGCGAGCTTCCAAGGCCTCGGATTGGAACTCCAAAATCTTGATGGAGTGATGTAGGGCCTTCATGGTAGCGTCATCCATGGCGTTTCCCGCCATTTTGATAGGTTAGCACTCGAAGACGATGAGAAGAGTGGGTCGCACTCCACCATGATCAGTGATGCGAAAAACTCGAGCATCTCAAAATCCAATGGGATTGTGGAATTTCGAGCTCCATATTGGAGATTCCAGAAGCATCGAGCACAAAACGGAGGAGATCCTTGAAATGGTCAAGATTTTACAAGAATGATCTAGTCATTCTCTGGTGCGAGCTTCCAAGGCCTCGGATCAGAGCTCCAAAATCTTGATGGAGTGAGAATCCCGAATCCCTGAGAAGATTCTCTGCGTTCTACACCTTGTGGATGCAGCGAAGAAGTCCTCTGACCTTCAACTGTAGGGCCTTCAGCTGCAGCTCCAAAATCTTGATGGAGTGAGAATCCCTGAGAAGACTCTCTGCGTTCTACACCTTGTGGATGCAGTGGAGAAGTCCTCTGACCTTCATCCATGGTGTTTCCCACCATTTTGATAGGTCAACACTCGAAGACGATGAGAAGAGTGGGTCGGGTGCGATGAAAATGAGCTTAACGAAAGTGAGATTTGTTTATCGATGCAAATGGATGGATCTATCTATTTATAGTCGCGGGCTTCTGACTCTTTTTTTTTTTTTTGGAACACAACCAAATCAAGCCCATGTTGGGGGGCATAGTGGGCCCAACACTTGGTCCAATTTGATTTGAAATTTTTTTTTTTTTGGGTTCCCTTTTGATCAGAAGATTCGGAAGAATCGTGAGAAAGAGATCTCCACGGCCGTTGTGACTGAGGGCGGCGGTTGTGCTGTGGAGGAAGGAGCCTTCTCACTTAGGGTTTACATTGGGTGGGCTTCTTGGTTATGTGGGTTGGCCGGTTGGGGTGGATTAGCTCTCTTCGACCCATCGTACTGTTTAATTTTGTTTTTGGTTCGCAAAGACCAGTTGCTCTATTCAACCATTTATGCGTGGATTTTCTAAAATGGTTGGTCTACTGGAGGTACGTATGCTAATTCTATTTATTTTTATAATAAGGTTTTGTATGCTCTAAGAGACGACTTCTATTGTCAACTCCATAGAGGTGGGCCATTTTGGTACTGCTTGCTGAATATAATATCGGACTGACATTTTTCAATAAAAAAAGGAGTACATTACTTTAATAATAAAAATCATTCATCCTAAAATTTCATATCCACGTATGGATCCTACGAAAAATTAGCCAAATTAGAAAATGTCTAATTGACTAAATGACAAAATTCTTATGAATTTGACTAATTATTTATAGAGATAATTCAAGCATAAGAGTGTAAATGATAAACAATTTAGATCGTTGAATTATTGGATTCGAAAGAAGTAATAGGGAAAAAAAAGAGTTAATTATAGAGTACTTTAATTAACTAACCGAAATTAATCATCATAAAGTTTCATATTCATGTATGAATTCTACAAATAAATAGCTAAATTAGAAAAAGCGTAACCATATGATTACCATGATTTTCCTTTCAATTTCAACATGATGTTGCATTTTTTCGCACAAGTTAAATAACTAAATATAAATGATATACACATATCAGTTTAGATCGTTGAATTAATTGTATGCCTACAAATATACAATCCTCAATGGTTATAATTGGAAATTACTTCTAAACCCTATTATTGTTTCTGGTGGTTTCTCTGGTGTAACCAGGCAGAATGCAATACCCGTCGGCGGATATGAAGATAACTTCAAGACCCTATCAAATGAAATATACAACGTCAGATGTATAAATCGAGCCGGTCAGTTTATGCGTCTCTGATGTTGAAGTAAGGCTATGTATGTAATTTAACAGGGTAACAACAAAGACAAGAAGTTATTACTCCACTTAAGGTGGTTGAGCTTGGTTTATATATCTTGGGAAAAGGAAAGGAGTTTTCCATTTTCTCGATGTGGGATGCGAATCCACAGTTTACATACTGATGTCGGGTTCTGGTGTGACCTTTGGTTAGCCCTACCAGACTGGGCTAGGATCTGTACCACCCCAAGTGCCACCCATTGTGAGCATCGCCTTGTTGGGTACAGGTTCTGGCCTTGACCTGGTACTTGGGTGATCCTGCGGGGTTTGGCGGTGGTATGAAACTAAGTGACTGTCGAGAGGTATTTGTTGGTATCTACAATTACATTGTTTTTCAAACTAGCTAGCGTCACTTCTGTAACGCAAATGGATTACAAAAACTTAATGAACTTAAGTAACCAGAGATCTTTTCTATGTGTACCTACACGTGTTTGCTATGATCATCATACACTTGATATGGTAAACAAAATATTTATTTACCACATAGTTCTGAAGTAAAGTGGTAGTAAACCTTCACAATATACACTCGCATACACTTTATTCAGTTATTGTACCTAGGAGAGTTTACTACCAAATATCCAAATCTTCAGTGTGGCTTGGTTTGAAAAAGCTTTGGAAGTCATTCTATGCTGGTGTACAGTGAGTTATGGGTAATAGCAAGAGTATTCTTTTTGGTCTGATAATTGGCTTTGCTTGCATAAGCCCTTTTTTTAAATACCGAAGTGGTGAACTTTCTTAATGAAACGGTTGGCGATTATATTGTAGACCCAATTGTAAAAAGGCAAAAAAAGAAAAGAAAACCTTCATCGTCAAAAAAAAAAAAAAACACTTTTCTTCAATCCATTAAGTAAGATAACAGGGGGATTATGGGTTTCTCAAAGAAAAATTTTTAAGAATAGTACATGAGATATGAATCATTGAAAATTAAAGTTTTCATAATTTACAAAATTGAAAAACAGTCTGAAATTAAAAATCCGATACACTTTTGGTACAAGTTGTCCATAACACCATTAATCCTTATGCTATTTTTCATATTTCAAAGAATAATTTAATATTTTCACTCTCTTTGTCTCTCTCTAGTCTCTCCTGTTTTCCAACAACTCCATGGCCATCTTCACCAATTTTTTTTTTTTTAATCTCCACTCCACTACCACTCTTCAAAGGCTTTCTCGGCCCAGTGACTAATTTGTGCCCTGGGGGTTATGTCCAGAAGCTTCCTCCTCTATGGCCACCGAGAACAAATTGAGATTTAAACTCCAATAAGCGGCAACTGTAAGAGTTTGACACCTACATACTCTTTCCAACTCAACCACTTGTAGACCTGTAGGGGTTCCCCATTTATAGTTCTTGGTTTCACTTATTTGATAAGGGCAAGTCTTCATATGGAATAATTAGGAAGCTATGCTTCAGAATCTTAACTTAATTATAAACTGGTATATTTTATTTACACATGTCTATCTTCTTAGGCCCTGTTTAGTTGGCAGAAATGTCAGAATAGAAAATAATTTATTTTCCTTTCCAGACCAATATGACATGGAATAGGTTTTAGTATTTTCATGTGGGTGTTTGGAATATTACTGGAAATAAAATTCTAGAACTGTTGAAGGAAAACCTAATTTGTGTTTAGCCCAAACTCTAGGTTACTTGACCTAGTGGTAATAGGATTTAATTAGAAGGATCTAGAATCCTAATCAATGTAGAATTACTTTCCTTGTATGATTGAGATTCTATGCATTGTAATCCTATATAAAGAGGCCTCTATTATCAATGAGAATACACAGAAATTTTCTCCCAAATTCAGTTTCTCTACAACACGTTATCAGCACGAGCCCTAACCCTGAAACCCTATAATCGTAGCCCTCAAATCCCAGAAACCTCCGCAGCTACAGTAATTGCTACAGTAACCCGTCGCTACAGTATTTTGCTACAGTACTTCCGTCGCTACAGTCTTCCGCTGCTACAGTACCGGCAACTTTTTCGGACACTTTCCGGCCGACTTCCGGCGACTTTTCTGGACAACTTTTCGGTCAGCTACAGTGCCCCGCTGCTACAGTACTTGCTACAGTACTTCCGGCTGCTACAGTCTTTTCGGTGACATTTTTCCCCCGCCATCTTTTAAGGTAAACTTTTCTAAAAGTTCCCGTTTTTGAAGTTTTTTCCTTCAACTTCTTCTTCTTTTCTCGGGGACTTCCAAAATCCCTTCTTCTACCCCCCTTTTCTCTACATAGGGGAGACCAATAGCCGAACTGTGGGGGTTCGTGCTTACTCCAAGCTTAGAGCTTGTAGAGTCCTCCAAACTTAGAGTTTGTTGAGAAGAAAACGATTGACCATATACATCGTCGTTTCGATCTAATCCAAAACCCTTCTTGGAATTGGATTTTCTTGGAAGCGACTACGCTCAGAAAATTCCTAATTTCTTAGAAGCGACTACGCTCAGAAATTTAATAGTTTTTCGTGGTAGCCTTTTTCGCTACGAAACTAACCCTAATCTTGTGTTGTTTTTCAGGATGAGTTACCTGAACAAGTTGAGCTTTGTCCCACTCGAGACAACTGGCGCAGGATACCATAGGTGGGTCCGAGATGTGCGCCAACATCTTAAGGCTGATGGAATTCTGGAAACCATCCAAGAGCCTGGTCAGAACGTACTCTCAATTGAGCAAGCTACTGCTTTTGAAGCAAAACAAGCTAAAGCCATAATTCTTATGACAAGGCACATGAATGACGCGCTCCAAAATGAATACCTCAATGAGGAAGACCCAAGAAGGCTATGGGTAGAACTAGAGCAGCGATTTGGCAACGTTCGTGACTCCCTGCTTCCTGATTTAGAAGTGCGATGGCATAGCCTCTGCTTTTGTGATTTCAAGTCTGTGCTTGATTATAACTCGGAAGCTCTTCGTATCAAGTCTCTGATGGAGTATTGTGGCCAAGCCATAACTGATACGATGTTGATCGAGAAAACTCTCTCTACCTTCCCCGTCTCTGCATTGATGATTTCAAAGAATTATCGGATTGATGTAAATGCAGGACGTATCACAAGGTTTCATGAGCTCATTGGAGCCATGAACGTAGCTGAAAAGCACGATAATATCCTTGTGAAGAACTATAATGCTAGACCCGTGGGGACTAAGCCTATTCCGGAGTCTAACTATAGTCGCGCCCCCAATGGAGGACGCAAGGAGCGAAACCCTAAGGATAGGGACTATTCTGGACGTTCTGGTCCATATGTTCGCCCTAAAAAGGAAGGAAATCGCCAAGAGAGGCGTGCACGGAACCGTAGAGGTCAACGTATGAAGAGAGAGAGAGGCGGAGCCTCCGACCATGGTGGTAACGCCACCAAAAGGATAGGTCGTTCAAATCGCGCCCCAATGGCGCCTCGATCAAGGGAGTCTGACCATAATGATGTTTGTTTTCGATGTGGATCAACTGAACATTGGGCTAAAACATGTACCACACCCCAGAATGTTGCAAACGCATACAAGACGTATCGTGAAGCAAGGGAAGCAAATTACATGGCACAAGAACATCAAGATGGTGATCTAGATCTAAGGGTGGAAGACTACAAGGATCAAGACCCAGAAATTAGTGATTTTGATTAAGTCTTTTTATTTTCCAAGAGATGTAGGCGATTGCCATATTCCTTTTTATTGGATTAGATTTTCTTTGATCATAGAAACAATGATGTATTTCGTTGGCTTATGAATAAAATTTCGAGTTCTTTTCATTATGACTCAATTTTGATTCTGAGCATATGACTTTGTGACTACGATGGCTAGACCATCAGTATTAATTTAAGGACATGGAATAGCCCAAGTTCCACTTGCCAAATGGCACCTTGATTACAGTTGTCACAGAAGCTCTCTACGCTCTTAGGGCAAATAGTACCCTATGAATAGCCAACGAATTCCATGCGAAAATGCATGTAGAGAACGGAAATGAGTTCCTTTGCATTACCTCTAATGATTGCGAACAAAGATGCATCTTAGAGAAGTTTATGTGTCTCTCTAGTGGACTTTATGTCACTATTCGAGCTATTAAATCCAATAAAGTTTTGAGAGAAGATCTCTTGGATTTAGACACATATTGGCTTTGTCACGACAGGATAGATCATCCTAGTCATGATATGATGATCCGTCTACAAAGGACTTCACATGGACATCATTTCTTTTGAGCAAAATGAAGCAAGATGCCGCCATAAAAGGCGCCAACCATGGGCATAACGCCATGGTTGTTCCTCCTTGTGGCCATGACGCCATACATGCTAATTTCCATGGCTCCCACGCCAGGATGGGAGATGTAGTCACATATTTTGCTTCTAATAGCGCTACAAACGCTTAGGCCTAACCAAAATCCTCACTGGTTGCTTCTAAGGCCTCTCGCTCATTTTACAAAGCCCATTCCTTAAGGAAATTAGGACTGAGACCGTCCTATGCAAAGGATATGACAATACTCATTCTGCTCTTACAAAGAATCCGTAGGGATTTTGTGGATTGATTCAACCAACTTGCGGACGCTTAAATATTTCATGATGTTGGTTGACACGCAAACACGCCGGTCACGTGTTGTGCCATTGTCCACCTATAAATGCTACTTATGCTACACTCCTAGCACATATCATGTGAAACGGGCTCACTCCCGAATCATCCTATTCAGTCAATTGGATTTGACTATGCTAGAGAGTTTACATCGAAGACTTTCGATGGATATTGCAATGGGTTTGATGTTGGACATCACATTCCCCTGTACACACCCAATTGGTCTCGTGGAAACGACTACGATAGTAGTCCGAACATTGGTAATGCGCACCAATCTTCTTACATCCGCTTGGGGTGATGCGATATCGCATGCAGCCATGCTAATTCGTCTACGACCTATCGCCACTCAATGTACCTATGCGTTACAGCTAGTGACTGGGTACACGTATTTTGTACTTCCGCACATTTGAGTGAGCCATTTATGTGCCAATTGCGCCGCCACAGCGCTCTATGATGGGTCCTTACAGACGAATGGGCCACTACGTTGGATTTGCGCTTCCAACAATCGTCCGCCACTTAAATGCCCTTGCTAGGCGATCTCCTTACCGCTAGATTTGCGGTTGTCACTTTGATGAGACAGTCTTCCCGTCGTTAGGGGGAGATAAGAACACGAATGTTCAACAGGAACGACAGGAATTGTCGTGGTCGTCCCACACTATGTCTCATCTTGATCCCTATTAAAGTGACGCGAGATCACACAAATATGCTGCAAACATGCCTGCAAGGAAGGACGTCCCTACGAGAGGACGTAGCGCCCCATACACGGAGGTAGGCATGGCGCCAATGCCAAAGAGAGTGGCACTCTGGCGTTACAGGCCATGGCCCCAGCTAGGATGCGTGGAGGCCCGTGGGTTCGAAGGATACTTTGGCACTTTCCAATCCTTTAATCTCAAGACTCAAAATCCGTCTCATGGTATCTTCCGGGTTATGGTTATCGTTGGGGGACGCCTCAACGTCAAACCCTATTCCTGAGAATATAGAGCTCTATGAAACTTACACTAGTGTACATGAGACGTGGGATAGAAACTCCATCATAATTGATGATGTAGTTGCGTATTTCGTTGCGCATGAGTTTGTGAGTTAGATGATATCGAACCACGCTCCGTTGATGAATGAATGCCAACGTAGAGAGTTTTTGGCCTAAATGGAAGATGCGATCCAGGTTAAGATGATTCTCTAACGAAGAGGAAGGTTTTCGAGCTAGAGATGCCAACACCTCCTAACATAAAACCTGTTGACTAATGGGTCTTCGTTAGAAAGCGTGATGAGAAAAAGAGATGGTAATCTCGCCTTATGGCGCAGGGCTTCTCACAAAACGCCCTGGAATCGACTACGATGAGACATATTCTCTCGTAATGGATGTCATTGCACTCCACTACCCTGTCAGTTTGGTAGTTTCCGAATAACTGAACATGTAGCTTACAAATATGGTCACTACGTATCTCTATAGGCTAGGGATCTAGATACGGAATATACATGAAGGTTCATGGCGAACTTCATTTCCCCAAGTCAAGTGGCTCTAGACCATGGAGCGCGTTTACAAAAGAGGTTGAAACGCTCACTAAAGTGACTACTTGATTGGGAAGGGATATGCCCACGCGTTTCTATAACAAGTTTCGGATTCCATCGCGGGTTCATGTTGGACATGATCTTCATTAGCCCAAGCCCTTAAAGAGTTAGGGAAACGCTGCTGAAACACTTGAATCCGAGTTTGAGATGAAGGATTTGGGAGAACACGATTATGCCTCGGTTTGGAACTTGAGCATCGTGTCGATAGATGCTTAGGCATTTGACAAGGTCAAGCCTCCAAGCACCCCCATGATCGTCTGTAGTCTTGATCCTGAAAAGGATCCTCTTCGTTCGAAGGATGATGACGAAGATTCGCTAGGGGCAGAAATGCCCTAGTTAAGTACAATAGGCGCATTATTGTACTTAGCTCAATGCACAAAGACCGGACATCTCATGTTGTGAACTTGTTAGCTAGATATAGCTCTGCGCCAACGCGACGCCATTGGATTGGTGTAAAGATATCTTTCGACATTTGAGATGGATGATTGATATGGGCTTTTCTATCCCTACAAAGAGATGATGGATTCGGACCCATCACACACCAGAAACGCCGCCAACGCTGGCCTGCGTTCTCTATCCCCATCCCAAAACGACATGTGTTTTGGAAGGTTTTGCTGATGTTGGGTTATCTCTGACCCACACAATGGTTATTCCCAATCCGGTTAAGTGTTCACCATGGGAAAAGACCGTGACATCTTAGAGGTCTACATAATAGACCCTAGTCGCTATATCTTCGAACAATGCAGAGATCATTGCTCTTCATGAAGTGGTTCGTGAATGTATATGGATTAGATCCATATTACGCATGTTCGAACAATTGTGGTTTGAAGTCTACCACAGATGAGCCTACGAGCATTTAGGATATGCTACTGTTTTGAACAAATGAAGCAAGGCTACATCAAAAGCGACAACACAAGCATAATCAGCAACAACTACACTCCTCGAGATCAAAGTGAACTAGGTTCGATCTGAGGACAGTGAGGCAGACTTGTTTACTAAGTCATTGCCCAATACCACATCCGAGAAACATGTGGCAAGAATTGACTTGCGCAAATTATCTGAACTCCCATGATCGTAGTCATCAGGGGGAGGTGCAGACATCAGGGGAGATGTCTACATGTTCGTCTCGAATCGTGAAGGGTGTGTTGTGCTCTTTTTCCCTTCGACCGATGTTATTTTTGTCCCACTGGGTTTTTTGTTACTCGGCAAGGTTTTTAACGAGGCAACGAGAGAAGCACCGCGTTTGGGCAACACAAGGGGGAGTGTTGAAGGAAAACCTAATTTGTGTTTAGCCCAAACTCTAGGTTACTTGACCTAGTGGTAATAGGATTTAATTAGAAGGATCTAGAATCCTAATCAATGTAGAATTACTTTCCTTGTATGATTGAGATTCTATGCATTGTAATCCTCTATATAAAGAGGCCTCTATTATCAATGAGAATACACAGAAATTTTCTCCCAAATTCAGTTTCTCTAAAANGAAGGCACGTACATCGAATATTGTCTTACACTAAAATCATAAATGGTATAAGCTACCAGATAAAAGACAGGTGACCCTCACTGCTAACACATGTGCTCACTTAATGAGCCTACATACAAGAGATCAAATCCTCACTACAAAGCCTCTCTTTGAAATGGCCTAAAAAAAAAAAAATACCATATTTAATTACAAACTAAATTTTTGTAATAACCAAACCCTTTCACTCTTCTCAATTTATGCCACTACTAAGCATAGTTTTGCCAACCTTGCCAAAAAAAACAAAGAAAGAAAAAGAAACAAACTAAGCTTATGGCGTGGACAGATCTAAAGTCCAATATAAATAATGTTTCATGCACATTGCACATTGCACATTGCACACTCACACCATAAAAGGTATACAGTTCACCGCCGCCACCACCACCACACAAGCTTTCGAACCCTATCTTGTGGAAGAGCCAATGGCCTTAACACAAAGCTAGAGGGAAAGCCGGTATGCACGCAATTCTTATATAACTAATCTAAATAAGTGATAAAGAATGTGACTTTTAAGTGTAGTATAAACTTACAGAGTTCACTCATTACCAGATACTTTTACTATGGGTGAGATAGACGGTAAATGTACTATTCTGGTCATTGGAGAGTCCTCTTTACCTGAGAATTTCACAGTGATTTCACTCCACAATGACAGTCCTCAGTTGGACTGGTCTTCAGTCCAATTTCCCATGCAAATAGAACTCTGTCTGATGACGACAGCACACAGAGAGAAGAAAACCCTGCAATTGCCAATTTATAAAGGTTTTGGGAAAATAACATATTAGTTTATTCTTTTTTGGTGCAAAAAAAAAAAATATAGTATTATTTCCATCCTTGTTCAATTTGAAACCCATGAACCCCATTACCAACAAGCTCTGAGCCATGGTTCCTCCCCCAATGTCTTTTTCTCCGAGTGCTCTCTGACCAATCTTTGGCTTCTGTGACAACAAATGCGAGAGCCCCATGTTTATTACATTAATAATTAGGGAGAGATTAATCTGTCCAGCACATAAAACAAAAAGAAATTGGCAAACCCCAGAACAAATTATTAGATTATTAGGGCAGTATTAATATAGTAATCCTATGCATTTAACCCTCATCTTCTGCAACTTCTTTTTAAGCACCATTTTTTAATGTTTCAAAAACCATACAGATCCAACCCATACATTCATACATTAGATTCCTCCTCCATCTCTATACAGCTTGTTCATTACACAGAAAGAGAAACACAAGGAGATGGGCTTCTGAGGTTTTTTTTTTGTTGCAGCAAAGTAGGACCTCCCTTTTTGATCTTAGCCTCCCTCTTCTCTAAGGTAACAAAGCTCAATGATTCTTTTGATTTAATGTTGCACCAGTTTGGACTGTTATATTGATTTGCTTGTGATTCTGCATATTTATCCTCCATTATTTCTGAGCATAAACTTAAATGATTGAAATCTTCACAGCCTTCACAGGCATATTAATGCATGAAAGAAGAAGAAGAAGAAGAAGGGGGGGAAAAAACCATCATTGATTTCACACTCCTGGTCAAATGTGCAGGATAAAAACAAAGTTCTGGCTCTGACCCAAAAGAGAGAGACAGAGGCCCACAATGATGGACATCAATGGCTGCAGATTTCTCCTGTTTTGAGTTTACTGTTGCATTCATCTTCTGCCAGAGTCTCTGAGTCACCCCCTAATTGCATCTTTCAAGCTTAAAAAGAAAAGCCCAGAAGCCAAGAGAGGCTTACCGATTCTGATTCTTTGATTCTCACAATGTTCAAACAACACATTACAGAGAAACACAAGCAGAGTTTAAAGTACTGAAAGTGACACATTCACACAAAGATAGATCTAAAGCTTCAAGTCCTACCACCATGAATGAAGAACAAGCATCAAAATCTCCTTCTCAACTAGACACCATGGTCTCCAATGGCCTCACCATCAAAATCTCCTCAAACACTTCAACCACCAAAACAACAACAGGTAAAGACAGTTCCTTGCCTTCTCCAAATATTCAATCCTCACCTATTTGCTCTCCTTCTCTAGTCTCTCCACCTTCCTCAGCATTTGTCTCAGCTCTTCAGTCCCCATATATTTCTCCGAGAGTCTTAAGCCCAAAACCCCAAGATAGCCCAACTCACCAACAACCCTCACCACCCATCTCCTACACTCAGTCAGATGACATCCCAAGCAGTTCATACACACCCCCATCAGACCAGTATGAGTATTCAGATAATGACCGAATGAAGCTCAAGTTTGATTCTTCAGCCCCTCCTAGAATTTCGTTTTCCTTTCCGGTCCCAATAATTTCCTTTGCCAAAGGAGGGTCTGTTTCCCCTGCTCGAAACTCCAACGCCAAGCTGAGAAGCTGTGACGTCTACATTGGGTTCCATGGCCAAAACCCGAACCTGGTTCGCTTCTGCAAATGGCTTAAATCAGAGCTTGAGCTTCAGGGCATTGCTTGTTTTGTTGCTGACAGAGCTAAGTACTCAGACACTCAGAGCCAGGAGATTGCTGACAGAGTTATCTGCTCTGTTACTTATGGAGTTGTGGTTGTTACCAGCTCAAGTTTTCTTAACCATTTGAGCCTGGAGGAGGTGAGGTTCTTTGCCCAGAAGAAGAATCTGTTTCCTGTGTTTTTCGACACTGGGCCGGGTGAGATTATGGGTCTGCTTAATTACAATTCGATTGATAAGGAGCGTAAGGAGGCCATTGATGGGTTGATGAAGTGTAGTGAGTTCAAGCTGGAGGCCAATGAGGGTAACTGGAGAACCATTGTGTCGAAAGCCGCCGGGGTTTTGAGGGCAAAGCTTGGGAGGAAGAGTGTGTCTTTGACTGAGCTTGAGGCTGTTGATGAGCTGCCTTTTCCGAGGAACAGGTTTTTCGTGGGGAGAGAGAAGGAGATGATGGAAATCGAGACTGCTTTGTTTGGTTCTTGTGGGGATTACTTGGAGCAAGAATGCTCTGTCGTTAAAGGAGAAGCTAGTGGACAATCAGAAGGTTTGGCTGATGAGGAAAGTGAAGTGGTTACAACTAGAGGGAGGTACATTAATTTGGAGATGGGGAAATGTAAAGAGCCTAATTTGGAGGCTTGGATTGAGCCAATTGTGGGGCGAAATTCTTTCAAGAGATCGAAGCACAAGAAGTCGAAAAGTGGGAATTGTAAGAGCTTGGGTAGCAGTGTGATCTGCATAAATGGGGTTCCTGGCATTGGGAAGACTGAGCTTGCTTTGGAGTTTGCTTACAGGTATTCGCAACGGTACAGGATGGTGTTGTGGATTGGGGGTGAGGCTAGGTATTTTAGGCAGAACATATTAAATCTGTCTCAAAATTTGGGATTGGATGTGAGTGCTGATCCGGAGAAGGATCGGGGGAGAATCCGAAACTTTGAGGAGCAAGAGTTTGAGGCATTCAAGAGGGTGAAGAGGGAGCTGTTCAGGGACATGCCTTATTTGATTGTGATTGATAATCTTGAGACTGAGAGCGAGTGGTGGGAAGGGAAGGATCTACATGACTTGATCCCAAGGAATACAGGAGGCTCTCATGTGATCATCACTAGTAGATTGTCCAAGGTAATGAATTTCGACGCAATGCAGCTCCCGCCATTACCGGTATCAGATGCAATGGTTTTGATTAGAGGGAGGAAAAAGAAAGAGTACCCATCTGAGGAGTTGGAGTTTCTAATTAAGTTTGATGAGAAATTAGGGAGGCTGAGCTTTGGTTTGTGGCTGGTTGGGTCACTGCTTTCGGAACTAGCTATCGCACCTTCTGCTCTATTTGAAGCTATCAACCAAGTCCAACTTGATGAAGGATCACCTTGTCCTTTCTTAAGCATCACCGAAGAGCAGTACTGCAAAAACAATCCTTTCCTGATGAAAGTCTTGTCCTTTTGCTTCGCGGTGTTGCAAGAATCGAGGGGGAAAACAAACCTTCTTGCCTCAAGAATGCTTCTAGTTGGTGCCTGGTTTGCCCCAACGCCTATTTCCTTGACTCTTCTTACCACTGCAGCTAAGAATATGCCTGCCACTAAAAGCCGGCTTAGGAAGTGGAGTAATTGCATGAGTATCACATTTGGTTGCTTCACACCGCAAACATGGAAGAATACTGAAGAAGACTCGGCCCTTCTTCTTGTTAAGCTAGGACTGGCGCGAACAGCCAAGAAGCCATTCGGAAACTGGATTCAGTTTCATCCCATAACTCATGTTTATACAAAGCGAAAAGAAGGTTTAGTAGCAGCCAAGGCAACAGTTCAGGGCATAAGGAAAATTGGCAATCCATTGGTGAACTTGGACCATCTATGGGCTACTGCATTCCTTGTTTTTGGGTTCAAATCTGAGCCTCCTCTTGTCCAACTCAAGGCAATCGACATGGTTCTGTACATCAAGAAGACAGCCCTCCCACTCGCAATTAGGGCCTTCACAACCTTCTCCAGATGCAACTCAGCATTAGAACTCTTAAAGGTCTGCACAAACGTACTCGAGGAAGTAGAGAAGTCTTTTGTCTCCCAAATACAAGATTGGTGCCACAGCTCGCTGTGCTGGAAGAACAAGCTGCAAAGTAACCAGAGGGTGGATGAGTACGTGTGGCAAGACGTGACGTTGCTGAAGGCAACATTGCTGGAGACGAGAGCGAAATTGCTGTTACGGGGCGGGCATTTCGACAGCGGGGAAGAGCTGTGCAGAACTTGCATTAGTATCAGAACAGTGATGCTGGGTCATAACCACACTCAAACCTTAGCAGCTCAAGAGACTTTGGCAAAGCTAGTAAGAATGAGGAGCAAGATATAATGAAATAATGGAATCCTCTGTGCAAAACTTTTGGCACAATCAATCTCCTTTGTTGTAAGGACCTCAGTTTTGTTACCACTGTAATCAATCTAGTTAGTTGTAATGCTTCTTCTCTGGTTTTTGCAAATTGCACTCTGAAATTGCATTCAAAAGAAACCAAACTTTTGCACATAAGGAAGCAGAGCGACTTTTATTACCAAGAGCAATAAAAATGTGAGGTAGTTTGGGGACAGTAATATCCCAAGTGCTCAAAATCAAGGGTCCCACATTCATAGAAAAAGCCATAGGAGGCTGTCTGGTATGGAGTGACAATGGACCATAGCAGGTAATCAATATCCAAATAGTGACAGCTGAGACTAAGACTGATGAGTTTCTATCTCAGTGTATAGTTGTATACAGATGCGAAAAAAATACTGTTAAGAAATACATAGGTGAGATTTGCATCTGTCTTTTTATGTGACTAGTAGTGCTACAACAAAGTCAATGAAAGCTAGCTTTGAGTTTGAACCAAATTAACCAAGCTTTGAGTTTGAACCAAACTAACCCAACTAGTAAATCAAATCAAATCAAATTGATTTCATTCCATGCATAATAGAATACACAAATGATTGATTACAAGGGAAATGCCCTAAACCCTGAAACTTATTACACCCTCAATCAGTCAACCTCAGTTCATTACACACAAACACCCAGGACTTCAAACAGCAAAATTAAAATCTTTGTTGTTTGTTCTCCAAGTCATAACAAGCACACAAAACCCAAACCCAAACCCAAACCGAAAACAAAAAGAAAAAAAAAAGAAAAAGAAAGGAGATAAAAATTGAATTGGGAGTTACAATTTCTGACACAATATCACGACACACTAACACGAACTGCTGATTCGGAAAACGAATCAGATGGTGGTATAGGTGGGCCCGATCAACCCGGCCGAGGCGGCTTCATTCTCGTTGAGAAACAAGCCTTCGGTATCCCGAACCAGCCCGTGAAGCCCACAAATGAGCAGCCCAATTCCAAGGCCCAACACCACATTCCCAAGCCCACTGCTCAACCACACAACCGCAACAGAAACCAGCACCAGGCCCACAAACACGAACCAATCACTAAAGTGGCGGCCCAACACCACGAGTGGGTCCTCCCTGAAGAAGTAGATCACCAGCCACAGCCCGACGACGGCGGCCGTCGCGAGAAGCCAGCTGGGGCTTCCGATGAGGGAGAGGAAGCCGCAGACCCCGATGAGGAGAATGTAGTTGGTGCGGAAGTGGCGGGAGTTGAAGCGGAGTCGGGTCAGGGCGGAGGAGTAGGAGTCGGGTCGACTTAGAGAGGATCCGAACTCGGGCCAGGGGCGGTGGCGGGAGATGGCGCCAAGAAGGTTCTGGATGGATCGGGAGATGACGTCAGCGGCGGGAATGGTGACGGGGATGCTCGTGTAGGTCGCAGTGGCGGTTTGCGGCTGCGGCTGCGACTGCGACATTTTTAATGTTGCGTTGTTTTTGGGATGTTTGACTTGAAACTACTGTTCAACGCTTGAACTTCACAAGTGCCTGTCTTGATTGGTTGGTACTGTACTTCACTACTGCTACTTAACTTTGACCAAAGAGGAAACATGAGTCGTACCTTTCTTTTCTTTTTTTCGAGAGATTATTCAGAGCACATCTGTGCACTTGCACTAACATAAATGAATGGTTAGATTGCATTAAATACGTTTTTTGTTTATTAAAAATAAAGTTGATAATAAATATCAAGGGTTGAGATTATTTTATAAGGATTTGGTCACTTACACCGTCGGTGCATAGAATAATTTCCATTCTTTTTCTTTTTCATTTTTTTTTTGGTATCTTATAGTCGAAACATAGTCAGTAATATTTGGGAAGTGAATTAAAGTATTAAACAGTATAAATAAGTATATGAATAATTTAATATTTTTTAATGAAAAATAATTTGAAAACTTCGGCCATAAAATATGAAAATAGGAGTCCAGTATTATTTGGTCTAGTGACATAAGTCTCTTCTTTATAAATGGGAGGTTGTGAGTTCGACTCACAATAGACTAGTTGTTGTATATGAATTGTTTATTTGATAAAAAAAAACATGGAAATGGGAAATTATAAAATTTGATACTTACTTGTTTAAAACGATATGTAATGAAAATATGAAAAATACGTAAGTAAAAATACAGACTGATTATAAAAGTTGATACGTATGTGTTTAAAACGATATGTAATGAAAATTTGAAAAGTACGTACGTAAAAATACAGACTGATATTTGTCATTTTAGTACTTATCTATATTATTATTAAGAGAGGTTATTAGCTAAAACTGAATAAATGTACCAAAACTACGCTGAAATATTAAAAAATAAAGCCCAACTTTTATTCTCTGGAGCCATAGTTGTCAAAGTACTGAAACAACAAAAATTTACATAAAAATGAAAAAAATAGGAAAATACAATTCACTTTTCTGCATATGACTACTCATTATCTACAATTATATACAAAGAAACCATTCTGACAAAAAAACTCCCGAACTCTTGAAAGAAACCCTAGGCGGATTTCCAGTGCAATCCAGCGGTGCTCGTCCAGCAGCGGCCCAACGTTTTTGTCAGCCCTGGTCGCGCAACGTGTTGGTGCTGTTGCCGGACGGGCTATGTTTTTCTAAAGCTCGCTCTTGGCTGCAGGAAGAATTCTGGTATGAAGGCTGACGAAAGTGGACTACAGCCTGGGTCTCCTGACTTGATGCATCTCTGAGGCAGGTGAGATCGAGGATAGGTTCAAGAGATGGCAGTGTAAGGTTGGGCTTCTCTCTCCCAACTTTGCATCAAGTGGCGGATCGATGTCGGCATCAAGGAGCTTTGTTGGTGGTTTGGTGTGCTGGGATTCACTCTCCTCGTGGGTTTGACTCTAGCAATCACCGGTCCATTGGTGGCTCTGGTGGTGGTGTCCCTTGTCCTGTGGCGGCAGCGGATCAGTCGTGGATGTCTCTGCACAAAAGTGGCGAAGGATGGAAGGGTTGGCTGATTGACTTGGGTTTTAGGGCTAGTTTTTTTCCTATGGCAGTTTGGGCTTCTGTTAATGTCTAAAAGTCTAGCGGTAGCCGGACCTTAGTTAACGCTGATCTGGTGGGCGGATCGATACTTGTATTAGTGTTGCGGTTCCCGTTACCTGTCAAGTAAAATACAACGGGCGTCAGAGGGAGACCGCGCTGGGCGGTCTTCAACTCTCCGATGCCTAAGTTAGTCAATGTATTTATGTTGACAAAGTAACAGTAGGTAAGTATTGAATGCGTAATTAATGAGGAGAGAGGAGAGAACCTTTTATAGGTGAGGAAGAGACTGATCTTGTCTTTGTTTTCGATGTGGGACTGATATGCTTCAGTTCTCAGTTTCAGAAGCTTCTGATGCTAACTTGGCGCGGCGCGTCGGTGGCGATCTGGAGGCGGTCCGACGCCGAGGCTGTAGCCCGCCTGGCGGTGTGTCCGCATGTCATTCCTTTGGTTGGAATTAGTACCTTTGGCGGTACAATGAGCGTGGCCCATTATAGCTAATTATGCTTGCAAATGTACATGTATGTACAAGTCCCCCAAGTCCCCAGTCAAGGAGGGCAATCTTGGTTGGGGAGTTGTTCGGCGGTTTGAAGCGTTTTCCTCCGCTAGACTTCCAAGAGCATAATTAGCGTCAGTGCGTTGTCAACCGTTGGTTTTACTGAGCAAACGCTTTACACCCTTTCGGGTGGGCCCCTGCTGGGCCCCCCAGGGAGTCCCCACTCCCCGGCGAAGATAGACCTCCGGATGGTCGTTGATTTGTTTGATGAGGGGGAGCTGCACGGAGCAGAGGGTGTTGGGTAGCGAGCCCAATGTTTTAGCACCCAAATGACGGGGGTCAACTTGCCTGATCAGGGCAGTCGTAGACTGTGACTAGTCCCCGTGTCCCGTAGGGACGGTCTGACGGTAACGCCGCTTAGCGGTCGTTGTCAGTGAGGCGTAGCCTCAGGATTTTCCGTTTGGCGGACATCCCCCCGCTGGATGCAGCAGGGAGCAGCGTCCGATAGACGTGCCTGGCGATATTTTTGCAAGATGAAAAAGGGGTTCCGCCAGAGGTGTGTAGCGAAAGACACCGCACTTGCAGGATGGCAAGGGAGAAGTCCCGCTGGCAGTGCTTTGTTCGGCGGAGACTTCGTCGCTTGAGAAAATAACAAGGGAGAAGTTCTGCTGGCGGGGTTTCGCTCAGCGGAGACTTCGTCGCTTGAGAAAATAACAAGGGAGAAGTTCCGCTGGCGGGGTTTCGCTCAGCGGAGACTTCGTCGCTTGAGAAAATAACAAGGGAGAAGTTCCGCTGGCGGGGTTTCGCTCAGCGGAGACTTCGTCGCTTGAGAAAATAACAAGGGAGAAGTTCCGCTGGCGGGGTTTCGCTCAGCGGAGACTTCGTCGCTTGGAGAAAATGACAAGGGAGAAGTTCCGCTGGCGGGGTTTCGCTCAGCGGAGACTTCGTCGCTTGAGAAAATAACGAGAAGTTCCGCTGGCGGTACTTACGAAGTTGTCCCTACGGTGGTTAACACGTGTCGAATCTATAGCGGGTTAGCGTGCGTAGGCTTGTCTCCAGGCCTGTCCGTCTTCTGGCCTTTAATGACAGTAACTGTAGGTTTCGTAACCGAGGTAACGCCTCGAGTACTCCGGAGAGTAAGTGGAGACTGATGACACGTGTACGGCTGGTATGTGATGCCGCTATGGAGCGGACGGCCTAGGATGCGTTGATGCAGACATAAAAAAGGGGGGGGGGGAACCTTGAGAGATTTGACAGTTTGTGAAAATTTGAAAACCTAGTTATCGTCTGCGAGCCCTGTTTTTCCGAGACCGGAGAAAGAATTTACCGAAGTTTTGGGTATACTATTCCCGGAGAGAGTACGATAATAGCCTCCCAGGATTGCCGTTCACCACCGTGCCGAAGACTTTACCACTGAGGTTGGTACCTGGATTTCCCTTCTCTGCCCTTTTGCTTCTGCTAATTTCTGGGTTTTGTTGTGTTTGTTTTTCTGGGTGTGTTCTGAGGTGTGAAATGGGGTTTTTTGTGGGGGGTTGAATGATGGTTGGCCAATGCGTTTAGTGGTTAAGGATTTGGATAGCCGAGTCTGGGTTGAGTGCGTTTGTTCGTACTTTGGAGTTTTCTGGGTTTTGTTCTTGATTATTTTGGCTATATCTGATGCACGAATAGGCTAGATCTATGTTTGTGCTAACTGATGTGGGTTTTAGGGTTTTGGGATGGCTAGCGTTATAGAGATTTCGAGCAGTGAGGATTCCGGGTCTGACGTGTCGCTCAGCGCGGCGGATGGGATTTTTATTGATTCGTTGCGTCCGTCTGCCCATGCAGGAACCTCACTGCCAGAACCGCTAGAAGTTGAGCCGTTACAGACCATCCCCTGGGAAGTAACAATGGTTCGTGGTTAGCGTCCGGAGAGTTCCAGGGCGGGTGAGGCTGCTGCCGCCAAAGCGAGGCGTGACGAGCGCTTGGCGAGCAATAGTGCTGCCAGCGGCTCCGCTGGGGAGGAAGAAACAGCGGAGCAGAATGTTGAGTCAGCGTGGTTCCTCCCGGATGGGACAGCCGTTGACGAGGCAGGAGGGGGGATGAGCGGTACTGCTGTCACCCGACTGAAGCAGACGTTCCGGTTGCCGGGGTAGGTGAAGTTGCGCCCACCGACGGCTGATGAGAAGGCGTCGATTCTCCCGGCGGGGTGTGCGGCCGTGCACGAGGCCATATTCCGCCAAGGAGTGACACTCCCGCTGGTGCCCAATCTCCAAATCCTTGTGTGCGAGTTTGGCCTTGCCTTTGGTCAGATCTGTCCCAACATGTGGCGGTTGATGTTGGCGATGAACTCCTTGTGGCGCTTGTCGGGGTGCGAGGGGCCTACCGTGGCAGAAGTGCTTCACTTCTACGAGTTAGTATATGTGAAGCGCCAAGGCTGCAAAGGGCAAGTAAACTTGAGTCGCCGGCAGGGAGCGCCCAAGCTGATCGAGAATCTGAGGGACTCCATGTCCTATTGGCGGGGGACCTTCTGCGTTGCTACAGACGGTTGGGAGTACCACGCTAGGTCGAATGAAGAAGGGCCGTCATTCAGGATTAAGTCTGAGTTCCAACCTATTCGAGGTTGGTGTCCGGTGTCCGCTGAAAATGTTTGGCGTGCCTACGTGCTTGAACTTGTATTCTTACTAACGACGTGTTGTTTTTTTTGTGCAGCGGGACTTCGGTATACGCTGACGCGCGAAGAAGAGTGCCGCGTGGCGAGGATCAGAGGTTGCTGGCGGAACCGAAACTTGCTTGATTTCCGCCTGCTAACTGGTTGGGAGTTACTGGTCGACCTGCGATTAACATGCTCCATTGGTGAGGAGTCTACCCTGTCGTTTCGTATTATACTTTTGAATTGTGTCTGACTGGTGGCTGTCTTCCCCTTCTCTTTTTTTTAGAAACTCCGCCGGGCAACAAATCAAGTTGCGACGCATTTGAGAAGGCGATGGATCGGGCGGAGATAGAAAATTTTTTGGAGGTCATGTATGCCGAGGGGCAGGCGGCCCAGCAGACTGTGGTGAACCCGGAGACGTTGGCGTTGAGCCAGTCCGAGGTTCCGGTGGTGATGGCGATGCCGCACCAGTCTCACCTTGGTGAAGATGATCTGCCTACGGTGCAGGCGGGGACTCAGACGGGCGGCGGGGAGAGGGGAACTGTTGCTACCTGGCAGCGGGAACGGATGCCTGCCACCAGGCGCGGTCCTCAAAAGAAGACGGTACAGCCAACGGAGACTGCCACCGAGTCCAGGGGTGAGCCGCCAGTGCGGGTGACGAGGACCGCTGCTGGCACACAAAGGGCGCTGGAGAAAAAACGCCGGCAGCCTGACTCCCCCGCCGAGGAAGAGGAAGAAGAGGTGGTTATCGGGGTCCGCCAACAAAAGAAGGCCCGACAAGCTGTGTCGAAGGTTGCAGTGGCGGAGGGAGAGGCGCCCGCCGTCAGTGATCTGGACTCCTTCGCCGAGTACGCACCATTCATGACAGAAGGGGAGCGGGAGTTCCTTTTCCATCTGTGTGAGCGGCTGGGGTTCGGGGGTCTGGCGGGCATATTGCGCCCGACGGCAATTGACCAATCGCCCTTCAGCTCGGCGTTTGGTCAAATATCTGCGGGGTTACACGATATGTTCGTGGCGGCGTCTAAGCAGCCCCGGATTGAGGAAGAGCTCAGGGGAGAAATCGGAGGTCTCCAGAGGGAGTTGGCGGAGGCCAAGGAGAGACTGGCGGAGGTCCAGCGGGGACTGGTTAAGGCGGAGTGTGATTATGCGGACGCCCGCGGCAAGCTTAATGCGGCCATCCGGCGGGATCTGGAGAGGAATGAACAAGTCTCCAAGTTGGAGCAGGAGATCGCGCTGCTGCAGGAGCGGATAGCCGCTAAAGACAAGAAGCTCATTATTGTGCAGCGGGAGTCTGCCGCCAGACTGGATGAGACGAAGCGGCTGGGCGGTGAGATTGACCGCCTGCAAACTGAACAGAGTACCTCTGCGGCCGCCGCTGTTGAAGCGTTCAAGCTGTCGGCGGAGTATAAAAAGGCGATGACTGAGGCGGCGAAGGCTGGCGCCCGAGCAAACGTAGACATGTTGAAGCGGAAGGGTGCCATTGACTTTGTAAAGGCGTCACAGCCTGACGTGCCGCCGGTCGAGAGTGTCCCGGTGGAGACAGAAGTCGTGCCTGCCCCAGCTGTAGGTACTCATTCGGGCAGCGGGGAAAGTGGCCCACATCCGACGGAAGGGTCCCAGCAAACTCCCCAGCAGACCCCGTCGGAGGTGTCACGTGCCGGATTTCTGGAGGCACACACCCGGGCCGACGGAACCATAGAGACCCCCAGTCCGACTGGCCGAGGGTCCGATCAAGCGAGCCGATCGGTCGCGCCGCCAGCCGTTGAAGCAGCAGAGGCCGAAGCCAACCGCTGAACCTATCTGAGACCTCCAAAGTTTTTTGTAGCCGCTGAGGCACATTAGTTTGTAAAAAATTTTGTGGAATAAAGTAAATTTCTGACTTGGTTTGCCATGATGTGTAGTATTTTTGAGTTATATTTTCTTTTGTCGATCAATGGAACATTAAAGGAATTAAGATTGGTCCAAGTGCACCACGTAGCGGACGGTCCGCCGACGATTGCTGGCGTTGCCAGTTGCCCTCAGTGCTAGACTTGGTAACAATGGTCTGAATAATTCCTCGTTTCATTGATGGCTAACTGATCAGCGTACAAAAGTGGGGTAGTACCCGTTGGGTAGCTTCCCTTAGCTAAACATTTGAACAAAAGATTTAGCTAAGTCAAGATGCGCATGGGTAGCGGTCTGACTATTGTAATAGTACCGAAGGTGTTCAGTATTCCAAGGGCGGGCCGATGTGACGCCGTCCTTGTCCATTAAGTAGAAGGTGCCTGGGCTAACGACTTCCACAATTTTGTACGGGCCCTCCCAAGTTGGGCGGAGTTTTGTCGGTGGCGGAATGACTTCCTTCATGACCGAGTCCCCCAGTTGGAGGTTTCGGGCCCTGACTCTGGCGTTGTAAAAACGTGATACCCGTTGCTTGTTTTGTAGATTGTGTAAATGGGCCTTGAGTCTCTTCTCTCTAGGAGGTCCCTGTCCAAGTTGATGCCGGCGCTGTTGGTCTCTGGGCAGTAGCCTTCGACTCTAGCGGTAGGTTGAGTAACTTCAATGGGTAAGACAGCCTCTGTGCCGAACATCATACAAAAAGGAGTTTCTCCGGTGGCGGAGGTTGGAGTTGTTCGGATGGCCCACAGGACTTCTGGGAGCCTTTCCGCCCAAACCCTTGGCGTCGTCGAGCTTCTTTTTTAATAATTTTTTGATTATCTTGTTTGCCGCTTCGACCTGGCCATTGGTCTGGGGGTGGGCGACAGATGCAAATCTCAACTTGGTGCCTAAGTTGCTGGTGAAGGAGATGAGCTCGTCATTGTTGAACTGTGTGCCGTTGTCTGTGATGATTGTGTGTGGGACACCGTAGCGGCAATAGATATTTTTCCAAAGGAAGCGAATCACCTTGGCGGTAGTTATTGCCGTCAGTGGCTCCGCCTCTATCCACTTGCTGTTGTAATCGATGGCAACAATGATGTATTTGAACTGACCCTTGGCAGTTTGGAATTTTCCCATCAGGTCAAGGCCCCACGTGGAATGAATCCATGGGCCCACGATGATTGATAGTGGTTCCGCTGGTGCGTGTGGGAGATCTGCAAACTGTTGGCATTTGTGGCAAGACCTCGAAATCCGCCGGGCGTCATCGCCAAGTGTGGGCCAGAAGTAGCCTTGCCGCATTGTGCGGTTGGTCAGGGATCTGGCGCCCGAGTGGTTTCCGCATTCCCCGCCATGGATTTCAGTTAGGACAACCCTTCCCTCCTCTGGGGTTAGACAGCGGAGGTTAGGATGAGTGAATCCCTGGCGGTAGAGCTTGCCGTGCTGGATGTTGTAGCGGGTTGCTCTTCGCTGGAGCTGTTTTGCCTGGACCTTATCTTCTGGCAACGTTCCGTTGCGCTTATATGTGATGATCTCGTCCATCCAGCTGGGGTTGACTTGAACGTTGAAGATTTCCGCCAGAGTCTTTGTGATACTTGGCTTGTCCAGGCACTCCACCCTTGTGTCCGCTGGACTCTGATGTGGTTGGGCAGTTGCCAGTCTCGCCAGTGAATCAGCCTTAGCGTTCTTTTCTCTGGGGATCTGCGTGATTGTATGGAATTTGAACTTCTTTAGCAACGTTTTGACGTACCCCAAATATGCTGCTAACTGCTGGTCCTTGGCTTGGAAGCTGTCGTTGACCTGGTTGACGACTAGTTGGGAGTCGCTGAATATGTTGACACTGTCAGCTCCTGAGTCAATGGCGAGGAGTAGGCCGGCGATGAGCGCCTCGTACTCCGCCATATTGTTTGAAGCTTTGAAGTTGAATTTCAACGCGTATTCTGCGTTCAGTCCCCCGGGTCCGGTTAAGATGACTCCGGCGCCGCTGGCCTTGGCACAGGCGGAGCCGTCCACATGTAGGTCCCAATCTGACTGTGGGGTAGTTACCCCTGTACCGGTTACCATTTCTGTTCCGGGCTGTGCTTGAGTATCGGGTTCCGGCTGACGCTCAGTAAGTTCAGCGATGAAGTCCGCTACTGCCTGGCCCTTCATGGCGGTTCTGGGCTTGTACTCTATGTCAAATTCGCTGAGCTCAATCGCCCACTTACTGAGGCGCCCCGAGTGTTCGGGGTTCTGCATCACCTGCCTCAGCGGTTGATTGGTTAACACATGGATTGTGTGAGCCTGGAAATATTGCCGGAGGCGTCTGGCGGCAATGATAAGTGCGAGGGCCAGCTGTTCCAACGGTGAATACCTTGTTTCTGCTCCGTTCATACCTCTGCCGGCGTAGAATACTGGGAGTTCATCCTGGCCCTCCCGCCGAACAATGGCGCAACTTATTGCCGTTGCCGAGACCGCCAGATATATGAATAGTGTCTCTCCTTGGACAGGGACAGAAAGGAGAGGGACTGCAGCCAGATATTCCTTTAGGCCTTGGAACGCCGCCTGACATTCTGGGTTCCAGTCAATGACCTTCTTGTGAGTTGTTTTGAGGAGTTTGAAGAATGGGGCGCACTTGTCAGTAAGTCGAGAGATGAATCGAGAAAGGGCGGTTAACTTGCCTTGGAGACACTGGACGTCTACCTTATACTTCTGGTCCGACAGATTAAGGATGGCCTGTACCTTGTCTGGGTTAGCCTCGATACCTCGCTCGCTGACGATGTAACCCAGAAATTTGCTAGCGGTGACTGCAAAGAAACATTTTTCTGGGTTGAGGCGCATACCATAGGCCATGAGGATGGTTACTATGATCCTGAGGTTTGCCACATGTCCACTGGCCATTATGCTCTTAACTAGCATGTCGTCCACATAGACCTCGATGATTTTTCCCAGATGCTCAGCGAACATTGCGTTCATCAACAGCTGATAAGTTGCACCGGCGTTCTTCAGACCAAAAGGCATGACATTGTAGCAGTAGAGGCCTTTGTCGGTGGTGAAGGTGGTGCATTCTTGGTCGCTGGGGTGCATTCTGATCTGATTGTATCCGGAGAAGGCATCCATCATGCTGAGGAGTTCGTGTCCAGGGACATGCCTTGTTGAGATTTTTGAAGTCGACGCACATCCGCCACTTGCCGCTGGGCTTTTTTACCATTACCAGATTTGAGATCCACTGAGGGTAGACGACCTGGCGGATGAATCCAATGTCCCGTAGTTTGGCGACCTCCTGTCCGATTGCCCGGTATTTTTCCTCATCAAAAGCCCTCCGCTTCTGCTTGATGGGATAGAAGGAAGGTTTGATGGTCAGCTTATGGGTGATTATTTCAGTGGAGATGCCAGGCATGTCTGCATAGGACCATGCAAAGACGGTGGCGTTTCACGTAAGAACTGAGTGAGTTCTGCCTCCACTTCTGGGTCTAGTTGGGCGCCTATGCGGACTGTCCTCTCAGGATGCTCGTCTGAGATGCAGACGACCTTCAGCGACGTGTCCGGGTTGACCGGCTCCTTCATTACATATTTCTTCTCTTCATCTCTAGGATCCTCAAAGATATTCGGTGGTGGTGGGTCATTACCCACTGTCAGGATTTCATGGCGGCGCGTTGACCGCGCTACAGTTGTTGAATAGCATTCTCGTGCCAGCTGTTGGCTTCCCCTCACACAGCCTGTGCCGTTGGGCGTGGGGAACTTCATGAGAAGCATGTATCCGGCAATGATGCACTTGAGCTTATTAAGTGCTGGTCGACCTATGATGGCGTTGTACGAACTGAAACATCGACAATGATGAACTCCGTGTGCACCTCCGCCATACAGGGACTGGTGCCAATAACTAGTCGCATGTAATCCGACCCTAGTGGTTGTGTGATGTCACCGGAGAAGCTGAGCAGTGGCTCGTGATCCTGGAGTAGTTTCCTATTCCGTTTGAGATGGTCGTAGCAACCGCTGAAGATGACGTTGACAGCGGACCCGCTATCCACCAAGATTCTCCCCACCGAGAATTTGCCAAGAATGGCATCGACCAAGAATGGGTCGTCATGGGGTAAATGTACTCCGCGCTCCTCCTCCTCTGAAAAGGTAATAGGTTCCCAACCTGATTTCGGTAGTTTGGCGGATCTTTCGTAGCGGATGTTGCAAACTTCCTTTGGGTGGTTGGCGCGTTCATAGCGCTTTCTTGCCCTGTGAGACATGTTGGTGATTGGAGCACCGCCATCGATGGTGTTGATGCGGCCCAAGGTCTCAACGTTGGCAATCACTGGTGGTGGTTGGCGCACCTTGAACTGCTCCAACTTGCCGTCACGGTACAAAGTCTCAATGGCTGTTTTGAGAGCATTGCAGCTGTTTGTATTGTGGCCGCTGTCCGCGTGGTATTTGCACCACTTGCCGGTGTTCCTGGGTTTGCCTGTTTTTGGGTACTTTGGAGGGGGTGGCGGTGGGATCTGATCCTTGCACTGATTATAGATATCTTCATATGAGGCCGTTAGGACCGTGAAAACTGCGTACCGCTGCGAGGATTCCGTCTGCTTGTTGTGGTTATCCCCATGAGTTGGGCGGTTTCCCTTGTAATAATGCTGCCCCTTCTGCCGCTTGGTTTGGTGGTGGCCTTGCTGCCATTCCCTTTTCTTGTCAGTTGGCGGTGCTGAGGGGGGTTTGTCAGCGGTTTCCTGGTGACTGAAAGATGGTTGTGCTGACCTTGCTGGCGTTGTTGGCGGTGGGGTCTCTCCATATGTGATGAATTCCGCCTGGGCGTGAATGACCGCCTCACTCATGACGTGGTCGTACGTTGCATTGGGATGGTTGTAATTGAGGTGATAGAGGAACGGTCCCTTGAGGAGTCCTTTCCTGAAGGCCGCCGATGCCATAGTCTTGTCTAGGTCGCGGCACTGAGATGCTGCCGCTCGCCACCTTGTGACGAAGGCCTTCAGTGATTCGTCCTCCCCCTGTTTAACGCCAAAAAGCTGACTTGTATTGTGATGTCCGGCGGACAGTAAGATGAAGCGGGAGAGGAAAGCATGCGACAGTGCATGGAATGAGCCGACAGACCCTGGCGGACATTCGAAAAACCAGTTCATTGCCTCGCCGTCCAATGTTTCGCTGAACAGATGGCATAAGGTGGCGTCGTCGAACCCCTTGTTGTTGGTGACCTTCTTGAAGGTGTCCATGTGGACAAATGGATCGGTCATTCCGCCGTACTGTGACATCTTTGGGGTTTTTGCATATGTCGGTCTGACAGCCTGCAGGATTGCGGCGGAAAAGGGGCCGGGTCTGGAAATGAATAGTGGGTTCCGAGTTGACGTCGGGACGCCCGTCTCCGCCCGGATCAACCTCTGCTCCAGTTGGTGCATCCTTTCCAATAACTGGGCGGTTGTATCGCCGACGGAATCGGCCTGACTAACCTGCCGAGTTGGCTTGTGCCTAGGTATGGGCGGATCACCCTCAGTCCTTGCCCTGGCATTCGAGCGGTTGGTGTGCGGAAGTGATTCCGCCACCTGCTCTAACATTAGTTGGGGTATGGGCGGCGGTCCCATTCCCGACAACCCAGGTGGGTTCAGCGGTACGTGCATTTGTATGACCGGCCCTGGCGCCGCTGTGCCGGCGCTGGGTCGACTACTCCTGGTGCTGCGTGACTGCTCGCTTTGTGCCGGGCGGTTGGTGGCCGCCAAGGTGTTTTTTAGTTCCTCAAAACGTGCCATGAGCGCAGCCATCTGTGCCTGGGCCTCCGCCTTCTCCTTGCGCTCCTTTTCACGCTCCCTGTTTGCCTTATGAAGATCCGCCAGTGCTATCTCGTACATGGTGACGAGATTCTGGCCAGACGGGCGGCTGCTGCCTGGATTTGCCTCACCGCCGGGGTTGGCCGGGGTTGTGAATAGTGTGCGGTTAACGCCGATCGCGGGGTCGGCGGGTTGGGGAATGGCGGGGAGCTCCGCCTGTTCTTCAGCGTTTCCCCCGCTACCGTTAGTCATGGTGATTGTAGTGGGATGACCTTTAGTTCAAGGTTCCCACAGACGGCGCCAATGTTAATGTCTAAAAGTCTAGCGGTAGCCGGACCTTAGTTAACGCTGATCCGGTGGGCGGATCGATACTTGTATTAGTGTTGCGGTTCCCGTTACCTGTCAAGTAAAATACAACGGGCGTCAGAGGGAGATCGCGCTGGGCGGTCTTCAACTCTCCGATGCCTAAGTTAGTCAATGTATTTATGTTGACAAAGTAACAGTAGGTAAGTATTGAATGCGTAATTAATGAGGAGAGAGGAGAGAACCTTTTATAGGTGAGGAAGAGACTGATCTTGTCTTTGTTTTCGATGTGGGACTGATATGCTTCAGTTCTCAGTTTCAGAAGCTTCTGATGCTAACTTGGCGCGGCGCGTGGCGGCGCGTCGGTGGCGATCTGGAGGCGATCCGACGCCGAGGCTGTAGCCCGCCTGGCGGTGTGTCCGCATGTCATTCCTTTGGTTGGAATTAGTACCTTTGGCGGTACAATGAGCGTGGCCCATTATAGCTAATTATGCTTGCAAATGTACATGTATGTACAGCTTCTAATTAGATAGATAATTTTTTTGTTTCTAATAATTCCCTATTGTTTTAGGGAGCTATGCTTGTTTTTAGTCTTTTATGAGCGTAAGTGGGTTTCGAATACTATGATATTCGGAGCTTCGTCTATTTACTATGTCTTTCATGGTATATAGGCTTACTTTGATAAGTGAGCATGACACGTTGAATGAATGATTCTATCATATGTATCACCATAGTGTTTCATCATAACTTTTTGTCTATCTGTAGATGTTAAGCGGAAGGATATATATAATGGATGTCATTCAGGGCTTGCCTTATTTTAATAAAAATCTCTATGATGTTTACTTAAAAAATAAAAAAAAGGTTGTTCTAGTTGGATCTCCAAATTTGATATTTGGACATGTCCTACTTATTAAACTTCCGATTTACTTTTTTTAATACTTAAATTGCTAAGTACAGCTCCTTACTTTTACCATAACATCCTTGAACAACTATATGTTACTAAGAATGTAAAAACAATTGCATAAAACCATACTATCGAGAATAACCTAGCGCTGCAAGAGCGAGTACAACCATATCCACACTGTTCCCTGTCCGGCGGTGGCCATGGATAGCGCCGGCGTCGCCGCCTCATCTCTTGGCTAACTGCCGGATGGGAGATTCTAAGCCCGGGGCTGAGGTCGGAAGAGGAGGTGTTTTGCCTTGGGGTTTGGAAAGTTGGTTTTGATGGCAGGTTTGGAAGGCCTTTCTGGGCGTCTGTGGGTTCTGTGCAGGGACGATACGTTCCGTCGGCGTGGATCTGGAAGCGGCTGGGCGACGGTCCAGCATGTGGGTCTCAGGGTTGGTGCATCAACTGTGGTTCGGAGGGGCTCGGGGAGGTGCTGGTTGGAGAAGATTGACGGCGTGGCTCGTGGTGCCGTTGGCTTAGTGGCGGGGCTCTTGGGCGGCGCCAGTTCGTGGTGACGGGACTCTTGGGCGGAGCTGCACAGGCGGTTGTAGGTGTGGTGGAAGGGTGGATTGGGCTTGGGTCAACCCTGGCTTGTTGGACCTTGAGTTGGGCTCTTCTCTTTGGGGCTCCCCTATTAGGCCTTTTATTTAGGTTAGGGTTGTTTTAGCCCTAAGCCTTTTTCTATGTCTTTAGCTTGTCTATTTACAATAAGGTTCCGTTTTCCGGGACAGTCTAGGCACCTTTGTGCTTCTAGTTTTTGCATTTGGTCTGGTCTTGTTGACTTAATTATCAATGGATCTTGCTGTACACCAATTGAGGTCTCTAGGCAACTAGGTTTATTGGTTACGTGTTAGGTTGGGAGGGCCGGATCTTTCTAGCGCCTCCGGCGTAGTATTAAAGGGGGATTCCCGCTATGTCTACGTATTGATTGTACAATGAGTGGGTCTATTTTCTATGTACCATTGTGAGTACTACCACTATCTTCTTGTCAGTCTAAATGGCAGCGGAAGGGTATGTAACTGCTTATTCCGATTTTTCCGATTTTTGATGAATATATATTCGCCCTACTGGATCGATTATAAAAAAAAAAACTATATGTTACTAAGTGAATCAAAACACCATATCTTTCTGTCTTCTCCAACATTGTGCACTGCCAAAAACAACAATCTTTGCATGTTAGATAAGAGGTACCACCAACGTGGTTTTAATTTAATCGTAATGCCAGTTAAATGAAGTATAAATAGATAGCCGCCATATCGTTGAAAGAATTGTAGAGGTAAATATTAGAGTGATTAGTGACAATGTTTCTTGAAATCTCTACTACCAGCAACCAACCGTTCTTTCCTGCACCAGACTTGTAGTTTGCCAAACTTAGGTAAACTTGACGGTTCGAGTTCATGACCAAGCTCGTATGTAATGCTGCTAGATGAATCATAGAGGATTATGGGATAATAATCATGCTTGCAATTTAAATTCAATAATGTCAGAACCCTAGGCAGTTTATATATCGGCTTCACACCAGAAACTAGTGTCCAATTCTTGCAAACGGCGGAATGAATCTGGTCCATATAGCAAAGGCGACCCATGATGCAAACTAATATGTCAATGTGAAGATCAGACCATGGTGGTGATCGATAGTGGGATTTCTCTCTTCAATTGCTTATTGGCAACCACAACTGACATTTTCTAGTTCAATTTCTACACAAAGAAGATATATGGTTTCCCAAACTCCCAATGTCCATTCCCATATTCCTGATTTGGAGAGTTAAAACCCTAGCAATTTCTTGGCCAAGCACAATATGCCTTTGTAGACTTGTAGTTACCAGTACCACCATCCATTATTTGGTTTGAAGAGTTCCCTATGTTGAAGTTGAGGATGTAAGAAGACTTTAGATTTTTTTTTTTTTTCTTTTTCTTTCTCTCATTGTCCTTATTTGTCTTTTCATATGAGTTAACAAAATCTGTTTTTTTTTTTTTTTTTTTGGTCGAAGGGAAGAATCAATTAAGAAGGCACAAGGCCGCAACAACAGTACAACGGGACACAGCCCAAGACAAACGCATGAATCACAAAGTCAAGTGCCAAAACAAGCAAAGACTTGAGAAATCAAAGAAAAGAAACAAACAACTGAAAACATAAAGTGACAGTAAACCAGAAAAGGAAGAAAAAACAACTGCAAAGCCTAGAAACGGGAAACACCGAAATCCAACAAACATGAAGCAGCAACAGAAAATTCCGGTTAGCTGAAGCCACCAACAAAAGAAATCATGAAGATGGAGGGCAGGGCAATCCATCTCTTGATAGAATACCAACAAGGGAATCTGTTGACAATTTAAAAAAGATGGAGGTCCAAATATCATATTTAGAGGTCCAACTAGAACCATTCAATAAAAATTAAAAATTAAAATCTTGTTGTAAATATTATATATTTGTGGCTGTCCACTGTAAATACTCATTAGTTATGTCCTTATAATGTAAATATTACTCCTATATAAAGGGGTCTAATGAGAATGAAATACACACTTCTACCTCCTCCTACATCTGATTTCTCTATTCTATGTCTCTCTTATTCTCTAGTTTATAACACGTTATCAGCACGAATTTGCTCTTATTTTTTCTTCTTCTTCTTTGAACTCGATGATGATCCGCAAGCCTTATGGTGCAACATAGTTTCCTATGACCAAAGCTAATGATATATGAGTTTTCCCCTCATTCTCAAAGAATTGCTTCATACATAACATAGATATCTTATATTATCGCATAACAGGAATATGTGTTTCCTGTTTATCATTGTTGTTCCTATTACAAATGAACATCAATTTCTTTTATGCGAGAATTTACATATATTTTTATGTATCTTATATATAATATAATTGTTGAAAGTTTATATTTCATATACGACATTGAGAACTATATGTTTCAATAGCTCAGACTCGAGTCCACTGACCGAGTAGTCTTAGACCTATGGTTCTACAGACATCACACGAATGTTTTTTTTCGTGTTTTTCCTATGAGATCTATTGTTCATATTTATGAACACTTTGAAACTTCTGTTTCATATATGAATTTCTATCATTTTTCATAGAACATATAGTTCTAATATTTATGGATCCTGAGATATCTCATCTTTTCTCTTTGTAAAAAGATGACGCATCTGACAAAATTGAACTTTGATCCCCTTGAAATTTCTGATAACTATTTGTTAATATCTAAGATTTAGCGGTGGCTAAATCTTAGTTAACGCTGGTCTGATGGGCGGACTGCTACTTATGGTGTGATCAATACTTCCGCTGCCTGTCAAACGAAATACAAAGGGCGTCAGAAGGAGACCGGGTTGGGCGGTCTTCTCTTCTCTGATGCCTAAGTTAGTCAATTGATAGAATAACAGTAGGTAAGTAGTAAATGCGTAATTAATGAGGAGAGAGGAGAGAACCTTTTATAGGTGTGGGAGAGATTGATCTCTTCCATGTTTTCGATGTGGGACTGATATGCTTCAGTTCCCAGCTTCTGGATTTCTGACGCTGTCTTGATACGGCGCATTAGCAGTGATCTGGGGGCGTTGATCTGGGGGTGAGCCGGAGCTCAGGTGGTAGCCCGCTTGGTTGTGTTTACGTAGGTCACTCCCTTGACAGTAGTTGGTACCGCTGGTGGTAGGAAAAGCGTGGCTCATTATAGCTAATTATGCTTACAAATGCTCATGTAAGTACAAGTCCCCCAAGTCTCCATTCAAGGAGGGCAATCTTGGTTGGGGAGTTGCTTAGCGGTTCAAAGCGTTACTTCCGCTAGACTTGCAAAAGCATAATTAGCGTCAGTGCGTTGTCAACCATGGACTTATTGAGCAAAAACTTTATACCCTTTCAGGTGGGCCCCTACTAGGCCCCCTAGGGAGTCCCCCACTCCCCGGCTAAGATAGACCTCAATTTGGTCGGTATATTGTTTGTTGAGGGGAGCTGCATGGAGCAGAGAGTGTTGGGTAGCGAGCCCAATCTACGGTACCGGAGTGGCCAGGGTCAACGTGCCTGATCAGGGCCGTCGTAGACTGTTGACGTATCCCCGTGTCCCGGAGGGACGCAGGCTAACTGTAACGCCGCGTGGCGGTTGTCATCAGCAAGAGACGTTGCCTCAGGAATCTCCATTCGCGGAAGTCCTTCCGCTGATAGTAACCGGCAGACAATGTCATGGGGACCTGCCTGGTGGTAGCCCAGTGAGCGGTGCTGCGCTCAACGGAGACTGTCGCGCTTGCAAAATGAAGGGAGAAGTTCAGCTAATGGTGTTGCAGTTCAGTGGAGATTCTTGCAAGATGAAAAGGAAAAATTTTCGCTAGCGGAGTTGTGTCTAGCAGAGACTTCCACTTGCAAGCTGAAAAGGGAAAAGTTCCGCTAGCAGCGTTGCGTCTAGCGGAGACTTCCACTTGCAAGATGAAAAGGGAGAAGTTCCGCTACCGGAGTTGCAGTTAGCTGAGAAGACTTCCACTTGGTGGTCTTCTTTTTTTACTGTTACTTCAGCTAGACGCTTCGTCTGATAGTGTCCGACACGTGGCCAACAAGTATTGGGTTAGCGTGTGGAACAACCTCCCCGCAGCACGCCCGCCTCCTCACCATTAATGCGAGTAATTATTGATTTTGTAACCGAGGCCACGCCTCGGTTAATCTAGAGAGTAAGTGCGAGCATGGGGCACGTGTACGGCTGTAGTACTGCGATGTCATTTTCGGAGGACGGCTTAGATTGGTTTGACGTTGACATCAAAGAAAGGGAAACTTAATGGCTTAACATTTTGCACTTTGAATTAACATTGGCATCTTCAAGCTTTGCTCTGAGATCCGATAAGAAGATTCTGCAATTCTGTGAAGTTATCGATCTTTGGATGACGAAAATCTCTTGAAGAGAAGACGAGCGCCCAAAAGCCCACCAAAGTTTCCATCTTTGAGGTTGGTAGCCTGAATCTCGTCCTTGTTTTATTGGGTTTTTTATTTGTTTTCTTCTGTCAGTTTCTGTTTTTGGTATTTGGAGTGATTTCTGTCCCTCCCCGGTGTGTTATGAGGGTGTAGAATGATTTTTATGGATGGGCTTAGATGTTTGACAGAGGGTTGAGATTTCTTGCTTTGCTCGATGGTCGAATATGGGTTTTCTGTGTATGTGTTTCATTCTTGTTCTGGTACTTTCTGGGTTTTCTGGGAATGGGTGTTCTTGATGTTCTCGGCTACAATCTGACATAGGGATAGTTTAGATCTTGTTGGAACTGACACTATGCCAAAAAATGCTTCAGACCATACCCCTCAGACGACAGAAGAGATTTTTTCTGTTGTCTGATTTTTTTGAACGTCTTCAGACGACAGTTTTAACTATTTCTGTTGTCTAAATAATGTTAAAATCAATACTAGATCAATTTTTTCAAGTTTGTTGTAATTTAGAAAACTCAGACAACAGAATTCTGTTGTCTGAGTAAATGAAGAAATTATTTCTTCTTGTGTGGACAAAAACCTATTTTTGGCTGAACTAAAACTTAGCTATCTTTTAATAGACCTAGACCCGGCCCCGTGCTTTCCCACACTTGGTGAAAAAAATTCAGAAAACTCATTTTCCATCTCCCAAACCTAGCAGCACCTCTTCTTCGATGCTCTTCCACCCTCGTTGGTCTCTCATATCGGTCTACAAATCAACAACCAAAGCCGGGTCAAGTCAAGTTCTTCAAGGAAATAGAAATTGAAGCGTAGAGATGAGAGAAGGCAGTACGAAGAGAGAGAAAGTAGATCTGGTTTCTCAATTCTCCATCTTCTACCTCCGAGCATCATCCGGCGACATCGCCACTACCAATGGACTCTTCGGCCTCCAATTAGTTGACCCAGGCTGCGTCATCCAACGATATCGAAAGTCAGCACCACATGCTTCCGACTGCGAGTCCGGATCTACACCCAACAGAAATCACAGAATCGGGAGCGATTTGGGGATTTAGGGTTTCGAAATCGAAAGCGTCGTCGTTTTCGAAATGGCGTTGGGCAAGGTGAAGGAGCTCGTCTCGTCCAATCCAGTAGTCACCTTCAGGTTCTCTCTATCTCTTCATCTTCTTCTGTGTGTCTATATATATAGAATTGTCGATCGTTATAAAAGACTTCTTTACTGCTTAGATGTTGCTGTTGACGCGTGGTTTATTAAAATCAAAGTTCCTCTGCATAATAGATACTTTATGATTAACATCTCAAGAATTCGTTGTCTTTGATCACCCCCTTGAGATTTCTGAGAAATGGGGGAAAAAGGAAAAAGCTTTTTCTTTGGCATATGTTAAGAAGAATGGCCAATTACTCAACTTATGAGAAAGATGGAAAATTGGCTACATTATCCCACGCTGTGAAATGATGACTATAGGGTATTCTATATGTTACTGATGAGTTTATAATTTCAGTATGTTATTCTTGAAATTTTGTTTATTGCGAGTTAAGAATTTGTTTAATTTGTTTCTAGATTATATCAAACACAACTGTTTCAAGACCAGAGTCTGTTAGTAGAAACCCAGTGGCTTCTGAAGCTGGTGGCTTGAGTGGGAAATCACTATTTGATACCTCTACCAGACTCTTAAAGGATATGTACCTGTTGACAAGGGTACGTTGGCTTTTCGTATAACTTGTTATTCATGATGTTTACACTGAGGTAGAGTGTACATAGAACTTGAGATTGAACTTTTTGGTTCATTTTGAATATATGAATCAGAGCTCGAAATTTTTTGACTTGTTATCTGTTATCAATCATGGATAGATTCATTTAGTAGGGTGTGGGGGTATTAGTAGGTAAGATGCAGCAAGAATCAGAAGATTCAAAGTATAGCAACTAGGTAGGTCCTCACTGTCATTTATATTTTTATCATTTTGATTTGTTCTTACATCTGTATAGTTTGTTTCTTCCTCTTGTTTATTTGAGATGTCTTGTACGCACTCTACTCTTTGTGCACTTGGGTATCATATATTGTTAAGAAGATGTAATCTCTTTGAACCAAACAAAAAAAGAAGAGGTAATTAATTTCAATGGTTTGGATGCAGAATCTAAATAAGACTGGGATTTGTTTGTGTAGGATGATCGATGATGGTTGCTAGAAATTTCTTGATGTAAGCAACTTCACTTTTTGTGGGATATGGTTCTTGTTTTCTATTTCCATGTATATACTACCTTATTTTGTTATTTTTTTTATCTGCAGGTGGCAAGGTTGCTTCATTTCTTCTGAGGTTGCTGCATTGGCTTTGAGGTATATTCTGTATTGACCTTTTGAAACTTTTTGTTCCATTTTGGTGAAAATGGCTTGAATCAATGTGGTAGGCAACGTTCACTATGTTGACGAATGATATATTAATACATCTTTATGTTCGTGCTTGAAGTGGTTCTGATTCGGAAGGATTATGCTTTCGTGTTGAGAAGAGAGGGATGTGTAGATGGTCTGGAATTTGAAGTAGAAATTCGTATATGATTTTCTCTCTGTTTTTAATGCTTGTAGAACTTTTACTGTTTTGGTTATAAATGTACTGACTTTTTTGGTTTTCTTTTGGATTTGCATACATAGTGGAGCAAGCGGAAGCAATAATTTTGGCCACTGTGCAACTGTCTCTGGAGTTTACTGTATGATATCTGGAAAGATCAGATTTCGGCAGCGAAGACCTGAGTATTCAGGTTCTCTTTTCTTTTGTTTTCCTTTATTGTTCACAAGCTATGTTGGAATGACCTGTTTAGTTTGGACTTTACTTTTGTTTAGTTTTACATCAGCTTCTATTGTGGGGATTGAACATGTTAGTATTGTTATGTTTAAGTTGTATATGTCGTGGGGCATATAGAAAAAATTGTGGGGCATAGTGCAGGAAAAAAAGGCTGGTCCGTGCTTGTATTGTATATAGTAAGACTCTAGTTAACTAAAATTAAAAACTATTAAATACCTCATTCAAGATATATATTCTTTGTAAGTGTTTTATTCCTTGCAGTAGTAAACATCTTGGGCTTGCTTCATCTCTCTGGTTTTAGTAGTATATGATGAATCAAGCTCACTTCCTACCGAGTTCCTTCAGATGATGGCAAAAAGAAGAAAGCCATAACATATTAACTGCAGCACTTCTGCTTCTGCTTTTGGTTGCAGTTATTATGTGGAGTAAGGGCGACATAGGAGTAAAGATCGCTGCAGATAAAGGTTTGAAGCAAGTTAAAGTCTAGTGTAGTCAAAGAAATATGAAGTATCTTCTATCTCCTAATATTCAAGTTTTGCCTTGTCCACAATGTCTGAGTAGTTCAACTGTTGTCTTTATGAACAAGAGATAAGCTTAATACTTTATCTTCATTGACATGGAAGCAGAGCTCAGAGAAATGGATTTGCAGACAGGATTTTTTACTTTAAAACAGATATTAGGTAAATGATCGAGATAAGATGGTTTTTCGGTTCTCTATCTCGATCATTATGTAACTGTTGGCTAGGTTTAGAGTTGGAACTATGAATTGTATTTTGGATGATGTTGATGCAATGAAACGTAGGCATCATTTTGAATGCTGATTTTAGTCCAATTTTATGGTTTTGATGATTGTAAATGAATGATGTTGAAATGGTTGAAAGGCAACAGATATATATATTTATATGCAGGTTTCACAATTTATGTTGATATCAAGAAAATAGAAACAACAGAAACAAATGATCATCTGTTGTTTCTACCAAGTTCAAACAACAGAAAATAGAGTTCAAAGAGCTCTCAGACAACAGAAGTAGGTTGTTGATATGTTGTTTCTACCACGTTCAAACAACAGAAAAGTAGAGTTCAAAGAGCTCTCAGACAACAGAAAAGTAGAGTTCAAAGAGCTCTCAGACAACAGAAGTAGGTTGTTGATATGTTGTTTCTACCATGTTCAATCAACAGAAAAGTAGAGTTCAAAGAGCTCTCAGACAACAGAATTAGGTGGTCCAAACAAATCTCAAACAACATAACTCACGGTATAAATGTTGTTGCATACGAAATCAGTCAACATATAACTGTCATTGTTCTTTAATTCAGACGACAGAAACATCAACTAAGCTTAATATTGGTTCAATCAAACGACAGAAACAACAAAAACTCCGTCATCTTACATTAACTACATCGACAGTTATTTTTTGAATCCGTTGATGAAGTGAATTTACAACAACATTAATATGTAGTGGTATGGTGTTTCAGACGACAGATAGACCCCGATTCTTCAATATTAGGTACTTCAGACGACAGAAAATCTGTCGTCTGAGTGCATTATCAACGACGGAGAATATCTGTCGTCTGAATGGCTTAGAGACGGCAGCCACCTAGACAACAGATTTTTACTTCATCAGACGACAGATATAATCTGTCGTCTGAAGGCTTTTTTGGCATAGTGTGACTTGTTTGGGTTTTTGGGTTTGTGTTGGCTAACGTCGTAGAGATCTCAAGCAGTGAGGATTCCGGGTCTGACGTGTCACTGAACGTGGCAGATAGGATATTTATTGACTCGTTGCGTCCGTTTGCCCATGCAGGAACCTCACTGTCTGTTCTGTTAGATATCGATCCATTACAGACCATACCTTGGGAAGTAGCAATGGGTCGTGTCGGGCGTGCGGATAGCTCTAGGGAGGGAGGATGTTGCTGCTCGTAATAGGCACGAGGAGAGGCTAGCGAGCAATAGGGCCTCTAGCTGTTCTGCTGGTGGGGGAGAGGTTGGCGGCGAAGAAATAGAGTCCGCCTGGGTTTTATGTGATGGTACTGCAGTTGATGAGGCGGGAGGGCCAATGACTATGGTTGCCGTCAACCCTTTGAAGCGGGTGTTCCGCCTGCCCGGAGTGGTGAAGTTGCGCCAGCCAACCGCTGATGAGAAGGCTTCCAGTCTTCGGGCGGGGTATGCTGTAGTTCACGAGGCCATCTTCCGTCAAGGTGTCACCTTTCCGCTACTCCCCAACCTCTAGATCCTGGTGTGCGAGTTTGGCCTCGCCTTTGGGCAGATTTGCCCCAACATGTGGCGGTTGCTAATGGCGTTGAACTCGCTCTAGCGCCTGTCGGCATGTGAAGGGCCTATTGTGGCGGAAGTACTTCACTTCTACGAACTGGTGCATATGAAGCACCAAGGTTGCAGCGGGCAAGTGAACTTGAGCCGCCGCCAGGGGGAGCCGAAACTAATCGAGAATTTGAAGGATTCTATGTCTCTTTGGCGAGGAACCTTTCGTATTGCCACCGTGGGGGTGGGAATATCAAGTGGGGACAAACGAGGGGGCGCCAACATTCAGGATTAAGTCGGAGTTCCAACCTATCCGAGGTTGTCGCTGACCTCCGCTACCTAAATTGGCAGTTTTTCTTTACGATAATTCCTCCATTATTATTATTATTTTTTTGTGCAGCTGGTCTGCGTTTTAACCTGACGCTCGAGGAAGAGTACCGCGTGGCAAGGATTAGGGGATGTTGGCAGAATCACAACCTGATGGACCTTCTCACCGGTTGGGAGTTGTTGGTCGATCAACAGTTGACTCGCGCCCTTGGTAAGTAACTTCCGCTGATCTGTGCCCTATTTCAGTTTATATCAGGCTAACCTGTTGCCTTTCGTATAGATTCTCCATCAGGTAATAAAGAGAGCCGCGACGCATTTGCCAAAGCTATGGACCGCGCAGAGATTAACAATTTTTTGGATACCCCGCTGGGCTGGCGGCTCAGCAAACCATCGTTGACCCTCAGACTCTGGTGATGAGCCAGTCAGAGACTCCCGTGGTGCTGCCGATGCCGCATCACTCTCATCTCGGCGCCGGTGGTTCGTCCGTGGTTCAGGCTGGAACTGGCGCAGATCGCGGGGCTGCCGGTGGGAGCAGGGTACAGACCGCCCCCGAGAAGGTGAGGTAGAGAGTGCCCGCCTACCATCGCGGGCCCCAGTGGAATCGAGTGGTGGCTGAGAGGGAACCCGTTACAGTTGTGATATTGGAGCCGAGGGTGACCCGAGGCCTGTAGCTGCCGGTGCCACACGAGCGGTTCTGTTGAAGAAGTGACGAAAGAACGTCTCCGATAAAGAAAAGGAGGGAGACGACGCGGAGACTATCGGGGCCGGCCAGTAGAAGAGGGCAAAACAGGCCGTGCCGAACGTGACTATGGCTGCTGTCGGGGAGGTGCAGGCTAGCGGTCTAGATTCCTTTGGAGCGTATGCTAAATTCCTGACCGACCATGAGCGGGTGTTTCTCTTCCACCTTTAAGAGCGGCTAGGATTTGGCGGGTTGGATGGGACCGTCTGCTCGACCATAGTTCAACAGTCGCCATTCAGCTCGGCGTGTGGACATCTGTCCGTCGAGCTACACGAGCTGTTCCTTGTAGAGTCAAACCAGCGCCGGGTTGAGCGGCAGTTGAGGGAAGAGATCCAAGGCCTCCAAAGGGAGCTGGGGGAGGCCAAAGACAAGGTGGCGGATGTTGAGCAGTGCCTAACCAAGGCAGAATGTGATACTATGGATGCCTGCGGCAAGCTGACTATCGTCATTGACCGAGATCTCAAGTGGAATGACCATGACTCCGAGATAGAGCAAGACATAGCCTTTTGAAGGATCAAGTGGCGGCTAAGGCTAAGAAAGTTGAGATCCTTTAGTGGGATTCTTCCACTAAACCTGCGGAGGTGAAGAGGCTGGAGGGCGAGGTTGCTCGGCTGGAAGCTGAGAGGAGCTACACGGAGGTCGCCGCCATGGAGGCATTTAAGTAATCTGCGGAGTATAAGCGAGCCATGATGGAGGCGGCAAAGGCTGGTGCTGCTGCGAACTTAGACCTGCAGAAGCAAAAGGGCGCTATCGACAGGGTGAAAGCGTTCTAACCTGTCGGGTTATTTGGTCATTGGGAGCCTGTGAGCAGTGTGGTTCCTACTCAAGCTGAGGGTGCCCGCTCAGGTAGTGGAGAGAGTGGTGAGCATCCTGCAGACGATTCTCAGTGGATTCTACTTCTTACCCAATTCAAAGTTTCCCATACTGACTTCATGGCCGCCCACACCCGAGCGGATGGCACCATGGTGAAGCCGAGCCCTACCGCTCCAGGATTTGACCAGACTAGCCTCCTGTCCAGGCAACAAGCATTGCTGGAGGGTGAGGATGTTGCCGCTGCTCCTGAGAATCTGTGACGAATGCTCCATAGCTTTTGTAATGTCGCTGAGGCCTATTTACCTTGGTGCCGCTAAGGCTTATTTTGTAATTTTCGCAATACCTTTGGACGGGGAGTCCCAACCCTAAATACATGAAGTATTTTCGTTTGAAATTTTCCAAGTGTGGGATTCTTTTCGATGATTGTTGTTTGAATGTTGTCTTACCGCCAGAGTTTTGATTTGTGCTTTTGCCTAATCAACGAAACATTAAAGGAATTAAAATTGTTCCAAGTGCATGATGTAGTGGACGCGGTCCGCCCAATATTGTTGGCGTTGCCAGTTAACTCTTGTGCTTGGACTTGGTGACAATGGTTTGAATAATTCCTAGTTTCATTGATAGCTGACAGATCAGCGTTTACAAAAGCAGGGTTGTACATGTTGGGTAGCTTCACTTAGCTAAATATTGAATAAAAATTTAGCTAAGTCAAGATGCTCTTGGGTAGTGGCATGACTATTTGTAGTAATACCGAAGGTGTTCGGTATTCCAAGGGTGGGTCGTTGTGACGCCATCTTTGTCCATTAAGTAAAACGTGCCGGGGATAATGACTTCTACTATTTTGTATGGTCCTTCCCAAGTTGGGTGGAGTGTCGTTGGCGGTGGAATGACATGCTTCATTACCCAGTCCCCCAGTTGGAGGTTCCGGGCCTTGACTTTGGCATTGTAGAAACGCGATACCCGTTGCTTGTCTAGTAAGTTGTGCAAATGGGCCTTGTGGTGTCTCTCATCGAGGAGGTCCCTGTAGAGGTTGACGCCTTCACCGTTGGTCCAGAGCAGTAGCCCTTGACCCTGGCGGTAGGTTGGGCTGTCACACCCCTGATTTTTAACACAAATAAAAATTGATATATAATCCCATAATTATACATGCGTGATCATTCAGTCATCAATACAAATACCTGGAAACTATTTCCCTTTAAACCAAGTACATACTGATACCCTGAACCCATAAGGTTAATATAAACTCGCTCCACAGAGTTATATATTACACAAGCTTATGAATTAAATTGTCAACAACAAAATAAAACGTAAATGCTCACACAAATCACGCAATAAACTCACACTTTTCAATCAAGAAACAACTCACACAAATCACGGAATAAACCCACACTAATCACGAGATAAACTCACACGTTTCAATCAAGAAACAACTCACACAAATCACAGGATAAACCCACACAAATAAGGAGATAAACTCACACATTTCAATCAAGAAACAACTCACACAAATCAAGGGACAAACTCACATGAATCACGAGATAAACTCACACGTTTCAATCAAGAAACTAAGCAAGGCGGACAGACTAGAGCTCTAACTGAAATCGTAACCACTCGTCCGACCAAAGACGTGATTACCTATTCCTTGCCTTGATCACCATCTGTGACCTGTCACAATCTGTGACATATGATTTCCCATCTGGTCTTAAAATCAAACATCAAGGTCACCATCTGCAACCTGTTACCGTCTGTGACATATGATTTTCAGACCCCGTCTGGTCTAGAATCAAACGTTGGTCACCATCTGTGACATATGATTCTCAGACCCCGTCTGGTCTATAATCAAACGTTGATTACCATCTATGACATATGATTCTTAGACCTCGTCTAGTCTAGAATCAAACGTCGAGTAAGTCACACCCGACCTAAAAATGTTATAAAATCTAACTTTGGCTTTCCCCATCCCTGCTCACCATCTGTGACTCTTGGTACAAAGACTGCTGCATTTAAAATAAGTCGCATCTGACTCAAAATGTAACATCAAACTCAATACTTTTCAAACAATAGAAAACATGTTTTTCCACAATATTGTTTCTTGAAAAGTCGCATTCAACAATAATATGAACACAATCATGCATATTATTTATCACACATCACTCACAAGAATATATAACTATATATATATAATATATATATATATATACACACGTAGTCATTCGCTCAGGAATGCCTACTAATACCAACTATAGTTTGCAGTTAAACAATTAACGTCAAAACAATAATGGTAAATCCGTTCGTAAATGAACCTTGTGAGATTACTCACCTCGAAACTGCCACTGCGTCTTCAATAAAGAACAAAGCAGCCACTCCACAAAATAACCGTCCAAGAATACTTCTTCAAGTACCTAATCACATACGGTTTCAACTTAGGAACAAGTCACAAACGATTTAAATCTGAAACCCCTGTTTTGAACTACAATCCCCAAAGTGGCGCCAATCGAGGCGAAACCACATTGAAGACCACCTAATGTCTCCAGAATACTTCCACGATCGATATGCCCAAACCACAAGTCAATCGGACACTCGAATCCTCACGAATTGAATTAGGGCCGGGCCGGGTCGAGCCCGGCCCATTGGTAGCGGGCTTGGGCCGGGCCTTACTCCATTTTTAAATAGTAGCAGGCCAGGCCAGGGCAGGCTTTATTGTAAATTGAAGGATCTAAGCCCATCAATTTAATGCGGGCCTCACGGGCTTTTTGGGGCCATGCCGGGCTAAGCCTTGCAGGCTTTATTTACAAATAAATCTTTAAAGATAATATTTATTATAAACTCATATTTATATATCATACACTCCAAAGAGAAATCTCTATCAACTTAAATAAAATGGGAAAACCGACCGTTGGATGAGATTATTATAATAAATTATGAGTGTGGTAAAAAAATTTAGCCAATTTCACCATATTTTTGAATCCGATCAAATTGGTCAACCGTCGTCACTTGTATGTTTTCTTAGTTGACCGATGGCATGACGACCGCGAATCGTGCTTATTTTTTTACATCATGTCTGTAAATATTCCATCGATGGATATGCGTGGACATAAGATAAAAAATTTAATTTTAATTGCAAAGATGTTATCCTATATCAATTTGCCTCCTAAAGTCGTATGACTTGTATATTGCATTTAAATTGTTGAGGTTCATTCTAAAGCAACCATGAAGTGGAAAATGGATTTAGAGAAATCAACCGCTCGATTGAGAGATTGTAATGTTTTATGGTGATTGTAAAAAATTCAGCTAATTTGATTCTCGTTTCGAATTCGATCAATTAGGTCAAATTTAGTTACTCTTATAAACCTATATCTATATATCATACACTCCAAAGAAAAACCCCTATCAATTCAAAGAAAATGGAAAAATGGACCGTTGGATGAGATTATTACAATAAATTATGAGTGTGGTAAAAAATTTAGCCAATTTCACCATATTTTCTAATCCGATCAAATTGGTTAACCGTCGTCACTTGTATGTTTTCTTGGTTAACCGATGGCATGACGATCTCGAAACGTGCTTATTTTTTCACATCACATAACTAAATATTTCATCGATGGATGTGCGTGAACATAAGATAAAAATGTCAATTTTAATTACAAAGATGTTGGCCTATATTAATTTGCCTCCTAAAGTTGTATGACTTGTATATTGCATTTATATTGTTGAGGTTCATTCTAAAGTAACCATGAAGTGGAAAATGAATTTAGAGAAAGCAACCGCTCGATTGAGAGATTGTAATGTTTTATGGTGATTGAAAAAAATTTAGCTAATTTGATTCTCGTTTCGAATTCGATCAACTATGTCAAATTTAGTTACTCTTATAAACCTATATCTATATATCATACACTCCAAAGAGCAACTCATATCAATTCAAATAAAATGGAAAAATGGACCGTTGGATGACATTATTACAATAAATTATGAGTGTGGTAAAAAATTTAGCCAATTTCACCATATTTTCGAATCCGATCGAATTGATCAACCGTCGTCACTTGTATGTCTTCTTAGTTGACCGATGGCATGACAACCGCGAAACGTGCTTATTTTTTCACATCACGTTTGTAAAGATTCCATCGATGGATGTGCGTGGACATAAGATTAAAAAAAAAATTAATTAATTACAAACACATTGGCCTATACCAATTTTCCTCCTTAAGTAGTATGACTTATACAATGCATTTAAATTGTTGAGGTTCATTCTAAAGCAACCATGAATTGGAAAATGAATTTGGAGAAACCAACCGCTCGATTGAGAGATTGTAATGTTTTATGGTGGTTGTAGAAAATTCAGCCAATTTGGTTCTCGTTTCGAATTCGATCAACTAGGTCAAACTTAGTTACTTTTATAAACTTGTATTTATATATCATACACTCCAAAGAGCAACCCCTATCAATTCAAAGAAAATGGAAAACCGACCGTTGGATGAGTTTATTACAATAAATTATGAGTGTGGTAAAAAAATTAGTCAATTTCACCATATGTTCGAATCCGATCAAATTGGTCAACCGATATGTAGAATATATATATGCACTAATGCACATATTCTATATAGAAGTATAAGAACTTCCACACACACATACACACACACATATATATATATATATAAAATATATTTATATATATATATATATATATATCTCTCTCTCTCTCTCTCTCTATATATATATATATATAGACACACATACACACAAATATAAATCTGTGTGTGTGTGTTCATATTTATAAACACACACACACACAGATATATATATATATATATATATATAATATTTTACCGGCTTTTACGGGCCTGGCTTAGTGGGCTTTTATGGACCGGGCTGGGCCGGGCTTTTTGATGAGGCCTAAATTGAATCATCAAACGATCTGAAACCGTAAAAATCACAATATATTCATACGATCTCAAAAAATTACATATTATATATCAAAACGCTCGTATCGACGAGTAGAAGATATATAATACCAGAAACTATCCTTTACATAGCCGGAAGGCTACTAAAACACCTCAACAGTCAGCGGTGCAACCACCACCGGCGAAAACTCAAAACTAGCTTAATCCAACCGTCCAAAATGTCAAGAACATCAAATAGATCAACTTTAATACATGAGGTTCAAGCCAACTCGGTCTAGAATGCTGCCTATCGCTGCCACAAACCGCAGTGAAATGTTCACCTTGAGTTGATGCGATTCCGACTTGAATCGATCCAAACAAACACCACAGATCGATCAAGGAGGCTCCCACGAACTCAACAAAGAGAACTTAAAGTCGTGGCGTCGCCGGAGCTACGTTTTTCTACCTGGTCCGAATTCCTCAATCTGTGCCGCCTTGCAACGTCGCCGTGGAGGAGAATCGCCGTTATAGGCCACCACAGGGAGGAGGCGAACAAGCTGGCCAAGTTTCATGGCCGAGACCGATGGAAAAGCTGGGTAGGATCTCTCGGATCCAGGTCGGTTCAGTCGAAAAACAGGAGAGAGAACAGAGGATTTCTGAGTTTCCGGAAATGGAAACTTACCAAAATGGTTATAGTAACTTTCCCGAAAGGGAAACCCCTATATATAGTAAATTTCCAAATTTTCAAACGCTCATAACTTTCTCATACGAACTCCGATGTCCGCGTTCCATATATCCACAAACTCGTATCAACGTGCTCTATAACTTTCGTGATGAATTTTTTGGAGAATCCCAACGAATAAAAAGTCAACCCTTGCGCCCCCCCTAATGACGCTTCCTGAATAATTATTCGCCTGAAACACTTCTACTCCATCCACGAGCTACAAAATCGTCCAATAACCACTAATTAAATTCCAGAAAATCCTCAAAAAATAAATAAGAATTTCCGGGGCATCACATGGGCGACCTCAATGGGTAGGACGACCTCAGTGCTGAACATCATGCAGAATGGTGTTGCACTGGTGGCGGAAGTTGGGGTAGTCCAGATGGCCCACAGCACTTCCGGGAGTTTCTCCGCCCATAAACCCTTGGCGTCGTCGAGCTTCTATTTTAGCAACTTCTTGATTATATTGTTTGCTGCTTCGACTTGGTCGTTGGTTGGGGGGTGAGCGACAGATGCAAAACTCATCTTGGTGCCCAGATTAGCGGTGAAAGATATGAGTTCCTTGTTGTTGAACTATGTGCCGTTGTCTGTGATGATTGTGTGGGGGACGCCGTAGTGGTAGTAGATATTCTTCCAGAGGAAGTGAGTTACCTTGGTGGTAGTTATGGCCGTCAGCGATTCCGCCTCAATCCACTTACTGTTGCAGTCGATGGCGATGATAATGTACTTGAACTGGTCCTTGGAGGTTGGAAATTTTCCAAGCAAGTCCAGGCCCCACGTGGAGTGGATCCATGGGCCAATAATAATTGATAGTGGTTCTGGCGGGGCGTGTGTTGACATTTGTGACAAGTCCTTAATACCCTTTTGGCGTCGTCACCGAGCGTGGGCCAAAACTAGCCTTGCCGCATTGTGCGATTGGCCAGAGATCTTGCTCCTGAGTGGTTTCCACATTCCCCAGTGTGTATCATGGCAAAAATGACTTTTCCCTCCTCTGGGGGTCAGACACTGAGGTTGGGATGGGTGAATCCTTAGCGGTAAAGCTTGCTATTCTGGATGTTATAGCGGGTTGCCCTCTGCTTAAGTTGCCTTGCTTCGATCTTGTCAGCGGGTAGCGTTCCATTGCGCTTGTACTCTATGATTTCATCCATCCAGCTGGGATTGACTTCAATGTTGAAGATCTCCGCCAGTGTTTTGGTGATGCTTGGCTTGTCAAGGCATTCCACCCTTGTGTCTGCTGGACTTTAGAGTGCTTGGGCGGTTGCTAGTCTTGCCAGTGAGTCAGCCTTGGCGTTCTTTTCCCTGGAGATCTATGTGATGGTGTGAAATTTGAATTTTTTGAGTAGTGCCTTGACGTACCCCAAGTATGCCGCTAACTGCTGGTCCTTGGCCTAGAAGCTGTCATTGACCTGGTTAACGAATGGTTGAGAGTCGCTAAATATGTTGACACTGTCAGCTCCTAAGTCGATGGCAAGGAGTAAGCCGGCAATGAGCGCTTCATACTCTGCCATGTTGTTTGAGGCTTTGAAGTTGAATTTCAACGTGTATTCCACGTTTAGTCCCCTTGGTCCTGTCCAGATGACTCTGGCGCCTCAGGCCTTGGAGCAAGCGGACTCGTTTATGTGGAGGTTCAATTCTGACTGCTGCTAGGGGGCTGGTTCCTCAGTGGTTATCATTTCTGTGTTGGTCTCTTGTGCCCCCAGGTTGGGTTTATCTTAATGCCCAGTGAGCTCAGCAATGAAATCTGCCACCACCTGGCCTTTCATGGCGGTCCTTGGCTTGTAGTCAATGTCAAACTCGCTGAGTTCGATGGCCCACTTGCTGATGTGGCCATCGTGCTCAGGGTTTTACATTACCTGCCTCAGTAGTTGGTTTGTTAAGACATGGATTGTGTAGGCCTGGAAGTATTGGTGGAGGCACCTAGCGGAGACAATGAGTGCGAGAGCGAGTTGCTCCAGGGGGTATATCTTGTTTCCGCTCTGTTCATGCATCTGTTGGCATAGAAAATTGGGAGCTCCTCCTGGCCCTCTCGCCATACAATGGCACAGCTTATCGCTGATGGTGATACCGCCAGGTAGATGTACAGTACTTCACCTGGTACAGGAATGGAAAGAAGTGGGACTGATGCCAAGTATTCCTTCAAGCTCTGGAATGCCGCCTCACAATCTAGTGTCCAGTCAATTACTTTCTTATGGGTCCTCTTCAGAACTTTGAAAAATGGAAGGCACCTGTCAGTGAGCCTAGAGATGAACTGAGAGAGGGTGGTCAGTTTGCCTTGGAGGCTCTGAACGTGCACTTTCCATTCCGGAGCCTTCATGATGAGGATGACTTGTACCTTGTCAGGATTGGCCTCGATGCCCCGTTCGCTAACGATGTAGCCTAGAAATTTGCTAGCGGTGACGCCAAAGAAACATTTTTCTGGGTTGAGGCGCATACCATAAGCCAAGAGAATGGCGAATATGATTCTGAGGTTTGCCACGTGTCCATTGGCCTTGATGCTTTTGACTAGCATGTCGTCGACGTATACCTCTATTATCTTACCGAGATACTCCGCGAACATGGCATTCATCAAGCTTTGATAAGTCGCACCAGCGTTCTTCAAACCGAAAGGCAGGACATTGTAGCAAAATAGGCCCTTGTCGATGGTGAAGGTGGTGCATTCCTGGTCGTCGGGGTGCATCTTGATCTGTTTATAGCGGGAGAAGGTGTCCATCATGCTAAGCAGCTCGTATCCAGCAGTTGCATTGACCAGTTGATCAATGCGGGGTAGCGGGAAGCTATCCTTTGGGCATGCCTTGTTAAGACCCTTGAAGTCGACACACATCCACCACTTTCCACTGGGCTTCTTGACCATGACCAAGTTGGAAATCCACCGAGGGTAATTAACTTGGCGGATGAACCCAATGTTCTAAAGTTCGGCGACCTCTTCCCCTATTGCACGATATCTCTCTTCATCGAAGGCTCTTCTCAACTGCTTGACAGGATAGAAGGACGGTTTGATACTTAACTTGTGTGTGATGATCTCAGGGGAGATGCCTGGCATATCAGCGTAGGACCATGCAAAGACGGCGACGTTGTCACCTAGAAATTGAGTGAGTTCAACCGCTGCCTCTAGGGCTAGCTAAGCGCCTATGCGGACTGTCCGCTCAGGGTAGTCGTCGGAGATGCTTATAACCTTCAAGGATGTTTCTAGGTTGACAGGCTCCTTCATTACATACTTCTCCTCATCATCCCTAGGGTCCTCAAAAATGTTTGGTGGCGGTGCATGGTTTCCTACTATTAGGATTTCATGGCGGCACATCGACCTTGCCACAGTCATTGAATATCATTCTCGTGCCAGTTGTTGACTTCCCTTCACACATCCTGTCCCGTTGGGTGTGGGGAACTTCATGAGAAGCATTTATCCTGCTATGATGCATTTGATCTTGTTGAGTGCATGTCGACCAATAATGGCATTGTATGAGCTGAAGCAATCGACAACGATGAATTCTGTATGTATTTCCACTGTACATGGACTAGCACCGATAACTAGTTGCATGTAGTCAGAACCGAGTGGCTATGTTACGTCACCGGAGAAGCTGAGCAATGGCTCATGATCCTGGAGTTATTTTCTATTCCGCTGGAGTTGGTTATAGCAACTGTTGAATATGACATTGACGACGAACCCGCTATCAACAAAGACCCTTCCTACTGACCATTTATTGAGTATTGCGTCGATCAAGAATGGATCTTCGTGGGGGAGATGCATTCCGCGCTCCTCCTCCTCCGAGAAAGTGATGGGTTCCCAACCAGACTTTGGGAGTTTGGCGGATCTCTCATAGCGGATATTGCAAACGTCTTTGGGGTGGTTAGCGCCTGTGTAGCGCTTTCTCGCCCTATGAGACATGTTGGTTATTGGGTCACCGCCGTCGATGGTGTTGATGCGGCGCATGGGTTCGATGTTGGCGACAACAGGTGGCGGTTGGCGCACCTTGAATTGTTCCATCTTACCTTCACGGTACAAAGTCTCAATAGCTGTTTTGAGAGCATTGCAGTTGTTGGTGTTGTGACAGTTGTCCTCATGGTACTTACACCACTTGTCGGTGTTTCTTGGTTTTCCCACTCTTGGGTACTTTCTTGGGGGTGGCGGTGGGATTTGGTCTTTACATTGGTCGTATATCTCTTTATACGAGGCTGTGAGGACTGTAAACACTGCGTACCGCTGGGAGGACTCCGTTGGTTTGTTACAATTATCCCCATGGGAGGAGCGGTTACCCTTGTTTTAGTGCTGGTCCTTCTGCCGCTTGTTCTGGTAGTTGCCCTGTTGCCACTCTCTCTTTTTATCAGTTGGTGGCATAGCAGAGGTTTTGTTAGCGGTCTCCTCATGGCTGGAGGAGGGCTGAGTGGACTTTGCCGGTGTTGGAGGTGATGGTGGGGTTTCTCCATATGTGATGAATTCTGCCTGTGCATGGATGACTGCCTTGCCCATGATGTGGTCATACGTGGCATTAGGATGATTGTAATTGAGGTGATAGAGAAATGACCCTTTGAGGAGTCTTTGCTTGAAGGCTGCTAATGCCATTGTTTTGTCAAGATCGTGACATTGAGATGCTGTCGCCCGCCACCTGGTGACAAATGCCTTCAATGTTTCCTCTGTGCCTTGTTGACGTTGAACAACTGACTTGTGTTGTGATGTCCGACGGCTAGCAGGATGAACTGAGAGAGGAAAGCATTTGATAGTGCATGGAATGAGTCGATGGATCCCGGTGGGCACTCAAAGAACCAATTTATTGCTTCACTATCCAACGTTTTGCTGAACAAGTGGCAGAAGGTGGCGTCAACAAATCCTTTATTGTTAGTGACTTTTTTGAATGTGTCCATGTGGACGAAGGGGTCAGTCATGCCACTGTAATGTGACATCTTTGGTGTCTTTACGTATGCTGGTCTGACGGCTTGCAAGATCTTGGCAGTGAATGGTCCTGGTCTGGACGTAAAGAGCGGATTTAGGATTGGCGCTGGGGCGCCTACCTCCGCCCGAATTAGCCTTTGCTCTAATTGCTGCATCCTTTATAGGATTAGGGCGGTTGTGTCGCCAACGGGTCCCACCTGGAGATTCAGCTGAACCAGCTCCCGCCTGGGGACAGGTGGATTAACCTCAGTCCTAGCCTTAGCCACCGAGCTATTGGTGTGCGGCTGTGACTCCGCTTCCTGTTCCATCATTAGGCGGGGCAGGGGAGGTGGGCCCATTCCCAATAGTTCTGGTGGATTCAGTGGTACCTGTATCTGTATGATTGGTATGGGTACTAATTCGCCGGTCTGGTGCTCTGCGATTGCTCGCTCTGCGCTGAGTTAGCGTTTGCCTCAAGAGCCTTTTTTAGTTCATCTAATTTTGACATCAACGTGGCCACCTAATTTTGGGCCTCGGCCTTCTCTATGCTCTCTTGTTCGCGCTCCCTATTTTTCTTGTGGAGGTCCGCCAATGCCAGCTCATACATAGCGGCGAGGACCTGGCCTGATGAGCGACTGATGCTTGGTCGTGCCTCCGCTGCAGTTTGGGTCAGCGGGACCTGGGATGAGCCCTGGGGTTCCACTCTAGGGTTGACCGGAGTGTTGAATAGTGCTCGGTTAACGTTAACCGTTGGGTTAATGTTAGCCGCGGGGTTGGTGGGATGGGGTTGGCAGATTGATCCGCGTGCTCCTCAAAGTTTCCCCCGCTACCGTTAGTCATGGTGATTGTTGTGGTGGGATGGCCTTTTGTTCAAGGATCCCCACAGACAGCACCAATGTTAATTTCTAAGATTTAGCGATGGATAAATCTTGGTTAACGCTGGTCCGATGGGCGGACCGCTACTTGTGGTGTGATCAATACTTCTGTTGCCTGTCAAACGAAATACAAAGGGCATCAGAGGGAGACCGTGTTGGGCGGTATTCTCTTCTCTGATGCCTAAGTTAGTCAATTGACAGAATAACAGTAGGCAAGTAGTAAATGCGTAATTAATGAGGAGAAATGAGAGAACCTTTTATAGGTGTGGGAGAGACTGATCTCTTCCATGTTTTCGATATGGGACTGATATGCTTCAGTTCTCAGCTTCTGGAGTTCAGACGTTGTCTTGGTGCGGCGCTTCGCGGTGATCTGGGGGTGAGCCGGAGCTCAGGTGGTAGCCTGCTTGGCTGTGTTTCCGTAGGTCACTCCCTTGGCAGTAGTTGGTACCGCTGGTGGTAGCAAGAGTGTGGCTCGTTATAGCTAATTATGCTTACAAATGCTCATGTAAGTACACTATTCGATGCCAAAATTCACCTTATGGCTCACAACCTTGGAAATACCATCAAAAATTGACAATAAGTCATCAGTGCAAAATCGCTCCAAGGCTATGATTTTCTTGCGTCATCATATTGACAAGAGCCTAAAAGATAAGTACCTTATGGTGAAAGACCCGTTTGAGCATTTTCGAGCATTAGCTGATCGATTTGCTCACTAATACCATTGTTCTACCTAGAGCACGATATGAATGGATACATTTGCACCTTCAAGATTTCAGCTCTGTCATTGATTTCAATTCCGCTGTGCATCGGATTAACTCCCAACTAAAATTATGTGGAGAATCTGTCAGTGAAGAAAACAAGCTCAACGTATTTGATTTTTCTGTGGACAATGGAAAACATGTTAATGACATGATTAGCGGTGGTGTTCTTGACACTGATTAATTCTAAGCCTATGTTTTAGGCCTTTTTTTTCTCTGTTCACTCCACTTTTAGAACAATCTTCTAATTGTGAAGACTCGAGCCAATTGCTTTGAGTACAATATGAAATTTTATGAGGCTATGATCCTCCATTGAATTATTATTGGAGTATACACTTATACCCATATGGACCACTGTCCCAAACTCGAAATTTTGGTATATAATTATGACATTTGTTTTCAGTGTCAAATAATAATATGAACCATGTGTTCATTAATAAATTGAACTAAGAATGTTCATGCTAAACATAATGACAGACATATTTGTCTTGCATAGAATGCAACTATGGACATGATCCATTGCAATTGTTGATCATTTTTCACAATTGATGCTTCCAAAAGCTAAGGTAACAATCATCACAAGAGCTGCAGATCTTGATTGATGGCGGGCTCCAACTGAGCTCGTATTATGTTACCTATGTGGAATATCATTGCATATATTTGGTGATGAAATTTTCTCCTAAAATAAGCTGTATTAATCAACTATAAGTATACTACTGTATACTGTATCATGAACTAAAATTTTTATTGAGTCAAATAAATTTATTTTAGCGTGACTAATGTGTCATCACTATGTCATGTAGACTCATCTACATACATACTCTACATTATTGTATAATACAACAATAATTGCAAACTTTTCTAATGAGAAAGTTATAATTTATTGCATATTTGCGAGTTATCACTTTAATAAGACAATCCTCCCACCATTAGGGGGAGCAATATCGTTTATGAAAAACAACATGAATTGGTATGTGATATCTATCCACCATGTCTCATTCTAATTTTAAGAAAAAAATCTCATTTCATTATCTTTTTGACCTAAAATTTGGTTTGGGCTCGCTATCCCTAGTGGATATCATAAATCCAATTTTTTTTCACGCATATTTTGCGAATGGTCAAACTAGATAGTCTTCCCGCCGTTACAGGGAGGAAACGCTATTATAACGGCATGAATTTATGTGGAATATGTCCACCAAGTCCAATGTTTCAAGCTCCCTATAAGGGAAGATTATACAAGCCCTATAACACTCTTTATGAGGTTATACAAAGATCCACATTCTTGAATTAATTTGTTCTTGAGAGACAATAAATGCTAAAAGAGGCATGGGTACCTGATATGAATAAGCTTTTTATAGCTAATGCATGAATATATTTTGAATGTGTGATAGATCTCTAATTGATGATCACTGATGATATCACATCTGTAGTAGCTACTAAATATCATCAAGAGTTGTATACTACCACATTTCATTATGTCGACAAATTATACTATTGGCCAAATTGGAAAGAGGCAATTCCAATGAATTTGAATATTGTAAACGTGACGATATATTTGGACTTTATAACCCCTGAAATACAAGAGGGTGTTCATTCCAGTGAACTAAAATCATTATGACACAAGTCTCTTTATAGAGACATGAGATTATCATTCTTCTCCAAGCGACAACTTTTCTATAAGTACAGTGTTACATATATGTGTTATATTGACGAGAGACTTATGGTATGTTGTCTTGATTAATATGAAGATATTAAAGGCAAATTGCTAAAAGTAAATCCCAAATCCTATGTGTCATTATAAGCATATTGCTTAACCAAATCCTTAACGGATTTATATTGCCAAAGGCAAGTCCATGAATGAGTGAAAGAGCTTAAAACTCACTCATGGAATCAAAAAGTCTAAAGCTCATATATACTCATTCATTTACTGTCAAAGTGACTTATTGCCTCAATAAGTACTATGACAAGACTAAGAAATTGAATTCGAATCATGCTCACAATGTTGCAACATATTCTAACTTTCACGAAGTTATGAATTTATCTATAGTTCATATTGAGCTTATATGAAATTATCAATTACACAAATTGATATATATGGCTAAGTGTGCCATACTTAAATTTCAATGCTCGGATAAAGGTAAATGTGTCAGTTATTGTTCCTTTATATTGTTATTCTTTAACTAATATCTTTATCTATAATTTCAGCATATGAAATTGGTTCTACTCTTATCATGTCAGGTAAGATTCATTAAGAATGTAGTACCCCGAAAATTCGTATTTATTTTCCGAGGATTTTTTGGAATTTAATTAGTGGTTATTGGTCGATTTCGTGGCTCGTGGATGGAGCGGAAGTGTTTCGGACAAATTATTATTCGAAGAATATGGTTTTAGAGGGTTGCAAAGGTTGACTTTTTATTCGTTGAGATTCTCCAAACACTTCCTTCACAAAAGTTGTAGAGTACGTCGATATGAGTTCGTGGACTTGTGGAACGAGGAAATCGGAGTTTGTATGAAGGAGTTATGGCCGTTGGAAAAAGTTTCCATTTTGGTATATATGGGATTTTTCCGGAAAAATATCAGAAAAATCAGAGTTTCCATTTTTAGAAAGTCTTCTAGGTATTTATATTGATGGATGAACCATCACGCATGTATAATTATCGGATTATATATCAATTTTTAATTGTGTTAAAAATCAGGGGCATGACAGTTTGGTATCAGAGCGTAAGTTACATATTTGGTGATAATCAGTACTACTCGAGTGATGGCCTGTCTGAAACGGATCCTCATCTGATGCTCTTCAGTATTGATATAATCACTAGGTATGTAGGAGTGCTAGTTGTGAGTTAGAGTGTAGAATCGTCAGACCATTGGTTTTCTTTGTTAGTGAAGTTGTGAACTTCAGTGTAGAAGTTTGGGTAACTTCTATAAGTTATAGTCTTTTGAGGAATGAGAACCTTTAGATTTAACTTGGGATTGACGTAGGGGATGGAATTGTATCCTCTGACGTAGTGTTGTGGTTGATTTAGTGATAGCATTGACTTATACTTGTGTTTGAAGATTTTACAAGTATTAACCAAGTGTGCTATGCTCCTTGGGCGATAGATTCACAAGGAGGCCGAGCTAGGGGCCGGGGTAGATCCAGAGTGGGGTGGTAGAGTACCTTGTTCCGTGGTGTTATTTTGTGTTGTGTTGTGTTAAGTTTTGCTTGATGTCTATAGTTAGACTCTGGCACATGACTTCCTTTGGGCAAGTGTAGTATGTACGTGATGCACATTTCATCGTTATGGCTCGATTGTGTGATTATGTCATGTGATGAGTTATGTATGGGTGATCAAGGCTAGACCTTATCGTGATTTCATGTTCTGAGATTGTAGGACGAGTATTGAGCTGTGATGCAGATACTGTTGTGATAACAGGATTCTGGACTCTTGTGTAATGTGTGGGTAGTGCTGCAATCACAGAGTCTTTGTTGGATGGTGTACGAGGATGATATCCAGGAAGGTTAGATTACCAACAAGGGGATAGTAATGATTCTTAATATTGTGATTCTAGGTGGGGTACATGTATCCTTTATTAGATCGAGGTACATTGTACTTTGACTTGAGGGCATTTTTGCCGAGGAATGTGAATTGGATTTGAGGATGATTTATCCGTGTAAATTTGGAGACGAAATTTCTTTAAGGAAGGTAGAATGTAGTACCCCGGAAATTCGTATTTATTTTCCAAGGATTTTCTAAACTTTAATTAGTGGTTATTGGACGATTTCGTAGCTCGTGGATGGAGCAGAAGTGTTTCGGATGAATTATTATTAGAAGAATATGGTTTTAGGGGGGTTGCAAAGGTTGACTTTTTATTCATTAGGATTCTCCGAAAACTTCCTTCACAAAAGTCGTAGAGCGCATCGATACGAGTTCGTGGACATATGGAACACGGAAATTGGAGTTCGTATGGAGTTATGGCCGTTGGAAAAAGTTTCCATTTTGGTATATATGGGATTTTTACGGAAAAATATCAGAAAAATCATAGTTGCCATTTTTAGAAAGTTTTCCAGGTATTTATATTGATGTATGTACCATCACGCATGTATAATTATGAGATTATATATCGATTTTTAATTGTGTTAAAAATTAGGGGCGTGACAAAAAATATCATAGTTTTATTGGTAAAGCCCTAACTTGTGCAGGAATTACAATTCATGATGAGTCACCTTTATGCAAAGTACACATGGTCTCACCTATGTGATTGACACACCATATCCAATATACATGGTGCATGTATTTTGTTACATACATGATTGAAGTTTGCAACAATCAGAGGGAGATTCTCATCAGAGGGAGTATTCAAAATATGCTACCTAAGACATATGCGCGTTGTACTCTTTTTCTCCTTTGACTAGGGTTATTTTTGTCCCACTGGATTTTTATTACCTGACAAGGTTTTTGATGAGTCAACATTCAGCGCGTCTAACACCATATCACAAATTGGTGGACATCCAAGGGGGAGTGTTGTAAATATTATATATATGTGGCTGTCCACTGTAAATACTCATTAGTTATGTCCTTATAATGTAAACATTACTCTATATAAAGGGGTCTAATAAGAATGAAATACACACTTCTACCTCCTCCTACATTTTGTTTCTCTATTCTATGTCTCTCTTATTCTCTAGTTTATAACAAATCTACAATTATATACAGGGAGTATAACAATTCTTTTTTTTTTTTTGGTCAAGCAACTAGAAATTAATATATCAAGATCAATTGCAACTAGGCCCAATAAGGCCTCCCCAAACTAAAACAACAATAAATAGACGAGGACCAAAAGGCCTAGACAAATATGAAAGAAACAAAGGCCAATCTTGAACTAGTGACTTGTAACTTTTGACTGGAAGAACAAAGCAACCGCACCACTGTGAAGTAGCCAACAACAAAAGCCAACCAAATCGAAAGATTAGGAAAGAAACCCATGTCGATTTCAATGTACCCAACCACCAATATTTCAGAGATCAATACATACAACACATCTACCACATCGACCATTTTCTGCCAAGAAGAGAAACAAAGTAACAAGAAAAACAACCAGAAAACCCATATGAAAGGACAATGTGAGATCCGGTAAGGGAACAAAGAGATAAGCACCGGAGTACCCAACCTCTTGTTGCATCACCAATTGCACTAATAGGCAGACCCTACTTTGAACAGAGCTTCGAAGAGCAAATAAACCATTCATGACAGAAAGAAGGAACAACTAGGTGAAGAGGATGACCACAAATGGATCTAGAAAAATGCAAATCATAAATAAGGGGAACCAAAAAGGGCCGAATTGGAGACGAACTCTAAGCAAAACAACCCAAAATGGCTGGCGAGAATGAAAACGAAAAGAACATATCGGAAATAGATACATAAAGCCTCGAGCAGAGGGAAAATAATATTGAAGATTAGTGGCTCCCACGACTCCCAAACTAAAGATCCTTATCAAAAATTGATCGAGATCTGGCAAGAAAGGGAAATTGAGCCTTTGTTAGCCACCCCGTATGCTTCTTTTACTTCTCTGGGGAGCTTATAAAAAATAAGTTATAGCACAATTGTGTATTTGATGACTGTTCAAGTAAATCCAGAATTTGTGTCTGGCCCAAACTCGAGGTTACTTGCTCTACTTGAAATAGGATTAGAATTAGAGATAATCTAAGAGAGTCTTAGAGATATCCAATCAATATATGATTACATTTCCTTGAACAACTCTGATTCTATGTATTGTAATCCTCTATATAAAGAGGCCCCTATTATCAATGAAAGCATAACAATTTCTCTCTCAAATATCAATTCCCTAAAACACGTTATTAACACAAAGCCCTAACTCTGAAATCCTAAAATTGTAGCCTTCAAACCTTAGCAACCACCACTGCATATATTGAAGTCCTCAATCCCAGGAGTCCAGAACCGGCTATGCCACCCCCAAATACTAAAGTGGCCTCCAGAAGAAGCAAAAGGTCCCCCGCCTGGTTCACACCCTTCCAATCCGCCTCCTACAGTCATATTTCGTCACCGTCAGCGCCTTCATTCCAAATTCCGGGAACCGAAAAAATATTTCCCCGAACCGGCCACAAGAAAAGCTGCACTCTTGAACTGAAGCCTATCCTTAGTCCCAGCCTCAATTCCTTTGTTCCAGATGGCCCAGCACAAGAGAGAAGGAGGCCCGCCGCCCACATCAGCATAAAAGAAAGAAGAAAAAAAAACAGACCGGCTCAAAAGAGATGCCGCCCACTGTAGAAGAAAAGAAAAAAGCAGCCTCACGACCCACAAGACCTGGACCCGGCCCACTATTGCTACCTAGCCACATTCGGCGACTTTTTTTGTCCAAATTTTCTGGTGACCTATTTCAGGGTAATTTTTACTAAAAGTTCCCGTTATTGAGTTTTTATTCAATTTCTTTTCTTTTTCTCGGGGACTTGCAAACTCCCTTCTTCTACCCCTCTTTCTTCTTCATAAGGGAGACCAAAAAGCTAAACTATGGGGGTTCGTGCTTACTCCAAGCTTGGAGTTTGTAGAGTCATTCAAACTTTGAGTTTGTTAAGTTATGATCGACCACAAACACATCATTGTTTCGATCTAATCCAATGTCTCTTGGAATTAGATTTCTTGGAAGGGACTACGCTCATAATTTTTTATTGTTTTCATGGTATCCTTTTTTGCTCCGAAACTAACCCTAATATTTTGTTGTTTTTCAGGATGAGTAACTTGAACTAGTTGAACTTTGTTCCACTAAAGACAACAGGCGCAGGATACCACAAGTGGGTTGGTGATGTGCGCTAGCATCTTAAGGCTGATGGGATCCTGAATACGATCCAAGAGCTAAGTCAGAACGTGCTTACTCCTCAACAAGCTATCGCTTTTGAAGCGAATAGAGCTACTAGAGAGGCAAACATAGCTAAAGCCATATTCCTCATGACAAGGCACATGAATGACGCGCTCCAGAATGAGTACCTCAATGAGAAGGACCCTAGAAAGCTATGGGTAGAACTCGAGCAGCGTTTTGGCAACGTTCGTGACTCCCTACTTCCAGATTTAGAAGTGAGATGGCACAGCCTCCTCTTATGTGACTTCAAGTTCGTACTTCACTATAATTCGGAAGCCCTTCGTATCAAGTCTTTGATGGAGTTCTGTGGCAAGACCATCACTAATATGATGTTGATCCAGAAGACTCTCTCTACCTTTCCCGTCTCTGCACTGATGATTGCAAAGAATTATCGGATTAATGTAAATGCAGGCCGCATCACAAGGTTTCATAAGCTTATTGGCGCCATGAACGTAGCTGAGAAATATGACAATATCCTTGTGAAGAACTACAACTCTAGACCTATGGGAACCAAGTCTATTCCTGAGTCTAATTATAGTCGCACCCCCAAGGGAGGACGCAAGGAGCAAAACTCTAAAAGTATGGATGATTCTAGACGTATTCTAGATGTTCTAGTCCATATTCTAGCCCCAAAGAGGAAGGAAACCGCCAAGATAGGCGCACACAGAACCATGGAGGTCAACATGTGGAGAGAGAGAGAGAGAGAGAGAGAGAGAGAGAGGCCAAGCCTCCAGCTATGGTGGTGACGCCACCAAGGAAAGAAGTCGTCCCCAATGCGCCCCTAAAGCGTCTCGATCAAGGGAGTCTGACCATAAAGATGCTTGTCTTCAGTGTAGAGTGTCTGAAAATTAGGCCAAAGCATGTAAATCATCTCAGAATATTGCAAACACTTACAAGAAGTACCGTGAAGTAAGGGAAGTAAATTACATGGAGCAAGAAGATCAAGAGGACGATCTCGCTCTTAGGGTGGAAGACTTCAAGGGCCAAGAGACTGGCGATTTTGATTAAGTGTTTTTATTTTCTAAGATATGTAGGCAATTGTCATATTATGTTTGTAGTAGATGCCAATGGTTTAGTCTTTCTTCAAAGTAGGCTCACCTAAAGTATGTGTGATGTGTAGGAAGGTTTTGAGATTAATGGTACTTAAGCGAGCTTTCCTCCACTGACATCTCTCTACTCACATGGTCACATTTATTTTGGAGTTACAGAAAAAAGTTAGATGACTGCCATTGTTTTGCATTAGCTAGTTTATTGGATTAGATTTTCTTTGGCTAAAGAGACAATGATGCAATTCCGTTTGGCTTATTAATAAAAGTTGAGTTCTTTTCATTATGACTCCTTTTCAATTACGAGCCTTTTCTTGTAGGAATGGATTCTGTAGAACTGCAATGTCTTGTGGATAGTGCGACTATGCACACCATTCTCCGCCATAGACAATTATTCTTGGAGATGTTGCCTACATATTATTCTGTGACTATGATGGCTGGGCTATCAGGTTTAGTTCAAGGACATAGAATGACCCAATTCCTCTTGCCAAATGACACCTTGATAAATGTCGCAGAAGCTCTCTATGCTCGTAAGGTAAATCAAACCTTATTGAGCTTTAAAGATATCGGAGCCAACAGATTCCATGAGGAAACGCATACTGAGAATGGAAAAGAGTTCCTTTGCATTACCTCTAATGGTTGCGGACGAAAGCGCATCTTAGAGAAGCTTATGTGTCAATCTAGTGGACTTTATGTCACTACAATTAGACCTATTGAATCTAATAATGTGATAAGAGAAGATCTCTTGGAATCTGACACATATTGGCTTTGGCATGACCGACTAGGATATCCTGGTAGTGATATGATGATCCGTATACTAAAGACTTCACACGGACATCCATTCTTTCAACCGAAACAAAGCAAGAATGAAAGATTGATTCTCAGACTTAGTAAATGCTGCTGCAGCCGCCTCTGGTGCCACCGCCGCCCTAGGGCCGCCTCTGTCCCTCTTGACAACACCATAGATAGAGTCACACATGGCCATGACGCCATGACTGTGAATTCCCATGGCCATGGTGCCATGGATGCCACTTCCCATGGTTCCAATGCCATAATGGGTGATGTAGTCATAAAATTTGCTTTAAATAACACTTCAGACACTCAGGCCCAACCAAAATCTTCATTAGTTGCTCCTAAGGCCCCTCGTTCATTTTGCAAAGCCTGTTCCTTAAGGAAATTAGGACAGAGGCCGTCCTACAAAGGATCCCAAAATACTCATTTCTTTCTTACAGAGAATCCAAAGGGATATATGTGGACCAATTCAACCATCTTGCGGACCTTTTAAATACTTTATGGTATTGCCGTATTGGTTGATGGATCGACATGCTGATCACATGTCGCGCTGTTGTCCACTCGAAATGCTGCATATGCTAAACTCCTAGCCCAGATTTTCGGTCTACAAGCTCACTACCCAGACCATCCTATTAAGTCAATTCAACTTGATAATGCTGGGGAGTTTACATTGAAAACGTTCGATGACTATTGCATGTCACTGGAGATTGATGTAGAGCATCTAGTTCCCCATGTGCATTCCCAAAATGGTCTAGCGGAAGCCGCTATTAAGATTCTACAGATGATAACACAGACATTGGCTATGCGCACCAATCTCCTTGTTTTCGCTTGGGGATATGCAATACTACATGCAGCGACGCTAATTCGTCTATGACCCACTGTCACCTAACCTTACTCTACGTTACAGCTAGTGACTGGGTACGACCCTGATGTCTCGCACTTACGCATTTTTGGGTGTGCCTTTTATGTACCTATTACGCCGCCACAGCGTACTAAGATGGGTCCACATAGACGAATGGGCATATATGTTGGATATGAATATCCAACCATCGTCCGCTACCTAGAACCCTTGACAGGCTAGATTTGCGGATTGTCACTTTGATAAGACAGTCTTCCCGTCGTTAGGGGGAGATAAGAACACAGATATTCAGCATGAACGACAGAAATTGTCGTGATCTGTCCCCACTATATCTCATCTCGATCCCCGTACCGTAAAGTCCGAACTCGAAGTGCGACATATTATCGAGCTCCAGAATGTAGCAGACATTTTGCCTAATGCGTTTTTGATGTTGCTAAAGTGACGAGATCACATATACCTGCTGCAAATGTGCCCGCAAGGATTGACGTCCTAAATACTAGTAACGCCACTCTGGTGACACCAGGAGATAGCGCCACTATCCATATTGGTAGTGATGTGGAGTCTTTGGCCTTAGGTCCTGCGAGGAAGCTAGAGCGGTAGAGCGATTGGTTCGAAGGATACTCGCCCTAGAAACAGAGCGAATAAGGCACAAACAAATTCTTTGATCATCGATACTCAAAATACATCCCGTAAGAATGTTCCGGATTATGGTTATGTCCAAGAGACATCTTTGGGGGACGGCTCAATGTCAGGACCTATCCCTAAGAATGTAGGGATCTCTGTAAATTACACTAGTGTACATGAGACGTGGGAACGAAGCTCCATCATCATTGATGATGTATTCACGTACTCTGTAGTGCGTGAGATTATTGAGACCGATGACATCGAACCATGCTCCGTTGATGAATGCCAACGTAGAGCTGATTGGCCAAAATAGAAAGATGCGATCCAGACAGAACTTGATTCTTTAGCGAAAAGAAAGGTATTTGGACCAGTTGTGCCAATACCGCCCAACACCAAACCAGTTGGTCATAAATGGGTATTCATTAGTAATTGTTATGAGAGAAACGAGATTATAAGATACAAAGCTCGCCTTGTCGTGTAAGGCTTCTCACAACGCCCTATAATCGACTACGATGAGACATATTCTCCGTAATGTGGACGTTATTACGTTCCACCACCTTGTTAGTTTGGTAGTTTCTGAAAAACTGAACATGCAGCTCATGGATGTGGTTACTGCATATCTATATGGGGATTTAGATATAGAGATTTACATGAGGATTCCGGATGGACTTCAGTTACCCAAATCAAGTGGCTCTAAACCACGGAGCGCGTTTGCAATCAGGTTGAAACGCTCACTATATGGATTGAAGCAATCCGGATGGATGTGGTATAACCGTCTAAATAACTACTTGATTAGGAAGGGATATGTTAACAATGAACTATGCCCATGTGTGTTCATAAAAAGAACAAGTTCTGGATTTGCAATAGTAGCGGTTTATGTTGATGACATGAACATAATTAGCATCGTTAAAGAGTTAAGGAAAACCGCTGAATACTTGAAACCGAGTTTGAGATGAAAGATCAACTTGAGCACCGTGAAGATGGTATCCTGATTCATCAATCAGCTTATACCCAAAAGATGCTTAGGCGTTTTAATACTGACAAAGTTAAGCCTTCAAGCACCCCAATGGTCGTCCGTAGTCTTGGTCCAAATAATGATCCATTTCGTTGAAAAGGTGATGACGAAGATGTGCTAGAGGCAAAAGTGTCCTACTTAAGTGTAATAAGCGCATTATTGTACTTAACACAGTGCACAAGGCCGAACATCTCTTTCGTCGTGAGCTTGTTAGCTAGATATAACTTTGCGCCAACACGACTCTATTGGACTGGTGTTAAGGATATCTTTCAATACCTAAGTGGTACTATTGATATGGCTTGTTCTATTCCTACAGAGAAACGATGCATTCGGACCCATCATATGTCAAGAACGCCACCAACAATGGTCTGCGTTTTCTTTCCCCATCCCAAAACGACATAAGTGTTTTTGGAATGTTTTGCTAATGCTGGGTACGTCTCTAACCCAGACAAAGGTCGTTCCCAAACTGGTTATGTATTCACCATGGGTAAGACCGCGATATTTTGGAGGTCTACTAAACATACCATAGTCGCTACTTCTTCGAACCATGCAGAGATTGTTGTTCTTTACAAAGAAGTTTGTGAATATATATGGCTTAGATTTATAGTTACGCATGTTCGAAACAATTGTGGTCTAAAGTCAATCACATATGAGCCTAGCAACATTTATGAGAATAATGCTGCTTGCATAGAACAAATGAACCAAGGCTACATCAAAGGCGACAATACCAAACACATATCGCCCAAGTTCTTCTACAATCAGCCACAACAGAAGCTCCTCAAGATCAGAGTGAACCAGGTTCGATCTAAGGACAATGTGGCAGACTGATTTACTAAGTCATTGCATAAATCTACGTTCGAGAAACATGTTGCAACATTGGCTTGCGAAAGTTATCCAAACTCTCATGATCGAAGTCATCAGGGGGAGACGCAAACATCAGGGGGAGATATCTATATGTTGATATCAAAACGTGAAGGGTGTGTTGTGCTTTTTTTCCCCTTCGACTGAGGTTATTTTTGTCCCACATGGTTTTTGTTACTCGGCAAGATTTTTAATGAGGCAACAAGATGAGCACCACATTTGGGCGACATAAGGGGGAGTGTTCAAGTAAATTCAAAATTTTTGTCTGACCCAAACTCGAGGTTACTTGCTCTAGTTGAAATAGGGTTAGAATTGGAGATAATCTCGGAGAATCTTAGGCCATGTTTGGTTCGAGGAAAGTAAGCATCAGGAAAGGAACAAGTCATTTCCTGCGTTTGGGATGCAAAATGAAAGGAAATCATTTCCTAAAGGAAGGAAAAATAAGGGGGAAAGTGGTTTCTTCCAAACCCCAAAGGAATCACTTCCTCCCCCTCCCCTTTCTTTCTTTGCATTTATTATTCACAACATATTTTTTTATTACATTATTTACCAACTTTTTAACAACTTTCCTGATAACTTTCCTTACGTTACCAAACATCGGAATAGAAAGTTGTTGGGAAATTTCATTTCTCTTCCCATGGAAAAGACAAAGGAATAACTTTTCTTTTCGTGAACCAAACAAGGCCTTAGATATCCAATCAGTGTGTGATTATCTTTCTTTGTACAACTCTAATTCTATGTCTTGTAATACTCTATATAAATATGTCTCTATTATCAATGAAAACACAACAATTTCTCTCTCAAATATCAATTCCCTAAAACAATGACAAAATTGTTACTTTTCCGATCGAGAATGAGTTGTTGTTTTAGATAATAGACTTCCCTGTAAAGCGGGCTTCATTATAAAGTATAAACATAGTAGAAGTTTAATTTGCTAACAGTAACCAGTAGAACTAACTTTGCGGGGTATATAATGTATTTATCTATTCAATTGCGTGTACAAGAGTTTCTTTGATAGTATCCTTTTAAGACAATTGGACCCGTCTTTGAAAAGAGAGACCCTAGTAATTCCCATAAACCTATGGAAGTCAAGTCAAGTCTCCTCGAACCTCATCCTCTAGAAGGATGGGAAATGCCACTAGCTTCCACCAAGACATGGACATAGTTTAGCCGAAACTCCAACCTCATCAAGATTGTGGGAATATCTTTCCACGAAAACAATCTAAAAAGTGTTCTCTTCAATCCCACGCACTTCACCATCGAGTACACAAAGTGATAATTAAAGCAACCATTTTACAAAACCATGAAAACTAGACCAAGTTTTAAGTCATGGATATACTTCCCTCATTATGGGTTTTATTTTGTTTATGCTCGACCTAAAATACCTCTATTGTTGGGGTCTATGTACTTCTTATTGTTGGAATCTTTTATACCTTTTGTATTTTGACGTACCTTTTAAACCATCTAATACAATTGACCAAAAAACAAAAAAAAAGATATACTTCCCCCTTCCCTAGTTCAATGCATGTGTGCCAGTCTCTCTCTCACTCTCAATGTTCAGGTATATATGCTTTTGAGATGAGACTCAGAGGCTTAGAGAATAAAGTGAGTGATCCACAAGAAGAAAGACAAGGGAATGGCCCACGACTATGTATATAAAAATGTTGCATGGTAGTGCATAGAGCAAAATGGGGAGTGTGCCATCAGAAATCCAGCATTATTAGTTGAATCCCTAGCTTTTTCATATTGCGAATCCAACGGCCATATTATATTTCATGTTGTCGTTACGTCCTCTTCCTTTGACTCTAGCTGGAGTAGCTGAGTAGCTCTCTCTCTCTCTCTCTCTCTCTCTCTCTCTCTCTTTTCAACCGTACTCTTCCTCAGCAAATAATGCACACTTTTTACCAACGGCTATATTTCCTGGGTCAATCTGAGAAACGTAGACCATGCATACCTTCTGTATATTAATTCCACCATGAAAGAAGATTAAGAAAGCAAAACCACGAGAAATCATTAAGTACGTGTAGGGATAACTTCGAATGAAGCTACTACCTCTGATTCAATTAATAATTCATCTATCTAGATCGGTTGTCATGCCAGAGCATTATTGTCACTTGAATTAGATAGTCAGATCGTACGGGTACGTACGTACCCTACATCAGATATATAAGTAACTAGGCTAGGTAAAAAATACAGTACACACACGACTGTCTTAGATCTGCAGAATCTAATGTGAAGGTGGAGCCTCTCGATCTCATGCATCCCTTCCCGGCTTCCCCTCAGTCCAGAGACGTACCAACGTACAAACATACAAAGCATACAATAAATGATGAAAGAAGATGAAGGATAATAAGAACATCGATTTCCGTTTCTCTGTTTCTTTAAAGCTAGCTTGTGCCCTATTTCTCCCCTGTGATTATTTGGTTGTAGTTGTAAGCACATTCCCAGCTAGTTAATTAATATGGTTTCTTTCTCGGTCGTTGGAATCACTGATTAATTGATCAGCATCTGCAACCATGCATGCATCGATTATACATGCATGTTCAGGCATGACATCACCTGGTACTGGTTAATTTATGATCACCATTAATTTACAGTTAAGAGTGTAATTCCATTAAATTTACAGCAGATAGACAGATAGCACCGAGGCAAGAAAAATTAAAGCCAACCCTCTTCAGCATATCAAAAATTAATTAATTTGCTTTTGTAACGATGTGTAATTTTAATTTCGTCAAATTTGATCCATGTTAATGGGAGCTCCCAAGAATTAAAAACAATACCTGTACAGATGCTTGATATTTATTCTGGCACTTTATGAATTTCAAACGTCTGTGGCAAAATTCTCAAAATGAAAGAGAAGAAAATAGAAAATAAACACTTCTTCCATTTAGATCGAAATGCTCGACTCTGTATATTGATCAATTTTGAGGCTTTGAGCCAAGCTATTATGTCAACTATATATTATTCCTTGATATTGCTTATACATTGTCTAAAGTCTTCTGGGTTTAGCCAAAAGCATATGCATGCCTAAGCAGAAGAAGCCTGAAAAAGCTGCATAACTTTCAACCAGCATCATCTGGTACAGTAAGACTATATACCCTCTCTATCCTTCGATCAGCCGGCCGCCTTTTCTTGGCATTACCAGAAGTTTCCGGAAATCAGTAACAAGGACTCTAGGAGCCCTTTTACGATCAGTACAAGTTTGGTTAAGGAAAGCCTGGTCGTGCTCAAACCAGGAGAGAAAATATCCATTTCAAACACAACGTTTTTCCTATGACAAACTCGGAGGATTATAAAGTGTAGACCTCATATGAAGACCTCTCGAAGGTGTTGATGTCGCATGAAAAGGACTCCGCTGCAGCACACCAGAACCATCTGTCGTACAGTTCCACGTAACAGGACTGGCATTAGCTCGCCAAGATGGAATTGCATGAAAGCTTGTGTTGTACAAAACTGGCGATCCACAAAGTAGAGATGGTTGTTCCGGTGACTGATAACAAGACAAAGGCAGATTCAGTCGTTTTGAGTTATAACTCGACGCTGCTGGAATCAAAATTCCAGAAGAAGCTGCCTGGCTTTCCCTCAACCGATCAGAGTAGTTTACCGCATTCAAATGATCAGCTTCACAATCAAGATCATCAATGACGATTATTTCTTTATTGCCACTAGAAGCAGAATTTGCATTCTTGTGAAATGTAGATGCTCCAGTGGTTTTGCTTGCAGACTTTTGCAGCGGAATTGGAAAATGGTAATCACCTTTATACTCCTTAGATTCCATGGATGCCAGAAAACCACCATCTGTATGCTGCTGTTTTGGAAACAAGCTTGGAGGTCCTCTTGCAAGCACTGGTGGCATCTTCGGATTAATATAACTTTTAAAACTCTTCGAGGGCATTCCATCAAAACATTCCCCCACTTTGTTATATGGATCCTGGCCTAAGATTACTGAACCATGAGCCAGATTATGATGAAAGGAAGGGTAGACCTGATTCTGAAAACTTCCAGGAGAAACTCCTGATGAGAATGTCGGAAACTGTGAAGTTAAATGGTTCGTTTGGGCATGCGGTTGGGCCTGGCCAGGTAGCACCGGTGATGCATCTTCATCTCTGTTAACCACCATCAAATTCTTTCCCATCAGCCTGAGAATGGAATTAGAAGCAGATGGACTAACAGAAGAACCAGAATCACTGTGACTTGAAAACTTCCCTTTTCCATCAGGAGAACCCTTCAAAGGAACCGGAACAGAAGGTGACTTTGCAACAGGGATGGACACCTGTTCCGGTCTTGACGTTGGGCAACTATTCAGAGAGAACATGTCTGTCGTGTCGGACCTCATCTCTGCATTGTTGGTTCTGGTGTTTGGACTGCAACCCATTTGCTTTCCCATGGTTGCTGGTATCACCGAAGCCATTGCCCGTCGCCTTAATAGTGGTGATTCTTGATAATTCAAAGCAAGACCCTGAGAATTTCTCTCCTTTCTTTGACAACAGCAAGGCTGATCATCTTTACTTTTGAAGCCAAGAGGTCCCTTCTCAAGTGATATCTTGTTAACTCTGAAGTTCTCTCTGTCAAAAGTAAGCCTTTCTGCTAGATTGCCAGTTATCTGTTGAAGTGCAGCAGCATTAGTTTCTACAGAAGCATCACTGGCTGCACCTGATGACATACCTGATCGAATCTTTTCTTGAACAGATTGAGAACCCTTGGATGATAATGGTTCACAAAATTTCCGATCCTGGTTTGTTCCTGTAGAATGAGAGATGGTTGATGTTGTAGAAATAGGTGAATCTGAAGTATCCCCATCAATGAAATCAAGCTGGTCTTGAGATGATTGAACCCGGCTTGTGGTTAAAGACGAGTTCGCTTGAAAATCATCTGAACCCATATCCCTAGGACTTGGCAAAAATGATCCAGGTGGTCCTGGTATAGGTATTGGATCAACCTCAGTAAAATAGCTTCCCTGCCCGACTTCAGAGTCCATTTCCTCCGCACTATGCCCAACAGGACCATCTTCAACTTCATCAGCACAAAACATGTCTTTTTCATTATTAATTCTTGGATCAGTTGGACTTGTCAGTGATTTGGTTTCAGATAAAGATCCCGTGTATTGAAAACAACTGGATTTGGCTTTGGAATGACGACCCAGCACGTTAAGTTCAGGATCCACTGGATTACAAAATCTAGTAACAGTCTCCCCAACACCTATGAGGGAAGACGATTCAGTCAGAATGTCATCACCAGGGATTTGATCCTCTTTCTGAGTAAGTCCGAAGCAATCAATCTTGGCCACAAATTCATCACTACCTGTACCAGAAGTATCCATCTCTTTCCTCTCATCATATCCAGAATGCTCGGGTGCTAATTGGGAACTCTCTGAGGCCATGGTTTCCCTTCTCCCAGAGTAACATATGGAGCCTCTATTTCGTCTCATTTGTAACACCGTGCTTCTGTGAGGAGATGCTTCATTAGTATTATCTCCTCTTCTTGACTGCTTCCCAGCACAATTGTACATGAAATCATACCCTTGATCACCCTCAGAATCCCTGTCCACTGCCTCTTTATCAATTTCTGACCTTTCATGCACTTGAGACTTCTTAACAGCTGAACATTTCTTAACAAAAGCAGCATCATTTTCAGTCAAAGATAACTGACCGCCAATAGATGATGCAATCTTCTTTGATGAGGGAAACTTCATGGAATTTGATCTGGAGGCACCATGACCCTTAGATGGTTTTGCACTAGCATCAGGAGGACTGCCATAACTTTCAGCGGGACTTGCAGCAGTACCAACTGCAGTGTTGCTGAACATAGGTTCATAGTCCCCATCATGAGCAAAATTGCTGTGGTTGCTGAACTGACGAGAATTTCGCTTAAGGGACCTCTCAATATTGTTACTCATACCAGCCTCAGACAAGGGACTTCCTGCTCTCTTTCTCTGAGGAGAGCAGTCACTCTTGTCACTGGAGTGGGAGTCACAAAAGTCATTCTCAGTGCTTGCACTTCTTTCAGGAGAAGATATTGGATTTCCAGAAAAATTTCGAACACAATTCCCCTCCACAGGCATATAAGTTTGATCCCTCTCAACCAGAAAGTTAGGAGATATGTGCCATTTACTTTTCACAGCTTGATGGTCATCTTTCCTGTGCAATTTTTTTCCAACACCTGTGCGTTTGGAGCATGCCCACGGTCTTAAAGCTAAGGGATTATAGGGATTGACCTGCTTCTCCAATTGCTGTCTCCCCTCTTTGCAACTTTCTTTCACTCCATAACTTTCTTCATCCTCATGAAACTGTTTAAAACAATTTTTCATGTTATGTTGATTACTTTGAAACCATCATATTTTGAATTCAAAGGAAAAGATGCAAAATAAATAAACTGGATTAAACAAAAAAATGTCCAGATACTGGTTTGTTCTAGCATTTAATAAATATTTGGCTTCAGTGTTAATACCAACCAAGAAACTTAAGGAAAAGCAGTGAGACCCAAGCATTTTGAGAGCATGTAATACAGTTGTCATTCTGAATTACAGCAATGCCTTTTCCTTTATTCATTGTCTTCTTTTATGCATCAAATTAGTAGTCTTTGTTAACCTGGTAAAGGCTTAAGACCACCGGGAGGAACTTCTTTAGTCAAAGAGCGAAGAGGTGTATATATAAATCAGTAGAAGTCAGGGAAAGCACAATAAAAAAAGAGTAGTGTACCTCAGAAGAATGAGCCTTGGGAGAGAAAAGATTTCTGCTTTGAGGAGCAAGTTTAAGGTACTTGTGGTGCTTTTTCTTTTTGGCAGAAAGGAATTTGCTTCCTTTACCCCCTTTCAAAGGTTTAATTGGTCCAAGATGCTCAACGACTTTAGAAGCTGGTGGAGATGGTACATCATCAAACTTGGACAAAATCCTAACTTTGGTGCCACTGGCATCCACATAAACTGCACCAACATCAATGTCCTCCGGCTCAGGATAGACTGAGGACACTCGTTGCCTTTTCTCTTCAGCAGGCATCTGCTCAGAATTCTCCTTATCCTGATTAGTAGGAAAACTTGAAATAGTAGTGGCCCAGCTTGAACCATTTCTTCTATCAAGATCTTCTAGTGTGCAATGTTGAGCAGTATCATATATATCCACCATCAATTTTGTCTTCCTTGGCTTAATTCTATGCCTTGTTGTTACCTTAGACTCCTCCACAGTCCACTTGGGGGTTGACTCCCCAGAAAGACATTGATCGATATGAGCATTCAAGGTGGTATTAGAAGAAGATGAGAAGGTTTTACAAACAGGACAAACTTTCGAAGTCATTGTTTCTGAAATGGTAGAACAATTAGAAGCGATATCTTCCTTCGAGTTTCTCTCTGAGTGGCTGTTGTATTTCACTACCAATCTGCACTTCTTACCCGGGGGTGGTCGGGTTGTTCTTCCGGTCTTGTTGGCAACAGTAGGAGGACCTGCAGCTTTCACTTCAACTGAAGCAGCTTCCAAGGAAGTATCAGTTTCTATTGGTAAGCGTGATGGCCTATTGATGGGAACTGACTCTTCTATTTCAGATTGAGAAACACTTGTAATTGTGGATGGGAAATCATTTTCTCCTTCAGACCTGCATGAAATTGTTGTAGTGTCTGTGCAAGCTTCTGCTACCTTTGTCTCCTTCAATTTTGCATTGTTGGACGAGTCTAATACCGCATGATCATGATCAACATGCCCAGAAGGTGCTGCAATATCAAGATTGCTTTGGTTTTCATCTTCAACTGTACATCTGATCTTAGGGGGTTGGTTCCTCACTGAGTCGAGACTCTGAAATGGTGGCAACACATCCTTAACGCCATGTCTCATACACCGTTGCAAATTTTTCTGAGAAAAAGGCCAGTTGGTCTTGAGATCCTTGCTCCGGGCAGTAAAAACATAATCTCTGTAGAACAAACAATCATATCATATTATTACCATAAACAGTCAAATTCAAACGAGCTAAGCTTTAACGCCATGTATGACCCATCTAAGCCACCTTTAGACTCAGTCCAAAACAACCTACCAGGTTACTGTTAGACCCCTTTATTGTATGTTGAACTAAAAAAAAGGAAAACCACACACACAACAGTAGAGACACATCGAAGATATCCAGATATGGTAAATTAGAACAAACTAGCTCTGAGATTAAAACTGAACATGGAGAAGGTGACATGAAATCACAAGCAACTTTGGTGGACGAAAAGCAAGTTGGATTGCAGTAAATCCAGTTGGGTGGATTAGTAGCACGAATTAGGGAACAAAACACATCAAGAAACCGTGTGGGATGTTTGGATTAAGAGCCGTGAAGGAGTTCATAATTAGCCAAAGCAAGCAAAAACCCCTCCCAAAACACTAAAAATAGAGACAAGATGGGGTGTGTGTCATGACTTATTAGGCCCCATGTTGGACTGAGCCACAAGCAACATGTATGCACCTATCTCTCTGGATCTGACTCAACACGCTCTAAGAAGATGATAGGATAATTTGGAGATCACAAAGAGAAAGAGAAGAAGTTAGCCCCATCAAAGAAAGGAACCAAGAACAAACACCAACGATGATCAACTATTCACAGTTTGAGAAAGGAGATTAATTTACCTTATGGAGAATTTGGGAGGTGGGTTGTTGCTGTTATCATCAATAAGGGTTTGCTTTGATAGATCTAAGTCTTTGATCAGCTTTGGAGGAGGACATGGGGGATCTGGTGGAAGTTTTTCAGCGGATAACATCTGAAGAAAAGCTTCTCGGATCTTCTTGTGCTGTTTCTCCAACAGTCACAAGCTCGACGACTAGTATCTTTACTAGATTTCAGCATATATGATATTAGACCAGAAACCAGCTAGCCCTCTCTCTCTTACTCTTCACTAGCTCCAAGCACCACCACCACATATGTACTACTAGCATAGAAGGCAGCAAGAAAATTCAAACAACCCAACAAGAAGCTTCATCTATCTCTACCAGCCTGCAAGAGAGAAATGAAAAAAGAACATACATGAGATCATGTGTTTTTGGTAGAAACCCAGATGAACACGGCAGACTAAGAGATTCCAGACCCGTCTAGAACGTTATTTTATGTGATGGGCATGAGTGAAACCAAAGCATCTCATCTCAACACACAAAACTCTGAGAACCCAATTGGGCAAGTAAAGAACAAAACAAGCAAACACAGATATGATCTTGTTGAATCCTTAAGTGTGATATTTTATGTGGATAAACCCAGAAGAAAGTGCTCAAAATCAAGGCTTTAGACTCAACAATCCACTAGCTAAAAGCATAGGTATCGAATCTATTAAGAGAAGAATAAATAGAGAAGCGGTTGAGGTAAAAAATAGTTTACAAGAGCAAGCGATGAACCCCCAAAACAAATCAAAGTTTCCTTTTCGCTTGAAACAAATCAAAACCAGTAAATTAAACAACAGATTTGCAAAGAAGACTTGCAAGGTTGAGAGCTAGAGACCCAAGAGCGAGTCAAGAAGAGTTGGACTGACCTCAAACACATAATCTATCCCACATAACAAAGCACACAGAGTGTGAATCCCATGACTAGATAACAAGCTAAACAGTGGTCAAATAATTGAAGATGCCCAGAAACTCAAAACACATGAAAAACGAGATCATGAAATCACAAAGGAACTAGCTTTTTCCATTCAAGCCAGAAGACCAAAGGCTAAAACCATCAAAAGACTCAGTCTTTGAGAAAGAGAACACAAACCCAAGATCAAAGAAATCCCACAGCAGATGATTCTATGAGTTTTGAAGTGGAATATGAGAAGAAAAAAAAAAAACAACAAAGATATGAGGTCTCTGAAGCAAAGAGAGAGAAAGAGAGTAGAGTAGTGAGAAAAACAGAACCACCCACTCACACATCAAAAGGGCATCAGGTTCTCTTTCACTCCAAAAAGCAGGTTTGTACCATTAAACACACCACGATTCACCTCCCATCTGTGAATATGCGTTAAGAAGAGAGATAGGGGAGCTTTGAAAGAGAGATAGAGATGGAGAGAGAGACAGAGAAAGTAAGAGAGAGGAAGAGTGTGTGTTTTTCTTTTCTCTCCTTTCAAAAAACAATTAACTACAAATACAAAGCTGTCCTATCCTGTACCTACCCTACAACCCCCCCTCAATTTTTTTTTTCTTTTTCTCAATTTTTTTTGCTTAAAAATGTGATTTATTGCATTCTCAAAAAAATATTTATATGATTTATTGAAAAGAAAAAAAAAACTATAAGTATTAGACATGAAGCCAAAGAAAAAATAAAATTCAAAAAAAATAATCAATTGAATTGAAGGTTAAGATGCATAATTAGTGTCCGATTGTGGGTAAAATAGAGATCTCGCGGTCTTTTTCTCATTAATTAAATCCTTGATTTTTTTTCTTTTTTTTATCATGGCCATGGACATCCTGCCCTCCTAGATCAGTTGTCTCTCTTTTAAATTTCAATCTCAGACGCCCATCATGTCCCACTACACGACAAACTCTCCCTGTTGACAATTATCACCACCATCGAATATCACATTTTTTTACCCCTTTTCCCTTTGCTTAGTGCTCTGTTCCGTTTATAATAATAGAAAATGAAGCGTTATTGTCAAACAGTATTCTTTTAAAAGAAATTAAATAAATACACTGAATTCTGTGTTTTTTGAAAAATCTACGAACATTGAATTATGCACTATTAGATAAAGAAAATGTTTGGTTTGAAATAAATAGAGAACCAACAAAAAGTATTTATCAAAGTAACGACAGCTCGTTTACTATAGCAAATTAGTCGATCTGCCACCTAAACTATAATCGAGAAAACTGAATAAAACAATCATACAATATTCGGGAGAAAAACTTCAATAAAAAACATACATAAACCGTCAAAGTAATTACATATTGGACTCATTTGTGTGAGGACAAACCTAGAATAAGATGGCATTAGATAGAAAAAACAATTAATATCAAGTCTATCAGAGCACACGATTATGGCACATTCAAGCCATTAATTCTAACCAATTTTGAAAAATAGAGACTTAGTCAAGAAAAACAAGCACAAAATAATAACACAAAGCAGGGTAAGAAATTGACCAACCCCAAATGGCCAAATACAAATCGAATCGTGCTCGTGACCCATCACACAACGATGCCTTCGCCACATGCATGCTAGAACGATCGTTCGAAGGCACGGTGCAAAAACAAAGATGAGTCTAACATGAAGATTATTTATCGAACAGGGAAGAAGCAATCCTCCATTGTGTCTCATAATCCGAAGCTAAAGGGTCCGACTAGGGAAAAAAGAAAAGAAAGTAAAAATCTTTAGTGTGAAATTAACAATAACATGTTCATGATCAAAACACTGCACAACTAAATAGGGCCATGATGAAAGTAATAAATCATGTGAAGTTTTCTTTACCATAGCAAAATCCAAAGTAAACCATGAATTATTGTTGTTCTTGTAATTATTAGAAACGTACACAATATAAAGGCAAAAAATCTACCATCGGATTTCAGTTTTGTACATTAGCCTGCAGATTTCACTGCAGTGATGTTGGTGTGGTCGCACTCGATCATTTAAAAACGAAGCGGTTCTATAGTCTAATGAAGTACATCACTGGATGCTATTACTTTCCAGACTGCTTACGTATTAATTTGGACTTGAAAGGCCATATGGTTCTATCGTCTAATTAGTTTGATCTCTAATTCCTCTTATACAGTACAGAACAAAGTCTTCTGTATTATTATGTTCCCCCCGCCACTCCCTCTACCATTTTAACCATTATCGTACCTGTTGCGTTCACCCAATTTTTCCAACATCATCATCAATATCGTTGTTGTTGTTTTTATTTATTTTGCTCAATTATTGTCCTTATTTAGTTAAGTTTATTCTCTTTCTCTAATCATAAATTTGAATTTTGATGGGATTGGAATCTTCAGATTTTTTTCTTCCTCTTTTAGTGATATAGATCTCGAGTTCGAAAAAGTCTCAAATGTAAGTTTTCGAAAGAGTCGTTCGTTGTCTCGTTACATTTGTTGTTGGATAAGTTTTGTTTTCTAACATTTGAGTTTCCTTCCTCTATTGTGTTTCTTCTTGTTGGAAGCGTTTAGGAGGTGGTGATAGAGTTTATGCAAGACCACCTCCTAAAGGATTCCAACAGAGTTTGTGTATAGTAAAGTGTTAACAGAGTTTGTGTATAGTAACTAGTCTCCGTGGTTTTCGGTTGTGCGACATCAATTTTAATCGGGAGTTTGTATGGTTCGATTATGACTAAGGTTCACAATTAGTGGTTGTTGAAATTTACAATGAGAGTAAAAATAACTTGATTCTACATTCATACTCGTCAACGCATTTTTTTAACTATCAGTGCAGTTTCAAGCATGGTATCACTTATGAATTCACCCACCTGAAATGGATGTTCTATCGACAAGAGAAGAAGGTTGCATTGTGATTGAGCTTGTGTGCAGTTAGTCACAATTAGTTTGGGTGGTTGGCTAGGGTACGTGGGCTAAATGCACGCATTACTCTTATTTGAGTCAAGATGGATATATGGTGTCTTGCCATACGTATCTACTACTTAATGTTTTGTGTTTTGTCCTACAAAGTACAAACTTAGCTAGCTAGGGACATTTAGAGTTGTATCTACTACTTATTTGAGATATGATGAAGCTAGCTAGGGACATTTAGAGTTGGCTTAGTAGTCAATTTGCTGCCCTAACTTTTACCTTCGTGTCAATTTGTTACCCTAGGTTTTCACAATTAGTCAATTTGCTACTCTAAAGATTATTTCTGCCAATTTGCTACTTTTTTATCATATTAATTTGTCTATATCTTCATCCAAACATGGATTAATTTTAAAATTCTAAGGTAGTAGATGGCTAATTTTGAAAATTTAGGAAAGTAAATTAGTTGATCTTGAATACTTACAGTAGAAAATTTGATGGAAGGGTAGCAAATTGGTTAAAATAAAATTTAGGGTAGCAATTGGCTAATTTTGAAAACCTAGGATAGCAAATTGACAGAATTAAAACCTAAGGTAGCAAATCGATACTAAGGTGAAACCTAGCTAAGATAGCAATTTGACAATTATGCCTTTAGATTTCAACCACTTGACATGAAAGAACAATTTCCGTTTAGGTGTTTTTTTTACCTCTAACATAGAGCTACTCTTATTTAATGAGGGGAAAAAATTATATGCATCAACAGTGTAAATGAACTACCAGATCCAGCAAATCTCAACTATTGATATTTATAGACAATATTTTTTTTTCTAATAACAAAAAAATGCACTTAATATTATTAAAACGTCCATTAATATTTGTGCAAATGCACGTTGGTGCACTGAATACTCTCTCTGAATTAAGTTTAATTCAAACCAATCTAATATATGTATATATTTACGTAATAACCAGGTTAAGGCTGGGTCGAACTTATGAGTCATGCCCACCGACATCAATATTGAGAGAATGCATACTCGTTTACATAATTGTAGGTATATTTATATCTTCATAAAGATGTATCTAGTTTAGGGGCCTTGGTTAAGGCTGCCAAGGATCCTTCATTTCTAGAGTTAATTTACGTTTCATGGTGAATTAGGATTTTGTATTACTTAGCAACAGTACTGTGACCACCTGGTTACTAATAACTAATGATAGTAAATTATTAACTGTTTTTAATGTGGTAACGCAATGAAGGATCACCGAGTGTAATGCAATGTTTTCTTTCAAAATATTTCTTTTATTATTTTAAATAAAAAATATAATTGTGACATTGCATGCATCCGATAATCCAAGAAATAGTAATAACAAAATCTAATTTTGGACAAAGCAACCATATTCTATTTTCTGGAAACATTCATGCATTCACTTGAAGGCGCCAAAAAACAAGAACATAGACATTTTCTCCCAAGTGATGTGTCCCCATATCATACAGTCTATTTCTGGGAATTAAGCAATGTTAAGATTACTTAATTAGATTAAAAAGAATGAACTACTGAATATCTAAATTACAACTGGTTTTTCACCTTCTTTGGATCATTCTCACCAAATCTGTATATCTTTCTCTCTTCACAAACTTTCATACAAATTCTCCCTCATCGATGCAAATCGACATAATCTCACATTTCCAATGCTGTTATATTTCTTTGAGAAATATATATCAGATTATTTAAGTTACCTAGATAGCTTATTATTAAGTATGGTGTACGGTGAGTTGCATATATTCCAAGTCTATATGAGGAAGATGACCATAACGTGTTCCATGGTCCAAGCCATGGTTGGATTGACTATATATAAAGAGGAGGATTTGTTTATACATATGTGGATCTTTATGCGTTGCTTAGTTAATAATTTAATCATCAATGTGCTAAACAAATAAAATGGGGTTTGTTTAGAGACTAAGAGGGAACATTGACAGACCCATTAGGCATTAGTTTAAGCTTTGTTCAAGAATGATCAACTCTCCTGAAGTCATTAAGAAAGAGTGATAAACTAGTATCATAATCATATTATAGAGTTAATTATCTCCAGCCATTCTTGTTTGAACTAGAGAAACGTATTTTGATGTGTTCTTATTTTCATTTCTCGAAATCAATCCATTATAGTGTGTGTGCGTGTGTGTAAGATATATTGTTAAAGAGAGAAAAAAAATGTGATGAGAAGAATCTATTAAGAAAAGAGGACAAGTATAATTGAAAACTAGCAAATTTTGCATGCTTTAAAGATTTTTCTTTTGGTTAAAAAAAAAAAAAAACTGTTTCTTAATTATTTCTTTAATATAAATGTTCTTAATGTGTCTTACAAAAAATTACACCCAACAAGAAAATGTTGATGTATAGCATAAGAGATGAGTTTGACCAAAACGATAAACTAAATGATAGTTCCTGAATCTCCAGAATAGCAACATAAGACCATGCTCGTTGTAGTGTACGTTGTTTCTTACACGACTAGCGGAGTCATTTTTCTAACTATAACTGTCTTGGCAAATTTAATTTATCTAAAAGATGACATTATCCATCTTTATGATCTCAGCACTAGGTTAACTACGATTTAAATGAATTAGCTCAAATTGATCGCAATATTTTTCAAGTGTGGAGCGTATGCTTGAGCTATAACACAGCTGCTTGTTCAAAAGGCGATACTTGACTACAAAAAATTTCAAACCTCCTATATTTAAAGACCGCAAAGAAATCCAACGACCATATAGAATTCGTTTTCTATTTACGTTAGAAACTTTAACAACCATCTATTACTAACAGTAAATACCAACAATCTCGTTAATTTGTATATGGAAGTGGTGCATTAAAAGACAGTGCGCTATAAAGTCAAAACTCAAAACCCTAGAGTTTCTCTGTACACACCCCCACCCAAATCCAGAGATAGAAAACACAAAAAGGAGAGTGGGGTTAGGGCTTGGGAGGGTATTAGCTAGGATACATCATCATTCACTTGTTTGAAATTGAGAGGTACCCAATTCATAAATAATGTCCGTGATCCATCAATTACAAGTTTACAGCTAGGGATCATTAGTCAACAAGTGATTTAAGCTTCATTGTTAACTCAAAACTGCTGGTGAAAGTTCAATATTACGATACTTCATATGAACAACAAGAGTTTGAATCTTTTGTTTATCTCTCTAAATTTTTTTTTTTATCAAGAATAAACTTCATTAATAATGAACTGGATACAATGAGTTTTGACAACATCTTATACACAGAAATGGCCACTGGACTTCACACTAGAACTCCAAAATGACTGACTGACTGACGGAGCCAAAAAAAACTCTGACACAACTACAGACTTAGAACTTGCACTCCAATTAAAAGGCAAAGACAATATGTGCAGGAGCAAGGAATCCTTGATACACAACTTTGTCAACACTAACTCGCCACCTAGAGTCCTCCTGACCTGCCTTTGATCGACCAAGTCTACACTCGTTGCGACTTCGAACCCAACCAAAGTGAAAAGCTGGACCGTCAGACCTGAGACTAAATTAAACCCAAGACCATTGCCACCTAAATGTCAACAACGTCAATCCACACATGCTCCAAATCGCCATCACCTCCACCCGAAAACAACAAGAACAATCCCACTAGAATGCCAAGGATGATTGTTTATGCCAGTATGCCACCGCTGCTGACCCAACTCTAGAACAGGATCGGCCTCTAGACCGCCGAATAGAAGATTGTCTATGCCAAAATTGCAGTGCCCTCGACCCAATAGCTAATCCTTAAAACAAAACCTTGAAAGTGACTTATTGCTCAAAAACAAAAGAAACCAAACCTTAAAAACTAGTAATAACCGTCCACCACCAAGAGCCCAACAAACATTAAACCCGGCTCAACCCCCTTTCGTCCCAGCAAGGGACATCCACGCTGCTGGCCGCCATACAACCTATTGCCATCCACCCTCCTCCGACCACCGTTGCTGCAGAAATTGAAACCCCAATCTCCAATGGATTTGCACCGCGATCTGATTGGATCGAAACACAGATCCACCAGCTAGTCTGCACCAAGCAAAAGCTAATCCATGCTGCACATCTAGTCTCCGCCACCTTGAACCTAGGCATCCCTATTATCACTGTCGCACTTCCAGATTCGCAGCCAACCTAACGACGTGCAGGCGCTATCTGACCCTCCATCCCCCCACCATTCAGGCAATCTGGGCCACCCCTCCCCATATCCAAGCAAAACGGCCCAAACTCAATCGAAGCAACTTGATCGGGTCAGACACCAGAAGAACCCAGTGACGCCACCCAATCACCACCGCCAGGAAGTCTCTGATCCCTCCAACCACAACGTCGTTCGCGCGTCGCTGTAAGATAGAACAACCCCACCTGCACTCCCTCCAACCACCGATGCCCTTCGCCGTTAGAAGCTCCCAACGATTTGGACACTAGGCCCCTTCCATCTCGTCCGACGACAACGCCGTGAGAGCACGCCGCCAGACAGGAGCGGCTCCCTGTTTGCGTTTTCCTTGGCTAGGGTTTTTTAGGATAGCTTGTGACAAGTAACTTGAGTTCAAAATTCTGCCAATTTTATCTCTCTAAATTCTAATCGTCTAAAATTCTACTAATCGTTTTTTCTTTTGGTCAGAATAATAATTCATTAATAGAAAGAAAAAAAAAACCTAATTATTCAAAAAAAAAAAAAAAACTAATACAACACTAAAATGAGTCACAGATTAAAAATTAGAAAAACATACTCGAACCAAAAATAGACACCAACAGTCTAAACCAAGTGAGCCCAAACCCCAAACAAGTCTTTAGCAAGGACGAGGATGCATCAACGTTGTCTGCACTGCCACAGAGGAAGATGCACCAAGCTGCAATATTCGATAAGAACAACAAATCTTGGGAGGCTCCAATGTCGATTCCAGAGTACCCAAACATCTAGAAGCTAAAATTACAACTAAGAACATATCCCAAATGATCTCCATTGCGGAGATCATCCTCTACCATCAAGAGTACCAAACAAAGAAGAAGAAGATAGAAAAACAGGAGATCCACATAGGGATCAAAGAGATAGCCACAAAAAAGATGAACAAACCCCTGATTCACCACCAAGTTTGGGATAGAGTGCACTAGTGATAAAACCTCACTTACATTAGAGCTCCAAAGAGCATACTTACAAACTATGGTAGCAGGTAAGAAATTAGAACAGCTTGATGTTGGAATTTAATTAGAATATTTCAAAATACCTGCTATTTTTGAAACCTTCTTTAAACTGTTATTTGCAGATAGTAATAGTCATTAATTCTCTTTGATTGTGATTGTTCCAAAGATTTCATCAGTTTGGATTGTTCATACACCATTCATTTGGTCAAATTAACTCTGCAATTATATTGGTTCATTCCTTATTTGATTATTTTTTTGAACAAACCCAAATAGGACAACTATCATTCATCTAAAGCTAGAAAGGGCCATTACATATCCTCCCTCTACCATCATGGGGCAGACAAAGAGTTTGTGGTTGTAGCATAGTGATACATAGATTAGGTCCAATCATTTGACGGTTCCACGCTCAGAAGGGAAGCCTATAGACTATTGACTACTACATAGTAAATAGGCAGAGTAAACTAGACTCGATGATACTCACTAAAAAACTAGAAGCATAGCTCCCTAACAAAGTAGGGAATTATTGTAATCAAAAGACTACACTAAAAACAGTAGCCCAACCTAACGTGAACCCACAAAGGGAGTCCACACCCGGCTCCAGCCCAATTTACTCGGCCCAAGAGCCACTGAAGGAAGAGTTCCACCCATAGCCCATCAAGCAAGCTCGGTCCAGGCCTACAACCATTTGCTAGATGCCATGTCGTACGTACCAGTTGCAACAGCATCAGCCACCCGCTCCACCCAGCCCTTGCCTCGACGAGCCACACCAAGACCAGTTTTTCGAGCTCCACGCAACCACGAACTACACTGCCACAATCCAGCGCCTCACAATCCTCACCACCATTGATTCAGAATCTAAGCCGCCTCCGATCCAAGTCGCTATCAACATGACCACCCAGTCTCTGGTTAGCACAACCACCGCCCAGAAAGGATGCCCCAGAAATGATGCCAAGCCATCCGGTAAACCCCAAGATCAAACAGCCACCCAAAGAGCGGCCTCAAACCATATACGTCGAGAACCCGTTCTATAGCAGCCACAAGACATCAGCGTGGCCGGAGCCAGCCCAAAAGGTAGGGCGCCACTGACGAGCACTAATTCGCACTCGGAAAGGCCGACTGTAGGGTTTCTCAAAGAGAGAATTTGACTGCTATGAATGAAATTCTTTTGTTTTTGTTAGTTGATTCTTCCTAAACAATGTCATTATACTCATTTATGTTACATACAAAGCTTAATTGCTATTGGCAAATTGTTAGTGCATTAATCATTCTTGTCCTAGATAATCTGTAGCTTTCCAAATCAAAACACACAACAAAAATTCAATCTCATTTGTTTTCTTTCCGAGCTCAAAGTACTCATATGTTTCCTTTAATTTTTCTATTCCACCAAAAGAAAGTTTCAAGCAGTTCGACATGATCTGAGTATTGTGAGTGTATACCTACAAGAATCGAGGTTGTTATACCCTGAAGGATAGGGCGCCATAAACCTGCTACACCGAGACATTGTCTCTGAGGGGCGAAATCTACTCTTAAGAGCAATGTTTACACGCCTCAATCTTAAACTATTTTTTAATGATGGGTCCTTCGGAAGCCTACAAATCCAAGAGATAAGTTTTATAATCCTTGTTATTTAATCTATTATGACAATAACATTATGATTATTATTTGTTATTAATATATTATGTTTTTAAGATTTTTGTAGGAGGTGAAATCCGGTGACGAAAATAACATCAATCGACCCAAATTTTCCAACACCTGATACAATGGAGCACAAGGAATGATCGATCTAAGGACTAGAGGAAAAGTAGATCTAGAAAAAGATGAGACGGAAGAGAGAAACCAACAGAAACTCAAACAAACATGAAGGAGAAACAAACGAAAGAAAAAATAGAGACAAGATGCCTCTGATCTAGGCCAGAACCTACGCAAAAGCGTTCACAAGAGTGATAAAGTAATCTGGGGTTCACATCCAAAATCAATTGGCAATGGATGGAGTGACCCAAATGTAAAATATTATTTGGACCTAATATTATCTACATTAAGTAAATAACAAACTGATTAAACTTATTACAATAAATGGTAAATATATGAATTATCTACCTAGACACTTAATGGCCTTTGGTATGTCACTCATATGGTTAGGAATCCATTTTGATAAAGATAAATATCTAATTAGTTGAAATGATAATTATAGCATCTTTCAGAAATAACTCATTGGCTAGAATCAATGATTCTTTTATGGGAAAATCTATCTAGCTTGTATATATAGGTGCTTGAAGTCCCTATTCACTATGCGAAAAAACATTTAGTCCTACCCCATAGAGAGGAGTTAAACACATAGTTGAGAAGAAGATTTGTTGCGTGTGGCTGGTTGAAGTTTTGGAGCTTGGATTATTTATGTTGAATAGCTGTGTTGCTGCTACTGCTTTTGAAGGAATGGCTGTTATGCATGAAGCAGGTGATGCATCTTCTCTTGTTGTATTCTAGTTCGTATTGTATTGATCATTTGGTTGTGTTTATGCATTTTGTGAAACGATCTTGGTTTGCTCTTTAAGTTAACACCAAACTCTTCATAAACCCATATGCAAGGTTCCATTTTTCATATGTGTGATGTATATATTCTCAACATGCCCCTGCATGTGTGGCGATTTTCAAGCCATAAACATGGACACCCTTATAAACTCATATGCAAGGTCCAATTTTGCCTATGTGGGATGTATATATTCTCAACAAAGAGGTGGGGAAGAGCACCGCGACAAGAAACTTAAAAGGGAGGAAAACCAGAATGCTGAGGTTTTCAAGAAGCCGGCCAATGTATTGGATGCTATTTGGAAACACTACTAGAATAATGCTAATAGACATCATGTCATAGACATCGGTTAGGATTTGAGGCGATGTAAAAAAAATTTCTAACATCGGTTCTTAAAAATCTGATTTCTATCTGTACACTAACATCGTTTCTAATAGTTAACCGATGTCTACATTTTTTTTTCAAAATTTTGAAAAACGCGGAAAATTACTAAGTTACAAAATTTTCAAGGCGGGGGAACAAAATTTCAAAACACTTAGTCATATTGACTGCCTCGACATTTTTTCATTCTCAAACCCTACTCACAACGACACAGCACCCGACCTCCTCTTCCTCATCCTCCGCCTCCAACCAGCACCCAACTACTCTCCGCCTCGGCCTCCGTCTCCACTCTCCTCCTTCTCTGCCTCCGTCTCCGTTCTCCTCCTTCTCCTCCTCCGACACACCTCTTCTCTCATCTCTTTTCTCAAATCCACCAATGATGCAGTCCATGCCGGAGCTCCGCCTTGTTCCCTCGTCGAGCCCACCATGGAAGATAAGACCTAACATTCAAGATAAGGCTCGCCGTCGATTCAGGTATTGGATTATTGGGTCTCACTCGATTTTGCGTTAAATTGTTTTCAATTGCTTCTGGGTATCTTTTGGTTAATTTCTCGGTTAATTTTTGTCTAATCCTATGTATCAAGCTATATCTATGTGTGTACCTATTTTGGGGGTTACTTCAGGTTGGGACCAGGGTTTTGATGCCAACACCTGAGGATTTAAGAGAAGGTCAGAGACGGATGATGATATAGTGGATGATATAGTTTGCAAAAAGCTTCATTTTGCTTCAGTTTGCAAAACTTGGTTTCAACTTTTTTCTCTTGAAAACAAATTCGGAAAGAGAGCGATAGTTCTCTTTCTTCTTAATTATATGTCTGAAGTTTAATTTTTGGTTTCTTTTCCAATTCTTCGGTTATCAAATTTGGATTGTATGATTTGTTCTCCAATTTTTGTTTCTTTATTGTGATTGTGCTATATAGGTCAGTTTTAGTGTTTAATGGGTTAAAAGCAGGAAGCTTTTCTAATCATGATTTAAATGGTGTGCATTTAGAGAGAACGAGAAGGCTTTTAGGCGATGGTTTCAGCTTGTGGGTAAACTAGAGTATTTGGTAAAATAGATATCTGGGGTTCTTCAACCAGAAAATTAAATTGAGGGGTGCTAAATCTTAGGTTGCCAAATTCGATCTTGCTCAAAGTTTTTTGATTTTAGGCTCTGCCAGAAATATCAATCGACTTTGGAGTCCTAGAGTTCTCACCTCGTGAGAGCATAAGTTCTGATACTTTGTGGGATTGTAGGTCTGTATGTCTAGTGTTTCCCTGTAAAAGGGTTTTGCATTTGGAGTTCTAAATCTTCTGCAATATTGGTTGGAATGCTGGAGGGTCAGATTCAAAATTATTACTGTAGATTGACTTTGGAAGACCATAGTTCTTAAACCAATGGGAATATGGAGCTTAAAATTTGCAGAGTCTTAGACATACATGTCTCACATATGCCTGAAAAACAGTTTTTAATTTCGTGCAGTGTAGCTTCCACAATGGCAAACCAAGTACACCAATATCAGAATCAGCTTTCTGCAGAATCTGCATAATAGAACACTGAATTTGCAGGTCTATATATAGTTTTCTACTCTGGAGAAGGATGAAGGTATGGAGTTCAGAATGTTCGCTCGACTGAATTATTATATATTTGGCATTGTTGTGGTTTCTCAAGTCCGTTTGGTGATATTTATGCTATAGGAGTTGGGGTTGAGAGGAATTACACCGAGGCTCTGGAGTGGCTTACATTAGCAAATTTGTGGCCCCATTGAGAGCCTTAACTATGAGTAAGCACTATACCTTTCAAGTTTTGTTTCGATAACAACCCTTTGTTGTTTGGAACAATTTCATTGATTTGTTACCATATACCATTAATTTCATCAGCTGTTTCATATATAGTTGGCAGGTTTGTGTAAATGTCCATTTCACCATTAATTTCACTGCTATCTGTACTTATTTGATATTGAGGTGAATGGGAGTTACTGGGTTAGCTAATTGTGGTTAAATTTTCGGAGTTTTAAGTGTTCCTGTTGGATTGATTTTGGGGTGAAATGTGTTAAAATGTAGGCAGAAGCAATCGATTCAACAAGTCGGGGCGCTTTTCTTGTTGATTATTGCAGCTGTTCTTTTAAGTTTCGGCGAAGGGTCGAGCAAAAGGTCCAGTGGTGGCAATCCTGACCAGATATTGTTTCATGGGATTATTCCTGTGTTGGTTGCTTCTGTGCTTTCGGGTTTGGCATCCTCTCTGTGTCAATGGGCTTCCCAGGTTAGCGAAACAGTTCTGTTTCCGTGCTTTGAAGGAACTATTTCATGGTGTTGTTGAAGTTCTTACTCTTGTGTTGATCATAGTTGTCTCCGTTTGTGTTATAGGTTAAGAAGCACTCGTCGTACTTGATGACTGTAGAGATGTCTATTGTTGGAAGTTTGTGCATGTTGGTGAGTACTGCTAAGTCTCCCGATGGAGAAGCTATCAGAAAACATGGACTTTTCTATGGATGGACTCTACTGACTTGGGTAATGATCATATTGAAATTTCATGTTTCCCTCTATTTTTTGTATATTAGCTTGATTCCTGTGGAGTTTAATTTGTTGGCATACTCAGAACCACCACAATCATTGGTTTAGTTTGGAAGACAGTTAGTTAATATGGAAGATATTAGTGTTTATGCTCAGCTAATCGGTTCCTTTTGAAGGAAAATGTTTTGGACAACCCTTTCTGGTCTGTCTTACCATATATATATGTCCATTAGGACAGCATACGTTGGTTCCAGAATTCTAGGATTTTCTTTCTTTATATTCTATATCACATGAGCATGCTAAATACAGTCCCATTGGTTTGCTCTTGTTTTGAAGGCCCTACTTTTTCTTCTTGTTATATGATTATATCTGTGGGTGACAATTTTTACACATTAACAAAATATTGGCATATATCTGATGTAATCTCAGGTTGCACTAGGACTGGGGTTTACTTTTCTATTGTCTTTGAAACACCCCAGTTTACCAAGATAACAAGAAAAGGCAAGTTTTTCTTTTTGTTTTTAGCATGAAATACTTGTTAGAAACCCCGAAATACTTTATTACTTTACTATTTGCTACCCTTGGCCACTTGAATCAACAGAACAACTTCAGATATAATGGCTAGGTTACATAAATGTGGAACATGTAAAGGAAGCAGAATATGATCTCTTCGGTTTAAGATTCATGCTAAAATCTTCATTTATTGTACCTTAAAAATTTGAAAAGAATGCCAAATGGTTGGTAAACTGTTCTATGCATACACCTGCTATTTGGGATCAGTCATTTTGGTTGGAATGGCTGAAAATATGACTCCTTTCTATCTTTTCATAAGTTCTGTATGCAGTTTCATTACTGAAAGGCCAATTTAGTTTTTAAGGTACTTACTGCAGAAGTTTTATCTAACATGGTTGCAGGGGTTTGTTATTGTTTCTGCGCTTCTTGTTACGGCTTTGCTGCTGTTCATTTTTGAAGGGAAACCACCTTCATTGTATTGTCTGGCATCTCTTCCCCTCGTGGTTAGCAGCATTTCGATATACCAGAAATATCCTTACCAAGTTAAAAAGAAAGAATCTTAAAATCCTAACCATTGTGACATCAGGGACTTCTTATTTTGGCCCTGATCACAAAGAATTTTCATTAGTTCAACTGAAACAATTTCATATACCATTAATTTCATCAGCTGTTTCATATATAGTTGGCAGGTTTGTGTAAATGTCCATTTCATGTTTCTTTCAATTTGTAATTTACAGATGAATAACTGCTTTATATCTCAGTCAATAAAATCTTTACTTTGATTGCTTCAGTTGTAATCACGAACGTGATTGGCCTAATTTGGGGTTCTATTACGACGGAATGGATTCAAGTGGAGAATATGGTGTGCTTGCTGAGTGTTTCCAGCTAAAAACTGAGCTAACGATTGGTAATTTTCATAAGTGCATTTTAGTTAGTGAATGTAGTTTTGTGATTTGGGTTTCATTATTTTGGTTGGATATAGGATAATAACCTGATACAACAAATGATTTGGATCTCTGTTTCCTCTGCTGTTTTCTGTAGATTATTGTCTTTTGTTGTAAAGATTGTGTTCCTCGGGATTTTTTAAACTTTTTTGGTACATGTACAGGTATTCTACAGATTAAGGATTAAGGAATTTTTCAGTTCTGTATAGCTGACACAGAACATGACTCTAGGGAGTGAACAGAGCAGTACAAGTTCTTTGAGAATTGCCTTGCATTCGTGGATAGACAAAAGGTGCAAATTTTACATTGAAGGAGTGGTCTATATAAGAAAATTTACTTCCCCTACTTCCAATTAAGAAGGTATGAGTTTTAATGGAAATATAATTATAGTGTATAAATACTAGATTTAGATTAGGATGAAGATTATAACTTGTTGTATATGTTTGTTATATTGCAGATTGGTCTAAGCTTCAAAAAACTATATCTTGCAAACTATCATTGAAGGCCTTTTTAAACTTCTAGATAGACTTGTATGTATTTCAGTTTGTTTTGAAATTGCTACTAATGATGAATATTGGCATCTGTATATATGGATTTGCAAATTAGTATTTCAGGATGGATGTCTTATGTTGTATTAATTGGAATAGTTTAATATTGATAACCGGTTTTAGAGTTCATTTCATTTTGTGTAGTTGGAGTACTGGAGGCTACTTTGAGCAGTTTATTGCATAAAAAATTGGACATTGCCTATATATTGAAAATATTTTTGATTTGTATTGACACACTTAATGATCAGGTTTGTTTTAACAATTGGGAATAACTGCCAATTTAGTTAGCAAATAATGTACCAATGATCTAGCAATATGGTCACTAAAAACATACTAGTGAATACTTTTAATGACCAACTTTTGCAATTTAGTGACCATCGGTAACACCTTTAGTGATGAACATGTAGGTAAAATATATGGTAACTGTTTCCTTCTAACAAATTTTTGGATTTAATACAGGTTTGAAGAGGAAAGGGGATCATTTCAGGATTCAAAGGGCAATGTGCTTTTCTTTGTCTCAGATCTTTTCAATCCTGTACTCTTTTCCATCTATTTCTTGTAGAGGTAAAAATGCTGCCAGTTTTGTACATCTAATTACCCCCATTTCCACCTTGTAATGATCTTTTTGTTGAATTGTTGGTATTTACTTTTCATTTGGGGAGGGAAGATAAATGGAATTATTTTTTCTTCTTCTATTCTGTAGTTAAGCTATGACCATCAGGTGCTTCTTGATTACCTTATTTCAAAAGATACTGGAATCAGTTGTGCAGAATATCTTTTAAGGTACATTATGAAGTTACAAAAACTCTTCTTGCACTCCACTACTATTTGTTTGTTTCAATTCTGCAGTTCGCTGGTATTAGAACAATAATTTAGTTAACTCTAGAGAATTGCAATTGATTGCCGGTCATTGTATCTCTGACTTTGTGTTGAATGCATTCTTTTATAGGTGCTTGCGTAAAGTGTGTGATTCATGGAGCTTATTTGTGGAATTTCCACCGAGATGCTCAATTGTGTAGAAGATGCTTAGATTTTTTAATATTGCTTACATGAGATGCTCAATTGTATTTCCCTAAGCTCGGATTGATAGGGTTGCCAGGTTCATATATATCCTTGTTGTGTTATGGGGGGTCAACCTGCCGAGCCATTTGCTACCTGGAGAAGAAGTTTATTTATGTGTTTTTGAAATTCATAGTGAAAGCAATATTAAATTTTATTGTGCAGAACTTTTGAAACTACCTCAAGCTTTAATTTTGTATAGAAATTAATACAATTCCCTAATATTTAAAATACATTTGAATTTCATGTTATTTGTGGATTAGCTTTCTAGTACCAAATACAACAGCAAAAGGGATATATATATAACAGCAGTCAAGAAATGAAAAAAACATCAGTTACTGATGAAGAACTGATGTCAGAAACAGAAAATACATTAGTTTGGAAACAAAAATCGATGTCTAGCATTATTATGAACATCGATATATAAACAAAAATGATGTCTAATATAAACATGGATATTGAGATATAAACAAAAACCGATGTCTAGCATTACTATGCACATCGATATATAAACAAAACCGATGTGTAGTATATATATGGACATCGAGATATAAACAAAAACCGATGTCTAGGATTACTAAAAACATCGATATATAAACAAAACCGATGTCTAGATTACTATAGACATCGATATATAAACAAAAATCGATGTCTAGCATTGCTATGGACATCGATATATAAACAAAACCGATGTCTAGAATTACTATAAACATCGATATATAAACAAAAACCGATGTCTAGCATTACTATGGACATCGATATATAAACAAAACCGATGTCTAGAATTACTATAAACATCGATATATAAACAAAAACCGATGTCTAGAATTACTATGGACATCGATATATATACAAAACCGATGTCTAGCATAAATATGGACATCAGTTAAAACTATACTACAGAATGTAGATTGAATATCTAGTGAAATATTATGTACCAAACACACGAAAAGCTTATGAACCACAAGCAAAAAATAATGGGAACCGATGTGTAAAATATTATCAGACATCGTTTCTAAATCAGAAACAATGTTAAAATGGATAATTGTATTGTTAGAGCTATATTTCATTAAGCATCTAATGCCAAAATATGAAGGTTTGACAATAGCTAAACACACCAAAATGGTGATCACATTAACGTTTTTACATCGGTTCTGAACCTGAAACCGATGTCTGGTCGCATACTAGACATCGGTTCACAACCGATGTCTTAGTTTTGGCGATCTTTAACATCACCCACTAAGACATCGGATTTTTTTTTTTTAACATCAGTTGTGAACTGATGTCTATGAACTTTATCCTAGTAGTGAAAGAATAAAATTATACCAAATTTGAGGGTTGCATAATTTACTTGGAACTCTTAAAAACTCCTTACTTTCCATCTATTTTGTTACCCAAAAATCCAAAACCCTCATTGATCAATGATTAGAAATCCATTTCCATCAAGTTAGGTGTACAAAAAATATTGCAATAATACTGGGCCTTATATTTGGTGCATGATTTTCCATGCTATAACTACCTGCACAGCCTTTTACGGACAAGGATAGCAACATAAGGGATAGACATTGGTAGAGAATGACAATAATGCACAAGAAATATTGATCTTTGTAGGAGACTAAGAGATAAAACTTTTTCTTTGGTAAATCAATTCAATGATGAGGACATTCAGAAAGTCTAGCCGAGTTGTTTTACAGAGCCAAGGATTAGGTCAGATCAGGGCCGACCCTGAGTTTTTAGGGGCTCTAGGAGAAAAACAAATTGGGGCTCCCCATCTTCAAATATATTCATAATTTTTTTTCCTTCCTCATTCACTCGAAGATTTGCTTCATCCGTACCACCATTATCATTTACAGGCTGGCAAGATCATCCTTTTTCATCTGCATTAAGACCTTGACTCAGTTCTGCACTCTCATTTTCATTCAATAACTGATCATGTTTTTCAACATCCTTCTCATTCTCATTCTCACGTATATTTGCATCAGTTGAAGTCTGTGCTTGTTTATTATTTGTGTTGAATTACTTACTAAGAGATCTGGCCTGAAGCTTAATTAATCCATCTCTCTTTTGCTTAACTTTTCTTTTTTGAGCACTAGAGGGATATTTTCTAATTGGAGTCATGATATTATAACCTGCAAAAGACAAAAATTTAGCCTAATCAACAAAAATATTCTTCTGCTCACTAAACATCTTATTTTGGTCCCCCAAAAAGCTTCAAAATTTAGCATATATGACTAAAATATGATGACTATATACCAAAGAAGGCTGATAATATATTCATGATAAATGTATGTAGAATAAGAAGAGTGCTAGCTTTGTCGTCTGTGCATACAAAAAAAAAAATTTATTCTAGCTTGAATCAAGGAATCAAGGATGCACTTATATCATAATCAGTTATGATCTCTATAACTCTATTAGTTCAGACCAATCAAATAAGGAAAAAAAGTAAAGAAAACAGACCCAAAATCTTAATGATTGATTCATTGAAAAGTATTTGAATTTGCAGAGAATAATTACAGACTTACGCAACGAAATTGCTGTGTTAGACTCAAAAATATTTCTTGCCAATTCCCAAATCTGCTAGAAATTCAGAAAAATCAATAAAAAAACAACAAACAGACGAAGAACAAGAAAATCAAAATTATAATTGCAGATTATGATGATTGTTGGCGATGATGAAATTGAGACTTTGATGATGAATTGCCTATTAGGTTTGAGATGTGAGAATTTGGGATTGTGGAGAAGTAGAGATGGGGAAGAACAAGAAAGCGAGTCTGGCCGAGTAGCCACGTCAAAGAAGAAATAAAGGAAGAAGTAAAGAACGACAATATATCGATCTAATATATCTCTCTTCAAGTAAACCCTAATTTGTGTTTGGCCCAAACTCTAGGTTACTTGCTCTAGTGGTAATAGGGTTAAATTAGAAGGATTTAGATTCCTATTCAATGTACGATTACTTTCTTTGTATGATTGAGATTCTATGCATTGTAATCCTCTATATAAAGAGACCCCTATTATCAATGAGAATACACAGAAAATTCCTCTCAAATTCAGTTTCTCTATAATACGTTATCAGCACGAAGCCCTAACCCTGAAAAGAATAGCTAAACCCTGATTCAAGAAGCTAAAAACCTTGAATCCGAATACAAAACATTGAAGCCTTTTCTGCCTCCACCTCACACCTTGAAGAACTTGATCCCAGGAGTCCAGAACCGGTGTCCCCACCCCAAGAACTGACCGGAAACCTACCGAACCGACCATCGGAAGCTCTATATGACTCGCAGCAAATATTCCACCGGTTCACCATCTTCCGGACCTCCAATTTCCACCAAATTTTGGTAGCAGAAGCCCCTTGATCTGAAGTTTCTGGAACCGGAATAGAAAGTCCAAAAACTGGCCTAAAACTTGCTAAACCGGCCGCCTGATCGTCAGGCAGAAAAACCGGCAGAAAAGAAGAGAAAAAGAAAAGAAGAAAAAAGAAGTAGCCTAGCCCAAAAGGAAGAAGTCAAAGCCCAGCCCACTGCCACGTCAGCACAGGACCCCACTGCCATGTCAGCAACCGGACCCTACTGCCACTTCAGCAACCGGACCCCACTGCCACGTCAGCATCTGGTCAACACCGGTCAGCCCTCGGGTCAATGCCGGTCAACCACATTCCCGTAACTTTCCGGCGACTTTTCTGGCCATTTTTCGACCACTTTTTCAGGTCAAATTTTCCGACGACCTATTTCGAGGTATTTTTTACTAAACGTTCCCGTTTTTTAGAGTTTTTAAATTTAATTTCTCTTCTTTTTCGGGGACTTGCAACCTCCCTTCTTATACCCCATTTTCTTTATCATAGGGGAGACCAAATTAAGCCGAACTGTGGGGGTTCGTGCTCACTCCAAGCTTGGAGCTTGTAGAGTTCTCCAAACTTATAGTTTGTTGAGATAAAACGATCGACCGCAAACATCATTATTTCGATCTAATCCAACCCTATTGGAATCGAATTTCTTGGAAGCGACTACGCTCGGAAATTCCTAATTTCTTGGAAGCGACTACGCTCAGAAATTTTATTTGTTTTTGTGGTAGCCTTTTTCGCTCCGAAACTAACCCTAATTTCTTGTTCTTTTTCAAGATGAGTAACCTCAACAAATTGGACTTTGCTCCATTGGGAACAACTGGCTCTGAATATCACAGGTGGGTTAGTGATATCCGCCAGCATGTCAAGGCCGATAGAATCTTGGATACGATTCTCAAGCCTAGCCAGGACGTGTTAACTGTTGAGCAAGCTCAAGTTTTGAAAGCAAATAGAGCAGCCTTAGAGGCAAATAAGGCAAAAGCCATCATCCTAATGACTCGTCATATGGATGATTCACTCCAGTACGAGTGTATGAATGAAGAAGACCCCAGAAGGCTGTGGGACTCACTCGAAGATAGATTTGGCAACGTCCGTGACTCCCTGCTTCCTAATCTAGAAGTGAGATGGCATGGCCTCCGCTTCTGTGATTTCAAGTCAGTTCTTGACTACAACTCGGAAGCACTTCGCATTAAATCATTAATGGAATTATGTGGTAAAGAGATCACAAATACGATGTTGATTGAGAAGACTTTCTCTACTTTCCCCGTCTCTGCATTGATGGTTGCTAAGAACTATCGAATCGATGTTACTGCAAGACAAATCACAAGGTTTCATGAGCTCATTGGAGCTATGAATGTCGCTGAAAAACATGACAACATCCTTGTGAAGAACTATAATTCGAGATCCGTGGGAACATGGCATATTCCGGAATCCAATTATAGTCACGCCCTAAGAGAATGCGCCAAGAGTGAAACCCTAATCTTAGGGATACTTCTAGACGTTTTGGCCCATATAATCGTTCTACTTGGGAAGGTAACCGCCAAAATAGGCGAACACGGAACAGAAGAGGTCAACGTGGAAAGAGAGAGGGAGGTAACGCCTCTGGCTATGTTGGTGGCGCTACCAACACTAAGAGCCATATAAATGATGTTTTCAAAGTGCCTTAATCAATGGAGTTTGAGCAAAGAGATGTATGTTCTCGATGTGGAGTGTCTGATCATTGGGCACACATTTGTAGAGCTCGTGAAGAAATTGTCACCGCCTACAAAGCATATTGTGAAGCAAGAGAAGCTCACTATATGGAACAAGAAGATCAAGAAGATGATCTAGAGTGAAGGGTTGAAGACTACAAATCTGGCTGGGATCAATAGATCGTCAATTCTGTTTAAGTCTTTACTTTTCCCAGGGATGTAATAGGCAATTGCCATATATTTTTGTAGTAAATGCCAATGGTTTAGTTTTTCTTCAAAGTAGGCTCACTCAAAGTAAGTGTGATGTCTAGGAAGGTTCTGAGATTAGTGGTACTTAAGCGAGCCTTGCTCCACCGACATCTTTCTACCCACCTGGTCACATTTATTTTGGAATTACAGAAAGAAGTTAGACGACTACCATTGTTTTGCATTAGCTATCATTTTGGATTAGATTTTGTTTAGTCAAAGAGACAAAGATGTAACTTTGTTGGCTTATGAATAAAATTTCGAGTTCTTTATGACTCTATTTTGATTCTGAGCATATGACTTTTGTGACTACGAGGGCTGGGCCATCAGTATTAATTCAAGGACATGGAATAGCCCAAGTTCCACTTGCCAAATGACACCTTAATTATTGTCACATAAACTCTCTATGCTTCTAGGGAGAATCACACCTATGAATAGCCAACGGATTGCATGCGAAAACGCATGTAGAGAACGGAAATGAGTTCCTTTGAAATACCTCTAATGATTGCGAACAAAGGCGCATCTTAGAGAAGTTTATGTGTCTCTCTAGTGGATTCTATGTCACTATTTGAGCTATTAATCCAATAAAGTTATAAGAGAAGATCTCTTGGATTTAGACACATATTGGCTTTGTCACGACAAGATAGATCATCCTAGTCATGATATGATGATCCGTCTACTAAAGACTTCACATGGATATCATTCCTTTCGAGCGAAACGAAGCATGAATCAAAAGTTGATTTCTGGACTAAGTGTGACCGACACTGCTGCCTAGGGCACCGCCTTCGTCCACCACCAGCCTGGGGCTGGCACAGTCCCTATCCATGACACCATGGATAGCGTCCATCATGGTGATGGCGCCCTAGGTGATGTTGCAATCACCAACTTGCTTCAAATAGCGTTTCAAACGCTCAGGCCTAACCAAAATTCTCATTGGTTGCTTCGAAAGCCTCTATCTCGTTTTACAAAGCCCGTCCCTTAGGGAAATTAGGACTAAGATAGTCCTATGCAAAGGAAATGAACATACTCATTCTATTCTTACATAGAATCCATGGGGATTCTGTGGATTGATTCAACCAACTTGCGGAAGCTTAAATATTTCGTGATGATGGTTGACACGCAAACACGCTGGTCACGTGTTGTGTGCCATTGTCCACCTATAAATGCTACTTATGCTACACTACTAGCACATATCATATGACAATTGGTTCACTCCCCGGATAATCCTATTCAGTCAATTGGATTTGACTATGCTAGAGAGTTTACATCGAAAGACTTTCGATGGATATTGCAATGGGACTGATGTTGGACATCACATTCCCATGTACACACCCAAATAGTCTTGCGGAAACGACTACGATGGTAGTCCGAACATTGGTAATGCGCACCAATCTCCTTATATCCACTTGAGGTGATGCAATATCGCATGCAGTTATGCTAATTCGTCTACGACCCACCGCCACTCAATGTACCTCTGCGTTACAGCTAGTGACTGGGTACAAGTATCGTACTTACGCATATTTGAGTGAGCCATTTATCTATCAATTGCGCCACCACAACACTATATGATAGGTCCTTACAGACGAATGGGCAACTACGTTGGATTTGAGACTCCAACAATCGTCCGCCACTTAATGCCCTTGCAAGGCAATCTCATTACCGCTAGCTTTGCGGGTTGTCACTTTGATGAGACAGTCTTCCCATCGTTAGGGGGAGATAAGAACACGGATGTTCAGCAGGAACGACAGGAATTGTCGTGGCCTGTCCCCACTATGTCTCATCTCGATCCCTGTTAAAGTGACGTGATCACACAAATATGCTGCAAACAAGCCTGCAAGGAAGAACGTCTCTACGAGAGAACGTAGCGCCACCCTACACGGAGGTAGACATGGCCAACACCAAAGAGAGTGGCACTCTGGAGTTACAGGCCATGGCCCCAACTAGGATGCGTGGGAGGCCGGTAGGTTCGAAGGATGCTTTGGCACACTCCAATCCTTTGATCATCGACACTCAAAATCCGTCTCATGAGAATGTTCTGGGTTATGGTTATCGTTGGGGGACGCCTCAACGTCAAAACCTATTCCTGAGAATATAGAGCTCTATGAAACATACACTAGTGTACATGAGACATGGGATAGAAACTCCATCATAATTGATGATGTAGTTGCGCATTTCGTTGCGCATGAGTTTGTTGAGTCAAATGATATCGAACCACGCTCCGTTGATGAATGAATGCCAATGTAGAGAAATTTGGCCTAAATGGAAAGATGCATTCCAGGTTAAGATGGATTTTCTAACGAAGTGGAAGGTTTTTGAGCCAATGATGCCAACACCTCTTAACATAAAACCTATTGACTAATGGGTCTTCGTTAGAAAGCGTAGTGAGAAAAAGATATGGTAATCTCGCCTTATGGGGCAAGGCTTCTCATAAAACGCCCTGAAATCGACTACAATGAGACATATTTTCTCGTAATGGATGTCATTGCACTCCACTACCCTGTCAGTTTGGTTGTTTCTGAATAACTGAACAAAGCTTACAAATGTGGTCACTACGTATCTCTATAGGGATCTAGATACGGAATATACATGAAGGTTCATGGTGAACTTAATTTACCCAAGTCAAGTGGCTCTAGACCACGGAACGCGTTTACAAAGAGGTTGAAACGCTCGCTAAAATGACTACTTGATTGGGAAGGGATATGCCCATGCGTTTCCATAACAAGTTTCGCATTCCATCGTGGTTCATATTGGACATGATCTTCACTAAAAGCCCTTAAGAGTTAAGGGAAACTACTGAACACTTGAAATCCGATTTTGAGATGAAGGATTATGGGAGAACACGATTATGTCTCAGTTTGGAACTTGAGCATCCTGTCGATAGATGCTTAGGCATTTTGACAAGGTCAAACCTTCAAGCACCCCCATGATCGTCAGTAGTCTTGATCCTGAAAAGGATCATCTTCGTCTGAAGGATGATGACGAAGATGTGCTAGAGGCAGAAGTGCCTTACTTGAGTACAATAGGCTCATTATTGTACTTAGCTCAATGCACAGGACCAAACATCTCATTTGCAGTGAACTTGTTAGCTAAGGTATAACTCTGCACCAACGTGACACCATTTTGATTGGTGTAAAAGATATCTTTCAATACTTGAGATGTACAATTGATATGAGCTTACTCTATCCTTACAGAGAGAAGATTGATTCAGACCCATCACACACCAGAAACGGCGCCAACGCTGGCCTGTGTTCTCTATCCCTATCCCAAAATGATATAAGTGTTTTGGAAGGTTTTGCTGATGCTGGGTTCCTCTCTGACCCACACAAAGGTCGCTCCCAAATTGGTTAAGTGTTCACCATGGGAAAAGATCGTGATATCTTGGAGGTCTACAGAATAGACCGTCGCTATATCTTCGAACCATGCAGAGATTATTGCTCTTCATGAAGTGGTTCGTGAATGTTTATGGATTAGATCTATAATCACGCATGTTTGAACAATTGTGATTTGAAGTCTACCACAAGATGAGCCTACGACCATTTAGGATAATGTTGTTCGTTTTGAACAAATGAAGCAAGGCTACATCAAAAGCGATAACACCAAGCATAATCAGCAACAACAGACTCTCCTCAAATACCAAAGTGAACTAGGTTCGATCTGAGGATAATGTGGCAGACTTGTTTACTAAGTCATTGCCCAAATCCACGTTCGAGAAACATGTTGCAAGAATTGGCTTGCGGAAATTATCTGAACTCCTATGATCATAGTCATCATGGGGAGATGTCTACATGTTCATCTCGAAACGTGAAGGGTGTGTTGTGCTCTTTTTTCCCTTTGACAGAGGTTATTTTTGTCCCACTGGGTTTTTGTTACTCGGCAAGGTTTTTAATGAGGCAACGAGAGAAACACCGCGTTTGGGCAACACAAGGGGGAGTGTTCAAGTAAACCCTAATTTGTGTTTGGCCCAAACTCTAGGTTACTTGCTCTAGTGGTAATAGGGTTAAATTAGGATGATCTAGATTCCTATTCAATGTACGATTACTTTCCTTGTATGATTGAGATTCTATGCATTGTAATCCTCTATATAAAGAGGCCCCTATTATCAATGAGAATACACATCAAATTCCTCTCAAATTCAGTTTCTCTACAACAATCTCCAGTTTTTTTTTGTTTTTTTTTACACATATATATAAAACTTGATTTAATTTCGGGGGCCCATGAAAGTTGGGGGCCATAGGCACAGGCCTGCTAGGCCTATACCCAGGGCCGGCCATGGGTCAGATGATATAGTATTGTCTTGTTTTGAGGTTTCCTTTCCTACTTCGAAAAATATATTAAGTTGCTATTAGACTGTTGATCCTCTTTGTATGAAATGTCCATTACAAACTACTTATATGCTCTTCAGTCTAATGACCAAAAGAAGAATAACTAAAAACTATGGACGTTGTTTGAAAAGTTCTAACTTGAACTTCATCTATAGACTTGAGATGTATCAATATCTCTAAACACACTATATTGATACATAAATATGACACAAGTACCATTGGATTGCAAATTAAAGGCCACAGTTTCAATAGTCTACAACACTTTGTTTTTGTTTTTGGTTTTTTTGAAAAGGGTTTGGAACTTAGCTCCATGCCCGGTTCAGTTATTCTTTATTAATTAAAGACAAACTAGCCAAACTACGCTCGTTTCTAACACTCTCTCGCCGTAAGTAACTTACCAACCATGAAAACCTCGGGTTGTCTCAGCCTTTTTTTACGGACGTAGGTCCACTAGTTTCTTCCCATCAGCCGAGGCTAAGGAGGAGGCCAGGTGGGTGGCCATTGCATCAATTGCAGCCATTGACGTGAAAGAAGAGACTACGTAGTCGAACAAAACCCTAACCCTAGGTTAGAAGGAGAGAGCGGCTGCGGCTTGAGTTTGGTGTTTAGGTTTTCAATGACAAGTTGTTGAGCACAACTGAATAATAAATAATAAATTATATTAGAAACATTGCCTCCAGCTTCCTCTCAATCTCCTTCAAACATGTTTTGAGGGAGGCTAATTTCGTTGTTGATGCCTTAGCTAACTTAGAACAAGTTACTACCTTGTATTCCTATTGGAGAGGTAGGGTTCCCCCTCAGGCCTCTAGGGCCTTATTATTTGATCTTGTAAACCATGGTTGCCTTAGAGACTTTGCTATTTAATTTTATTATCTCTTATATATTAAAAAAAAAACTGAATAATAAATTAACTGAATGGTGAACTGCTCAAAGAAGAACAAATTCTCTTCTTAATTTGCAAACAAAATCGACTCTCCCAACTAGTTTACGGAAGGAATTGGATCGCGTGGATCTTTTGTACCTAAGAAATTGGTACATTTTGTTATGTTTTGAAATATCTAGCATGTATTTGGCTAGGTATAGGTTGGCATTTTGGCTGTGGTCATGAACCAAATTTGGTTTCTTTTTCCAGTTTTCCTGTGCTAGCAATTACTCGTTAGGTTGGCCGGGGACCCATAAACCCCAGTTCAGTGATGTCGGCAACGGTTATTCGCCGGCAACTTGTACTGATCGACGTAGTAGTGGGGCACTTGCATAGAGTCATATATAGATTGCATGCATTTATAGGTATAGCCGTATAGCTACAAAAGCTACTAAGGTGATCGATCTGCAGGAATTTCAAAATTTCAAACCCCCCACCATGCTAGGGTAGGTTGTTTATCATTAAGCTGTAGATGAACAAGAACATACAATATAACGCTCCTATTAGATGTTGCCGCCTTGCTAATGATCCAAAACACCTATTAGTTGAGGACTGACATGTCATTGTAATTCGTTGTAAGCATAGTGTTTCGCATCTTAGGCCTCAATCATATATGGTCTAGATCTTCTAAAATGATGATATACAGTAGTTGCACGCATACGAAGATAGTGGATGGAGACTCTTAGCAATTTTGATACAAAACCAGTATACTGACCTTGGGTTTCAGGGCCCTGAGGAGAAAATGAGGATCATGATCATCCAATACTTTCACATTCATATTTAGATTTTGGGTGGTAAGCCTAACAAATAATTGTAAGATATAAAAGAAAGAAAGAAAGAAAGAAGGATAGTATAACATCATAGGCCATAAGGGGTCTTTACCCGAGCCGGTTCGGGACAGAGGTTGAACCAACAAGAGGAAACCGAGACTCCACTATTGCCAAATTGCCATCCTACTTATGTATCAAACTTCTTTTTGAAAACAAAATGTTGCCTATACAATTAGGAGTTTCATAATGGATCGATGCACTAATTAATGTAAGAGTAAAATCCTCATATGGTAAATGAACTATTACAAAATGCACTTTTTGGTACTTATAAATTTTTAGGAGAGTCCCATGGTACATGTGCTATCCTTTCATTAGCCTATTTAATACTTCCATCCATTATTCTGTTAAAAATGCTTATGTGGCAGCCATGTGGCACTCATGTGGGAAATATATCAAGGGTAAAATCGTTTTTTCATTCTTATTTAGATTTATAGTTTTTAATATATTTTACATCTATAATTTAAAAAATATTTTGACACATAAATTAAAAAAGAAAATTAATTCCAAATTCTATTCTTCATGTTTTTGGAGTTTCTGAGGCATTTCATTTCAGTACCTCTATTTTTGTTCGGTTCTTTTTTCATGAAAATGTTTTTTTTTTCATGAAAATGTTAATATATATTAATTTTGGTCAAAGAAATTTTTTCTTTTAGAATAATTAATGAGATTAATCAATAGAGGCTGTATTAAACAAACTTTTTGTTTTTACAATTTAGTTCAATTTATTTTAATTTAGTTAATAAAAGTTTTGTAAATTTTTTTTTTTTTTAACAATTTTATCCTTACTTTAACTAAGTAATGAAAATGGAAATACTAAAAGGGCTAACGGATGAATAGTTTAGATACCACCAAACGATCTAAAAATTTATAAGTACAAAAAAGTGTATTTTGTGATAGTTCAAATACTATATGAGGATGTTAATAAAAAATAAAAAAACCATATGAGGATTTTATTCTTAATATAAATAAAATTTACTTAATGACAAACGAACTGTAATCTACCGCTGCATGAAGTTCGTTTTGATTGTCATTATATGAAATTAGTCCACCACCATGCATGAAATTAACCTACTTTTATACGTATACATGTACATATAATGTGACCAAAGTGAATCCACATAGTACATAGCAATAAGTGACAAACTAAAGGAGTGAAAATGGTGAATGTGTGCATGTAACTTCGAAAGCGACGGGACGGTTTTAGAAATCTTAGGGTGGGTATATGTTGGATTGGTGCCAATGCCAATCAAGTGGGTCCCGCCGGGAAGACACAAAGCCACAAAGGTCTATATTATCAAATCCGCAATTTTAAACGTTAAGAAAGGAGGCCACGTTGTACATTTGTTAACGTTGTCTTTCTGTCGGGACGACCCGGATCCTCCATATCCGCTTTGGAGCTTCCAAGTCCACATCAGGCCAGGCCCGTGCCAGCCCATGTTTACTCATTTTTCTCCTCTTACACAAGAAAGTACCACGTCCTATTCTCTCAAATGCTTAATTTCTAGTGGACCAACTCCAACTTGATTTTGCAATCATTTTTACAAACATGGTAAACACGACTCCAATGGGAACACATGATTAATGGTGTATAACTGTCTAGTAATTATATGATCTTTTATTTACGATATATTAATATATTAACGCACCTATTTCTTTAGTTCTTTATGGTCGTAGACTAGCTCGATATTAGTTGGAATTGCCAGCATATCTCCATATCGATGATCTTTTATTTACGATATATTAATATATTAACGTACTTATTTTCTTTAGTTCTTTATGGTCATAGACTAGCTCGATATTAGTTGGAATTGCCAGCATATCTCCATATCGATATATTAAATTTGTCGTAAACGAATCTCTTCTACAATTGATTGAGATTGTCAGTTATGTATATGTATATATAAGAATTCATATTTACGAGTTAAGAACACCTAACTTCTAAGTTCTAACCAAAACAAACGTCAATTCTTTCGAGATGCAAATCGAGCAATATGATGAGCAACCCGACTAGCATCCCAAAAAGTAGGAGAGTTACAATTGCTCTGCAAAAAAGACATGAGACACACAGATTACCTCCACCAGACCGCACAAATCATTGACATTAACCATATGCAATATAATGTATAAAAGAGTTAGTTACAGGGTAAGCAAGCTAACCTGAAAAATAGAATTTAAACGAATTGTATTAATAATATTTGACACATAAAAATAAATAAAATAACATATATATGAATCTATCTCGCTGCTTCTATTGGTTTGCTCTGAAAGTGAATATTGAATAGTTAATGAAAAGGGTGAGTAAACCAATTCTCTACGGTTGTAGACTATCTTGAGATCAGGCCGAACTAGTCCATTAATGCATGAAGTTAATTTACTTCTAAGTAAAACTGATTTACTTGATGTATCCATACATTAATATACCATCAATGAGTCCTTGCAACTAATTGAGACATTGTTAGTGACAAACACATTATCAATCATTCGTGACGAGCAAAACCAAAAGCCCATTCTAACACACTACAAACTGCAACATGATGGGCAACCTGGTTAGTATCTCGGTGAGTATGATAGATTAAGAGATATAATTGAGATGCAAAAATAAAAAATTAGACATAATAATTTCCTCAATCACTCTCTCTGCTGAATATATAGCATAAATCAACCGCATATTTACAGTTCTTATGTTTATATAAACATGGAAAATTTACAAAGCGGGTTATCCATTTGAAACATAATACAAAAAGTCGATTCTAAGTACCAAATGACATGACATAAACAAAGCCACTTAACACGAATATGAATTTGCCTTATAGTTGGTTATGTTGCTTTGGTTTCAAAGTGAATGGTTAATATAGAAAAAAATAAAAATTCTCTAGCAAACTCTTTCTCGGGTTTTCTCCAGAAAACTCGGACTGCGTCTAGGTTTTCTTGATTTTCTTCTCGTCCGTTAGCGCTCGTCGGCATTTCACTATGCCGATTTGGAAGCTATTGTCGGATAGTCTCATGCATGGGGTGTGGCTTGGGGTTTGGCGGAGGGATCCAGGCTAGTCGAATTCTGCAGGCTAGGATGGTCGGTGTCGTCGAGCGCTTCCAGGATCTATGGCAGTGGGGCTTCGTGAGGGAATTTTCAGAATCGGTGGCAGCGTGGTATGGCGGATAAGTGTGTGGCGAGGCTTTTGGCGACCTGGAAGGATTGCTGGGGTTGAGTGGCTGTGGTGGATCTGTAACGATAGTGGTGGTGGCGTGGCTAGGCGGTTCTAATCGGTCTCGTGTGGGGTCGCGGTGGCTATAGGTCTGACAACGTGTTCAGCGCTGGGGTTGAGGATGGGTGGTAGCGTTGGCAGTTGTGGATGGTGGCGGGCACGGGTCAACTCTCTGCTGGGCCCATTCTCTTGGGACTGCCCTCTGGGGCATAATTTGGGTTGTGATGTTTTGCTCTAGGTCAGTCCCTATGTTTTTAATTTTTATCTAATTACAATAAATTACTTGTATTTAGGAAGGTAAGCACTGATGTGCACTTTATGTATCTCTAACGTTTCTTGAGTAGTATCAAATGAGGGTCCCCGCTACCTCTACGTATTTAAATGTACAATGAGTAGGTTTATTTCTAGGAAAAACATCACCAATGGTCATTGAGTTATGACTTATTCGACACTTAACTCACTGTATTTTCAACAATATCACTTAACTCACTCAGTCTTACATACGTCTTTCACTTAACTCACTGTCATTAATTTTGCCGCTAAAAGCTATTAAAATTGAGGGTATATTTGTCTAAACACTAAAAAAAAATACATCTCTAACTTTTTTTTTTTTTTTAAAAGACAATTTTTTTTTTCAAATTATATTTAAGTTAAGAAAAATCATTTTTTATTAGAAATTTCAGAAATTTAAAAAAATTGAAAAAAAGTCTAATAAATGTAGTTTTTTTTTTAAGTTAAAAATGATTTTAAGTGTTTTGACAAATATAACTGAGTGAGTTAAGTGATATTGTTGAAAATACAGTGAGTTAAGTGTCGAATAAGTAATAACTCAGTTCTATGTACTATTTATGGGTACTACCATTATCTTTTTGTTTGTCATGCCCTTAAATGACAGCTAGTTGATCAGTAGCTGATGAGCTAGTTGGTGAGGCAATAGCTTACCAATGTGATGATCAGTAGCTGGTTCGAGAGGATGATCAACCTCATTGGAAAACGGTATATTCTGGCTTGTAATCAATATACTATAGATATACTATTTCCTTGATTCAAAAAAAAAAAAAAAAATGAATGGTAAATGAAAAGGCTTGGTAAATTAAATATATGCAAGCAAGAAAAGTAAGATGGGTATTCTTTTTTCTTTTTAGGTAGTGCACTGCACCAGAAAAAGAAAAGCTCTATTTGCGAATAGTTGCTGAAAATTATGGAAACCCGAAGCACAATAGGGCATTATTACTCATATAAAAGGAATAATAAGTCATTATCAAAAGTGGTCAATCTTTTAACGTAATGATGCAGTTCTTTCTTTTCTCCTTGATGACAAGAAACAGTTGAGGCCACTGGCCACGCCTGGCATTGGAAACATGACGAGGACATCCAGATTATAACCTCTTATCCATCTCCAACACCACATAAAACCTAAGCCTACACGTACATCTCTCCCTCTCACCCTCTCTTAATTGGGTAAAGTCTAAAATGAGTTATGTGAAAATGGCCAACAAGGGATAACTTCATTTACCATCGAAACGTTGAGCAATTATTTTATGTAATTTTTATCTACTACGTAAGGTTCGTTGCAAATGCTTGTCAGAAGCAAGCGTCGACGGAGTCATAAATTTGTGAAAAGCGTCATGAAAGAAAAACTAAGTACCTTATAACCTCAACGTGTATCATAAGGTTGTATAAGGACAACTCCATTCATCTCGTCATGTTCGCGAAATACCTAAGGCTTTGTACCTCATCAAGCAATACGATACAAAGTCAACATCGAAATGAGGGTTCATCAAAAGTGTACGTATAACAGGTCGTAAGCACGATCCGAACATTGAAGTCGATCGAGATGGAAGAGAAGAACAATGTTGTTACTGATGAGGACCGATATCAATGATATCATACAATCCAATGAATCCCATATTGACCCCGTGCTATCACTTTATGCATCCAAGATTTATGGATCTTAAAGTCTTGTACCAGATGAGGAGGACTAGGTTTTGATGTCGGTAGGGTTAATAGGTAAGTTTACAGTTGCCATTATAGCAAGAGCTTCATAAAGATTAAAGAGGTTTTGTTTGTGGGTGCACCTCTTCCATTCACCAGTCTATCCATCCATGATGTATGTGCCCCTGTTTTACATGATGATGATGAGTACTGAACTACCGAAGCAACACGTACTCAAAGTACAAACCAATAATATCCGTACACAATTTTGGACTCTCAGACCAGAACGCATGGTGGTTAGCTGAAGTATATAGTTTGATCCGTTGTTATTATTGAACGAATTTTCTTGTTTTCTGTTCTTGATTTTGTCAAATATCTTGGCATGTTATTTCACAGCAATGATCTCCAAAAACATTCACATTCTCAGAGTCGGATCCTCTGTTTTGTAATGGTGTTGTAAAATCTGTTTGAATCGTTTTCTAGCCGACTATAATTATGGATTATGAATCCTCATTCAATTAATTATTATGACTTCGAAATTGACTAGTTACGTGATTGAGATAAATATTAAGTCGTCTTTAGCACTAACTCGGTCCGTTTATTACTTGTATTGTGTACATATCAAAAAAGAAGTGTTGTTAAACTAGACCCTCTTAAGTTTTATCTCTAAACCAAATTCATCACAATGCCAACCCAAACCAAGAGAAAGAATGCACACAATTTATACCAACCTAAACTAAGCTTAACTCGTTAATTCCAGACTAAGCGATCATATAAATTCAATACAACCATGTTGGTTTTTCCATGTGCCCCCAATGAATCAGGCAAGATATTTTCTGAATTCTCGAAAACGGTGTGTTCCTTTTGTATTGAATACTGCAACACCGATGCCAAGAATATTGCTGGAAGAATGGAGACAATTAATCTCCATGACAAAATGAGAACTGATTCCCTATTCAGAATCTCTGATATTATCAAGGAACAGATATTAAATACTAAATCATAAATTGATCCCAATTTTCCATAAAAAAAAAAAGGAGAAAAAAGAAAGAATCAATACATACTCTGTTATGTATATACTATATGGTCGAGAGTTTCAACAGTTGCTTATATTAGGAATTGCAAGCATCATGAGTATTGGATGGGCACACCATCTCTGTGCTACACATCAAGATGACAAGAAGAGTTGATTTTCTCCAAAAGAAGTTATGGGCACCTGCTGGCCACTCAATTATAAATATAAACCACCAGGAGTGGATGTGAAAATGAAATCATTCAAACTTGCTAAAGATTGCTTAAAACTACTCTAGCAAACACAATCAAATCTGGGTTCTTGAAACAACTAGAGAAAGTGAAAAGTATAAGGCAGATCTATAAGTCAAAAAGTAATAAAGCAGTTAAAATGACAAAAGGTCAAAATTCCATTGCACAGTATGTTCACAACCACAGGTTCTCAAAACCAAATAAATATCAGAGAGCATTCCTTCATAACTAAGAAAACGCTCAAAATTCCTTTTTAAGACCTGGAAAATAGGAATATTTGGACAGATTTGTGCATGGAAACTTGCAAATGAACTAGCTTGACTGGATTACAATGATGCATGCAGATTTAAAAAGGGTTGATAACTCTTACAACTAGTTAACCACTGCAAGTGACCTAGTGATTCTTGCCTAGTTGGGTGTGCTCCCCAACCTAGGTGTGAATCCTGAAGTTGGCAAAGTGGCCATGTACTGAGCATTTTACATGCGCCGAAAGAGTTTATGTTAGGCTTAGGAAGTCTTTGGGTTCCCCTTAACAAAGTAAAAAAACTCTTACAACTAGTTCAACCACTACACCCACAAAAATTGACTATTACTTTGCAATACCTCGGATTAATCGTTAGCATCATCTTTTATAACAAGTGACTGTGGGTAGACAAGTAGCAAATCGATCCTTCAATCATTTCTCCCAGTCAACTTGAATAGCATTTTCAATGTGAGAACTAGGTGCAAAATCTACACGAGGCAAATGAGGAGTCGAGGATAGAGAAGTAACAAATGGATTCTTCAACCATTTCTGCCAGTCAAGATGATTACAGTTTCCATTTGAGAACAAAGCATAACAGAAAATTAAAAGCATACAACATTCTTGAACCTCCTAACAGGGGAAGATCTACTCGCACCCTCTATAAGCAAATCAAACAAATCAAAGGAAGCTAACCATTTGATAGAGCTAATAATGGATAAAAAGGACCACCAATGACCAATTCTAAGCATACCGGATCATGCATCTGAGAAGATCTGTAATTAGCTGGATCAAAAGGGCTTCTCATACTCTTGCGGGGGTGGCTGCTCCCAGGGACTCATGAAGGCTACATAGGTAAATTTTACAAGTATTAGGTATGAAAATGGTATTGGAGAAATATCTTAAAAACAGAGAGCAACAAATTAAACCAATGAAGTCAAAAATTGTTGGAGACTCATCACAACAACACCATTAAAGTAAATGCGTAATACAAATAAATATAGTAGTGGTTCCTGCCCTGGTTGCAAGTTTGCAGATCAACTCAATGTTTTATTGACACTTCAGTGAATAGCCCTTACCTCTCACTCTCAGTTATTGTAGATAATGACGAACTCATAAAGAACTCCAGCACATAGATGTTGCGCTGCTATTGATCAGAACCTAATTTCAACTTTGTTAAGAGTCACCTTTTACTAGCTACCCAACATTTAAGATCTTATGCCCTATACTGTACATTATAAATCTGCGATCGTTCAGGTCATAATTCCCAAACGATATAATCCTTTGACCCCTTGGAGATTATATATAGCATCATCAATTTACTATTCCCATATCATACAGAAAACATTCAAAACATATAAAGAACTGAAAGTGGAACCATAGAACTTCAAACCATGACTTGCATACTGGAATTCATTAGTGAACAGTAAGGGAAAGGTTTTAAAGGCCTGAGACAGATGGGTACAAATTAAGCATTTGTTTATCATTTCCATAATCCAGCAGACCAATAGCTGTTTAATGATATAATTTCCATAAATCTCCGTAGCAACAGGATGGTACTTGGGCAAGGCGTATAACTAAGAGCCACGTTAGAAATGTTCTAAAACAGAAACAATCCAAATCCTTGAAATTCATTAGAAAACAAGCCACAAAAATAAAAGTGTGACTTACTTAATGGTATTTCACCCAGAGCCATATATATTGAATCATCATCTGCAAGAGTCCCCTGAAAAAATAAATAAAAACAAACAGAAACATCAGTTGTTTATGGCATGGTGCATGCATGTAGCAAATATTTCCATCTAAGCACACAAGAAAAACTACCAAATGAGCACAACTATGAAATAAAGAGCGTCTTATAGACAAACTACCAAATGAGCACAACTATGCAACCATGTATAGCTCAGCAATCCAATTATATGCATTGTAAGCACTACGCTGAACATACTACTTAATTCAAGCGATCAACCAATACCTCTGCATTAGGAAGACCAATATCGTTAGGCATTGGAGTAAGATCCTCCGGTACTGAAGAACAAGTAGGGAAATCATTTCCCAGCAACTCCGAGATCATTAGCCCATAACCATCTTGGCCATCGGGGATATCACTAGAGTTCTGTGGTTGGTTGGAAAAGCCATCTAGAGGTATAAATTCAGTCCCTGTCCTGTTGATCAGAACAACATTAAAAACCACATGCCAAGAAACTAAGAAACATGAAAAGTCACCAAAAAATTATCAGTTGTATTGACACTCAGACTGCATCATTTGTTGTGGGAAGCAAGGTTTGACTACAATATTCATCAAAAGAACATTAAATCAATAAACTCATAAAGTTCTTAATAGGAAAAACTTACTTTCTTTCCGCATTATTGAAGGCCTTGTCTTCAGGAATAGAGTCATTTTCTAAATCAATTACTTCTATCCCTTTGACATCCACAGGGCGTCTACTGCTCTCACGAGACATATTGCAGTTACTCATTGACAAGTCAATATCAACCGGCGCTGCTTCTTTCTTCACTCCAGAGACATCTGTGTAGTTTATTACAGAACTACTATCACGACTCTCATGTGCATCGCTAACCTCCATGAGATTAAGGTCGAATGAATTAGGAAAAAGCTGCTTCTCTTGCATATAATCAACACAAATTTCAGCTCCATCTTTTCGGAACTGGGAATCATTTCCCATTGAGCTGTCATGATCAACAGCTACAATCACTTTCTCAGCAGGAGAAGTGTTGTCCTCCAATGGACTTGCTTTCTTTTCGCTCAAATTGGAAATTTGGAAACAATCATCTGACTCTGCGTAGGGAAGCCATTCTCTTGGTTTTTTTGCTTCCACCTGCTTATCATGATCTTCTAAAGCCCTCTTCTCACCTCTTTCCTTACCTGCAAAGCTAAAACTCCTAAGCCCTGCTGGCCCTTGAATCAATTCTTGTTCATTCTCACGCTTAAAAGCTCTATCTGGTAATGACTGGGACCTTTCAAACTTATTCTGCTCAATACCAAATCCAGAACCTAATTCTACCAAATTCTCAACAGATTGACTGGACTCAACTTTAGAAGTTTCAGGATCAACATAATGAGAGTTATCTAATACTGGGGTACCTGAGGCAACATCAAGAGAACGGTTTTCGATTAAACCTTGAGATGATCCTCCCGGTTGCAGACCAACGTCAGACGCCGTGCTTCCCTCTTGGATAATTGGAAGTGGATCAACCTTCAAACCCCTAGTAGTCAATGCCGAGCGAATTCTAGTAGGCACCTTGGCGAATTTGCATAGTTTCAACAAATCAGTGCCATTCCTACCACCCAAATCCCCCTCTCCATCGGCCTTAACCTGAGCCGGCAACTCCTCCACAACACTCTGTTTCTCAGTTTCATCACCATTGCCACAATCCTTATCCTTCATCTCTACATCATTCACCTTGTTGGGCTCCACATTTACTCCAACAACAACTCCGTCACTCCCATTTGCACCAGAAGAACTCGGCTTCGAGCTCATATCCTCCTTCGTCTCCGAATCCACTGCATCCTCACTCTCCCTTGCATTCCCAACATCTCTCCCCACCTTGTGCTCCTCATGCCTCCCAGAAGCAGAATCATCCTCACACTCAGAAGAAGCCCTACTATGCCTATCCGAAAACGTCCCACTCCTCCCATACCAATCGGGCCGGGTATCCGACCCATACCCGCCGCCCCGGTTCCTCCTCCTCCCCTTATTCCTCGCATTACTACTGAACTCATCCACACCCCCGAACCTTCCTCTTCTGTACCCTCCTCCCTCCGAAACATTTCCTAATCGGGAAAGCGCCGACGTCCTCCCCTCCTCTCTCATGTGATCACCCTCAAACTCTACCTGCTGCTTCTTCTGCCACTTTGCCGACAGCACGCTCGCCGGCAGCAGCCCCTGCGCCACCAGATACTCCGCCGCCATCCGGCCCGCGTCCATAAATACGTCCCCCTTTCGCGGCGGAGCCGGCGGCGGCGGCGGCGGCTGCTGGAACGATTTCGACCGGCCGTAGCCGCGATTGAAGCTGTTGTTGTTGTTGTTGTTGTTGCGGTGAGGGGGGTCGGAGTTGTTGTTGTAATAGCCATGGCCGCGGAGTGAGCCCTCCGGCGAGATCCGACCCATTCCGATACGGTCCATACCCATGGAATTAGACCGGTACCCATTTCCGGGATTGCGGTGGCGCGCGTGCATGTTTGTTATTCGGGTCACAAATATCTTTGAATCAAAGATTTTGGGGTCCTTTTGGGGGAAAAAAAGAATTGAAGGGTTTCAGCTGAAATGGGGTTTGTCACACCTACCCACCATGAAAAGAACTAATCTTTCCTTTTTTTCTTCCAGATTTCCATGTAAAGATTCGAAATTTGCAGGAAACAGCTCAAAGAAATCCGACTTGTTGGGTTCTTGGATTTTGGGGGAATTTGCAAATCCAAACCCAAGCAGTAAGTGTCCTTGTTTTTCAATTGCAGATCAAGCAGCCTCAGAAGCCGAATCCGATAACCCTAGCTCCCTCCTCCAGTTTTTGCAGAGCCTCCTCCGGTTGGAAATGGAGGCCAAAGCTCAGGATTAACAGTCAATTTTTCTTTGGTTTGCTGTGATCAGCTTGCTTTGAATATAATAGTTTTTACCAGGTGGTGAGAGTTTATTTTTGATTTGTTTTTTTGTTTGTTGATAATGAAGAGGATGGAAATGTGAATTGTGCGTGTGCGTCACATTCCCACTAACCTCATCTTGAGGACTCGAATTTTGTGTTTTTGAGTTACATAGCCCAGAGTTGAAAAAGCCCGCATCTCTTATATTGGGCAAATAAGTTGGGTGTTTCACAAGTGATCGAGGGAATGAAACAAAGTGGGTTGCGACATTGCCAGATTTATTGTTTGTAAGTTTGGTCTATTCATGTGGTTAGAAGATGAGCCCAATTAGTTTAAAGATAGTAATGATCATGATTCAATGTAAACTTTTAATTTTCCTAGTATTGGTTTTATGTTCTCCCTAATGTGTCCTTCTTTCACGAATGGTACGGGCATTGAAGTTTAACTATACAAGATTTTATAGTTTGGTTTCTTCTTTCTTGCTAGAGATGACTAGATGGGGAGTACTTTTTTCAGTCTGACAGAACTGAGGAAGCTAGGTCTTCTCTTGTTCATGTTACAAATACCTTCAATCCAGCTAATCTTCCCTTAAACAGCCTGGGCTCATATGACACTTACACGTACAGTTGCCGAAATCTATAACTGTATAACATACACGAGTACAATTTGCAATTCTAGACATACGACTGGCCTTTGTTCTTATTGGAGTAATTCGGAAATTCAAAATTCGTTTGATAATAAAATGAAGGGAATCGCACAAGTGACGATTCTAGAGTTGCATACTAATTTTACTGCACTACAGAGAGGTTTGAACACTGATCACTTTGTTACTTGCCCACATTCAGTACAGCTTGAGCAAAGGTTTGTAATCGAAAAGATGAAGAGCTATTTTTAACACCAACTATAGAAGCTCCTTGAAGATTTGAACAAGTAAATAAAGATCCTTGCAAATTCGCTTTGTTAAAGTTTGCACCTTCGGCATCAACATGATCGAAACACGACTGTGTAAGATTTGCATTTGAAAAGCACACCTTTTTCAAACTTGCATGGCTAAAGTCCCCACCTTCGGCATCAACATGATTGAAACACGACTCTGAAAGATTTGCGTTTGAGAAGCACACATTTTTCATACATGCATAGATAAAGTCTCCACCTTCAGCATCAACATGATTGAAACATGACTCTGTAAGATTTGCATTTGAAAAGCACACATTTTTCATACATGCATGACTAAAGTCCACCTTTGATAAGTCCAAACCAGAAAGATCAAGGCCAGAAAGATTTACACCGTTAAACTTCAACCGCCGAGGAGAATCATTCCAGCTCTTCATACGGCTCGTTTCATTATGTATTAACTTGATAATATCAGTCCGTGTTAGATCTGCTGCACCCAACTTTTTCCTCTTATTTTTCAGGACATAATTAATTTCATCTATCAATCCTTGGAGTTCAAAGTATTGTGCCTTCTTCAGTAGTTGTGAATACTTAGAATCCTTCAGACTAGGAACATCACCATCTCTCAACCAATTAAGGATGTACCCAAAATATTCACCATCCCTATCAATGAAAGTATATCCCTCATGATCTTGAATTAAGGAATGACGTCCACTAAACATTGTAGCAAGCATCGAATTAGGCTCCGGCCGAGTAAGAGTATCATTGTATGTGCAAAACTTCTTTCCTCCAACATTGAGGTAAACCAAAGAGGAGGAATCAGAATCCATCGTCATTGCTTTGAACTTGAAGATTGGAAAGGAAGATCTTAACCTGAAAAGTAATGTATGAAGCGTTAAAAACTAATCACAATATAAATTTATAATAAGGAAAATCTAGCCACACAACAGGCTAGGACGAAATGAAGAGGGTGAACCTTGATATAAAAATTGATATATAGCATTTGGAAAGGATCTCTTTCAATTCATTTCATCATTGGATGACTTGCATATATAGCATATCGCACTTACATTTACGAAACAAGTTTGCTCGGTATAAAAATAACGTTATATGGGGAAAGTCATTGGTTTATTAACATAATAAATGTATACAAAGCGAAAGACTAAGAGTCTAAGAGTCAAAAAGTCGAATTCATTGCTTCTTTATCTTCTTTCAGACTTCTAGAGCATTCAACCGCTGAAGGATTTGAGAGGGCATGCGCATATTTATAACAACTAAAGGTATACGTGCACCAAGATTGAGTAAGACCATCCAGAGCACATAGGTAAATTAAATGGCTTTCGCAAATGTATACAATAATTACATGAGTGAAAACGAATAGTCAAAAGTCACTTGAAAGTTGAAACTCAATGCATCTCTTTACTACATTTTTTTGACCGTGCTTTTGATACACTGATGAATGTAGAGACAAGTGGCATCCACTGAAGTTGAATAACTAGGAAGATGAAGAAGCATTTAGGGAGTAAATCGTGCATCCTCCATTATTTGAGTGCAGCTCCCAGGCGAAACCATCACCTGGCTTCTTCATTTTTTTTTTTCCTATTTGAAGAATGGCAGATTAGGTAGTTCAAAACTTCAAATACAAAAAACTGCGGACTAGTTAACAAATAGGCATGTTTATATAAAATTTCGTTGGGTTTTCTAGTTTCTCTTGTAGCGTTGTTGCAGAATACACTAGCTAGTAAGCTGCCAGTATTCTGTAACAAATGAATTATGGAAGTTCAGTTCCACAGATTATGTGAGCTTGGATTGCAGCCTCAGGACAAAAGGAATGAGCAAAGCCGCTAGTTGGAGGATGGAATAGAGCAGTTGCCATTGGCCCCATCGTAAAACAGAGTCGGATGAAGCATGCACCTTCTTTTCTTTGTTAATATCCATCCCGCTTCAATTTGAACAAGATAACTACTCACAGATACACAATGATCGAGAAACAAGCATATTCAGTTTTGCTTCAAGAGGAAAAGATATTAATATATATATATATATATATATATATATATATATACCGAAACCAAGAAAAAGCTTAGGCACAGAGCAAATCCATGAGCAGTAGCCGTGGCCGCATAACCCTTTTCATTTTTAGCATTACCGATTGCACTCAGAAACACATTTATACATAACTAAATTAGGTTCCTCTTAGTGGATTTGGAAGGTTAGAAATGAGGGGATAAATGGGAAGACTGCATTAGAACACACCAACATAGGACGATCAACTACTGGAAAGAAATAAATGGAAATTTACGTTGAAGATTAAGTTCAAAGACAACAAAAGTTGCATGCATACATTTGGATATAAAGATCTATATATCATGCTTTTTATACGAAAAAAAAAAAATCGACGCTGCCAATCAAACTGTCAGGAAAAAAAAAAATAGAAGAATGAATGACACGTCAATATGAAGAGAAGCACACTTTCATTCAGTCTAAACAAGACGGACGTCATTGTTCTCTAGGCGTGACAATGTTAGAGCCTGTAATGGTTTACATAGGTAGCTGGTAGTCCTGGATCATTAGAAATGACGAGGAAAAAAAAGCTTGGCTCCATCCAGATTTGCACGATCCAAACAAGCTCCTTGGAGATCCACTCCAGGTAAATAAGCATCTACAAGATTTGCACCTTTCAAATTAGTATTACTCAACTTGATACCCATCATACTGGCTTGTTTCAGTATGGCCCCCTCTAAGTTAGTGTTTGTAACATCAGCATCTTGAAGATTTGCATTACTCAAGTCCGCCTCAACAAAGCTGCAATTGATTAAACATGCACTTGTTAAAGAAGCTCCCCGGATATTTGACTTGACAAATTCACATTTTTCCAAAGTTGCATCGTCAAATATGACACGCCCAGCATCACCCACAAAGCCAACACCCTTATGGGATGCACCTGAAAATATATTGCACATTTGTTAAACGTGCATTGGAAAGTCATATTTAGGTCCAACTTCGAAAGATCAATACCTGAAAGATTGGCACGACTGAAATTTGTGTGTTCAAGATTCGCACGACTGAAATTTGTGCGTTCAAGATTTGCACCAACAAAAGAGACTCCACTAATTTTTGCTTTAGTAAATACACTTGCTTGCATATATGAATCACAAAATGTGGCACCCTCAATGTCTGCCTTGTAAAACCTGGTCCCTCTAAGGTTTGCACATGAGAATGATACATTTCGCAGGCATGCATAGCTGAAGTCCATATCTGACAAGTCCAGTTTTGATAGATCGAGGCCACAAAGATTAACACCTCGAAACCTTGTCACTGACGATTGAATACATTTTATGACCTCAATACGAGTAAAGTCACTAATCTTTATTCTATCTATTAGAACACTTAGCTGGAAGTATTCTGCCTCTTTTAGAAGTTGTTTGTATGTATGAGCTTCTAAAGCAGGAACATCACCATCTCTTAACCAATTAAGGATATATCCAAAATAATCACCATCTCTGTCAATCAAAACATATCCATCTTCATGCTTCAAAGTGTGACGACCACTAAACATTGCAGCAAGCATTGAATCAGGCTCGCGGAGAGTCAGTGTATCAATAGTAGTGCAGAAAAGTTTTCCTCCGACATTGAGGCGAACCCAAGACGAGGAATCAGTCTTATCTTTTGCCATTTCTTTCATAGTTTGATAGATCGAGAAACTGAAAAGTAAGCCGGCATTGAAAGATTATTATGAGAGTACGTCTACCAAAACCTAAAATGTAAAACGGAACTTAAAAACTTTCATATATCGCTACAGAGAATAACTAAAGAGATGCATGAAGTCATCGCATAACAACAGTTGAGAAACTAGCTACGTACCTGTATTTTGAGTTGAATGTCGATCTGAATGATGAATGATTACATAGATATATTGAGACAAATATACATTCATACATCTATGAATCAATATTCCTAGCTCCTTCGTTATTGCAATTGAAAAAATGCATAGATGAAAAACATAATACAGAACTTATTTAGAGTAATGTGCTACAAAGCGCACCTGTACTGAGCAGTAGTTCAATCCACCGCCTGCAGGCTAATGCAAGTTCTTCTTCGGCCAATACCAATATTAGGGTTTGGCTCCTCACAGCCTCGAGTTGGGCCGCCAAAAAAAAAAATTTATATATATGTTGTAGAATGAGAAAATTTGAGAGAAAATAATGTACTTTTTCATTGATAATAGGTCTCTTTAGATACATTACAAGCAATATTGATGACTAAAGAGCCCTATTACACAAGGATTCACATTGCCGTTTGGATCAGTCACACCAAAACTAGATTAACTGCGTATATACTTTTTTTTTAAAATCATATTTTATTTTATTTGGAGGGTTAATTTTTAGATCTAGCTCATCCCTCATTGAACATTGCCTACTAGTTGATTTTTTCCTAATTTTTCCCAAAATTTATGCAATACTCTTTTAAATTGACACTTTTTAATAGTTGAGTGTTTTGGGCTAGGTATTTTTGGTTACATAGCCTAAACTTAAAAATTCCATATCCCTTTCAGCCCATTTGATTTTTATCTTAGGCCAATGACATAGTAGACCACTTTTATTATTCTCTCTTATTTGTGTGTTTATATTGGAAATTCTTTTATGCACCAACGGTGTAAATGACCCAACACTTAGAAGATGATTTCAACTCTTGATATTTATAATCAATTTTTTTTTTCTAATAACCAAAAAATGTATTTGATGTAATCCAACTATCCATTTATGTTGGTGCAACTGCATATCGGTGCTTTGAATCCTCCCCTGTTTATATTGAGATTTTTAATTGGGACCTCCATCTCTTTTGAATTATTAAATTGGTATGAGCTTCTAAACCCGAGTCTTTGTACCGCTCTGAGCCGAAATGTCAATAAGCCGATAATTCGGCCCAATGAGGTATGGGCCAGTTCGAAAATCTACTGTTTCGGCTCATTCTGCTCAAAATGCCAGCCCTACTTCTTTAGCCAATACCAAAATTAGGGTTTGGCTTTCACAGCCTCTTGTTTTTATCATATATTGTAGAATGAGAAAATTTGAGAGTGAATAACGTGTACTTCTTCATTGATAATAGGACCCCTTTACATAGGAAAATCTAATACTACAAGAAATCCTTGTCTGTCCTAGTTAGGCGGCGAGTTCTTTGCTTTGTCAAATGGTCGCAACCTCTTAGTAGCAGGATGAAACTAAGTGTCACTAGATTTATTTTCCCGTGGCAACATAGTGAGAAAGCTGATCAAATTAGTATATTATGGCTTCGAGTAAGCATTTACTTTCTGGTATGTTGCCGCATTTGTAAAGCGAATAGAGTAGTTGAATGTGTGCTCTTCGTTAATTGGTGCATGTTAGAATACATACTTTTTGTAGAGACTCACGGTATTATTTCATGATGTTCTCCTTAACCAAGGCTTAAGGGCTGCTGTTCTGACCCTCTTTCAAAAAAAAAAAAAAATCCTTTTAAGAATATGAAAAGGAAATCCAAAGCTCTTATTACACAAGGATTCACATTCCAATTTCCAGTCACACCAAAACTAGATTAACTGCAACAACCTTTATTATTATTATTTTTTTCTATATCACAAATTGTCTTATTTGGAGCCTTGGAGGGTTGATTTTTAGACCTAGCTCATCCCTCATCGAACATTGCGGGAGGAGTGGAGGACAATCAACTTTTGTTCCTCATTTTCCCAAAATTTATGTAATAGTCTTGCTCATACATATATTTGTTTTGTCTTTTTCGACGAATTTATGGCTTAACTGATGTTGAATTGAGAATATGGCACTTTCTTTGTATAACTTTGATAATTTGAATTCAGCAAAGTGATGGTGGCTAGCTTCAGTTGCTTAAAAATTGTGTGATTAATCTTGCAGTTATTGATAAAGTTGGAGGATAACAGACTGATTGAAACTGTTGGCATACCGGTTCAAGACGAGAAAGGTTTGATGCGCCTTACAGCATGTGTCTCATCACAGGTGATTTTCTGAGAAGGGGTTCAGCCATTGACAAAATTTTCGGGTGCAAGTTTTTGCTTTAGTGTTAGCATTTGCATGGTTGGCGTATTTTGAATGGGTGAAACCTTGAAACAGGTAGGATGCCCGCTGCGTTGCTCCTTTTGTGCCACTGGAAAAAGGAGGGTTTTCAAGGAATCTTAAGAGGCACGAAATTGTTGAGCAGGTATGGATTGTCTATTCCATGCTCTGTCTTCAAAATCCATTTTGAGTTGGAGCTGTACGTTTGTGTTCCTGTACCTAATTTGAGAACATGCACGGCTGAAACTTTCTTAAAAGACATATTGAAAAGTATAATTGAATTAACATGGAATTGTCAATCCCAAAACGATTAAGATTTGACATTCTTTATCTGATGTTTTCTTTTTCAATTTCATGAACCATAACTTTACTGAAACAGATGGAGCATGATCGAGAAGGTTACCTTATCTAGAACAGTCCAATCATCTGGTAGAAACCATAACACTTCTTATTATTCGATTGAATGACAAGCAAGAATTGTAAGGAAAAAAAAGTTCATTGAATTAAGCATGGAAATAATACACAACCAATTAAACAAGTGCAAAACAAGCAAGCAGTTGTGATCATATAATTACCACAGAAATGGGAAACAGCTGGTAAGCTTTGCACCCTCCAAGTAAGCTTCTTCAAGATCGGCTTCTGATTAGCAGCGATAAGCACCTCGAAGATCTGAATACTTCAAATTAGTCTTGCTCAACTTGACACCTTTCAACTTAGCTTGAAACAAGTTTGCTCCCTTCATATTGGCCTTTGTAAGATCAGCATTGTTTAAGGTTGCATAACTCAAGTTGGCTCCCTCCAAATTGGCATTTTTAAGATCAGCATTGTTCAAGGTTGCATGCCTCAAGTTGGCTCCTTCCAAATTGGTATTTCTAAGATCAGCATTGTTTAAGGTTGCATACATCAAGTCTGCACCAGAAAACAAAGCTCTACGGAGATTCGCCCCAGTAAATGAACAAAATACTAATCTTGCAATGCGGAAGTCAGCACCCTCAGCATCAGCTATGTCGAACTTTGAACTCATAAGATTTGAATGTGAGAATGACACATTTCTTAGACATGCACTCCTAAAATCACTGCTTGTGAAATTTGCTTGACATGAAAGATTGAGGCCACAAAGTTTAGCACCTTGAAATTTACGTCTATTTGGATAGGAAGCTGATCCAAATGAACAAATATTAACTGCTTGTAAAATCTGGTATATTATCATTCAGCCCATGTAGTTGATGGTATTCTGCTTCTCTGAGAAGTTCTTGAATTGGCATTAACAACTTCAAAGTCCGGAAGAACACCGTGCCTTAGCCAATTAAGAATATGACTAAAAATTTGGCCATCCCTATCATAAAAAACATATTTGATTTCAGGGTCTTGGTGCATAATTGCAGCAAGCTTAGAATTAGGCTCCCGATGAATCAAAGTATAAACAGTCGTGCAGAATTGTTGTCCTCCAATGTTGAGGCGAACTATAGAGGAAGAATCAAACTCTTCCTCTGACATTGCTCTATGCTCTGAGAGACCTGTTGAAAACACAAGAGGAAAAAATAAGTTAGACAAAAAGATTGAATCCACAGATTTGATATCCTAGTAACTTTTATGGGGCAAGTATTGCAGATGATGATAGGGAGAGCAGGTACACCTAGTAAGCTACTTATAGAGGTTTGGTGCATTATAAGAGACCTAGTATTATACTAATTGAACCTCTAGAGTTCTAATTCATTTCTTATCCTACTTAAGCCAAGTTATTATAGTAGGTCTTGTGTCCATTGACAACTCAAAATCCATGTTGATCAAAGAATACTAAAATGCATGTACACATGCAAAACAACAACCAAGAAATTGAAGGGGCAAAAAATTCTGAGTATGATTGATCGATTGAGGAAAATTCATGTGCCAATTAAATAATAAGCATGTGCACTCATTCTGTCATTCACATATAACTTCTAGTGCCAAAACCGTAACCCAAGTCCTTCACCAGTTGGAATATGATCAAATGTACATAAATTTTTGAATGAATATCGGAACCCTAATATTACATGTACTTGGTCCTACTGAATGGTTTCTACTTTCAAATCCTCAAATTTATAATTTTAATAAATAAGCTACTAACAGGCAAAGACTAGAGAAATCCAGTTTAATTCTTATATTGCATTTTACAAATGAATTGCATAGGAATGGTTCTCTACGTACAGTTTCACGAGGATAAAGAAATCAATGGAGGGAACTAAACTAGGATAGTTGCAGGTAGGAGAGACATCAAATAGAGAAGCAGGTAAATCCCTATAACCCCGTAGCTTTAAGACGGTTGTTGCCGTACAATACAGAAACATCAAGATCATATAATCACAAACACGTACATATACATTACAAGTGAACAAAGGAATCAAGACATATATCAATCATATCAAAATAGAAGTGATCAAGGACTAGAAGACCAACCTTGTTCATTCATCTGGACTGCCATTGAGGATGAGTACTTGAAGCTGAAATGTAGTCTAAAGGAAACCTTCCGTGAAGCGCTCAGAAATGTGAATGCCTAGACGGAATAGCTACTGTATTTCAACGTGTTCACAGTGAACACAGGGACATCCTTTTATGGTGCATTTAGGATAACTAATTCAAGCTCAATTCCATCAAAGAGGTTGAGTTCCAATCCAAGTTTGCTACATGTGAATATCTCTAGATATCTTGATGTACAAGATAATCACGTGCGTATTCCATATACTTATCAAACCAGCTAAATAGGATAAATAAATATTACATAGTTAATATGTTTTATTAATCTCACATTGTTGTAAATATTTGTGGATAATCATGTAAATAGATGATGAGTAATAGGTGCCTATCCCTATAGATTGGTGATTGATAGGTTGTAATTGTAGGAGTGATTGGATTGTAACTAAGCATTACCCTTTTGTGCACACCATGTAGTCCTATATAAGGCTCCTCATGGTGAGATGAATAAGACACACAATCTGATTCTCTGTGTCCAAACTCTCTCTCTCTCTCTCTCTCAGAAATTTTTCTGTTTTACAACACGTTAACAGCACGAAGCTCTAACCCAAACCCTAGCCAAAAAAAAAAAAAACCTCTGCTGCAGCCTGTTTGCACGCCCCGAAACCTCTTGATTGGGACCTCAGATCAAAAACTTTCCTTCATCAAAGTTGTTCGTCTCTGCCTCTTCTATTTTCCCTCCAAATTTCAGCCCTATTGGAGTCCTTTTGAGACCTGTACACCATTCGAAGTGGGAGCTGTCCAGAAGAGGCGAATAGTTCTTAGAGTGGCTGAGAAGACAACCTTCTCAGTTCTGCACATATAAACTGAAGATTCATCCGCTCTTCATCAAGTAATGTTTTCCAAATTCTAATTTTAATTCATGTTTTCAAACTTGATATATGAACAATCACCATGATGCATGAACCCCCAAATTTACTTTATTAATTTATTTGGTTGATACATATATATATATCTGTCATATATATTTGTTCATGTTTTTGGATTTGATTAACATATACCATGACACATTGACATGTAGGATTCCTATTTAATATTACTATAATGCCAGAAGCGTTTATTCAAATCATTGCCATAATAATGTGCATCATTTCCTGTTAATGCCGTATATTACGCTCATCACCATAATCATTTCATTATTGACTTTATGATATTTATTTACTTCATTACAATTTCTTAATGCTGTACATTAAGTTTATTGCCATAATGATTATGTAATATTTATGGGGTTAATGAAGCGTTAATGCCAGAAGCATTTAAGAAAAAAAAAAAAAAAGACAGGTTAATGGTGAATATTAAATGAGGCTGAGTTAGAAGCTCAAATCAAACCCAAAGTCACAACAACAAATCCGAGCCAGAAGCTCAAGCCCAAGTTGCAAGACTAGAACAGAAGCTCATCACATGTTGCCATGACAAAAGTTATGAATCTTCTCAAACTAGGCTCATCCAGTTGGATGCGATGTCTAGGAAAGGTTCAGATGAGGCCGTGTACTTAAGTGAGCCTCGCTCCACCTAAACCTCATCCTTCCTTACCTGGTCGTATTCAATTGGAGTTACCGAAAAGGTTGAGTAATAATTTTTCATTCCTTGGCAGACCAGCCTGAGCCCAGCAGGCCCACTCTCCCTCCGTGGGACCAAGCAGCCCAGCATGCCTCACACACCATTTGACTTACGCATGAAAGCCCGGGTCACAAGCCCGCATACTAAGCCCGATAGGCTTCACTATCAAGCCCACTCCTTTGGTCCATCAAAATCAAATAAAAGGAAAAATGATTTGATATTGTAAATAGATTCACCTTATTTAATATGTGTAATTAATTGCCAGAAGCATTTATTCACATAATTGTGTGATAATTAATATGTTATATTACTAGCATGCAATTAATATCTCAATTGATTTATGATTTCCATTTATCCAATTTGTGAGATATTATTACAATTTACCTTTTTCAATATTATTGTGTTACTTGTCTGAATTTTCGCACTAGAATATATGTGTAGAAAAGTTTCCTTCATAAATTCACCACACATGATAAAACCAGTAGATTTTACATGTCTAATCCGATTTTTCATACCATGTTATAGAACCTGAAGTTCTCATTACTTGCTTATGGATGATATTACCCAAAGCACTAATATTATTTGTTCCTTTCCTGTAAGAAATGTCAAATCTCAACATGTTTCACTTTGTTGCTTTGGATCTCCAGAAGAAACTATCTAAAGTGAACTCAAGATGTGAAAATTCATCTGACTGCAAAGAAGATGAGATCAACAATCGATATTGACAATGTCGTCACTGAGGCTTTTAAGGCGAGTGCCATAATGTTCATAAAGAAACATATGGAGAGAGCACTCCAAGTTAAGTACCCGATTAAGAGGATACACAGACTCTTTGGATTCACCATCAGATGACCATTTTCTTGCTTGAAGCAAGACATGATTGGCAGAACAAAAAAAAACCCATATGACCGTCATCCACGTGGCCAAGGCCCACGTTGTGGGAACCGTGATGCCCTAACTCAACAAGCCTGAGTTGAAAGGAACACTGGTCAGGCCTGTCACCACCAGAATCAGCATGATCTTTGTTATCAATGTGGAGGAATTGACTGCTAGTCCCGCACCTGTTGTGCGATAGCCTAAGCAGTAGATGAGTATTACGCCGGTCGCGGAACTCGAAATACCAACTTTATTAAAGGGTCATTTTCTATTGATTCCACACTAGAGATCATGGATTTTCAAGCAGTTATTGAACATACTGAATGCCGAGGATTAGAACTCGAAGACATGAGTATAATTGATCCCTTGTGTCATATCTATTTCATCTTAATGAATGAAACATCTTCAGATTTTGGTGATTTATGTTTTCAATTATTTTGGATTATAGAAATGTGGTTATGTTCGAATATATTTAATTCAATAAACTTATTCATACATGTGATCCATTGAATTAAATAAATGAATAGGCATATTCTGTGGGGAAGTTTGTTGTCTGGTTAAAAGTGCTATTACGCACACCATACTCCCAGATCGGAGATATTTTTCAAACTTATTGTCTATTCATACCTCTGTGACAACCGTATCAGGCCAATCCAACCTGATAGAGGGTTAGAACAAAACCCACTATATGTTGTCTAATGGTACTGAACCTACCATTAATGAGGCCTTATAATCTCCACGTTCCAGAAGAACGTTATTGAGTATTAAGGATATTCGAACCAACGGTTATCACGCTGAAACCACTGAGAAAAATGCGTGGAATATCTTTGCATAACCTCCGAGTGTGCGACCAGAAGCGTACATTGGAGAAATTGAAATCTGTTTGCTAGAAGCTAACTAATTCAAGCAACTGCTTGCTATGGCATGACCGTTTGGTCCACCCAGGTCAAAGTATGATGCACTGTATCCTCAATTCATCGCAGTTGCACCCCCTTCTGAATAAGGGTCTTGTATATAATGACACGCTATGCCATACTAGACCATCATATGCAAAGACTAGTACATACACCACCATTTTTCTGCACAGAATGCAAGGGAAATTTGTGGACATATCCAACCACCATATGGACCAGTTAAATATTAATGGTTTTGGTTGATGTATCGACAAAGTGATCATATGTTACACTATTGTCCACAAGGAAATACTGCTTTTGCTAAACTCTCACCCAGATCATGAAATTGAGGGTTCACCACTCGGATTATCCCATAAAGTCTATAAGACTTGATAATACCGGAGAGTTTACATCGAAGTCTTTCGATGATTATTGCATATCCCTTGGGATTGATGCTAAACATATAGTTCCCTATGTTCACACCCAAGATGGTCTCGCAAATAGAATCTTGGTAATGCGCACCAAGCTCCTAGTTTTTGTGTGGGGCTATGCAATCTTGCATGCAGCTATGTTGGTCCCGTTGAGGCCCACTGCCACCCAACCTTACTCCGCGTTACAGTTGGTGACTGGGTACGAACCTGATGTTTCGCACTTACGCGCATTTGGGTATGCAGTCCTCGTGCCAATTGTGCCGTCACAACGTACAAAATTGGGTCCTCAACAAAGGATGGGCATACATGTCGATTATGAATCTCATCCATTATGTGCTCTTTCGAGCCCTTGACAGGCGATCTCTTTACCGCTAGATTTGCGGATTGTCACTTTGATGAGACAGTCTTCCCGCCGTTAGGGGGAGATAAGAACGTTACCGTTTCTGATGAACGACGTGAATTGACGTGGAATGTCCCCACTATGTCTCATCTTGATCCCCGAACCGCACAATGTGATAATGAAGTGAGGAGAATTCTAGATCTATAGAGTGTAGCCCAAAATATGCCAGACGTTTTCTCTGATCTTGCTAAAGTGACGAGATCATATATACCTGCTGCAAATGTGCCTGCAAGGATAGACGTCCCTGTAGGATGTGTCGTCCCAGATGGACGAGGTACGACCATGGCGGCTAACCAGTCATATGTCCCTGCTCAGAAATGAGGTAGACCATTAGGTTCGAAGGATTCTTATCCCTGGAAAAGGGTAAAACTGGCACCAACGAATCCACTAGACATCGCAATCTCAAACCGATTCATCTCATGAGATAAATCCGGACTATGGGTCTGTCCTAGAAGAGACGATGTTGGGGGACGCTCCAACATTTGAACCCACTCCCGAGAATAGAGAAATCTCAGTAAATTTAGTGAGATTTGGAATTGGAATGAGATCATCATCGATGATATATTAGTATTTGCGGTGGCCACCGAAAATATAATAAGCGATGACCTCGAACCCTGCTTTGTTGATCAATATTAACGAAGAGATGACTGGCCAAAAAGGAAAAAAGCAATCCAGGTCGAATTAGATTCCTTGATAAAGAGAAAGGTGTTTGGATCTTTTGTTCCTACACCTCCCCATGTTAAACCCGTAGAATTTAAATGGGTATTTGTAAGGAAGCGCAATGAGAAAAAACGAGATTGTGATACACAAGGCTCGTCTAGTGGCGCAATAATTTTCTCAAAGCCCTGTGGTTGATTACGAGGAGACGTATTCTCCCGTAATGGACGTCATAACGTTCCACTACTTTTTCAGTTTGGTAGTTTCCGAAAAACTTAATATGCAGCTTATGAATGTGGTCGTAACTTATCTCTATGGGGATTACGATATAGAGATATACATGAAAGTTCCTGAAGGACTTATGATACCCGATGCAAATAGTTCTAGACCACGGAACACGCTCTCCATTAGTTTTGAGGCGTTCACTTTATGGATTGAAACAATCTAGACGGAGGTGGTATAACCGTCTAAGTGAATATTTGATCGGGATGTGATATGTGAATAATAAACTATGCCCATACGTGTTTATTAAGGAAACAAGTTCCTAGTTTGGTATTGTGGTGGTCTATGTCAATGACATGAATTTGATCGATACTCCTAAAGAGATCAAGGAAACCGCAAAGCACCTGAAGTTGGAATTTGAGATGAAAGGCCTTGGGAGAACAGATTATTGTCTCGACCTGGAGCTCGAGCACAGTGCAGATGAAAATTTTGGTCTATCAACCAAATTACATCTAGAAGATGTTAAGATGCTTTAATGAGGATAAAAGCAAGCACACCCATGGTCGTCTGAAGTCTAGAGAAAACCGTATCGTCCTGCAGATGATAACGAAGAGATATTGGTGCCAGAAGTCCCATATCTAAGTGCAATAGGCGCATTATTGTACTTGGCTTAATGCCCTAGACAGGACATCTTATTTGATGTGAACTTATTAGCTAGATATAGCTCTACGCCAACACGCTGCCACTGGAATGGCATAAAAGACATTTTTTGCTACCTTAGAGGTACAGCGGATATGAGCTTATTCTATCCCTATGCATCAAGGAATGGATCAAACCCCCTTGATCTTCAGAATGATGCTCGCCTTGTTGGATATGCTGATATAGACTATCTATCAGACCCGCACAAGGTATGTTCCCAGATTGGTTATGTCTTTACCATTGGGAATACTGCAATTTCTTGGAGGTCTACGAAATAAACAGTTGTTGCTACCTCTTAGAATCATGCTGAGATACTAGCTCTTCACGAAGCAGTATGTGAATGTACATGGCTAAAAGTCGTTACAAAGCATGTTCAAAGCACATGTGGACTGCATTCCACCACTGATGAACCAACCATTATCTACGAGGATAATGCTGCTTACATAGAGCAGATAAAGATGAGTTTCATCAAAGGAGACAACACCAAACATATTGTATCGAAGTTCTCCTTCAATTAGCAACAACAGGAGCATCAGAAGATTGAAGTTAAGCATATTTGATTTGAAGACAATTGTGTAGACCTCTTTACCAAGTCACTACCAAAGTCTGCATTCCAGAAGCATGTTCAAGGTATTGGTCTACGTAAACTATCTGAATTACCTAACATGTAATTTTCAAGGGGAGTCGAAATCAGGGGGAGTATCTTGAAGCATACCCACTTGACCATCGTGTACTCTTTTTGTCCTTCGTCCAGGGTTATTTTGTCCCACTGGGTTTTGTTACCTGGCAAGGTTTTAACGAGGCACATCTTTAGCACGGTCACCCCATTTATACTACATCCTGAAGATGATTTGATTCGACATATACATGCATTTGCTCATCTTTTCCCTTCGACCACGGGTTTCTCCCACTGGGTTTACCGGGCAAGATTTTGGTGTAGCGATTCTAATGCATCCCTCTCGTAGACATACTACCTACTTATGGTGCTGATAAGAAGACTTCACCTATCTCTAAAGCTGTGATACTGCCACTCCACACTCAAGCGCGTTGTGCTCTTTTTCTCCTTCAACCAAGATTGTTTTTTTCCCACAGGGTTTTTATTACTTGGCAAGGTTTTTGACGAGGCAACTTAGAAGCGCTCAGCCTATGCAACAATATTGACATGGAATATTCAAGGGGGAGTGTTGTAAATATTTGTGGATAATCATGTAAATAGATGATGAGTAATAGGTGCCTATCCCTATAGATTGGTGATTGATAGGTTGTAATTGTAGGAGTGATTGGATTGTAATTAAGCATTACCCTTTTGTGCACACCATGTAGTCTTATATAAGGCTCCTCATGGTGAGATGAATAAGACACACAATCTGATTCTCTGTGTCTAAACTCTCTCTCTCTCTCTCTCAGAAATTTTTCTGTTTTACAACACACATTACTTATTCTGCTTTTATACAATAGTTGTTATGCTTTAGGATTCTAATATTTGTCCATTCTAAGTTTCTAACTAGCAGTTTTTGCATAGGGTGCGGCTATTATCATCATACTAATTACTTTTTTGAGTTTTTTTCACTCTACAAGTTTTCAATTTATTGAAAGACTAAAATACTCTAATATAGAATTGAGATATTTTCACAAACAGTGTATGAAGTATGGATGATTCTACACTTTGATGTATGAACTTTGAAAACTATCAGATTGGTGTATGAACTTTGCATTTCAACATCATTTTGGTATATCAGGTTAACACCGTTAAGTTTTTGAATGCAAAAGTTAACGGAAATTTTTTTTTTTTAACTGTTCTAGGGGATATTTAACGAAAAGTTAACGGTGTACACTAAAGTGAAAGATTTGAGCAAATTTGGTATACCATTGTGATATATATGAAAGTTGGTATATCAAAGTGTCAATAATTGGTGCATGGTTTGTGATGTTTTCCCTATAGAATTACAATAAAAGAGGATATCTTATTAAAAATTAAAATATGTTTTTCTTATTACACCCTACAAAATACGTACTTAAACTTCATTGTTAATCTCTCCATTCATCATTAAACCTTAACACTTTATTTCTTAACATTCATCATCTGCAATTGTCAGGGCCGGCCCTGAGCCTAGGAGAACTAGGCCTAGGTCTTCGGCCTCATATTTTATGGGCCTCAGGTTTTATGTTGCCCAACCCAAAAAAAAGAAGTAGAAGACATGAAAATTAAAAGAACTCTGTGCGACGCCTGTTGCTCCCTCTTCATCTTCTTCCTCCTCCTTACCTTCTATAATTCTATTCAACCCCAGACACTTCAAAATCTCAACAGTCTAACTACCCAAAATCAAAAATCGAAGACCCAAGAATTCAAAGCACTGAATTCGAGCTAACAAAAAAAGAATTTGACACGCGGAGGAAACTAAATAGAAAAAGAATTCGAGTTAAACCCTTGTACCATTGGAAATGGTATTTTGGGTACTGTAAATGAGTGAACTAAGTAAACTTAAAATTAAAATTATAAAATATATATATATATATATATATACATAGGGTTAAATACTTGTTATTCCTCAAACTTTTGCCTGAAAAACAGTTTAGTCCCTCGCCTTTCAAATTAAACTGAATAGTCCTTATTCTTTGCAAATCTCACACAACAGGTCCAAAATGACATTTATACCCCTCAGTTCCTTTTTCTATATATGTTTTTTTATTTTTCTCTCTAATTTTATTTTATTTTATTTTATGTTTTCTGCTTAACTCTCTCTCTCTCTCTCTCTCTCTCTCTCTCCGGAGGAGGAGGCAGCTCTAGTCTACGGCGGCGCTGCTAGGTCTCTCCGCGTCAACAAGGCCAAGACTAACTTCCTGGAGCCATTGGACTAGAGGAGATCTCTCCCTCGACCTCAACATCTCCTCCGCCCACTTCGGCAGTCTCCTCCGCCCACAGCCTCGTCACACCACTCTGCCCAACTCAACCAAACCTCAGAGACCAATTCCACCATCTCCACCCAGCTCCGATCCCATTTTACCAAAATAGAAAAAAGAAGAAGAAATAAAATAATTGCTTTGGGCACCCAGAGAAAAGCTCTGGGCACCCGGTTTATCATTCTCAACTGCCACTGGCCTGAATCGAGCGCCAAAGAGCTGGATCAAGCACCAGAGGTTGAGCGCCGGAGGTCCTGGGTTGAGCACCAGAGGGAATAGACCAACCGTCCCAAATGACATCCGGGCTCTCCAATCCCAAACGACGACGTTGACCCTGACGATGTGGATCCGGTCACCAAAATCATCTTCCGGCAATGTGGATCCTCTTCCTCTGTTGCTGTCACCAATATCGTCTTCGGGTTCTGAATCTAGGCTGGGCCTTGTCGATCAGAATTGGAGGCGACGGGTTGAGATTTCAGAAGGATGAAGGGTAACCAATTTACCAATTCGATCCAGCAATTCACAAGGTCCACCGCCACGAAGCTCGACCTGGAACCCGAACCCTGGTCCTCCAAGCTCTGGAGCCCCAAGAACCCGCCGGCGTCTCCGACAACCTCATCGTCAGGCGAGAAACAGAGTGGAGGGTTGCTTGAAGCGGACGGGCTTCGAGTACAGCACTCTGATAGAGGAAGACGAAGACCCATTTAGTGGTGGGTTCTGGAGAGTTGAAGAAGAAGATGAAGATGAAAAATTATAGAGAGTAGTGAAGACTGAGAAGGACAAGATTGATCTGCGAAGAGGGAGAGAGAGAAAAGCAGAAAAAATAAATAAAAAGAGAGAGAGAAATTTAAAAAAAAAGAGAAAAAATAATAATAAAAGGATCTTGGGGGTAGAATAGTCATTTTAGATCTGTTTTGGACCTGGTGTGTGAGAATTAGAGAGAATAAGGACTATCCAGTTTAATTTGAAAGGCGAGGGACTAAACTGTTTTTCAGGCAAAAGTTTGAGGAGTAACAAGTATTTAACCCATATATATATATATATATATATATACGGTGAGATAAGAATTTAGGGTGAAGAAAGTAATTAGTAGGGTGACAATGGCCGCCCCTTTTGCCTATATGGCATGCTAGTCTGACTAGTGCAAGTAAAATCATACAAGGCATTACATCAGGTCTATTTCTAAACTAGAAGATTTCTGCAAGCTAGTAACTTCCACAGTCTAGCGGCAGAGCACCATATGTTGATTTCTCAATGCTCGAAAAGTCATAGGGCTTTCATTTTCCATTCTTAATAACGACAATGAACTGAAGCAGAGACAATGAATGAAGATTCTACAAGTAGTAAAACCTTCACATCCATGCTGAACGAGGTCATGAGTTAACTGGACCATCTAGCCTATATATAATTACACACACACACACGCAGCCGTTCGAGAGCGGACGTCCGCAACCCAGAAAAAGTGCAGACGTCCCTCCTCCGGCGTCGGGAAGGCGGCGATCGCTGCCCTACGGGTGTTGGACGCACCCTCTGGACATCCTGGACGGCCTTGATGAAGCAGCGAAGGAGAAGGTGATCGGAAACTCAGCAGTGTGCTGCGAGCTCGCCGGAAACCATGAAAGCCCATCGAGCTCGACTTCAAACCCTTCGCCGACGAGTCCAGCCGCTTCTGAACTGCTCCATGTCGTGACCTGGTTTCGTCGGCAACAGAAATGCAGCCGTCGCTGCCCGATCAAGACCAGAAGAGCGACGTCCTCACTTTTTATGGGTTGCGGACGTCTGCTTCAGATCCTTCCTATATATATATATAATCTTGCTCAGGTGCGGATATCCGCACCTAAGCAAAAACATACGGATTTTGTGTTTTTCCCCACTTTTCGATCACACTTTTAGATCTTAACCGTTCCGTTTTTAGGTCCTACTGTATAGATCACCTCTGCAAAATTTCAGCCAATTTGGTGATCGTTAAGGCATCCAAAACTACAATTTACACGAACCAACCAAATCTGTAGAACCGGAACCGTTCGTATATATTGTTGTAATTTGCAGTTTTGAATGCCTTAATGATCACCAAATTGGCTGAAATTTTGCAGAGGTGATCTATACATTAGGACCTAAAAACTGAACGGTTAAGATGTGAAAATGTGATAGGAAAATGGGTCAAAAACTGGAAATCCGTACGGATTGAAAAACTGCGGACGTCCGCAGTGGAGAACCACTGTGTGTGTGTGTGTGTGTGTGTCTATATATATAAATATATATATATATATATATGTATCTACGCCGGGGTGGGGGCCGCGGATATTCCAGCGTCCCTCCACACATGGTCGGATGATCTTCACGATACCAACTACTATCATTGTCAGCATGTAAATACAACCATTAAGAGATGAGCCAATTCCAGTTCCATGGCTTCAGTGCTCCAAGCATCAATGCTCTCGGCCTCTTGGTTCACAATTGCTGCAAAGTGAGATATGGGATTTTTTGAGTCTCATTTAAGAATAAAGTCACAGAATTTCAAAGAATTTCAGACAGCTAGGCTAGCACAAACACTAACAATGTGACTTATAGAGTAGTTGAAGGCTTTTGCACAACATTGTGTTTCTACATAGCTAAATTTTCAATCTTTTTCTTTGTTTTGCAAAGCAAATTAGAGAAACAGGCCTGTAATACACAAAATTTTGTTTCTACATGACTGAAGTTTCCATCTTTTACAAGAGAAGTTTAGAGAGTAATTTGGTTCATCTATGCACAACACTAACAATGTGACTTAAAAAGTTCTAACCGTATTACACGACACTGTTTCTATATAGCTAAACTCTCCATCTTATTTTGTTTTCTAAATTAATCAGAGAAATAAGCATGAAAAACACAACATTCTGTTTCTAAATGCCCTAAAGTTGCCATCTTTTTGTTTCTTTGTGTTTATACCTACACTAGCAAGCTAGTTCTCTCCATCACCAAGCATAAGTAACACCCACTTTGGGACATCCACGAACCATGGCAAGGCCCAACCGAGACATGCATCGTGTAGCCCTATGTTCAAGCTACGCCACGGTATCCGGAAGTCACAAATCCGACGTCGGGAAGCCACCTTTCCGCCCTTGCCAAGATGCCACCACAACATAGCTTTCTACATGTTAAATAGACTAGAATAGTAACTTTGCTTGTCCCACATCGAAGAACAAGTAAATGAGAAGCATTCCTTCATCTATAAAAGGAATGCCTCCTCCCACAACTCAACACATTCATTACATCTCTTGTAATCTTGTTAGGCCGCAAGGCTCGACACACTAGTACACATTCAAGTGGACGTAGTTTCCCGCTAAGGCGGGAGACGAACCACTATACATCTCGTGTCACTCTTTCTCTCTCTCTCTCTAAAGCTAACTAGAGATCCCGCTCAATCTCTAACGTTAACATTGGCGCCGTCTGTGGGAAGCCGACACACAAAGGCTTCGTCACCTACCACGAACTTTGACCCGAAAGTGTCGAGTCAACGCTCATTCAACATCAAATTGGGGCCGGTCAATGCTCGGTCAACGCCCGGCGGAGTCGGTCAACGCCCGGCGGGGTCGGTCAACGCCCATCAAGGCTTGATCAACTTTTGGTCAACGCCCAACTCAAAAAAGGTCAACGCTGAACTATTCACTAGGTCAACGCCTACTACAAAAAAAAAAAAAAAAAAAAAAAAATCTTGGGCGGCTATTTACTCTGGACACCCAGAGATCTGTTCTTCACACCCACGACCACGATCTACAACGCTTCTTCTCCGCCCAACTCCTCCGCTCACTGCAGCTCCGGAGCTCCCCCGCCAATCTCCATTTTTCCGCCCATATCCATCAGCGGTGCATCCCTCCGCCCAGTGCTGCACCGCCCGGTCCCCCAACCGCTCCGCCCAGCGCTCCGGACTCAACGCCTCCGCTGCAATTTGCTGCACCGCTGCAGCTTTCAACCAGCTCGCTCCGGACTCAACGACTCCCAGCACCGCTCCGCTAGCTAGCTCCGCCCCGCTGAGCTTGGAGCTCCGCTCCGCCGAGATCGCCAGAACGCTCCGCTGCGCTCGAGGTACCGCTTCGCTGCACGCTCCGCCGGACCACAGCAAGCGACTCTCCCCCCGCCGGCCACATCCCCTGCTGGCACCATCTCTGACCCAGCGACCCAAGCTGCAGCTCTCCTGCATTCAGCAGCTCCGATCCGGCGGAGGATCGATCCGCCACACCTGCAGCCTCCGCTGGCTTCCTCCGCTCACTGTAGCGTCCCTACCTCTGCTGAGCTCGGTGATCTCCGCTGAGCTCGGTGATCTCCGCCAAGCTCCAGGTGAACGCCGAGGCCACCGCCTGCACAACCCAGCGGCAATCCACCGCCCATCAGCGCCGAGCTCCGCCCCGCTGAACAAAAGGTTCCGCTGACCAGCACGCTTCAGCTGAGCTCGGAGCTCCGCTAAACTCCTATTCCGTCGACAGCAGCGTTCATCACTGAGCTTTCAGGCCACCGCCATACCCTTACTGCTCATCCCTGTGTTCTTCTCTTGTTCTCCTCTTCGATTCGAACATTTGGTCCCTGCACTGCATATTCACTTGCACTTTTGCAGCAAAGCCAAGATAAGCTCTCTGTCTCTCTTTATTTGGGTACACACGTGCCTCATACTTGCACATATGGGTGTCATGTATATCCTTGTCTGCCATGCACACATACAACACAAGTATGGTTATTCACTACACTACAACAGGCTCTTTCTATATATATTGATATGATGGGCCAGTGAGTCTACGGTGATGCATGGTATATTGATATTCATGGTAATAGTATATGCTGCTTTATTGAACCATGAAGTTATATTATATTCTTGGTCCATCTAATTGAATGTCGGCAACTACTTGGTCCATGATGTAATTGACTCATTCACACGCAAGTTATATAGCTGTCCATGATACATATATGAGCTCCCACTGCCCAGGTGTACATGCATGTCCTCAACTACTATATCACTTACATAATTTGCTTCCAAAATCTCATCAAGGTACATATAAAGGCTATTAGTGTTGATTTTACATACCCGTGTACTAATCACCTATTTCTTATTTTTCGAGGAGACAAAATCATCATTTTTCGAGCGTCATGCTTGGACAACTCCAACTTCAACTCGCTCCAAATCGGCACAAGATAAGTCACACCATCTTATCTTTACGCTCTTGCAAATTTGAGCTACCGCCAATACCATGACTATACATGTCTCTATAACCCTTAAGCATGCCTACAACATGTTATTAGCAACTTTCCTACAAGTACATGCTACACACATACATGCTTAAATTCACTTTCATGTGACATTCATCTAGAACCTTGTGACACTTATAGCTCAATTAAACATGCTTGGATAAACGCTTGCGAAACGGTTACGACTCGTTTAGGTATCAAAGCATGGCCGCGACTCGCTTGGGCTACGCCCCGCACGCTCATATAACGCCTACACCTAACTTGCTCGAACACCTAACTCACTGCACTTATCCAACATGCTTTAATTACGCTCTTGGTTCACAATGCTTCTTACATGTGGTCTAGCCTCCGGGCACTACACTTTTTCACGTTTCCTTACATATGGTCTAGCCTCCGGGCTCCACGAGTCTATGGTCTACGACCTACCGCCATGCGGCAGGGCGACGCCCCATTCTCTCATGCACTTACGAATTTTTGTCTTTTGTGATACAGGATAGCGAGTCCCTTCTTGCTTGCGGAGCTCGGGGACTTGTAGAGGCCGTGCGCCTCTCGGATGTTACTTATGCTTGATGACTTCATGATTTGAACTCCCCAACCAAGAAGCTACTCTTACTCGGGGACTTCGGGGACTTGTTTATACCTACACTAGCAAGCTAGTTCTCTCCATCACCAAGCATAAGTAACACCCACTTTGGGACATCCACGAACCATGGCAAGGCCCAACCGAGACATGCATCGTGTAGCCCTATGTTCAAGCTACGCCACGGTATCCGGAAGTCGCAAATCCGACGTCGGGAAGCCACCTTTCCGCCCTTGCCAAGATGCCACCACAACATAGCTTTCTACATGTTAAATAGACTAGAATAGTAACTTTGCTTGTCCCACATCGAAGAACAAGTAAATGAGAAGCATTCCTTCATCTATAAAAGGAATGCCTCCTCCCACAACTCAACACATTCATTACATCTCTTGTAATCTTGTTAGGCCGCAAGGCTCGACACACTAGTACACATTCAAGTGGACGTAGTTTCCCGCTAAGGCGGGAGACGAACCACTATACATCTCGTGTCACTCTTTCTCTCTCTCTCTCTAAAGCTAACTAGAGATCCCGCTCAATCTCTAACGTTAACACTTTGTTAAACAAACCATGGAATTCAAGCAAAACAGAGACTGAATTACCTGGACAACTTTCCTCAAACGAAGTCGTCCGAGAGCAAAGCTTCTACTTCCGGCGCAAACCCCAAGGACAACGAAGAAATGGGGAGTCTATTTTACTATTTATAGTGTTTCAAACTCAAGACCTTAAAAAAAAAATCCTAACTCCGGGTTTAAGAAAGACTGCAAAACAATGCTTGTCAACGACTATAATGGAGTTTTCACCGGATAAGGGTTTAGCTAGTCCCCGTTTCCTTGTTCCTCTGGGCCGCCCATGAACAAAAATCTGGCCCATAATACTTGACCCGAACCGTCCCCATCATAAATTGAACCGAACCTTGGGCAAATCCCAAATTAAGTAAACGAGCGTAGTTACCAACGCGTAGTGACGTAGAGAGGGAAAGCGAAATGACGAAACTGACCTTCGGAAGTTTATGAAGCAAAAAAAAAGGGAATGCGTGTAATGCAGACAACAGAATTACAGTGAATCGAAGAAGAAGAAGTAGGATTCGTAGAATTCTGGATTGTTAAGAGCAGGAAGAAGAAGACGAGGGCAAAATCAGAATTTCGGTTGGGTGAGGAAGGGGGAAGAAGATGTCAGGAGAGGAGTACAGCGATGAGACTCATCTGCTGAGATCCTCGAACGACATTAACAAAGACGAGAACGGCGCCGTTTCGCCGGAGGACGACAACGACGGCGATGCTGACTTGGAAGCGCAGAGCCGGAAAAGTAGTATCAGTCCGAGCAGTAGAGTCGGTGCTTTTAAGGATCTGCTGCTGAAGCATTTGGACGGCGTAGGAGGGCTTTCCGGTCGCCGGAACAGTTTCAAGAGGCTCGATGGGGATTGGGATAGGGATAGGGGTAGGGAGAGTAATCGGAGAGAAAGTAGAGAGCGGCGATCGCCTGTAGATCAGCTGCGTCATAGTAGTAATCATGACCCGCCGGCCGGAATCGATGGGAACGATGAACTGGCCGATAGTGCTCCGCCGGAGTGGGCTTTGCTTCTCCTCGGTTGCATTCTCGGCCTCGCCACCGGTCTCTTTGTTGCCGCGTTTAACAAAGGAGTAAGCTTCCTATTCCAATATCTCATCTATGTAATTGTGATCCAACTTTGAATTTTCGAATTCCATGCAAAAAATGTTTGTGGACCTGTTGCTTGTGTATAGACCACTGTTTACTCTATATTAGAGCATAATGTTGTAGAGTAGATCAAAGATGGTGTGCATTTGGAAATGGTGTTTAATCAATCTAATGGGTTTGGTAATTATGGATAGAAGCATGAAAGATGGTGCTTTTTTGGTTGCCAAACTTCGAACTTTTTACAAAGGTTGTGTGAATGTGAATTATAGTTTAATAGATCAGAGTTGGGATGAAATTATGTAAATCAATGTAATAGGTTTGGTAGTTTGGTTGGAAATAACAGATAAATGGATGGTGCTTTAGGCTAATTTTTGGATGTTAGGCACTTCCTGTTAGACTAAATGTAGTAGCTTATGTGGAATTGATCTCAGTCAATCTGGATTTGGTGATTATGTTTGGAAATAACAGATGAAAGATGGTGGTTTATGGTTGCCGAATTTCAAACTTTTTCAAAGTTTGTGAAAATGTGAACTTTTTGCTTGTTTTACACCACTATCTGAGTATCTTTTAGCATTCTGTAAATGAGATGTAATATAAGAGATAAAGACGAAATGATGTCAATGATTGTAAAGGATGGTGCTTTAAGCTCTAGATTCCAGAGTATCTAAGAATATGTCATTTTTTTAGTTAATTCTATTGACATTTGTTGACAGCATAGTGCTCCTTTAGGTACATGTTATACACGAATGGGCCTGGGCTGGTACTCCAACTGAAGGTGCTGCATGGCTCCGTCTGCAGAGACTGGGCGATACTTGGCATCGAATACTTTTAGTACCCGTCACAGGTGGGGTTATTGTTGGCATGATGCATGGTTTACTTGAAATATTGGATCAAATAAGACAGTTAAGTTCCTCCCAAGGGAAAGGATTTGATTTACTAGCTGGAGTCTTTCCCACAATAAAGGCTGTCCAGGCAGCTATCACACTAGGTACTGGTTGTTCTTTAGGTCCTGAAGGCCCTAGTGTAGATATTGGAAAATCATGTGCCAATGGGTTCTCATTAATGATGGAAAACAACAGAGAAAGGAAGATTGCCCTCATTGCAGCAGGTGCTGCTGCTGGAATTTCTTCAGGTAACCAGAATTTCTTGTCAAGTAGTTGCTTCCATATATTTCGTGAGTTGGTTTTGTTTACTTGTTTCTTTGTCCACTCATACTTCACAATATTTATCAAGAACAATCTAATGCTGTATTACCTTCATTGCTTCAACAACCAATCTATTCCTTACCCACTAAAAAAAGAAAAATTATTTAAGTTCTTGCCTAATTAAGAACTGTGGGAAATGTGAACTTCATTAGTAAATGCAATTATTTTGCCATACAAGTCTCAAGAAAGACTTGTTACATCCATGCAATTTCAGTATGAGCACAAACGTAGCGCAGGTCTGTGTTATTAGGATTGATCTTAAGCAAATGCAATTAGGCAGTTGCTTCTGTGTAATAGTATTGAGATCATCAAATACAAGCGTGATGATACTGAGTTGGCAATTCTTTAATGTAACATCTCAGACTGCCATTCCAGGTTGGAGTAAGATGACAAAGGAATCAATGTAACATAGACTCCTCTTCTTGGTATTCTAATCATTATCATTGTAACCTGTATGTTTTAATAAATGGCATGCATAGATACTGTGTTTTGCTATAATAACAGGGTGATAATCTATGTATTTAAAATTGTCTCTTTATATAGTTCTGCTTCTTCAATTTATGTTAACAATGGCATCAACAGATACTCAGTTTTAGGATTTCATTCTTCTGTTCAGGATTTAATGCGGCAGTTGCTGGTTGTTTCTTTGCTATTGAAACGGTGCTAAGGCCACTTCGAGCAGAAAACTCTCCTCCTTTTACTACCGCAATGATTATATTGGCTTCTGTTATATCGTCCACAGTATCTAATGTTTTACTTGGGACGCAATCAGCCTTTACAGTGCCTGTTTACGATTTGAAATCAGCTGCTGGTAATGAACCACCTCTCTCTTTTTTTTCTTTTCTTTTTTTTAATATTTTTTTTAAGCCTTTGTCTTCAATAAATATATACTGAATGTTCAATCTATCTGTATATGCACCATTTGATTGTGTCCAAAAATGGCATCCATATGTGTGTTTGGAATGCTTTTGCTATGTCAGTGACCTGATGGTGGAAAACTACTACCTTGCATAGTATTTGGTAATTTGGTCTTACATTTTTTTGTCGTCAGTTACTTCTTAATTATGAAATTGAATTATCCAAAAAGCAACTGTCTATGTATATTACCCAGTACATCTACACTTGTCAACTGTTGTCTTGCATGGAATTTTGTAGGTTGTAAAAAATAATTTTGATGTATCTATTGTACAGTACTTTTATCTAATCTATTTTATGTTTCCTTGCAGAATTGCCCCTCTACCTTATATTGGGCATGCTATGTGGTGCTGTGAGTGTAGTCTTCAATCGCTTGGTTGCTTGGTTCACAAAGTTTTTTGATTATATCAAGGAAAGATTTGGCCTTCCTGCAGTTGCATGCCCTGCTTTAGGTGGTTTAGGAGCTGGGTTGATTGCTCTCAAGTATCCAGGAATTCTGTACTGGGGTTTCACAAATGTTGAAGAAATCCTGCATACTGGAAAGACTGCTTCCGCCCCTGGAATCTGGCTGTTAACTCAATTATCAGCAGCCAAAGTTGTAGCAACAGCTTTATGCAAGGGTTCTGGGCTTGTAGGTGGACTTTATGCACCAAGCTTGATGATTGGGGCTGCTGTTGGCGCTGTATTTGGGGGTTCAGCTGCAGAATTGATTAATTCAGCAATTCCAGGAAATGCTGCCGTTGCTCAGCCACAGGCATATGCACTGGTATAGTTCTTTGTAACAAGCTCCTTTTAGTAGTAATGGTAAACATAAACTGATATGACTAATATACTCTAAAACTTTGGCAGGTGGGAATGGCTGCTATGCTGGCTTCAGTTTGTTCGGTGCCATTGACGTCAGTTCTCCTTCTGTTTGAGCTGACAAAAGATTACCGAATATTGCTTCCTCTCATGGTAATTCTTCTATTGTTTTGCTTCAGAATTACTGGATTTAGTTGTATTCCTTGAACAGGTTAAAATAGTTAGATTTGGTTGAAGTGCATCACTCATGAAATTCCCTGTTTTGAATGGGGGAAAGTGGGGGACAGTGTCTAGAAGTGTTCAAGCCTTGTGTGCTTATTTTTTATATCTTCGTGTGCAAGTAGGGGGCGGTTGGATTGGCAATTTGGGTTCCCTCTGTGGTAAACCAGGGAAAGGAGACTGAAGCATCTGATACACGGAATTCTGCGAGAGGTTACTCTTCTGTTTCAGCTGCTGAAGAGAAAGATGAAGTTATTTGGAGACAACATGATAATGGAGATGATATGGAACTGTCTACCATGGGGAATACTTCTGATTCTGAATTAACTGAAGAAATGCTTCTGGAGAATCTAAAGGTCTCTTGTCAGCTTTGCTGAATATTTTCCTTTTGTAATTGCAGCATCTCTTGTCAGCTCTCAACTTAATTCGCTCAACTTGTCTGTTCAATTGTTGTTATTGTTAGGTTTCGCGGGCCATGTCAAAGAATTATGTGAAGGTTTCTCTGACCATAACTATTGAAGAGGCAATAAAATCCATGCATGACAAGCATCAGAATTGTGTGTTAATTGTTGATGATGAAGATTTTCTGGAGGGAATATTGACATATGGTGATGTTAGACGGTATCAATCAAGGAAGTCTTCTGATACGTTGAAGATCGATTCTAGTTTTCTGGACGTATGTGATGACATATATGCACTTTTTTGTTCATAAGCCTTCTAATACTCTGCTTCTTGTCATTATACGTTGCATGTGATTTCTCATACAACAGTTCATAGTTTCCTAATGATATGCAAAATTTGGAATCTTTACAGGAAAACACCTGTCTTGTTTCCGCTGTATGTACTCGAGAAATCAGCTTTCATGGGCGAACCCGAGGTCTATTAACCTGTTATCCGGACACGGGTTTATTAATGGCCAAGGAGCTAATGGAGGCAAAAGATATCAAGCAGTTGCCTGTGGTTAAGCGTGGCAGACAACCACCAAAAGAAACGAGGCGAAGACTTGTTGCTATTCTTCATTACGATTCAATCTTGATGTGTCTCAGGTCAGGTTTGCATTTAGTTATCAATTATATTTGATGCCTGGTTTCTGGTCTTTAATTGTACCGAGAATCTTCCCCTTCACCTCATTGCTTCAGAAACAGTAATCTGTCATAGAATACACAGCATTAGTCACCTAGTATATCCATCTTTTAAATCATCATTGATTGAATCAAAGTCTTCACATCCCTATTTACCCATTTGCTCTCGTTATTTTTTTTTTTCCTTTTGCCCATAAAAGTGGATCCTTACCAGATGTAATTTGAATCTCCTTCTTTATCTTATCTCTTTCCTAAACTATATGCAAGTTCCCCTCCATTAGTTAATGCCGATACATATTTGTTGGAGTTAACTCTCATTTAGGATATTCTATGTTTATGCAGGGAGGAGATAAATCACAGGAAATCAATTCATCAACATAGAAAAGAGAATCTTGACGAAATAACAAATGGCCACTAATTTCAGCAGCAGAGCTGTCACCGAACCTTAATGTGTGACGGCCACTGCAAAAGAGATGCTGAAATCTCCAAGCAAAGCTAGGGAATGAGCCCTCTGAGCTGGTTTTCTCTTTGATGTTTGGAATTTGGCTTGGAAATGAGGTTGACAATGAAGTATATATTCCCAGGCCCTTCATTCCCTGTCATGGGTTTTTTTGATACCACATTCATACCTAGTAAATTGATTTGCTTTTTGGTCAGACCTAGCAAATTGTGTATTGTATATGGAAAATGCAATTAATATGGATGTTCATGTACCTTACGGTGAAAGATGCAAAATACAAATTACAAATTATGAGTTGAATCAAAGAATTCCATTCACTTGTTTAAAGTGTGTTTTAAATCTAGTATGGGGACTATTAATACAAATTACTGACAGAATTAAAGCAATTAAACTCTCAAGTGAAATCACCTAGTTATGATCCACCTCTTCTGATTAAACTCTTCGACACCTAAGAATGGTCTATTCCAGCAATTTCTATCCTCTGGTTTCTTGAAGGAGCCTCTATTAGTGTTTAGTGAAGGATGCCGATAACCTTCATTAGTTTTCTGCCATTTATTTGGATATTGGGTAGCACACACTGCTTCAAACTCTTTTCTTTTATAGTATCCATTAGGGTCTGCTGATGCTCGATTACGGTTATCGAAGGGGTCTCTATTTTTATTTCGTGATGGCTGCCGATAACCTTGATTAGTTTTCTGCCATTTATTTGGATACACATCACAAACTTCTTCAATCTGTTTTCTTTTATGGTATCCATTAGGGTTTGCTGATGCTTGATTCTGGTTATTGAAGGAAAGACCTTTATCTGGTGATGAATAATTTGTTTTGCCCAAGTTATTCAAATTTTGTGTTTCGGAGTGTTTTCTTTGATGGTCACCGTTAGGGTTTGCTGATGCTTCATTCAATTTCTCTATTAATGGATTGAAACCTTTAAACGACATCCTACCTCTAATTGCTGCAGGTTTGGGGTCACCTTCTATTACGATCACACAATTGCTTAGTTGGCTAGCAACAGCAGAAGTAAAAATAAAACCCCCTACACCAACATCAATTTTGACATCTTCTTCTCCTTGTTTCTTCATCATCTCCTCTCTCTGAATTGCCCTCTGCATGAACTTCAACTTCCTCAAACTGCTAGAAAGCTCTCGCGTCACCATTGTAGCTGCTGAGTTTTCTCTAAAAGCCATTGAAAGCTAGCTCAAAGTGCTTCACTATGAAGGAAAGAACGCTTTTTTAACTTGTCCAATCTCAAAGGCAGCATTTATAAGGAACTCTGCTGATAGGTTTATCTCCTTTTACATCTAGGGTTTATGATTATGATTCCTAGACCCATCTGGATTCCTATTAGTATTTGGACTATATGTACCCCATATCAATTCCTATTAGTATTTGCACTCTGCGTACGTACCCTATATCGATTCCTATTAGTATTCGGACTCTTCAAAGGGTATACCCTGCAAAATTTTCTACTATAAAGTACTTTAGGGACAATACCCATCTCTCTCTCTCTCTCTCTCTCTCTCTCTCTCTCTCTCTCTCATCTGAATCGAAGAACATGTTTGACCTAGGCATCCAATTCACTTACGAGAGAGAATGGCAACGAATCCGAGTGAGAGCCAAGAGACCCCACAACCATTGTTAAATGTTGATGTTGAAACAACCTAGTGGCAACGCCGGAAATAGTTCTTTTCTCTTAGGTCCGCACTCAATCAAGCAAAGACATAGGTACCCCAACCATATATTCCTTTCTTTTTATTTCCGCTACCAGGTTATGGCTGCAGCCTGCAGCTTGAGAAGCAAACATTCACAGGATCCTATTACAGGCCACCTGACCATGTGTAATGGCAGGCACCCTTACCTGCATGCAAAGGTCACTTTTAGAAGGCCTTTGATCTTATCAAATTGTCTTCATGGAAGGCTGGAAGCTCCTCAGGAATCGTGAATACTCTCACGGAGATGCTCAACGCTAAGATCAAGGATGCAGCTCTGAGGATCTACCTTCTTGCATAGTCCCGTCCTAGCAATAAGACTTCAAGCATCAAATAATTGACCAACATGTTTGACTTCTCAGATTTAATTTACTTTAGACTCATTTGAGGAAGATGATCATGAATGAAGAGCTCCATTCTCGTTAATTGGGGCCACGCGTTACATCATCTTCTACTAAGAACAAGTTTACCGGCTGGTCACTGAGTCAACCTAGGGCTGGGCTCGGCCTGGTAGGGCTGGGCACCCAAAACCGAAGTCCCGGTCCCGTCCCGAAATCGTCCCGAAATCCACCAATACGGGTCGGGATCAAAATCTGAAATTTACTATTTGGGCCCGTCCCGTCCCGTCCCGAAAAAACGGGCCCGGTACCGGTATCAGCCCAATAGATACCGGTTGGTCCCGTCCCGTCCCGTTTAAATTAATTAAATTAAATGTTTAATTTTTTTCATATTATTTGGCTGAGTTTGATTGGATAGTTTAGTTGGGAACACATAGGAATGATCACACCTGATCACTAACCTTTTAGCCTAATCGGCTAAATCGCTAAATCGCTAAACGAAGACACGGACGACCTCAATTCCTAATTCTCTCTCTTCTCCACTCTCCCAATCCTCTTCTGTAGTTCTGTTCTTCATCTAAATCTCAGATCACCCACTTCTTTAAAGACCCATCTCCGATTTTTAAATGTTCCCAGGCTCTGTTCCTCTTGTTTCAGTTTCTGACTTTCTGGGTGTTTTGGTTGGCTGTGGCGGGTCTTGGTATCTGGAGAAGATGAGCGGCGGCCTGAACTGAAGGAACGACGCCGGCCTGAACTGAGGAAGCCCGACGACGACGATCTGGTAATCACAACGACGCCGGGGACTGGGTCTGAATGACTGAAGACGGCGGCGGTCTGGGCAGGGGACGAAGCCGATCTGGACGGGGAAGGATTCTGATCTGGAAGGGAGACGAAGCCGGTCTGAACAAAAGGAGCCGGCGGTCTGGACGACAGGGACCAGTCTGGTGGTCTGAGCGCCGGCGTGGCTGGTTGGACGCAGTGGATCCAATCCTGACTTTGCTGGTTGGACGCAGTATCCTGACTTTGCTTTACAGAATTTTGACTTTTGAGTTCTGTAAAAAGCTTGAACATGTTCAATTTTCTGGGTGATTGGATAATGGATACCGTTGTGTATAATTGTTGATACCTGAGGTGCATGATCCATTTTTTCAAGAACAAATTTGGCGAATGCGTGTAGGATTCGGAATCCCGAATTGGGCCCTGGCCCGACCCGATCCCGATCGGTTTCTGAACCTTCGGTATCAGATTTAAAAAACCGAAATCCCGTCCCGTTCCGTCCCGAATAAAATTTCCGGTACCGGGTTCGGTATCAGTCAGTGACCGACCCGTCCCGGCCCGTGCCCAGCCCTACGGCCTGGGTCGGTGTTGGGCCCAAACTGAGTTCGACCCGTTTCTATCGGTTGGGACATAATGTGGGCCGAAAACTATTTCCAAATAATGTGGGCCGAACTATTTAGGTGGGCCGAAAATTCAGTTCGGCCCGGTTAGGATTCGGTCGTAGTTGGGCTTTTTTTCTTTTCTTTACAGCCCAATTTTTGCAGATCAAACAATCCATTAAAACAAAACCATGAACAGAAAGAAGCAAAAATTCATGGCCCAATTGGCCCAAGCTACCTAGAAACAACTGCCAACAGTTAAAACATTGCTGAAACTTTCAGTCTTTCAACACAAGTTTACAAATGCAGAAACCTAGGACAACAATTCATTACAGAGCTTCACAAATTAAACAAAGTCCGGAACACTTAAAAACAGTTAGTCGTTACAGACTGAAATTCAACTACCTTAGTTCATTACTTCATTACAGACCGAAATTCATTACACGCCGAAATTCAACAAATAAAAGAGTTTCAAACTTTAAAGTAAGTTCTTGATCACCAAAACTGAAAAAAGTTCAAGAAAGCATAAAAATGCAGATCTACAAGTCCGCAGCCTTAAGCCATCAATCACTCTTCATCGTCAACTGTGGTTACAACAGATCCTACCAATGAAGAGAACAACATATTCACATCAGATTAACACTTAAAAGGACCAACATATTCATTATTCACAACACAAAAAATATTCAAACAACAAACTCATTTTATAACACAGAAAATAAAGGGAAGTTACCTGATTCAAGCTTTTCAAGCTCACCGTACAGCTCCAACTCCGTCTTAGTAGGCTCTTTGTATTCATTAAAGGCTCCACCCCCAATCGCTGAGACAAACCAACCCCTCAACCATAGTAGGAGTTAATGAAGCTCGAAATGGGTCTACAACCATCTTCCCTAGGCTGAAAGCTGACTCCGAGGCCACTGTTGAAGCTGGAACAACAAAGACATCCTTTGCAATCTTTGACAGAATTTGGTATCTAGATGCTCTCCTTCCACTAACCTAAAAGCTGGAAATCCTTGCTCCCAGAGTCTTCGAAAGCTTCAAGCAAATACTTGTCCACTTCATTCCTTATCTCCACCACCTCTTTCTCCTGCCTAAGCTTCAAAAACTTACTCAACGATGCAGCATGTGAGTCCTCTCCTTGTGAAGAAGTTGAATGATCAACATGAGGCTGTGTTATGTCATCTGAGGCTTGTGCAACAATGGGATCATATTGGTGATACTCCTGATATAGCTGCAAGAGGCTCCTCTTCACTTCATCTACCATAAATCCAACCATGCTGCTATCTAGATGCAGTTTTGGAAAAAAGTATTCAAGATACAATAATTTGTATCTTGGATCCAAGACAATAGCAAGCAGCAATGCCATGTTAATGTCCTCTAACTTCAACCAATACTTGTCGAATTTTTTCTTCATAGAGGACCCTAAACTAACCATGAAAGGATCATCACTAGTTGCACATTCTTCTAATTCATCTATTATGGTACAAATCCATTGAACAGGTTGGTTTGAAGTTACTACCTTAGTCCCACTAAAATTCAAGGTTGCATCATAAAAGATTTTAAGGAACTTCACTAACCTCACTACTTTCTCCCAATCCTCATTCTTAGGCGGCCCAACCCTCTTGCTTCCCCCAACTCTCTCCATAAAATAGTTTTCATACTGCTGATCCTCATCTTCAAGACTAGAGAATGCCTGCTTATACTTAACAGTGATGTCAAGCATAAAATAGGTGGACTTCCACCTTGTGCAGACATCTAAAGGCACTACACCCCCCTTATGTTCAACCTTCTCTCTAGAAGCACACTTCCAAAACTTTTCAAGTCTAGCGGGTGAACTCCTAATGAACTTAACAGCATTCCTAATTGCATCGATGGAGGAATCAAGCTCCTCCATCCCATCCCTCACAATCAAATTCAAAACATGGCAGCAACACCTAACATGCAGAAACCTGCCACCTAACACTAGACACTTCCAATTTCCAATCTTCTCCTTCATGTAATCAAGTGCAAATTGATTACTCGAAGCATATCAACTACAATGCTAAAAACCCTCTCAATACCCCAAGTAACCAAGCAAGACTCTATTAATTTCCCTATAGTCTTTCCCTTATGGTTTGGAATAACACAGAAATTTATAATTCTTTTATGCAAAGTCCAAGTGTCATCTATGAAATGGACAGTGAGTACTAGGTAATTGATATTCTGAACCGAAGTCCAGGTATCGGTGGTTAGTGAAACCCTCAGATTATTCCTAGCTAGAAACTCTCTTATCTTTTCCTTCTCAAACTAGAGATCCCAAATATCTCTACAGATTGTCCTACGACTAGGGACAGTAAACTTTGGCTAAGCAATTTTCATAAAATCCTAAAACCCCTGCCCATCTACATGACTAAAAGGTAGTTCATCCCTCACAATCATCCTAGCACATGCTCTTCTACAATTCATAGGATCATAAGCTAAGGATACTAAATTACCACCTTTTTCAGCATATTTGAAAGCAACGAACCTTTGCCTTTTTGCTGGGATGTAAACCGGACGCTTCTTGCACTGGTACAGCATGTGCGTCCTCATTGATATCGTCCCATTGGCTTTAGGATCACAGGCATAGGTTTGCGGGCAGTACTTGCACTTTGCTCTCGGTTTCGCCTTCTTTGAACCATCTGGATTCTTCATCTTCACAAAGTGATCCCAAGTTGCTGACTGGTTCTTCCTCTTCACAATTTCTTCAGCTTCACTTGTACGTTGCAGGTTCATCTGAAGCACTAGTAGGAGTAGCTGGTGTTCCTTGTTGAGGAGGTGGCATGAGAAGACGCTCGGCTTGACTTGGAAGTTGACGAGGACTTTGAGGTGGAAATGGGGTTGGGCTTCGAGGGAAGGCTGACTCCTCCTCCTTCGCTGCCATCCCAGAATTTTCTCTGGGCACCAGATCGGATCTACCGGGATGAAATTGCTATGGGAACTTCGTTGACAGTGGTCAGGTGGGTGGATAAAGATGGTCGACGATGGTGGGGATTGCTTGGGCGTTGGGTCGGGTCGTCGGTGAGGGGGATGGAGGAGAGACCCGAGTTTGGAAAGTGAAATCGGAGAGAGAGAGAGAGAGAGAGAGAGAGAGAGAGAGAGAGAGACGTGTAATTTATTAATTAAAATTAGGATAATAATGTTAATAGATGTTAGATTGGGTAAATGGGATTAAAAAACTCTTAGTAGATGGGTAAGTGGTCACGGCCCTTAAACTAAATTGTGATTACAATAGCCACTTCCCGCAAAAAATTCCTTTTGTGCTGATTTCTGACGGGGAGAATTTCCCTCTCTATGTATTTTCCTCAATTATCCATTTGTTGTATTTAATTCTTTCTTTATCATTTGCTTTTGTTTTTGTTTTTTTTTTTACTATAATAACCCTAAAATTTGTAGTTTAACATTAGAAAAAAGTCAATTGTGGTACTTTTAGGGGGGTGTATTGTATATGGAATTAGTGGAACTTTTAAAGAAATCTATGAAATTTAAAAGTCTGGGTGTATTCAATATAGACTTTTAACAGTCCATGAAAGTCTTGAGATATTCAATTAGGATTTTTAAAGACTTCATGAATTCCACCAAAATCTAGGGGTATTCAATTAAGACTTTTAAAAATGAATAAAAGTACAGAGGTATTCAAAATATCATTCATACTTATGGAATTAGAAAATCATGGATAATCATGGACTTTGTAGTGTTAACTATACATACCAAACTCCAATAATTTTCTAGCCTCTAGACCAAAGATTTCAAAAAGTCTATCAAAGTTTTCTCTTCAAAAAAAAAAAAAAAATGGTCTATCAAAGTTCTTCTCTCTACGCACGAAGCAGTTTGTCCTTCATCATCTCTCTTTCTTAATTTTTTGTCTTTTCTCTAATCTTTTATGATATCAACCTTTTTTGATACCTAACATGTTCATTGTAGTTGTTGAATGTGATTTTTTTTTTTTTCAATTGTAATACTTCGAACCCTAATAGCAATAAAAATGATTTATGAAAATATTGTGGTCTAACCCTAAGACCTTGAACCATACTAAATTTTATCTTATTAATTAATTATTCTCATTAATTTGAATTTATATTATGGTTCAAAAGAAGGTTGAACAATTGAATTTCAATTGATTGATTATAGATCAAGACATTGACCAATATTGCTACAATATATGTTAATCGGCGAAAACAAAATTGATGAGAATAATTAACTATAAACATCAAGTGATCTATATTGTATATTTATGTTGTTGGGAGATTAGGAATGAGAACAAACTCGCTACACACACTAACAATCATTTATTTGAGTCCATTTCTATTAGAAGATGCTAGAGCATTGAAGAGACAATAAGTTATTATTTTGTTTTGTGTTTGGGCTGCATTTTTTTTTTATATTTTGTACATCCTAGGAAATCTGTAGAATTCATTCATAATAAAGTATATAGATTTTCATGAATCAATAAAAGTCTGTTGCTAAAATCAATGGTTTTAAGAAATCCATAACCGTCTATCAACTTTTTAAAAGAGTCTGTGGACTTTTTAAAAAGTCTGTCATTTAAAAAAAGTCTGCACAAATCCAAATACAATACACCCCCCTTAAAGTTTAAATTTGGGAAAGCTTTCGAACTTCGCATTACTACGTTTTTTTTTAAATTTTTTTAAAAATAATTATACTTTTCACTACGACTTAGGTTATTAATTTTGATAGAACGTTCCGGTTCCTATCTCTCCAGATAAATCGTCCCCAATGATTATCGCAACGTATCCTTACTAATATTGTTAATCAATCAAATCGTTCCATGTCAGCGGTTTCATTAGTCATTACGCCATACAATCTTCAAAACGACCTAGAGTACGTACACTATACACACTCATTGCTGTAGGGTTTCTATACCATCTAATGGACACACAGGTAGATTATTATAAGGTTCTGGGTCTACCGTCTGGGGAGGAAGGCACTAAGCTCACACAGATAGAGATTTCAAAGGCATATAGAGCAAAGGCTTTGGATTTGCACCAGATAAGAGGCCAGAAGATCCCCATGCCAATGCAAACTTCCAAAGGCTCAAGTCATCATATGAAATACTCCAAGTATCGAAATGCCCGAAAACTGTTTGATGCAAGTCGAAGAGCCAAGAGGGAAGAACTGCATCATCAGAATCGCCTGCATGAGCAACACAACAATGCCACCAAGCAAGGAAGGATGTTTTCCGGTGATGGCAGACATTGTCATGCAAAGCTAGCTTCTGATCTCCAAGCGAGGGCGAGAGAACGGAGATGGGCTCCCACATGGAGAGAAGCACGAGGAAGACGAGTTGCTGTCAATGGTCCTAGAGAAGAGTTGTTTGGTATTGGTGATTTGGAAGGAATACAAAGAGAGTGCAGCAGCAGCAGTATCGATCACTGCCAGTGGCAATGCGATGCAAAGCCAGAGAGGTGTTCTTTCGAGCCAGAGAGATATTCTTCGATCTCAAAGAAAGAGAATGAGGAGATGCTAAGAGGAGAATATCGTCTCAATGATGTTGTTCTTCTTTGCTTTATGGTCTATGGTAAATATATATGGTGTCTATTAGGTAGTCAAGCCTATGCCTGGACTTGATAACAAATGGGAAATCAAGTACTAATTTTATGACAACAGGTCTAGTTACTTGCATAGTGGCACAAATTTGAGCACAATACGTGAAATGTTCTCTTACTCACCTAGTTAATTTTTCGGTCACCCAACCTTTGATATATATTATTAAGGGTTGGGGAAAAAATTTCAAGTGTTTTATCAGGGAGTTGCACAATGTGCGTCTCCAATTGATTAAATAATTCTACCTTTTCAATTGCATCAACCTTTCTGATCAGTTGTAGCCCAGAAGAAATGGCGATTCATGTGGCTAGAGTTGAGCCCCTATCGGTTCATGGTATCTGCAGCAACCGCTGGTTCTACAGTAGGGGTATGAGTAGGTCATATTCTCTAGTTGGAGTAATTGGGATTTTACGATGTCATCCTCGTCTTTGTAATCTTTTGGATTAATGGAATTTCTTATTTTCTCAAAAAAAAAAAAAAATTGTATCAACCTTTCTAGTGTGAAGTGTGAAGAGACTGAATAAAAGGAATTAATTGTATTATCTTATTTCCACCAATCTTATTCTTTAAAAAAAAAATAATAATAACCAATCTTATTCTAATATGGGTGAGGATACACTTTGTATTTGGACCTCCCCTCCATATTTTTCTCATTAAACTACCAATTTTACACATCTTATAAATCGATCTACTTATGTTTTATGATAATGAAGCATGGTCGATCTCCATATGGTTCTTTTAAGTAGGTTCACCAGTTTCAAGAGTTCATATGTATATATTTTGTTTGAATTCAATTTCATAAAGTTGTTGGCCAATTTATCACACAATTTCAAGCTAGAAATTGGCATATGACCCAAATCAAACCAAGAATTAAGCATGCATCCAAAAGTAGTAGCTGAACTCAAAGGAGTTTGCATGGGAACACCCATAACAGCCTACTTATAGTATCTATATATGCAGGTTTTTCTTTGCGAGAAAAATAGAGAGATGGAATAACAAGGCTCTGGTATTGGACGTTGATCGATCATATCATTGTTCCCAATCTACTTGATTACTGGGAAGGCTATTGACTGTTTTATCTAATCTTCTTATAGATCAGATCGGCCGCAACGGCGAGAGAAAAGCTGCACAAGCTGCAATTTTTGTTTTTGTTTTTAAAAAATCAAGGGTAAAATGGAGATTAAATTTTTTCAAAAATCAAAATAAGTCTAAATAGAACCATCCTTTCATTTGCAAACCCTAACAGAAGAGAAAAAATTGAAACTTTGCGGAATCCGTAACCCTAGAGAAATTAGGGGTGGCGGCGGCAGGGTATCGCAACGATGTTTGAAGCAATGGTTGGAATCAGGAAAGCAGCAGCTTCTTTGACGTGGTCAAGGGTTTCCAGTTTTCCTTCTTATTCCTTTAGTTTTTTTTTATCAAGAAGAAACTTCATTAATAATGAACTGGATACAATGAGTTTTGGCATCATCTCATACACAGAAATGGTCACTAGACTTCACACTAGAACTCCAACATGACTGACTACCGGAGCCAAGCAATCCCCTACTCAACTACAGACTTAACTTGCACTACAATTAAAAGGCAAACACAATAGGCGCAGGCACACAACTTTGTCAATACTAACTCGCCACCCAGATTACCAATTAATTTCCTAAAAATTTAAGGATTAGTTCTTTTTTTTTCCTTGTTTGATTAGGATTCCTTGTGTTAGTGGAAAAGGATTACATGATTTAGTTTAGGGAGGAAATTGGTAACATTTATTTGCAAACCACGAGAAGGGTACCAATTTCACTCCCCTTTAGTTTTAGTTTCCAAGTCCGAATAGTCTAAGGAACAGCCCTCTATAAATAACACCATCTAGTTGATCGGTATTCTTCATTCAACCATCAATCAACCTTATATTAAAGTGATGGCTGGTCTTGACATTAACCACAACGGCCTAGTCTGGAGATCAGTTACGAGGAAACCTCCAAAACACTACAAAATGAGCATAAAGTCGTTCTCAAGGCTACAATCAGAGGAAAAGTACGAATCGGGTGAGTTTGAGGTCGGAGGATACAAGTGGAAACTGGTACTCTTCCCCAATGGAAACAAAAACCGTGATGTGAAAGATCACATCTCTCTCTACTTGGAAATGGGTGGAGACAAAGCAATAGAACCCGGGAAGATTGTAACAGTTGATTACAAGTTGTTTTTGCTTAATCGGCACAAGGGGAAAGAATCGTACCTGGTTCTTGAAGATTCCAATAAGAGAGAGAAAAAGTACTGTATTTATCGGACAATTGTTGGTGGTTTGGGTGGTTTTGATCGATTCATCCCTCTTCAAGATTTTAGTGATGCATCAAATGGTTATCTCATTGATGACAGATGTGAGTTCGGAGCAGAGGTCTTTGTTTCTGAAACGACAAGAAAAGGCAAAGGAGAGTGTGTATTCATGAGTCTCAACACTGCTATATACAAGCATGTTTGGAAGGTTACCAACTTTTCGAAGTTAGGCGCTCAACCTTATTACTCACTACCATTCACCGCAAACGATCAAAAATATTGCTCATGGAGATTGGTTCTCTATCCCAAGGGACTTCTCACTGGAAAGGATAGTCATCTTTCTCTTCTTTTGTATTTGGATGAACCACATAAGCTTCCTCCTGGATCAAAAATACTTGCGGAATTTACTCTACGCATTTTGGATCAAATCCATGGGAAACATCGTTCTGGTAAAGTTAATGCCTGCTGGTTCATTGCCCAACCCACCAACTGTGCTTGTGGTTTCGACCAATTGATTACACAAGAAAAAAACGCAAGGTTTTCAGTGGATGATACTTGCATAATTGAGGTCGAAATTACTATCCAAGGACTTTCTATGCCAAGAATTTCTACACGCCCTTGGCCATGGAATTTTTAAGTTATTTAGTTAGTTTTTGGTAGGATCGGTGAAGCATGAGATTGTTGATCTTTTGATCAACACTATAAATGGTTTCCCTTTATCTTAATTTTGGCATTGTTTATGTAATATACTATGAATTATGAAAACTTACCAGCATTCTTTTCCTATTTATCGATCTCTACGTTCTTTCCTATATGCCAAGTACCAACGGGCAGTAATCAAATCCTAACTTAATTAGTTAGGAGGAAAATTAACCTGTGTCTCCAATTGATTGAGTAATTCCGTAGTTACTTTCCTGCATTAATTGTATGGTCGGTTTAGTCGGAACAGGTACTTTTCCTATCCTAGCTCCTGTTGAAGTAGGCTTCCACTTGATGGGCGTGGCCCAAGTATTGTGGAAGACCATGTGAGTTGCAAGTGCAAGGTTAATTGTGTGTTTGTGTGTGTATATGTGTATATGTGTGTGTCTTTGAAAGGGGCAGCTGTCATGGATGTTCGGAAGAAGGGAGAAACAAATTGAAAGTTATCCTTGAATACTCCTTGTGCCTTCCTATCTTTGTTGGTGACTTAGATACTCCATTCTTGAGCTTAGGTGTTGGTGCTGCTATGTTTTGTACATGAGAAGTAAGTATTCTTATTCTTCTCTATTTGAGTTAATAGGGGGTGTATTAGGGATTTGAGTAGAGAGAGTAGTTCATAAATTCTAGTTGTATGTTTCTCCAAATTTATCATAGTGGAATATCTTGCTGGCTCCGTAAGTGGATGTACCTCAATCACACCAATTGAGTGAATCACTATAAATGTTGGTGTTCTTTGTAGTTTGTTTATTGGTTGTTTTCTTTTCATTATTTTTTACTCTAGGAGTTCATATCAATACCTTATTTGTTATGCTAACGCAAAACAACTCCTTTGTTTAGTCGGACCATAATGGTTAATTTGTACTTTTGGGTTTTATTTTAGCCAATTAATTTACATACCTAAGAGGCTAAAAGATTAGAATATTAGATAATTTACATCTATTCCATCGTCCACATGTTAGCACGTATAAAATTAAGTATCGAATTTTGGTACTTTTACTTTCTTTGGCCAATAACTACCTATTCAATTTCACATGTTTTTCCTAACAAATCATTAATCGAGTTTGTTGGAGATGAATGATCTCACATTAGAAAAGTGACAAAATATAATATAACTAATAAATGGGTGACTCACCCTCAACGGTACCGAGATCTTTTGTCATTAAAAACCTAACTCCTAAGTCCTAACAGGTGATTAAATTGGGACAATATCAATACAGTGGTGGGTCACGAGCCACGCTCGTTGCTGTTTAATATGGTATCAGAGCAGGTCCCTTTCCAATAACATTGTCATTATGGATCCAAATTTGGGTTTTTTTATATTGTCATTGGAAATATTCCGATTGGATTGTTACCAATGTTAGATGTGAACCTTGGATTGTTACGTTATTGACGAAGTCTCCAATGTGGGATTTGTGGCCTAATTTCCAATGTGGGAATTGGATTGTTAATTGATTTCAAGTGCAACTACGCTGCACGTGAGGGAATGTGTTGAAGAGAAAACATCTCACATTAGAAAAGTGATAAAAGATTATATAACTTATAAGTAAGTGGCTCACACCTAATTGTAATAAGGTCTTTAGTGATAAAAACTCAACACCTAACGGGTGGTTAAGTTGGGACAATATCGGTACAATATATGCTGGGACTCGGGCCACACTTGTCGTTGTTTAACAGAGTTTAACTGTTTAATATTTCAAAACAAGATAGAAGGTGATTTAGTCATCTAGCCAAAATCGTGAAAGTGGTTCATAAATTATCCTCATATTCAAAGTCTAGGATCTTCGGCTTTCAATTTCACAAAGTTTGGACAGAAGAATGGACATAAATTGGTCGACCATGTGTGTGGGTGATGATAACTAATGTTTGAATTTTATGATTCATTCCCCGATTCCTTTTTTATGTTGGTGAGAATTGAACATAGATGACCACAATGTAGCCAAACCAAGTTACCAACCCACCAACCCCTTGGAGATGCCTGAATGTTCTCCCAAATTTTCTATGTTGGAAATTGATTCAAAGCACTAACGTGCATTTGCACTAACATGAATGGACGATTGAATAACATCAAGTAGTATTTTGTTGTAAAACAATAGTGAAAAATTTGTGTGAGAGAGAGAGAGAGAGAGTTTAGACGTAGAAAGTAGAATGTGTGTATTATTCATCTCACCATGAGGAGCCTTATATAGAACTACATGGTGTACACAAAAGGGTAATACTTAATTACAATTCAATCACTCCTACAATTACAACCTTCAATCACCAATCTATAGGGATAGGCACCTATTACTCAATATCTATTTACATGATTATCCACAAATATTTACAACACTCCCCCTTGGATATTCCATGTCAATAGTGTTGCATAGGCTGTGCGCTTCTAAGTTGCCTAGTCAAAAACATTGCCAAGTAATAAAAAAAACCCTGTAGGAAAAAACAACCTTGGTCAAAGGAGAAAAAAAGCACAACGCGCATGAGTGTGGAGTAGTCGTATCACAACTTCAGAGATAGGTGAAGTCTTCTATTAGCATCACAAGTAGGTAGTATGTCTACGAGAGGGATGCATTAGAGTTGCTGTACCAAAACCTTACCCGGTAAACCCAAAGGGAGAAACTCGTGGTCGAAGGAAAAAGATGAGCAAATGCGTATATGTCGAATCAAAGCATCTTTAGGATGTACTATAATTGGTGTGACCATGCTAAAGATGTGCCTCGTTAAAACCTTGCCAGGTAACAAAACCCAGTGGGACAAAATAAGCCTGGACGAAGGACAAAAAGAGTACACGATGGTCAAGTGGGTATGCTTCATGAAAATTACATGTTAGGTAATTCAGATAGTTTACGTAGACCAATATCTTGAACATGCTTCTGAAATGTATACTTTGGTAGTGACTTGGTGAAGAGGTCTGCATGATTGTCTTCAGATCAAATCTGCTTAACTTCAATCTTCTGATGCTCCTGTTGTTGCTAATTGAAGGAGAACTTCGGTGCAATATGTTTGGTGTTGTCTTCTTTGATGAAACTCGTCTTTATCTACTCTATGTAAGCAGCATTATCCTCGTAGATAATGGTTGGTTCATCAGTGGTGGAATGCAGTCCACATGTGCTTTGAACATGCTTTTGTATGGCTCTTAACCACATACATTCATGTACTGCTTTGTGAAGGGCTAGAATCTTAGCATGATTCGAAGAGGTAGCAACAAAGGTCTATTTCATAGACCTTAAGAAATTGCAATATTCCCAATGGTAAAGACATAACTAATTTAGGAACGTGCCTTGTGCGGGTCTGATAGATAGTCTATATCAGCATATCCAACAACGCGAGCATCATTCAGAGGATCAAGGGGGTTTGATCCATTTCTTGATGTGTAGGGATAGAATTAGCCCATATCCGCCGTACCTATAAGGTAGCGAAAAATGTCTTTTATGCCATTCTGATGGCGGCGTGTTGGCGCAGAGCTATATCTAGCTAACAAGTTCACATCGAATGAGATGTCCTGTCTAGGGCATTGAGCCAAGTACAATAATGCGCCTATTGCACTTAGATATGGGACTTCTGGCACCAATATCTCTTCATTATCATCTGCAGGACGATACGGTTCTTTCTAGACTTCAAACGACTATGGGTGTGCACTTTTTTCCTCATTAAAGCGTCTTAACATCTTCTAGATGTAATTTGGTTGATGGACCAAAATTTCATTTGCACTATCCTCGGGCTTCAGGTCGAGACAATAATTTATTTTCCAAGGCTTTTCATCTCAAATTTCGACTTCAGGTGTTTTGTGGTTTCCTTGATCTCTTCAGGAGTATCAGTCAAATTTATGTCATTGACATAAACCATCATAATTGCAAACTCGGAACTTGTTTCCTTAATAAACACGCATGGGCATAGTTTATTATTCACATATCCCATCCCGATAAAATATTTACTTAGACAGTTATACCACCTCCGTCTAGATTGTTTCAATCCATAAAGTAAACGCCTCAAAACTAATGGAGAGCGTGTTCCATGATCTAGAACTATTTGCATCGGGTATCATATGTCCTTCAGAAACTTTCATGTATATCTCTGTATTGTGATCCCCATAGAGATAAGCTATGACCACATTTATATTCTGCATATTTAGTTTTTCGGAAACTAACAAACTGATAAGGTAGCGGAACGTTATGACGTCCATTACGGGAGAATACGCCTTCTCGTAATCAATCACAAGGCGTTGAGAAAATTCTTGCGCCACTAGACGAGCCTTGTGTATCACAATCTCGTTTTTCTCATTACGCTTCCTTACAGATACCCATTTAAATTCTATGGGTTTAACATGGGGAGGTGTACGAACAACAGGTCCAAACACCTTTCTCTTTGTCAAGGAATCTAATTTGACCTAGATTGCTTATTTCCTTGTTAGCCAGTTGTCTTTTCATTGATATTGATTAACAAAGTAAGGTTCGAGGTCATCACATATTATAGATTCGGTGGCCACCGCAAATACTAATATATCATCGATGATAATCTCAACCCGATTCCAAATCTCACTAAATTTACCGAGTTTCTCTATTCTCAGGAGTGGGTTCAAATGTTGGAGTGTCTCCCAACATCGTCTCTTCTAGGACAGACCCATAATCTGGATTTATCTCATGAGATGTATCGGTTTGAGATTGCGATGTTAAGAGGATTCGTTTGTGCCAAGTTTACCCGCTTCTGGGGATAAGAATCCTTCGAACCTAATGGTGTACCTCGCTTCTGGGTAGGGACATATGACTGGTTAGCCGCCATAGTCGTACCTCGTCCATCTGGGACGACATATCCTACATGGATGTCTATCCTAGCTTGCAGGCACATTTGCAGCAGGTATATATGATCTCGTCACTTTAGCTAGATCAGAGAAACTATCTGGCATATTGTATTCTATATTCTATAGATCTAGAATTGTCCGCACTTCAGTACTTGAGTGCGGTTCGGGGATCATGATGAAACATAGTGGGGACATTTCATATTAGTTCACGTTGTTCATTAGGAACGGTGACGTTCTTATCTCCCCCTAACGGCGGGAAGACTGTCTCATCAAAGTGACAATCCACAAATCTAGCGGTAAAGAGATCGCCTGTCAAGGGCTCTAAAGAGCACATAATGGATGAGATTCATAATCGACATACATGCCCATCCTTGGTTGAGGACCCAATTTTGTACGTTGTGACGGCACAATTGGCACGTGGACTGCATACCCAAATGCGCATAAGTGCGAAACATCAGGTTCGTACCTAGTCACCACTGTAAAGCGGAGTAAGGTTGGGTAGTAGTGGGCCTCAACGGGACCAACATAGCTGCATGCAAGATTGCATAGCCCTACACAAAAACTAGAAGCTTGGTGCGCATTACCAAGATTCTATTTGTGAGACCATCTTGGGTGTGAACATAGGGAACTATATGTTCAGCATCAATCCCAAGGGATATGCAATAATCATCGAAAGATTTCGATGTAAACTCTCCGGTATTACCAAGTCTTATAGACTTTATGGGACAATCGGAGTAGTGGACCCTCAATTTCATTATCTGGGTGAGAGTTTAGCAAAAGCAGCATTTTCTTGCGTACAATAGTGTAACATGTGATCACTTTGTCTATACATCAACCAAAACCATTAATATTTAACTGGTCCACATGGTGGTTGGATATGTCCACAAATTTCCCTTGCATTCTGTGCAGAAAAATGGTGGTGTATGTACTAGTCTTTGCATATGATGGTCTAGTATTAAATATTCTTAATGAGTATGGCTTAGTGTGTCATTATATACAAGACCCTTATTCAGAAGGGGATGCACCTGCGATGAATTGAGGATACGGTGCATCATACTTTGACCTGGGTGTCACAAACGGTCATGCCATAGCAAGTAGTTGCTTGAATTAGTTAGCTTCTAGCTAACAGATTCCAATTTCTCTAATGAACGCTTCTAGCCACACACTTTGGAGGTTATACAAAGATATTACACTCATTTTTCTCAGTGGTTTCAGTGTGATAACCGTTGGTTTGAATATCCTTAATACTTAATAACGTTCTTCTAGAACGTGGAGATTATAAGGCCTCATTAATGGTAGGTTCAGTACCATTGGACAACATATAGTGGGTTTTGCCATAACCCTCTATCAGGTTGGATTGGCCTAATACGGTTGTCACAGAGGTATGAATAGACAATAAGTTTGAAAAATATCTCCGATCTGGGAGTATGGTGTGCATAATAGCACTTTTAACCAGACAACAAACTTCCCCACAGAATATGTCTATTCATTTATTTAATTCAATGGATCACATGTATGAATAAGTTTATTGAATTAAATATATTTGAACATAACCACATTTCTATAATCCAAAATAATTGAAAACATAAATCACCAAAATCCGAAGATGTTTCATTCATTAAGATAAAATAGATATGGCACAAGGGGCCAATTATACTCATGTCTTCGAGTTCTAATCCTCGGTATGTTCATTTACTTCCCGAAAATCCATGATCTCTAATGTGGAATAGATAGAAATGATCGTTCAATAAAGTTGGTATTCCGAGTTCTGGGACTGGCGTAATACTCATCTACTGCTTCAGTTATCGCACAACAGGTGCAGGACCAGCAATCAATTCCTCCACATCGATAACAAAGATCATGCTGATTCTGGTGGCAGCGGGCCGGACCAGACCAGTGTTCCATTCAACTCGAGCTTGCTGAGTTATGGCATCATGGTTCCTACCACGTGGGCCTTGGCCACGTGGAGCCTGATTGCATGGCCTCTTGGACTTTGGCCAAGTGGCAGACGGTCATATGGGCTAATTTTGTTCTGCCAATCATGTCTTGCTTCAAGCAAGAAAATGGTCATTTAATTTGATGGTGAAAGTGCTCTTCTAGAGCGACCTAAAGAGTCTGTGTATCCTCTTCATCGGATACTCAACTTGGAGTGCTTTCTCCCGATGTTTCTTTATGAACATTTTGGCACTCGCCTTAAAAGCCTCAGTGACGACATTGTCAATATTGATTGTTGATCTCATCTTCTTTATAGGCAGATGAATTTTCACTTCTTGAGTCCACTTTTGATAATTTCTTCCAGAGACCTCCAAACCAACAAAGTCAAACATGTTGAGATTTGACATTTCTTATAGGAAGGGAACAAATAATATTAGTGCTTTGGGTAATATCATCCATAGGTAAGTAATGAGAACTTCAGGTTCTATAACATGGTATGAAAAATCGGATTAGATGTAAAATCTACTGGTTTTATCATGTGTGGTGAATTTGTGAAAGAAACTTCAAGTTTCTTAAATGGCATTATCGAAACTACAAGTTCCATGTATGTATGAACTACTGGTTCATTTAGAACTTCTAGTTCATTAGGTACCTGCATTTTCTACACATATATTCTAGTGCGAAAATTTAGACAAGTAACATAAAAATATTGAATTGAGAAAATTGAAATAATCTCACAAATTGGATAAATGGAAATCATAAATCAATTGAGATATTAATTGCATGCTAGTAATATAACAGATTAATTATTACACAATTATGTAAATAAATGCTTCTGGCAATTAATTACACATAATAGATATGGTGAATCTATTTACAATATGAAATCATTTTTCCTTTTATTTGATTCTGCTGGACCAAAGAAGGAGTGGGCTTGATAGTGAAGCCTATCGAGCTTGGTCTGCGGGCTCGTGACCTAGGCTTTCATGCGCTAGTCAAAGAGTATGTGAGACATGCTGGGCTGCTAGGTCCTGCGCAGGGAGAGTGGGCATGCTGGGCTCAAACTGGTCTGCCAAAGAATGAAAAGTTATTACTCAACCTTTTTGGTAGCTCCAATTGAATACGACCAGGTAAGGAAAGATGAGATTTAGGTGGAGCGAGGCTCACTTAAGTACACGACCTCATCTGAACCTTGCCTAGACATTGCATCCAACTAGATAAGCCTAGTTTGAGAAAATTCATAACTTTTGTCATGACAACATGTGATGAGCTTCTGTTCTAGCCTTGCAACTTGGGCCTGAGCTTCTGGCTCGAATTTTGTTGTTGTTGTGACTATGGGCTTGATTTGAGCTTATGATTCAGCCTCTATTAATATTCACAATTATAACATAACCAAATTCAATATATGTTATTAAATCATAACGTAAATAAATTTATGCAGCGGTTATGTACCTAAGGAAATGGATTCAAATCCCATTAATGCTTCTGGCATTTCACATAAATAAATTGGGCAAATGCTTCTGGCATAATGTTTATGTAATAATCACGTAATAATTTTGCCCATAATGCTAGCATAAGGAATTATAATGGCATAATTCATATTGCGTAACATACAATATTAAAATGATTACATTGTGAAACTATTATGGTAATTATTTTGGATGAACATCAATCAAAACCAAAACATGAATTGAATCAATTGATCAATCACCAATTAAATGGAGTTGAATCTGCTTCTGGCAGTATTAATATTAAATGGTGGTGATAATTACCAATTGGCCATAATGGCACAGTGGACAACATGCTGGGCTGGTACACACTGTGGTTGAGTTTTAATCCCAGAAATAGCAGATTTTATTTTTTGCATGATTGATTGATGCTCTCTAGTTGTGAATTGGTGCTACTAGACCAAGTGCTAGAAATAGCTACAGTCAAAGTATCCTAATTTTTTTTCTTTTCCAATCAAACAATCCAAAACATGAACATATATATATATATTCCAAATAAAACAATTAGAATTTAGGGTTCATGCATCATGGAGGATTTTTCATGTTCAATGAATAGGCTCAATAAGCATGAATATAAAATTAGATTTTGGAAAACATTACTTGATGAAGAGCGGATGAATCTTCAGTTTATATGTGCAGAACTGAGAAGGTTGTCTTCTCAGCCAATTCAAGAGCTTGAACGATGATCCGCCTCTTTTCTTGATTGAATGACTAACCACCACTTCTCCACAACTCGCAATCTAAATTCTAAATCTTTTCGTGCTGATAACGTGTTGTAAAACAATAGTGAAAATTTTGAGAGAGAGAGAGAGAGAGTTTAGACGTAGAGAGTAGAATGTGTGTATTATTCATCTCACCATGAGAAGCCTTATATAGGACTACATGGTGTACACAAAGAGTTTTTCTATTGGAACCTCCAAATTTACTCACTTGACCTCTATGTTTTTTACACCTTCTATCAAATTTTCAAATACTAAATTTACTCATTAATCCTCACTAAAGTTCCTCAAATAACCTTACTCATATAATTTACAAATAAACTAAGATCTGTTATAAAAATTATATAAATGTGGCTGTCCACTATAAATATTCATTAGTTACGTCCTTATGATGTAAAATCTACCCCTATATAAAGGGGTCTAATGAGAATGAAATACACACTTCTACCTCCTCCTACACTTTGTTTCTCTATTCTATCTCTATATTTTTCTCTAGTTTATAACACGTTATCAGCACGAATTTGCTCTTATTTTTCTTTCTTCTTTTTCTTTGAACTCCATGATGATCCGCAAGCCTTATGGTGCAACATAGTTGCTTATGATCAAGGCTAATGATCTATGAGTTTTTCTTCTTTCTCTCCTAGATGAATATCAATTTTCTTTATGTGATCATTTACATATATTTGTATGTATCTTTTATATAATATAATTGTTGAAAATTTGTATTTCATATGCGACAATGAGAACTACATGTTCCATTGCTCAAGACTCGAGTCCTCTAACCGAGTAGTCTTAGAACCTATGGTTCTATAGACATCACACGAATGTTTTTCTCGTGTGTTCCCTATGGGATCCATTGTTCATATTTATGAACTCTTCAAAACCTTTGTTTCGTATATGAATTTTTCATAGAACATATTGTTCTAATAATTATGGATCCTGATATATCTCATCTTTTCTCTTTGTAGAAATTAAAGATGACGCATCTAACAAAATTGGACTTTGATCCTCTTAAAATTTCTGGCAAGAACTATTTGATGCTGAAATTCACCTTATGGCTAAAAACCTTGGAAAGGCCATCAAAGTTGACAATAAGTCATCTGTGCAAGATCCCGCCAAGCCTATGATTTTCTTGCGTTATCATCTTGATAAGATCCTAAAAGATTATTACCTTACGGTGAAAGATCCACTTGAGATTTAGCAAGCATTGGCTGATCGATTTGCTCACCAGAAAACCATTGTTCTATCTGGAGCACGATATGAATGGACGCATTTTGCGCCTTCAGAACTTTAAATCTGTCACTGATTTTCAATTCCACTAAACATATGATTACCTCCCAACTAAAATTATGTGGAGAATCTATCAGTGAAGATAACAAGCTCAAAGTCTCTGAGTTTTTTGTGGACAATGGAAAACATATTGATTACATGATCAGCGGCGGTTTTCTTGACACCGATAAATTTTAAGCCTATGTTTAGGCATTTTTTTTGTCTATATTTATTTTGTTTAGTCATTTTAAGCTCATGTTTTGGCACCGATTAAACATAATTATGTTTCATTATCTTTATCTGTTTAATCATATTTATTATATTTAAATTACCTTTATTACAAATCTTTCATAACTGAATTTGTCATGAGTATTTGTTGCAAGAGTTACAATTATCATGATAATATTTTTAATTGCCATTATCTTGTAGTTATTGTTATTAATAACTCATTTTATTATCAATTTTATTACCATTCTCCGGTAATTATTGTTATAAGTAACTCATTCTATTACTATTATTTGATACTTATCATAGTTATTTAGTTTATTCGATCATGATGTCTTATGATTATTTTTGTCATGTCTACATTATGTCGTTTGTGAAGACAAAAAAATACATTCCATTACCAGGATTTGAACCTAGGTCTTGTTGGATGCGAACCAAATATCCTAACAAATTAGACTACAACAGTTTTATTGATTATTTTGTTATAATGTTATATTAATGCATGTTTCAATTATTGACTCTAAATGTAACTGTCTCTATTTTGGAATATTCTGTTACTCACCAATTGATATCAACAATATCAATTATATTTTCACCAAAATTGAGGTATGTATTTTCATGAGTTTGACAACTTCAATTTAATTTCCTCTTATTATCTTATCTGATAATTTAATATAAAATTGTCACTTTATAATGAAATCGAAACTACATGTTTCTTGATCCAATTACATGTGGACTTAAAATTCCGCCACTGATTGTTATACAATCAAATAGATCGAAACCTCTTATTTCTTGATCTCCAAATATGTTTGGACCTTTGTCACTTCTCTTTATGAGTACATATGAACCTCTGTTCACTCCACTTTTATAACATGCTTCTAATTGTGAAGACTCAAACTAAATGGTTTGAGTATGAGGGCTGTGATCCCTAAATCTATTATTATTCGAGTATATGCTTATGCCCATATGGACTACTGTCCCAAACTTGAAATTCGAGTATATAATTTTGACATTTGTTTTCAGTGTCAAACAATAATATGAACCACGCGTTCATTAATAAATTCAATTTGAACCATGAATGTTCATGATAAATATAATGACAAACATAGTTGTCTTGCATGCATATAATGCAACTATGGACATGATCCATTGCAATTGTTGATAATTTTTCACAATTGATGCTTCCAAAAGCTAAGGTAACAATCATCTCAAGAGCTGCAGATCTTGATTGATGACCGACTCCAACTGAGCTCATATTATGTTACATATATGGAATACCACTGCATAAATTGGTGATGAAATTTCCACCGACTTTATGTAGTATTAATCAACTATGAGTATACTACTGTATACTATATCATGAATTAAAATTTTCATTGAGCCAAATAAAAATATTTGGCGTGACCAATGCGTCATTATTTTATCTACTATGTCATGTAGACTCATCTACATACATACTTTACATTGTTGTATAATATAACAACAGTTGCATACCTTCCTAATAAGGGCATTATAATTTATCGCATAGTTGCGAGTTGTCACTATAATGGGACAATCCTCTCGACATTAGGGGGGGCAATATCGTTTATGAAAATCGACATGCATTGGTGTGTAATATCTATCCACCATGTCTCATTTTAATTTTGAGAAAAAAATCTCAATTCATTATCTTCTTGACCTAAAAATTGGTTTGGGCCCGCCACCCACCAATGGATTTTCAATTCAATATTTATGAACACATATTTTGTGTGGTCAAATCTGATAGTCTTCCCGTCGTTAGGGGGAGGAAAAACTAATGTAACGGCGCGAATTTATGTGGAATATATCCACCAAGTCCAATGTTTCAAGCTCACTATAAGAGAATATTATACAAGCCCTATAACGCTCTTCATGAGGTTATACAAAGATCCACATTCTTTTATTAATTTGTTCTTGAGAGACAACAAATGCCCTAAAAGAGGCAAGGGAACCTGATATCAACAAAGCTTATTATAGCTTATGTATGCATATATTTTGAATGTGTGATAGATCTTTAATTGATGATCATTGATGATATCTCATCTGTTGTAGCTACTAAATATCATCAAGGGCTGTATACTACCACGTTTCATTGTATCGACAAATTATACTATTGGCCAAATTGGAAAGAGGCAATTCCAATGAATTTAAATATTGTAAACGTGATAATATACTTGGACTTTATCTACCCTAAAAATTACAAAGGGTGTACTAAAGTGAATTAAAATCACTATGACACAAGTCTCTTTATAGAGACATGGGCTTATCATTCTTCTCCAAGCGACAACTTTTCTATAAGTACAATGTTATATTGACAAGAGAACATGTGTCTTGGCTAATATGAAGATCTTAAAGGAAAATTGCTAAAAGCAAATTCCCAAATCCTATGTGTCATTATAAGCATATTGCTTAATCAAATCCTTGACCGATTCATATTGCCAAAGGCAAGTCCATTAATGAATGAGCTTAAAGCTCACTCATGGAATCAAATGTCTAAAGCTCATACATACTCATTCAATTATGGTCAAAGTGACTTATTGTCTCAATGAGTACTATGACAAGACTAAGAAATTGAATTCGAATCATACTCATAATGTTGCAACATATTCTAACTTTCGCGAAGTTATGAATTTATCTAGAGCTCATATTGAGCCTATATGAAATTATCAATTACACAAATTGATATTTATAGCTAAGTATGTCATACCTAAATTTCAATGCTCGGATAAAGGTAAATGTGTCAATTGTTGTTCATTTATATTGTTATTCTTTAACTAATATCTTTATCTATAATTTGAGCAAATGAAAATGGTCCTACTCTTATCATGTTAGGTAAGATTCATTAAGAACATCATAGTTTTATTGGTAATGCCCTAACTTTTGCAGGAATTGCAATTCATGATGAGTCCCCTTTATGCAAAGCACACATAGTTTCAGCTATGTGATCGACACACCATATCTAATATACATGGTGCATGTATTTTATTATATACATGATTGAAGCTTGCAACAATCAGGGGGAGATTCTCATCAGAATGAGCATTCAAAATTATGCTACCTAGGACATATGAGCGTTGTACTCTTTTTCTCTCTTCGCGTTGCGAGGGTTGTTTTTGTCCCACTGGGTTTTTGTTACCTGGCAAGGTTTTTGACGAGGCAACATTAAGCGCGTCCAACACCATATCATTTAGTGGTGGACATCCAAGGGGGAGTGTTATAAATATTATATAAATGTGGCTGTCCACTATAAATATTCATTAGTTACGTCCTTATGATGTAAAATCTACCCCTATATAAAGGGGTCTAATGAGAATGAAATACACACTTCTACCTCCTCCTACACTTTGTTTCTCTATTCTATCTCTATATTTTTCTCTAGTTTATAACAAGATCTTTATAATAAAAAAGGGTTTTTTACTTCAACAGTGTCTGAACTCTTCGAGGACTTTTAAAATGATACCTGAACTTTCAAAATTATCAATGTGATACCTGGACTCATTATTTCGTATCAACATCATACCTACGATCAATTTCCGTTACGGTGCCGTTAAAATGAGCACGCATGACGCACTAAGTGATGACAACAAGACTGATTTACCCTAATTATAGGGCTATAGCTGACATTTTACGTATTTTTTATTAAAACATAACCTATTTATCTTTTTTTATAATCAATTTTTCAAAGGCCTTTTTTCTTCTTCTTCGAGTTTCTCCACCTCTAGCCCACAGAGAAGATAGGAGTTGTTGATGGTGTGGCCAGGGTTACAAAGAGAGATGAGGTCAGGTGCCCAGAGAATATGGGTGTCCAAATCACTTCTAAGTGCGGGTATGCCGGCGCGTGAATTAGCTTTCAGGCGTCGCCGGACAATGTGGAGGCCCGGCTCAACTCGATGGAGGTCGTGAGTGCGATGGTGGTGGAGATTTTGGATCCCTATTCATTTCACCCATCTCGGCAATGTCGGAATTCGAAAAGCCCGAATCTTCAAAAGCTTTGATTTTGGGTTTGATGGAATCGTCGAGATTTCTCATTCTGGGGATTTTTATTTTTTGAATCACTCCCTCGAGATGGGTTTCTGAGATTTTGGATGGGGAGGAAGTGTAAAACAATAGTGAGATTGAGGTGTTGAAACATGGCTTGGGACGAAGCAACGAGCTTCTCAGAATACTTTTGTATTTTTCAATTTTCATGCTATGTTGCTTTGGATTGGTTTGATTAGTCTTGCTGGTTTTGGGTTTTGGGTATTTTTCAATTTTCATGCTTTGTTGTTTTGATCTCATAACACTTGTGTTTGGTGGATTAGTCAGGAAGATGTTAACAAGCTTCATTCCAGAGCTTAAGGACTTCATCTTAGTGAGCTCGCCGCTTCTGGATCTGGCCTCCAGGAGTTGTGAAACCGTCTACACCTCTCTAGCCAGCAATAAATTCAGAGAAACAAAGCCGTCTAGCAACCTGTGCTTGGAGAACTCCGACAAGATGGAGTCCCCAGCGGTGTCCGTCCGTCAGAGAATAGGATATAAGTTTTGCTTTGGGTTTCGCATTTTGCTAGGAAATGTCATCATCCCACCTGATTGCAATTTGCAGATGAAGAAGGAAATAGAAATTGCAGATGAAGAAGGAAATAGAAATGGAGAAGAAGAACTGAAGGTACGAAGGGACATGTGAAGAACTAAAAAGGAAATGGGAAAGTCATTTTTATCCTTATTTTGTGCCTCACGTGCAAGGCACGTGGTCATAGTTAATGGTTCCGTGACGGAAATTGACCGTAGGTACGACGTTGATACAAAAAAATGAGTCTAGCTATCACATTGATAACTTTGAAAGTTCATGTATCATTTTAAATGTCTTTAAAGAGTTTAGACACTGTTAAAGTAAAAAACCCAATAAAAAACTTAGTCATTTCAATGATTTAATTACTATTACATCTTCATTCCTTAATCAGACAACATAGATCTCTTATCCAATAAAAAAAAATCAAACACAGGGTATTGAGTTTTAAAAATTAATAAAAATAAAATAACATGAACTATTATGTGATTTTTTTTATTTACTTTTTCAGTTTTTCTTTTTTAGCTATGCAAAAAAAAAATTAATCATTTTTACTTAATGTTTCTCTATTTTCTGTACCTCATGATTAATTATTTAAATATTTTTTATTTATTTTTATTTGCTAGCTCTTTTTTTTTTTTTCTTCTTTTTGCAAATATAATTGATTGATTTAGATTTAGGTCATAATACAATTTATTTTGTTCTCCCTGACCAATATGCGTTCAATATGCATATCATACATTTTTATCTTAATCATAGTTTTATTTCTTATTAAATATATATGAATGCTTTAATGAGTATGTAGGGAAATTGGAAAATGAAAATAGATAGGGAAAATAATAAAGAATGTAATCTAATATTATTGAATTGGAAAGTCTAGAGAAAATACATATAACAATTTTTTGGGTATAATTATTGTTCTTAATAGTCATTTTATAGTAGGTTATATATTTATAATAGAGTGAGGTCAAGTGAGCAGATTTAGAGGTCTCAATAGAAACTCTAGTACACAAAAGGGTAATACTTAATTACAATTTAATCACTCCTACAATTACAACCTTCAATCACCAATCTATAGGGATAGGCACCTATTACTCAACAACTATTTACATGATTATCCACAAATATTTACAACATATTTTTAGTTATTAAAAAAAGATGTACGTTGATTGCAAATACCAAGGGCACAGATCACCTAATAGGTATTGATGCAAATGCACTTTGGTGCACAAAAGAATTTTCTATGTTCTAGCGGATTTTTCCTCACAACTGAATTATATTAGTAGATAAACTTTACTTTTTCCATCTATAATCCTACCATCAGGAGACTACCATTCCTTCTATACGATAAAAACTTTTGCGCCTGCATACTTCAGATTTGTGAAAATTAGGGCTTTTTACCCTTCATCACTGCCTAGCCTTTGATGTGATCTTTGATTATCCTTCTTCTTTTCTGGTCCATATTATGCTCTCTCAGTACCCGCACTAGAGCAGAAGATATGGACTTTAGGGCACGTTTACTTACTTGGAAGAAAACGGAATGATTACGGGGTAAAAACATACTTGCGTTTACTAACACATAAAGCAATCGGAATGATTCCGGGTAAAATAATTCTTGCGTTTACTAATACATGAAGGAATCGGAATGGATGTAGGTCCCACCTCCTTATCAGGAATCAATTCCCGAATACTCAGGAATTCGATTACGAAGGGGGGATATGGGTTTAGAAATCATTCCTCCGGAATCAATACCGATTCCTTTCTTCTCTCATTCCACTTGTCTCCGATTCATGATTATTTTCCATTCCAAGTAAGTAAACGGCCATTAATGTAGATCACTATAGAGTTCTCGGTTTACCGTCCGGCAAGGAAGGCACCAACCTCACAGAAAAAGAGATCTCAAAGGCATACAGAGCACTCGCCCATGCCAACTTCCAAAGGCTCAAGTTATCCTATGACATACTCAAGGATCAAAGCACCCGTAAATGGTTTAATGATCATTTGCTTAGACTCCAGAGAGAACAGCCACATTATCCGCGACACAATGCCAAGCAAGAGGCAAGATAACAATCAGCTCCCACAATGCCCAAAACTAGAGATGAACCGTGCACTAGGGTTTTGCGAAGAGCAGAGCAGCAGTGGCGCCGCCATTGGCAACCTCAACCTAAACACCATTATCCGCAACACAGAGCCGAGGCAGAAGGTACTTCCTCTGATCAGCTATCAGCTATCAGCTTCCAGAAGGACCAAAACTAGAGAGGAACTACATATGGATATTTTGCAAAATGTAGAGAAGCAGAGCCGACGTTGGCAACGAGAGAAGAAGGCCTCTGATATCAGAGCAAAAGAACAACGAGCTGCCAAAGATAGAGAAGAAGAATATCATCGTATTGCCCTGGCTCTGTTGTTTCTCTGTGTTTTCTTTGCCTTGGTTCGTGCCATATCATCTCACTTCCAACGCCATGCAAGGCGGTGAATGACGGCCGGTAGCACCAGAATGTTAACTAGATTATGTTGCACTACTAGTCTACTACATTATGTCACTGGCCTTTCAGATAGCCTTTCTTCTTGTTCTTTTCTTTTCTTCTTTTATAAGCCGTTCAACTTTGGCATTCATTTGATTATGCTACGATTCTAAATTGTTTTACAGTCCTAGTTATGAAGGAGCTAAGTTTCGTAGTTATAAAAGCTGAGCTTTGCAGTTGCATGCAGACAGGACGCCCAGACATCCCAATCACCATGCCAACTTCCGAAAGCTCGACTTCTTATGAGATATTCGAGGATGAAAAGACCATGATGCTGTTTGATGAATTACCGAAGGTCGAGAGATAGCAACATCCCAACTATTCGCAAGGCGATGCCAAGCAAGAGAAGATTGTCTCTGTTCTGGATGCAAGAGAAAGAACAGCAGCTGCCAAAGAAAAGAAGATGAGAGGGGAGAATTGCTCTGAAGCTTGAAGAAGGGATTTTGTACGAGACTGGGAGTTGACAATAGGAGTGTGAATGTTGCTAAGCTAAAGCTTGATAATGCAGTTGGGAAAAAACTCCAAAAGACAGCACAAAGCGAAAATAATGCTCACAAAATATACATTTACCATGTATACAAAAATGTAGAGAATTGAGTTGGGGAAGAGAATCTAACTGATCAGAAGAGATGTATAAATGAATGAAACAAGAGCAATTGATCATGAGCAACATTACCATATATAGAAATATGTAGAACTTAAAAACTTCTTTCCTCAAAAGATTAAAGAGAAACAAAAGGGTGAAGTTCTACATCTGTGGTCCAAGGGGAAGCCTACTCATAAGTTGTTGGTATACCGATGAAGCATTGTTCATGTTTAGGCCAGGTTCTGACATTGGCTCTACTTTTGGTTCTCCTTTTGGTAACATGAAACCCATTTCACTGACCTGACGCTGTTGGGCAAAGTATGGATGATGAACAGGGAGAACAGGCACTTTGTGTTGGCCAGGACTGAACCCAGCCATTGCCAGATTTGCCAGGCCAGGCTGGTTCATTCCAAAAGAGAAGCCCTGGGGAGGACCCAGCTGCTGCCTTCCAGCTAAGCTGAATGAACCCATTGACATGGGCCTTTCAAATCTTGCCATGTTACTGTGAACTTGTGATGGCTCTGGCCGATGAGGATGAGTTTGTGCAGCAGAGCCAGATGCTTGACCTGACATGTTGCCAGAAGGGCCAGAATTGACATGGCTACTATTGCGAGCAGCGGGAACATCATGATTGTGCTTTCCTTCATATGTGGTGATGACTGACTTGAGGTCATGGGATGCTCTCTCCACATGCTTCCTCACTGTACAACCAGCATTGGTGCATTTATAGTAACTCCTGCAGGAAAAACAAGTTTGTCATTCTCATACACGGTGAGAAATAGGAGATAGGGAAGAATTTGATCATGAGAATAAGTAGCGACCTTGGATTTGGATTCCCTTTCACTACTTTCTGCCCATACTTGCGCCAACGATATCCATCATCAAGTATATCTACTTCACTGGTAGTCTGGACTACAACTCTAGGCTCACGAATAGCTCTTGTAGCTCCACTCATTTCTGTTGCATAGGCTTCAATTTTCCTGAAACATCATAATGCAAGATACTTTTATATCGACCTCAGTGGATAATTTTTTGAGACCATTTACTAGAAATAAAAAGAGGTGAGCAGTAACCTTCTTTTCGACTCTGACTCATCTCCTTCACCATCATAAGCTAATGAAACACTACCATGCGTTCCCCGATCATCTTCATCCTCATCATTGGAAAAGGTAGATGATGCGTCTACTACATCACCTGATTCAAGGTGTGCACCAGTCTGAGCCTGCATAGAAGTGGATTGCTGGCCGTAGTCAGGGCCCGCTGATGCTGATGAAGTCACCTCAAGGTTGTCATGCTTCCAATCAGGAGCTCCACCAGTTGCCTTTTGTGCACTTGCCCAAACCAGATCACCATCAGCACCTGTCTGTGGTCCGCCTTGTTCAAGGACGTCCGATCGCATGTCAATGAGTGGGTTAGATGATCCAATGGCCCCTGATCTACGATTGGGAGGGGGTTTAGGGTGGTTATGGGCCCCCTTGTAGATGATCTCTGTTATATGACCTTCATGAGATCGTTCAACCTTTTTCTTAACCTGACAATTTGGATGCGTGCACTTGTAATAACTTCGTGGGTACTCACTACCTTTTACTTGTTTTTGTCCATATTTTCTCCAATTATATCCATCTTCAGATGGTGTACCTCCACCAGCAGCAGCCATGGAATCTCCACCACCTCTTTGATCTCCTTCTTCCTCTGGTTGCTCATCAAGGGGTGGAGAATGTTCAGTACTGCCACCAACAGTATCAAAAGCCCTCGGATCTGCGGAGACTGTATTTGCTCCATTATCTTTTTCAGTAGATGTGCGAGAAAAATCTGGCTGGAGCTGAAAATTGTTCGCATTCTGATTTTGAACGTTGGTGGGTTCCATACTTTGAGAAGAGTTTTCTGAGTGGACTGACACCTCAATGCTGGGAAAGGACTGCTGCGGAAGAGTGGGTGATCTCATGATCAGTATACACAATGGAGAGAAAAGTTATGAATTCACAAAAGAAATGGACAAAGAACAAAATGAATTTCCATCTTAATGGGGAAATAGTAAGGACTCTTCTCTTAATAAGGTACATTGGTTTCTAAATATTAGTAGTCACATCATTAAAACTAGCCTGTGTGCATGTAGGTAACAGTTGCGTCTTCTAAGCTGAAAAAGAAAATACATATGGTAATAACACTACCTTGCTTGTTGGACCAAGAAAGAAAGAGCCTGATTCACCAAGAGGCTTGAAAGCAAACGAAGTATTCATGTCCTCAAAGAAATTAGCTTTCTCAGCAGCCTCTGTCATCAATGTGGAATTCCTGGCATGACCATTTGAGACAAATGGAAATTTTCCAGTTGTTGGAGAAGGCTGTGCCTGCAATCAAAACCAAAAGAAGAATTCAATTTATGGCAGGATAAACTTCATTGCAACTAAAAATGGAAGTTTACTTTTAATCCCATCTGCAGCAAACCTCGACTTATGCAACAACAATATAAATCTACCTCCCTCTATTATAAAGGAAATTCAACCCAAATTAAACCACTAGTCTACCTTAACTAATATATGCTATTTCAATTAACTTTCCGAGTTGGTTCTCAAGCCATACAAATATGTAAGGCATGTAAGATATCTGCCTTTCTGAACTGAGTTACCCAAAAATTATTGTGTGTTTCAGAACAATGCAAGGTCGATGATCATGGTTATATCATCTGCCCTTGTTCCTCACATGAACATATTTTATATGTATGGAACAAGTTCTCCTTTTTGGAACATTAGAGGCTCAATGCTCCTTGAGCACTGGACTATGCAATGGGAGGCAAATAACCCTATTGGATGAAAACCCCCCCCCCCCCCAAAAAAAAAAAAAAAAAAAAAACCTTGTGATGATTAAATAAAATATTATCAGGTCTTGGGATGATTCCCATACTTATACCAACTAAGCTATCTAGCAGCTTCAACAGAATCACAAGTTACTATGTTAAAAGTGCAACGCAGATACAAGTTCACAAAGAATACATGAAAGAAAAACCGTAACTAGGCACTACATATTTTCAGAATTCAACTTACCAATGAATTTGAAAGGAAGACAGGAGAGTCTAGCAGTGTGGTTGGACTGAGACCAGGGGGTATTGTCAGATAAGGAGACCGAACATCAGAATTAAGTGAAAGGTCAGAAGATCTAATGCTTTCTGTATTCAACCGCGGAGCATTAAAACCAGCTCTGGCTGCGATCCGATCCACAAGTCCCCCACGTGAGTTAGATTTGTACTCTGAAAATGAACCCATTGCAGTTATTTCATCACCGGTACCATTTTCTTGTGACAAGTTCTTTCCGTTGGTATTTCCTTCTCGAGACCAGAACTCCTCAGCTTTATTACTGCTAGGAGATTCCAAGAATGACCTTGAGCCAATGCCATCAACTAACATTGAAGAGAAGAAGTCCCTTGGGCTTGGACTCGGAGGCACCCAGTCCCCAATTATAGCAACGTTGTCATCCATGCCAGCCATGAATCTTAAGCCCGTCAGCTGCTACCAGCTCAATATAACAGATGCTTACAATCAACTCGTTGCACCAAGATCAAACACCTGAAAGCTTTACAATAAATGCAGAGCAAAGCAAATCCATTTTAGAGCCACATGATTTGCAAAGAGCATGCAAACTTTAATCAGAAAATCAATATACCAGAAATTAACTATCTGACTTGAACTTTTATTAGGTTGCAGAGGAACATCACAAGCAGAAAAAGAACAAACTTTCAGTTTTAGCTTTCAATTATACAAGCATCTAAGTGTTTCTTTGAATAAAAAGCATCATATACTTTGTCCTCTTTTTATTATTTCTCATGGGCTCGCAATTCTCAGGAAGCAAAAGCAAAATGAGGAAAAGAGGTATGCAGTCACCCTCGAGCTTCATATCAAATTCAGATGTCATCACAATTATTATCAGAATAATTATCATGGGGGAGACAATTAAACAAGATTTTTGTTCTCAGGAGCCAAAAGTAGGGAGAAAAGAAAACAGACAACCCTTAATTCATCTCCATAATTGGTAATGAATAAGATTAAGGCCCCTCATAAATTTCCAACCAAGACGGCAGGTTCATGTTTTTAACTGGAGAAACGTTACAAAAACACATTTCAAATTCAATGAATTACCAAAAAGGGAATTACATTTCACTGATTAACATGAATGAGATAGACCCAGTTTGTTAGATCCTGACATCCATGAAGATCCAAAGCATGAGAAAACTGAAAACTGAGCACCCTCAATTCCCAAAAATGGGAAAAAGGTCATGGATTTCCATGGCATTCATTGAAGGAAAACAAGCCCATGTTCCAGAATTCAGAGACGGGTAAATGGGGTCACAGCAATTATCATTACCCTTATTGGAACAGACTATAAAAAAAAGTGAGGTACCTGAAGTTTTTGCAGGGAAGAGGCATTGATGTCAGAGACACATAAGAATTCCTCAAAATTGAGAGACAGAATATAGAAATAGTGCAAAAAGCAAAACTTGGATGGAGAAAGGAAAATAAAAATGATTAAAGATGATTACCTGAGTGATTAAGAGTCAAGGCCCAGATGATGTTGAAGAAGACCAAAGACCAAAAACTCCTCCTTTGACCACCACCACTACCCACTAACCTCCCAACCACCCCCTACCCCCCTAACCCAAAGATCACTTTTTTATATCAAATTTCCTATCTTTCTGTTCAATTCAGTTGAATCCCAGAAAAGGGTTTCAATGAAAATGAAAATTAGCAACTCCTTCCTTATCAAAATGCCTCAAAACAGTCTCTCTCCCTCTTCCCTCTCCTTCCCTCTCTGGTTTTGGCTCAAAATTATTGATATTGATATTGATATGGATATGATGATGTTCTTTGACAAAATTACAAAAAGCAAAACCCAATACTTTATGGTTGTTAGTTTTCTTTTTTATAAAATTCAAAAGAAAATTAAAGGGAAAAAGGAGAAAGGGAGGAGGGTGAAGTTTTTGCATTGGTGGTGGACCAGAAATGGATTGGAATCTTTGAAGAAAGAGAAAGGAAAAACAACAAATAAAAAGTAACTCCACAATCAACAGACAGAAAGAAAAAGAGCTCAAAATCAAAGCTTGTGTTTTTTCATTAACATTACTACACTATCACCCATTTTCATCTTCCCTTCCCTCCTCTCTCTATTACTGCTTCCCCTGTTTTGACAGAACAGATTAGACTTTTGCTTATTTATTCCAATTTTTGGAGTGCACCCCATTTGGCTCTCTTCCACTCATCCAATCAAACTCATCCATCTGGCAATTGTCTACCACATGCAGGGGCATTGTAGTCCTGAAACAAACTCATGATTAGCTGATGTGAGAAGTTGGGTGTGAGTCGGTGGCAGGGAATTTGGACCCTAATGATGATGAGAATTGGTTTTTATTTTATTTCTTGCTTTTTGTTATAATCAAATGAAATGTGTAAAGCTGTGGTGGACAGAGGGTTTAGCTTCCAAACACCTGTTTCATTACCCTTCAATTGGGAGGGATGTTGTAACTGCCTGTTGCTGCTAATGGTTACAGATTCACACTAGAGCCTCTTTTCCTGTTAATTTTCTTGGGTTTTTATTACTATTATTAATGCATCATCACTATTACCTACCAATTTTAGCTTCAATCATTAAACTATTCTCCACCAAAATTATAATAATTAAAATAAAATTTGACGGTTCCGGTCATTACGCCCTGCAAGTCCTCAGGAGTATGGACTATGGAGAAAGTACACATCCATCATTGTATAAGTCGGTTTGATACACACGACCTGATTTTATACAGGAATGTGGTTTGAATAACATAACTAAACGGTTAAAGTACATTCGATTTATACACGTGACCGTGTTTTACACAAGAATATCGTTTAAACAACGTAATAAAACTGGCAAAGAACATTCTTACAAGCTTCAGAATTAGGATTTGATTTTTTTAAGCTTTGCGCCTATCAAAATTTACAACTTAGAATTGATAATTTTGTTAGAATCGAAATATTAAACTTGTATAAAAATGCTCAAATAAAAGACGGTTGATACAAATGTCTTCAAAGATTCCACATTTTATGTAAAATTTCTCAGAAAGAGGACAACAAGCAAAGACAACATTGCATAGGGAGGTTCGGAGCTATCAAGGATGTAAAACTGGTATTTGACATAACATTTGACTCCAACCAATTCAGATTGCCATCTACCAAGTCATTTTCAGAACCCAAAATGAACAAGGTTACCAAAGAAAAACTACCCAACTTGCATATTTATTCAAGCCAAAAGGACAAAATTTAGATTGTATTTTACTCCCCATTAAACAATAACTTGATTGTGAACCATGTTTATTCAAAGTTGGGCTTAAAAAGTGATATAAATAGGGATCTGTTTGGTACCAAAATTTTCATTAATTCATAAATAGTTTGTTTGCAGAGTGGAGACTAGTAAAGTAATAGATTTTATTCCAATCTAAAGTACCAACAAAATAAACGATTGGTTGATAATGACTTTAATCCCTAAATTGATTCTGTTTTTTGTTGTGTTAACATATAGAATGATATTATAGCAGAAGGATCCAATTCTAAATTAATCTGACCATGTAATGTGGTGCACTATTTTGATTAAGGTCTAGTTTTAAGACGTCCACTTTGCACAAAGTTATTCCTACGACAATAGTTTAATCATGTTCCCAGTAGTACCAAAAGATACCTAAATTATTGTTACTTTCATGAACTTTTCCGGATCATAGACTAGAACACTAAAAGCAATATTTAGCTAAGACTAAATCAGAAATGAAAAATGACCAATGATCAAACCAGGAAACATACAATCCTCAAATGATTGAGCAAAATCTTTCAAATAACTAGAAGGCTGTACCATGAATGACTCATGTATCAGCACTAAAATGAATGTAATGAACTTCATATCTATTGATTAACCACCGAAAATCATCTACACATTTAAAAAATATACATTAAAAAACCAGAGAAATGAGGTAAAGACAAAATCTTTCAATAATAACTCGAGTTATCTAACCCCAAAAATCTCATTTGAACTATAACTAATGGCCATGAAGCCTATAATGAATAGTGAGCAAATCTTTCTTCTGACAAAAGTTCGAGTTATGGCGTTTTTTTTTTTAAATATTTTAATAATATGAAATTTATTGTGAAATTTACGTCATCTAACTTGTGGCAATCATTAACATATCTAATCCATGCGTTTGAAAAGACTAAAGAAAACTTAAAACGGATAAACTAAATGCAAAACAAACAACGAAAGCAACCACTGCAAGTGGCCTAGTGGTTCTTGCCTAGTTGGGTATGCTCCCCAATCTAAGTTCGAACCCTGAAGCTGTCAAAGTGGCCAGGCACTGTGCTGCAATGCACAGTTGGAGCATTTCATATGCGCCGAAGGGGTTTATTTTGGGCCTAGGATGTCTTTAGGTTCCCCTTGACAAACTCAAAAAACAAAAACAAAAAACAACGAAAGCAGCAAAGGTAAAACCACAAACCTTCCCATGCACAACTGCAATTATTTAACCCTAAACATCAATGAACCATGACTAGCCGATAATAGTCATTATACCATTAGCTTTACGTCATCAAACGAAACTTTTTATTCATTGAAATATTCAAGTTACACATTTTTGTTAAATTATTTAACCTTAAACATCAATGAACCATAACTAGCCGATAACAGTCATTATACCATTAGCTTTACGTCATCAAACGAAACTTTTTATTCATTGAAATATTCAAGTTACACATTTTTGTTAAAGCGATTGCACTCTATAAAATTTACTGCGACACTCGTGTTAATCAATGACCGACAATTTATTCAAGTGTTTGATTCGAAAATTCACTCAAATCCAACCATTTGTTTTCTAGTACAAGAAATGAAAACGAAAAAGGAATTTGAACTTTCTGCATCAATGCATCATTTACAAGACAAAGTTGATGGGTTGAGCCAAAATTTGGAAGCTGAGGATTGAGGATTAGAACAAGGATTTGTTTGGAAGCGACTCAAATGATAAGAACATGCCAAATGGAAGAATGAGAAATTTACTCCAGAAACTCCAACAAGGCAACTATACTGCCATGGCCATGCCAAGAGCCCAAGACAACACGCAAAGAGAGAAAGAAAGAACGAAAGAAACCGGTCCGTATCTGACAAAAATATCAATTTAACAGCTGAGATAACAAGTTTATAAAATTTATTGTAAAGGGCTGAGTCAAAAAGATGCTTTGACCAAGTCTCTTTCACATTGCAACTCTATCTCCTTCTCGTCACACTCTGCGGTTACCAATGTTTCGCTATATCAAAATCAAACCCCTCCCTCCCTCTACTCTACTCGACTCTACTCCCATGTTACTCCTAAACTTCGTCCCCCTCAATCATTCAAACTGGTACCAAACTAGTGAGCAGATTGAGATATTGAAAAGTGATGTAGCCAGAAACCTAAGTTTACTGGAGCCAAAAAACAAAAACAAAGTGATTAAAACAGAAAAAATCTATATATGTTATCTCTATTTATTACAACGGTAATTATTCTTGATGAGATTTTTCTTAAGTGTGCCATTTAAAAATTGAAAAAAAAAAATAGAACTCAAAGTATATATTAAAATTTTATTAAAAAAATAATTTAGTATAAGGTTAATTTAAGATCAAAATCATTATTAAATTTCATATTTATAGATCATTTTATAAAAAAAAAAAAATTGTGTAAGGTTAGTTTAAGATCAAAATCATTTTTTAAATTTTATATTTATAAATCACATTTATATGGTTTAGAGTTTTATAGACGATAATGTAACTCTCCATCCCATTTCTGATGTTAGAAGATTTGAATCCATGACCTCTACATGTGTTAGTTAGGACCACGGCTCACAGATAGAAGGAAGTATAGTTTTTTTTTTTTTTTTTGAGAATAGAAGAAATTCATTAATCCAAGAAATTACAAAGACGGGGATGACTCTGTAAAATTTCAACTACTCCAACTAGAGAAGAGAACCTACTCATACCTCAAATGTAGAACTAGCTGTTAGAGAAACCATGAGCCGATAAGGGCCCAACTCTAACACTCAACCTTTTCTAGGAGTCCCGATACATTCTTATAGCCAACCTCAAGATGAAACAATCCCCTTCCGACACCATATACCAAAACTGCTAGTATATGTGTAGGGGCGTCTCCCCATTACATTGACAACAAGAAAACATCGAAATTAAAACAAATAGTCCCTAGAATTGACACCATAACAATGGCACAACCATGAAACTACGACACCCAAACCCTCGCTCAATTGAGGAAGGACTAATTAGACCTAACCAAAAACCAAAAAATAAAACCTTACAAAACCACATGAGAAAAAATAGAAAACAGAACAACATATATGCTAACAGAGTTCAAACCAAGGACCTGGTGTAAAAAAACAAGGGTCTTTCTAAATGTACCCAGCAAATATCTAAGTATACCCAGCAAATTTTCTACACCCAGAAATTTTCCAATAATACCCATATGTTTAAGTAAACCCAGCAAAGATGAAGAATTACAAACCCAGCAGTCAAATCACCAATACCATAAGCACAAAAACTTAACAACACATTAGAGTTGATATAATTACTTGGCTATCTCCAATTGGGTCTTTCAAAAACCTCAAAACTCCCAATTTTAACACCAAAAAACAAGTAAAAAGTTGCAAATATTAGACAAAACAGACAACGGAGGGAGGAACATTTTAGTGTTCTTGGGAAGGAAAACATGGCGCAAGAAACTTGGGATAAAAGGGTTCGCAGAGGGGGAAGAATGTAGTGAATGAGTTGTTGATGGTGAATGACTAGGGAGGCACGTTTGGGTTGCCAGATTTGATGAAGGCCGCAAAGGAGATTTTGGGAAATGGAGGATTGAGGTAAGCTTACAAGGATGTAATGGGTACTGGGTTTTCTGTGGTGGTGAAGAGGATGAGGGAGATGAACAGAAGAGTTTGTTGGGTTTGTTAATCTTCATCCCGATGAAGTTTTGTTGGGTTTGAAATAAGGGTATTATCGGGAAATTTGCTAGTATGAGGATGAGGGAGATGAACATAAGAGTTTGTTGGGTTTGTTGATCTTCATCCTGATAAAGTTTTACTGGGTTTGCTTGGTATATCTAGATATTTACTAAGTACATTTAAAAAGACTCAAAAACAAAATGCCAAATATATTTCTTACTGGGTCACAGGACCCACTTAGCCCTAATATGGCTCCATCACTGCTATTCAAGGTTTTAAGTTTCTCCGAAACTGCCGAAATTTCCGCCGAAATTTCCGTAAATTTGAAGTATCGAAACGAAATTCATATGCTATATCATTTCCGTCAGGAGTTTTCCGAAATTTACCGAAATTTTCCGTACATTTCCGCGAAATTCTAAATTTCCGAAATATCTACACACACAAAATATATTTAAATATTCAAACCGAAATTTTGTCCGAAATTTCTCTGAAATTTCTGTTAAATTTGTATTTCACAGTTTTCGACTTTTCGCTGACAAAATATGAAATTTTGATTTTTTTTTTCAATCCTCCTTCATAACACAGAAACTCTCTTTCTATCATGTGTATCATCCACCATATAATTATTAATTAAGAAGGTATGTTGAAGGCTTTACTGTTCTTTTTAGTTTTTACTAGTATTTTCTTAGTGCGTGGCTTTTTGACCACCATGACCATAATGATGTCTTTTAACTTTTTCGTAGGCTTGGAGTTCAGTTTTCTCACAACAAACTTTGAATTTTTCTAATTATTAGTGAAAAAGGCGTGATGGCCAAGCCTCCGACTGGGTTCCAGCCATAAAAAAAAAAAAAGTAAATCACATTCACATTATCAATATACAGAACATTTATAATTACATATAGAATTATAGATAGTGTTTAGCAACTTACTACAGTTTTAGTTAATTACTCGTCGTCTCGTCCATATTAAATATCACAATTCTATTATTTATGTATAATTTTAGAGAGTTTACATTGTAAATAGGTTTATTATAGGTTAGTTTAATCTATGTAAAAGTTTCATTCAAAAATATCATTTTATACATGCAATTAATGTGATTTCTTTATTTTTAACCGAAATTTCCACCGAAATCGAAACTTTCTCCGAAATTTCTTTAAATTTGAAGTACCGAAATCGAAACCGAAACCGAAATTTGAAACCTTGCTGCTATTGAGGCTTATATGAAGTTATGAACTGTTTACACACTAATCACATATAAGCGTATACGAATTAAACCGGTGTCATTCTTCATCTTGTAATGAATGTCATTCTTTTCTTTTTCTGACTTTTGACTCTTCTCTTTCATCGCTGGATGAGCTCAAAATTAAAAAATTTAGTTAAATTAATTTTGAATCTTCGTGTTGGACATTCTCTAAACTTAATATAAATTATTATTCTTAACGTATCCGTCACATAGTATTGAAACGTGAAGAAACCTTATGTCAAAACCGAAACCATGATGATGGATTGATGTAGTAAACCTTAGAACCGGAGGACTCATATATCAATCAGTTCAGAACCTGACAACCGTGATTGATGTTAATCCCCATAATATATAGAATTCATTCAATCACTACTTGATTACTTAAGTGTTCGCGTTTGGCTAGCAGATATAATAAATTGAAACTTAGGACTCAGAGTCATCCAACACATGGTCTTGATAGGTCATGAGGTTGGGCGACTTGGCTTTGAGTGGGGGAAGAGGGATTGGGAAAAAGACAGTCACACAGAGAGTCGCATGGATTAACAAATGGGGTAAAATCTAAGGTTGGCCAACTGAGTCAGAAAAACACAGTTGGTCAGTTGGGGGAGAAAACCTGCCTTCTTGTCAGACCAGTCTGAATCTCTCTGAATCTCTACTCACTACTAAGTACAAATGAGTGAGTGAACAGTAGTAGGAGTCAGTGGGGGACCTCTGCATGGATGTTGGAAGTTAGTTTCTTTCTGCTACCAGAGCCTAGCACTGAATAGCCAGTCACAATCTCTTGCTACTTCGGGCAATTTTTCCCCCCAAAGTTGCATCTCAAGTTCGCAACTGCTGTTTGGGCTACTATATCACAGTTTCTTGAAGACCCAACTGCTGTTTTGGGCTCTGGCACAGGCTCTATTTCAATTGAAAATTTTCGGCTTTCTTTCTTATCTTTAGAGTCGAAATGAGATCTAATTATAAAAAACAACTAACAATGCTCCGAATGCATCCATGCACCAAATTTCAGTGTCTTGCATGATAATTCCTTAATCAGTAGCAGTTTATTATAGCATTACTATCTATCTAAGACATCACCAAACTCACGGGACAGAAACAATTGGCAGCAAAAGAAAGAAAAAAAAGTAGAGAAACCCCAGCGTTTGACTGGATGCATTGAACTATTATACTTGCTATGAACATTGAGATCACAGATTAACAATGGGAGTTGATAAGTCAAGACTAAATTTTCAGCTATTACATTAGTCACCATTTATACATTTGTTAAACAGGAAGTCTCACTAACCACTAACCACTAACCAATCCCTATATTTTCTTTTACAAAGTTTGAATTGAAAGTATTTTTATGGAGCAGAACCGACAAGAAAATCTGCACAAAATCCTCCAGAAAATAAGAGCTATACGCTTAGAGAGAGCTACTAGATTCCCAAAAGTAACTAAGCTCCATGATTAAAGTAATGTATCCCAACATCAGAAAACAATTCACATGGTTTGTCATCAACACCAAAGACAAATTACTGCCAAAACTTCAAGACCCCTAGTCATGGCTGCCCACCTATCCTAATGATCTATTTAGAATGACTGGAAAACAAGTCAAGCACTCAAGCACTCAAGCTTATTTACTTGTCTGGGCAGATGAAAAAGTAAATTAAAAAGATTAAGGTAATACAATAGAAGTTCTCATATATTAAATATATGAGAAGTAGATCACTGGTTCATCCTTTGAATCCTTTGACATCACTATCATTACTTAAAAAGCCAAACCTGCACCTTATAAACCCTCTCAACAATTTCATGTGTTTCCTGTGCACTTGTTTACCAACTGTTTATTCTTATATTCATGTGACTCATTGCAAGAACAATTTTGGATTCACTCATTCATGGTTGATGGTTCTTATGTACACAGATATGTTATCAAAGAGTTAACTTGGGTTAATCCTCACTGTCATCCCAATCCAAGTACTACATTTATCGTTTTTCCTCTCCTTGTTTTGGAAAATTATTGCCCTTTTCCAAATTATTTGGTAACAACAAACAAAGTGATGAAAACAAGGCATGAAAACAAATGAATTAATGCAGTGAAATTTCACTTAAACTTCTTTGCCTCATGAAATTTGTTGGCCTAATACAACAGCTATCAAGTAACTGGAAGTTCAAGTTCTCAGCCAAGTCACCAAGTGATAGATAGTAACTTCAATATGATTTCCAAGTGCTGATATGTTAATTGAAAGGAAGTAAATTAGTTAACTAGGTTATTTACACTCCTATGCATTTCAAGAAAGATACGTCAAGGTAATGGATTGTAAACAAGTAGATGTTGTAGTAAGGTAATCGCTGCGTGGTATGACACTGATTCTCGGTAAATTATGTGGAAATGAACTACAGAATCAATGAACCAGTAAAGCAAATTAAAAGATCACCAACATTATGGATTAGACTAGAAGAAAACAAATACAAAGAACACAACTATGATTTCAATTTCTCAATGATGCTATTGCTACAACTTTACAAAATGTTTGTTCCCACAGACCCAGCTTTCTATGAACAGCAAACCAATTGTGATGGACAATGGTACAGCAGAAGTTAGCAAAACTATGAGAGGAACATAAGCCAAAATGGAAAGGAACAATGTTTCTTTAAAGTGAAGTCTTAGTTATGGCTAGACATGATCTCCAAAATGGAATATGTACTTTACCCAGTTGAGCTAACACAAGACTTCCATTACTTTGTTCTCTCCATGCCTTTCTTCAACTTTGCTCTCTGATTCGGTGTTCTATTATATACAGTCCGCACAATGTGAAGGATTGAGTCCACTGTCAGGATTTCAAAGTTTCATTCTTTTCATGGTTCCTCAGCAACAGTGTCTTTGAGTGAAAAACCATCCAGGACATCACTGTCCGAATCAACCTGAAGCTCTTTAAACATAGCCATAACCTGAATCATTGTTGGCCGCCGGAATGGCCTGTCGTCTAGGCACTCAAAGGCAATCTTCAGATACTGGTATAGTTCAGCCTCACCAGATTTTTGTGTCATCAACTCAGTGTCGAGTATCTCATTCCATCTCTTTTCTCTTTGAAGCTGCTTTGCCCATCCAACAAGGTTGTTGTCATCACCAAATGCTGACGGGTCTATAGGCCTTTTTCCTGAGAGAAGCTCTAGCAGTATAACACCATAACTGTAGACATCTCCTTTTGTTGTGCATCGAAAACTCTGGTAGTACTCGGGGGGCACGTAACCTGGAGTTCCTGCTAGGGTGCTCACACTGAGATGAGTATCGAGGGCATTGACCAATCTTGCCATGCCAAAATCTGATACTCTGGCCTCAAAGTTTTCATCTATAAGAACATTGCTAGACTTCATGTCCCGGTGGATAATATGAGGTATGCAGCTATGGTGAAGGAATGCTAGACCTCTAGCAGACCCTATGGCAATCTTCTTTCGTGCTGCCCAGTCAAGCCTGGAGCCCCCTCCCTTAATCTTATCATGAAAAACACTCTCCAGACTTCCCCATTTCATGTACTCATACACAAGAAGTCTCTCCTCTCCAACCTTGCAGTACCCCAGCAAAGGAACCAGGTTTCGGTGTTTGATTTTCCCAATAGTTTCCATTTCTGCCATAAACTCTCGGTCTCCTTGACCTGTGACTTGAATAAGCTTCTTGATTGCAACAACACAGCCATCTCCCAATTGTGCCTTGTAGACCTCACCAAACCCTCCAGATCCAATCAAGCTATCAGCACTGAAACCATTGGTGGCTTCAAGTAAATGGGCGAAGGTCAGCTTCCTCAAAGGTTTTTCAAATGTGGCTACGTTGATGCTGAGAGGCTCAGGAACACTGGAAAGTTTCCAGCTGCTGCTACCTGAAGTCGGAAGGCTTTCAATATATTTTTCTCTCTTCGCCTCTTTCCGCTGGTACTTCTTCACTCGATATAGAGCTAATGCAAGTATAAGGATACAGAAGAGAAAGAATGCGATGCCAATAACCATTCCTGAAGCCATAGATGGCTTCTTTCCCCTAACTCTCTCTGCTGAATGTCTTTGAGAGCCACACGGTGGCAGGGGTAACCCACAAAGGCCAGAGTTGTTCTCATATCTGGATGCTGGGAAAGTTGTCAGCTGACCTCCGGAAGGGACAGGGCCAGTGAGGTTGTTGTTAGACACATCAAGGTCACTCAGGAAAGAGAGATTCCCCAAAGATCCTGGGACATAACCTTGAAGATTATTGTGAGAGAGATCCAGGACGCCAATTGCTTTTAATCCTCCAAAGCTTTCTGGAATATTTCCACTTAACATATTGTGTCCTAGATTGAAGACTTGCAAATAGGACAGTGTACCTAAGTTTGCGGGAATAGTCCCAGACAAGTAATTGTAGGAAACGTCAAGGAAGATCATGCTTCCATTGCTGGTGAATGTGTAAACTGCCATTCCTGTGTAAATTCTAGTTGATGGACAAGAATGAACCATAGGTAAACTTTCTAGTCTCTGAGGTCGTACTCCCTCAAACTCAACTAGTCCTCCCGCACCCCTGCAGCTGTACCACCCTCATTTCTAACAAATGCAAACTGCTTCCCAGAAACTGTTCCAGGAATGACTAGGCCGGCCTGGTTAGCAAGCTCTGATGGGATAGAACCATTTAGGTCATTGCTGTTCAGGTCAAGCCAAATGAGGCTTTGACACTTGCCAAGCTCAGCTGGAATCTGACCAGACAGTGAATTATTACCTAACTGAAGTATAGCAAGCTTAAGGAGATTTCCAATACCTGAAGGGATTGCTCCTGTAAGCCGGTTGCTAGATAGTGACACCCAAATCATATTGGTGCAGTTGGCAATTGACTGTGGAATGGCTCCAGTAATGAGATTATTGTTGAGAATCAGGGTTTCCAGGTTTCCTCCATTGATGCAAATGCCATCTGGGATTTCACCAGTGAGATTGTTTGCCCACATAACCAAGTCGGAAAGATTTGGCAAGCTCCAAACTTCTGAAGGAATTGGACCACTCAAGCTGTTGAAACTAAGATCAATTGCCTTGAGATTCTTGCAGTTTCCAAGTTCCGATGGCACAGTCCCGGAGAGAAAATTGTTGGCTAGAAGTATCTTTTCCAAAGCTGAGGAAGCATTGGAGAAGCAAAACACTGAAGGAACATTCCCTGTGAAGTTATTAGCGCTGAGATCGAGCACTTGAAGCCGAGTACCACTGGTAATAGATGGTGGCACAGGACCAGTGATGTTGTTGAAGGGTACATAGAGATATCTCAAACTCGGAAGCTTACTCACAACAGTACTGAGGAAATTTCCTGACAGCTGATTGCGACCAAGATTGAGACTAACCAAAAAAGAGCATGACACAAAATTTGAAGGCAATTCACCAGTAAGAATGTTATCGGAAATATCAAGCTCCTTGAGTGTCCCACAAGCCTTTCCTAATTCAGCTGGAATTTCACCTGAAAACTGATTACGACCCAGAAAGAGTTGCCTCAACTTCTTGAGATTTCCCAACAAAGCACCCGGAATCTTGTCCTGCAACTTATTACTAGTCAGGTTCAGTGTCTCCAAAGCTTGACAGTTAGCAAGGCTTGAAGGAAACTCATCCCCATAGAGATTATTGTGTGATAGCTTCAGCAGAGTGAGGCTGCTACACTGCCCGAAATCAAGGCTTGCAAACTTTGCGGAGAAATTGTTGCTTGAGAGATCCAAATACTTGAGAGATGCCGAGACGCTTTCCAGGAAAGTGTTTGGTATCGCCCCAGACAAAGCATTGTATGAAAGGTCAAGTGTCGTCAGATTCTTGCAAGGCAAGATAGAATCACTCAGTTTTCCGGTCAGCTTGTTACCGGAAACATTGAGCAGATTCAGATTCTGGCAAGTCAACAGGGATGAATCCGAAATCAGGTTTCTAGAGATGTCAAGCTGAAGCAAGGAAGCACCAAAGCTGAAACTCCCTCCTGGGATTGAATTGCCAGAGAGGTTGACCAAAGCCAGATTCTCACAACCCTCAAGAAAAGACCGAACCGGAAGAGGGCTTGTGATGTTGTTGGAGGACAAGTCAACTGTAACAAGACTACATGAGGTAATGTTGGAAACTGAAAGATCAGTAGCAGAGAATGAATTGTTTTGCAAGTACAGATTTTGAAGACTTGGCAAGGCTGTGAGAGTTGGAAGGTAAAGACTTCCAATGAGACCATGAGAGGAGAGGTCGAGGGTGATGACGTGGCCTTCAGAGCAAGTCAGGCCTTTCCATGAACAAGGAGCAGTTGAAGAATCAGATTTCCAGTCAGATAAGAAACCTTGAGGGTCAGATTGAACAGAGGATTGCTTGAACTGCAACAAAAGCTTCTTCACCACATCCTCATTAGAAGCAGCTGAAGAGAAATTTAGAGAGTGAAAAAGAAGCAGAAGCAGAAAACAGAACAAAGCCATCATCTTCTGATGATCTATTCCCTCTTCATTTTGTTGTTTTGCTTTCAAAGTTTCAATAAGAATCTTTCTGGGGACTATTCACAAACACCTGAGGAGCACAACTCATTCATCTGAACCAAAAGCTCTCATCTTTCAGATCTGGGCTAACTTAAAGCTTCAATCTTTCCACCCATTTTTGCTCGGAAGCTGCAATTGAAATTTCCCAACAGGAATTAAATTAAAAAATTAGTAAAATGGGTTGGTAGTGCCTTTATGGTGCAAATCACTATCAAACATGTAAAAAAATCAACAAACTTGAAAGAAACTCATCAAGAACAAACATTTAAGAGCTGTAACTACCATATATGAATGAAAGAGAAAGCCATATCATATATACATGTGAATTTATAAAGTAGCAGAGTGGAGGGGGCTTAATGGCCAATCAGATAGTTTTTGTTAAGGAAAGAACAGAGGAAGGAAGATACCTAGGAGTGTGACAGAGTACGATGTTCAGAGATGTCGGCTATGATGATACTCCAATCAAATACAACGATAGCCAGCATTCAGTTCCTTAATTGTTTGTCTTTGATGGGACTTCGACTGATAATACTAGGAACCCAGAAGGCACAGATAGAACTGAACCTTCAACTGTTTATGTGAATGTGACACTCACAAGTCACAAGTCTGCAGACTGCAGAATCAGAAGGGGAAGAAGAAGCCCAAAGAAACAGAGGAAAAAAAGAAAGAAACAAACAAAAAAAAGGAAAGGGGGAAAAAGAAAAAATGGGTTTTAGAGAGAGAGAGAGAGAGAGAGGAGGTTGGGAGGGAGAGAGGTGATGATGCTTTTTAGAGGAAGCTAAAGTGAGACAGAAATACAAAAGAATATAGAATACAAGGACAAGTTGGTGGAGGAGAGAGTAAATTGAGGGAGTGATGTGCCCCCCATCTCTCTTTTTCTCAATTCTCGGGTCCAGTCAAACTTTGGATATGATTCCTTTTCCTCTCTCTGTGTCTCTGTCTCACTCTCTCAAAAACTCTTGACAATTTTGGGAGCTCTGGAGCTGGGTGGCTGGATGGATTACCCCCGCACGTACGTCTCTTATTATGTGATATTTTCCTTCCAACTCCATTATTGTTCATGAATAAAAATCTTTTTTTGGACTTGAATACATGAGAATCTTTCAATTTGTATGATGTTGGGTGAGTGAAAGGGATTGCTCATGCTTTCTGTATATGAAATTGTCTAAGTAATTACAACGGTGTTCGTGTTTTTCTTTTCTTGCATTATTAGCTTTCTATTCTTATTTGTGAAGACAGAAATCAAAAGATATAGATCTGAATTCTATTCGCTAGTATATAATTTTTTTTAGTTACAATGTACCTCTCTCTCTTTATATTGTTCTAACTATTACTAAGTTTTTTCATTTGTCTTAGAATCTGCTATATCTAAAATCATTCAACAAAAAATAAAATATGCATCAATCGTACATCATGGGATTGAACCTGAATGAATGGTCTAAAGAATAAGTTTGGAAGACCTAAAAACATAATAAATAGCAAACAAGAACAAATCTAATGAAGTTGTGGATCGATGTAGAGTGTATAAGATAGAAGAGAAGACCAGTAAAGACTAGTACATTGGATACGCAAGTTATAAGTATTTAAAAGGCATGATTAACCAGTATAATGTAAAAAACTGCTCCTCACAGTGAGATTCAATTATTAATTCTTTGCTCAACATTAGGGGCTAGTTAGCCAACTATGACTGACCCCCACTTTAATTTTCACAAATTGTTTATGTCTTAGAGTGTAGAGAAACTTTAGGGCTTTTCGTAGAAGGTGTCAATTTTAGTTTATTGCTAGGAATGAGTACACTCTTCTTCTACCAAGTAGCATCCTTATTCTTTATTTTTCAGAGTTAATAAACAAAAACCCTAAATTGGTGGAAATTATTGAAAGCAATTCCTCTCTTTTGCTCTCAAATTTATATTAAATTATTTAAATTGTTTTCTTTCTTTCTTTCTTACTTAGGTGATTTCACTAGATTATTTTAGGTGGCCTGCATGGCTTGATATTGACGTAGCCCTCCGGAGGTAAGTTATTTACCTACATTTAGTTATATGAATGGTTTGACGTCTTATTTCAAAAAAAAAAAAATTTAATATATAATAATTTATGTTTAACTATTTCTTAAAACGGCCCGATAATATTTTTGTAAGGAATGTGCAAATAGAATAAGGCGTTGGATCAAATTGAGTTGCCAACTCAAACTAACGTTCGAAATTTCCTATCTCACCTCCAAGACAAAAAAAGGTTTTAAATTTACCGCACAAACTTCTAACACCACGTCTAATCATGCTTGATTATTCAACTAATTCCATGCCCAAAATACCAACTAGTAATTATAATAACCAGATGGTTGTTGTTATAAGGTGCATAGTAATAGTATAAAAACCAAGTTCTATGAATATAGTAAACTTCTCAAAGCTAGTAGTATAGGGCGCGGGGCGCGGTACGTTGGGGCCTGTGGCCAAAACTTCTCAAAGTCCCAAAAACCCTAGTTCTGCCAAAAAAATTAGTAGTTGTTTCAACCTTGTAGGGCTCCTAGGGTTTCATATTTTGTCAGTGTATGCTTTTCACACGAGTATTGCTGGCCTTTCATCGTTTTCCAAAAGGCCCTCCCGCTAGATTCGGACTCTGCACCCCAATCCAACAAATAAATCCAACAAATCTATAATAATACCAAAAAAAGCCACCCCAACAAATGTATACAAAATTAGTATTTGGTCATACTTATTATTCACACCCACGTATGAATATGATTGGAAAAATATCACTCATGCTAGAAAACAGCGGAATCCTCGCAAAATAATTGGGGTCTCCTTTTTTGTTATATAGTTTTTTATTTTCTTTGGTTACATGAAAAAAATCAATTGTCACTCATATTTTCCCCCACTACTTCCCCACTCTACCAAAAGCCATAGAAGGCAGTGAAGAAATTAACACTTTGTTGGGACCAAAGTTAACAGCTCTTACTAGCTATACTAACCCTTTTCACGGGTTTCTTCAAACTTTGTTCATTCTTGTCTATATACTATGTCGGTCCATCTACGTATGTGTACCATTTGTTAGGTACGTCTTCATGTGTAGTTATGTGCAAGTGACAACAAAAAATTTCATGCCATAAATTGTGAGAAACGTATATGACTGAATGTGGTACTTATTGCAATATTCGATTCATTAATGACAACTATTTTCCCTAATTGTTAAATGGGCGTCCGTTTTCCTTGGCATATATCTTTGTTTGGAAATCCTCCCCCATCTTTGTTGGTTTTTTTTGTTATTCTTCAAGCAGAGCAGTTGGTTTGTCGTGTTCCGCTGTAATGTACTATTTTTTTTAGTAGATATACCTAAAGTAACAGGCTTCTTTGTTGTTCGACGACAATATTTGCTATATATATATATATATATACTAGTCTGCAATCACATACTCTGCATGTGCAATAATTTTTTTCACTAAAAAATTAATATTTGTAAATAGTGTTAGATATCTGCAGATAGTGGGTAGGAGAAGTAAGGGTAATGCAGATAGTGGGTAGGGGTAGTTATCTGCATAAGAAATTTTTTTGTTTTTTGATTTTTTTTACTTTTCTGTTATTTTGTTAATTACATTTATATCCCTAATTTATTAAATATTAATTTAATATAACTTATGGTGTGAGGGTATTGGAGTATTTTCACGTCCACTTTGGCTAACAAACCCTCTTCTCTTAATAATAGTATAGATATATATATATATATATATATATTTACTGTTTTCTACATAGTCAATCTGTTTGTCGTACATTAATGCATTCTCTGTTTTTCTAATCGTTGACAGCTTTTTGATTTGAAATGAAATTTGATGTATTAAAGAGGGAAAATGTCATGTTTTTGGTACAATGTGAGGGACGAATCAAAACAAATAAGGTTCGCTCTAAAAAGCATTATAGTTTTTTTTTTTTTTGGCCTTTCTTGCTTCTTGGTAAGAGAATGACAAATCCAACCATACTATATGAATGATACTAATTACTTTCGTGATCACATCTCTTACGAAGGTACAATCCGCCTATAACATCGATCTATGAAAGATGTGCTCGATAAACATGGTGAATTTTGCATAAGGTGGTGGTAAAACAATTGGAAAAATGATCCGTACAGTACCCAACCTTTTCGACATTCTAGATTTTCGTACCTCAATTTTCAAAAATATTAGAAAGGTACCTGAGGTTCTGACCCCGACCGAAAATTGGTACCTAGAACCGTTAGCTCCGTTAGGAAGCTAACAGCTAAAGGATATTTTCTTCTTTGCATGTCTTAATCCATTATTTTCCCAGAACTCTCTCTCTCTCTCTCTCGTCCCTTGGTGAAAACATCTTCACCATCCTCCTTGAGATCTTCCGCAGTACTCTATGTGGAAGATCTCAAGGCTTTTCACTCTCTCTCCCATCTGTTTATTTCACACAAAAATAAAAATCCAAAGCATAATCTTCGATCTGTATCAGTTATCTCTCCCATATGCATATTCTGAATCAAGAACACAATGGCCCAGCAAATCACAGCAATTATATATTGAAACAATGAAAACCCATAAAGCATAATCTTTAAAAGACAATAATTGCAAGCAAACTAAAACAGATAGGTCACTCAAAAACAGAGGTGCGGGAGTCCAAACTACAAAACTACCAATTGGTAAGTACTTGAACATATGTAGTTCCCAGGTACTCACTCAATTTCATCATGAACATCATCATCATCATCATCATCATCATCGGATTGAATTGATCCCGAATTCAAATCCCTCAACTCAGAGCAAGCATGTAGGATTGTTGACACCGTCACCACATTGGGTCTCACACCAATCAAACCCATCTCTCTAAACGCCAACAAACCCTCTGGGCAATATCCAATGAAACCGAACAGAATTGCCTCATCATGAAGCTCTGTTGCTTTTCTGAGATTACCCAAAACCGCACGGGCCTTGGCAACAAAGAGAAGCAGAAGATTGTCAGGAGCAATGTTCCGAGCTCTGAGTGAAGTGTAGAGGTTTATAGCTTCCCTGAGTAGCCCACGTCTCGTGAGTGTAAAGATTGGAAGGAGCAATCCTTCTTCCAAGTGATTCATCAAAGAAACCTCAACAACAGAATGTACAAGGAACTAGGAAGGGAAAAAAGTGGAGAGAGAGAGAGAGATGATGATCAATATCAAAACAAAACGCAAAAATTTCTTTTGCTTTTTATTTTATTTTAATTATGGGTGATTCTAGTTAGACCTCCAAAATTAATCTTTGGACCTCCCTAATTTTTTTAAAATTTTAAAATCAAATCTACCCTGAAAAAAATAAAAATAAAGGAAACTGAGGTCTTCAAGATCGTTGCTATCACTGCTCCTGGATGTAGGAGAGTGATTTCAGGCTTATGACATCAAAGTTTATTCCTTCAATCTGCTAACGACGGGATGGATTACAATTAAGAACCAAAGCATAATGAACAAAAATCCCATAATTTCTTCATGCTTCATTTTGTCTTTTACAATTATTAGAATTGTTTTCATTTTGAAATATGGGTAAAGCATTATTCACAACTCAATATGCCTTTGGTTATGAATCATTCTCAGTTCTCAACTACTATTGCTACTTTAATTGGTCTTGAATTTCTGTATGAATTTTTGTTAAGGTTTATTAATCAAAATTCAAGGTGAGAGCTTAACGAAAGCTCTTCAATTCCCATCCTCCATCAACATCGATGGAAGAAAACAAAAAGAGGAGAGAGAAAGAGTTTGATCAACTTAGGAGTTCGGAGACGAAGTCATCCATCTTGCTTCACAACAATTATGTTAAGAGTGTTTTGGTCGATAGAGAGAGTCACAAGGTTTAGGTTGCAAAGATAACAGTTGAGACGGGGAAGAGGAGGCAAAACTGAAAAAAGAAAAACTATGGGCAAAATTGGAAGTTTGATGTGTAAAAATATCAAAGGAGGTCCATATAGCAAATAGAGAGGTTTGAATAGAACCACCTTTAATTATATGCAGAAAACTAAAGGAAAAAAAAAGGGTAAATTTGTCATTTAATAATCAAAATATGCCAACTGTCAGCTTCCGTAACGGAGCTAACGGCTCCAGGTACTAATCTTCTATCGGGGTCAGAACCTCAAGTACTTTTCTGATATTTTTGAAAATTGAGGTACAAAAATTTAGAATGGCGAAAAAGTTAGATACTATACTGGCCATTTTCCCAAAATAATTTGATACATTTGTAGTTTTAGTCACATGAATAGAAAGCTTGGAGTGTACCAAAAGGTAAGGCAGCAAATGGACCAAAGACTCTTCCCGTGGCATGGGACTTTGTCTGCTCAATGAGGGACTTAATTGGGAGGAAGGAGCCTCGTCTCTAGTGGAACCTTCCGTGAGATTTGACTTTAATAAAATTTGGTAGATTGCGTTTTCCATGGGATATTGTTCTTGATTCCTAAATTCTAAAACGTGTCTTTGAGATAGGATGGTTGGTTGGATTGGTTAGCTTGTTAATACACGGCTTACTTGCTTCTTCCGCACAACCACGGCATTTTTATTAGTCAGCAAATAAGAATTGTCTAAAAATATCATTTAGCTCGTCAAAAATAAAAATGAATTCAAGAATTTTTCTTTTATAGAGTTAGATGGATAAGTCTACACAGCTAATTTGCACGGTTAATTTGTCAAAGTTAATTAATTTTGTCTAGAAAAATGTCTATTTACCTAAATTTGAGCTACACTAATCACACTTTTACCTAAACATCTTATAAGATTTCTCACTAACCAAACAAATTACATTTTTTTTGCCCTAATACCTAATTAAATATTTTTATTGTTTTTTGTTTATTTTTTAGACAATTTTGCCCTTCCTCTCTTTGTCACTTAGAGAGTGAAGCCATCAGAGACTTCACGGACTCCGGTCACCGTTGGCTAGACTCCGGTCACCTATTGTCGGACTCTGATCACTGGTCACGGGACTCGGTTCAAAGATTGCTGGAAACCTCACCGGATGTTCCCAAAAAGGTCGTTGGGGATCTCATAGGTCACTGGATAATATTATTACCCCCAATAAAACCCAATAGAAAGTTTATTGCCCTCAATAACAAGTTTATTGCTCCTATAAAAAGTTTATTGCCCTCAATAACAAGTTTATTGCTCCTATAAAATGTTTATTGCACCCCAATAGAAAATTTATTGCCCCCCAATAAAATGTTTATTGCCCTAATAAAGTATTTATTTCCCCAAGAAAACAATTACATCAGTTAATAATTAGTACAGTCAGTCACCAATCTACAAAATCTACCAAATAGATGCTATTCTAGAGCATAACTGGAATTAAAACATCAATTTTTTGCATATTTTCTCATACCAGACAGCCTGTGACAATGTGGCCTATGGTCTGACAGAAAAAAAAAAGACAAATGTGGTTGTCGCCCACCATGCCGAAGCTGATGACTTGGCTCCCCTCGTCTAGCACATCCAGCCTCTCCGTGCTGCTATTGGCCAGAAGCCTGAGATGACCTGGACCTCACGGAGGGGCTGACCTTGCCGTCCTCAATGATGACGTGGCAGCTCTTGACAAAGTACTTGTAGGCTTGGGGCTTGTCGATGCGCTTGACCGGACCATCGACCACATAGTGGAGACGGGAGCAGCGATATCTAGCGTCACAACGGAGTGGCACTTGTCAGGGCCCACCCTGTCCGTGTGGTAACGCTTCATCGCATCAGGGATCGAGGCGCACTGCTTCTTGATCATCATGCCCTTCTGGTTCTGGTGAGGAGACGCCGAGATCTCTATCCCCAACCGCCTTGTTAATCGTCGTCCATTCCTTGTCCGGCGGAGATGGTGGTGAACTCGGCATCTTCAAGTCTGACGGTGGTCGCTGAGTCGACTCGACCGGGGAAGAGGGGAGAGAGAGAGAGAGAGAGAATCAGAGAGGAGTGTAGTTTATTAATTAAACTGAGGGCAAAACTGTTATTGATATTTAAATTGGATAAATGAGACTAAAAATTTCTTAGTGGAGTAAATCAGGGTATCTTGGCCCAAATTTGGACATTGGGTCAACCCCCTTTTTTTTTTTTTTTTAAAGCATGTTATTGAACATTTTATCTTATATAGACTCCATATTGCTTTGAACACCTTTATATTGCCTTCATAAGTGCCTTTACAACCAAATCTTATTGCAGTGTTTAGCAATTGATTAATTGCTTGCTAGAAACATATTTATGTGATCATATTATCTTATTATCTTAGCTAGTTTTATTTATTTTGAGCAATTTATTTATTTTTATTTTTTGTTGGTTTCTCGAAGCGAAGAAGAGAAAAAGATGTCAAAAAGAGGAAGGGATGTGTGAAATACGAAGACTCACAGAGAGCCCAACCTATGAAAAAGCAAAAAAGGTTTCTATTTAGCAAATATTGATGATGTTTCAAATGTGTTTTTCTTAGTTGGATGTAATCCTAATCCAATTAGAAAATTCATTGGAAGTTTTCCCTCGAAGCCGGTAAGTTTCAAACCTAAAAGGAAACAAAAAAGCGTTTATGAGCAATATATAAAGACCCCTAGGACGTCATAAATCGACCTTAAGATTGAGAGAATTGGAAAAATATCAGAAAAACTCGAGAGAAGAAGAAGTGCAATAGCCGCAGAATAGGTAGTGTTGTTGTGCCTCTCTTGTAGGTTTTGAACCTTCCTCAAGAAGTATCCTATGCATGCACATCATAGTGCTTATTCCCTTGATGTCAGCAATATTTGATGCAATTACGGGTTTGTGCTCACTGAGAGAGTGTATCTTCAGAAAAGGTAGTAATACGAATCCTTAGGGAGCACAAATTTGCAATTGTATTGAGTACGGTGGATATCAAGGGAATAAGCCTATGATGTTCATGCATATGATACTTGTTGAGGAGGTTCAAAACCTACTTGAGAAGCACAACAACGCTTGAACCCTCCAATGATGGAAGTAGTAAAGAAGGAGGTTCTCAAGCTACTTGTTATTGGCGTTATCTACCCATTTTGGATAGCAAATGAGTGAGAGTGGTCCAAGTTATGCCTAAACATTTTGTCATTATCGTTGTGAAGAATGAAAAGAATGAATTGTTGTCTACGCGAGTTCAAACCAGTTGGAGAGTTTGCATTGATCATAAGATTATGTTTCAAAGTGGGTGGAAGCAAAAGCCACTCGGACTGATGACTCTAAAGTTGTTCTTGATTTTCTTAAGGAGAATATATTTGCAAAGCTAGGAACACTTAAAGCCATTGAGAGAGATTTATGATCTCATTTTTGTAACATGACCTTTAAAGGGTTGCTCAAGAAGTACCACATCACATACATGGCGTCTACACTGTATTATCCTCAAACTAATGGTCAAACCAAGGTTTCTAACCTAGAAGTGAAGCAGATTAAAGGCCTTGACTCCTAAACGAAAAAATTGGAGTGCACACTGGAATGATGAATTGTGGGCCTTTAGGACATCCTACAAAATACGATAGTATTGAGCTTGCAGTAGTCATTGCAAACTCTCCAACTGGTTTGAATTCACATAGGCACCAATTCATTCTTCTCATTCGTCACAACAGTAATGCCAAAACGTTTAGCACAACATAAACTGGGTTCACCCATTTGCTATTCAAAAATAGGGCGCCGGCCGATAACGCCAATATTAAGGAGTTTGAGAACCTCCTTCTTCACCACGTACTTCAATTATTGAAGGACTCAAGTGTTGTTGTGCCTGTCTAGTAGGTTTTGAATCCTCCTCAAGAAGTATTATGTGCATGCACATCATAGGGCTTATTCGCTTGATATCTACCATACTCCATACCATTGGGAATTTGTGTTCTCTAAGGACTCATATCATTGCCCCTTGTGAAGATACACTCTCTCAACTACATTATCATTAGAGCAACTTTAACAGCTTATTTATCATTTCTGTATTATAGAGAAGCAAAATTAGTCAAAACATTCCATAATTTTTCTTCTCGAACTCCAACAGATTTTCTATTTTAAGCAATTTCTAAAATCTTCCTTAAAATTTTAGAGATTGTTGTAAATTTAGAGAATTTTATTTTCTCCTTCCTCACTCTCTTTAAAATGGAGATAGTTATAGGAAATCGATCTTTGGAGAAAAAGAAACTCATTTTTCTATTCAAAAACAAAAAAAAAGCTCATTTCTTCCTAAAATAGAGAAAAATTAAAATATGGGGAAGCTGTTGGAGTTGCTCTTACTAAGTAACAATGCCCAACACTAACGAATTTAAGAATTTTCTTAACAAATCCAATGTAGCTCATTCAAATTTTTCTAATTTAGTTTTTTTTTTTTAAAGAATTTTCTTTGAGTGATACGAAAAGATATACATGCTAGTTTGGATTACTTTTCTTTTTTGCCGAAAAAAGGGATGACATTTCATTAAATAACAAAGAATTACAAATAGCTACAAGTACACCAAAGTGACCAAACAGCTAAAATAGACTATTTGATCTAAATTTTTTTTTATCAAAAAAGGTCATCCCAATATTGTATTTCAGCAAGCGATATCAATTTTTTTTTTTTTGACAAATAAGGGATTAGGCGGTATTAGTTCCTCTGAGGTAGACGATGTAGGGCATAAGACCCACCCTCAAACCCATACGCGAAGGGTCTATCACTCTATGGGAACACACCGCCCTTCCCTTTATTTTAACTTTTATTATAAAAAAGAAAAATACAACCGAAGTTGTGGGGTAAAGACCTAAATACATGAAAAAACAAGAAGGTAAAGAGACAACCCTCTTAAGGTTAGTGACAATGTTTCTTGGATTAGATAGGATTCCAAGAGAGGCCTCAAGGGCCTTATTATTTGACTCTGTAAATTGTGGTTGCCCTAGAGGCTTCCACCTCAATTAATAGTCTTTTCGTATTAAAAAGAAAAAGAAAAAAGAGAGACAACCCTCTCACCTTCAAAGATGCAAAGCCAAACCTAGAAACATAAAAGAGAAAAAATTACGAACTTTTGAGGACTCCCATGAGCATCCATCCTTCAAAAGCAGCTAATAGATTCGTCTAGTAAGAGCAGACTTTATTATTAACCAAGACAAGATCACCGTTTGTTGTACTTTAGAAATAGTAGCAAACTCTGTCCACTAATTAGCTCGATAGTCAGAATACCCCAACACATCCATATGATGAAAATGAAAAACACCAAGAGGAGAAGAAACATGCTGCAAATCAAGGAATAGGAGAAGTCAAACTCAAATTTGCAAAACCATCTGCAACTGTATTCCCTTCACGAAAGACATGTGAATAGTAAAGTGTCATTGACTGAATATGGTGCATGCAATTATACCATGGTATATGTAAATGCCATGAAGGAAGGAAGTTAAAGATGAGAGACATGTAACAAGCGGTACCAAAACTTTTTTTTTTCCTTCATTTTTTAATAAAAGATGATCAAAAGATTTCACTCCTACCCCCATGGTGACTCTAACCCATGACTTCGTACATAGGTAGTGGGTGCTCTAACCACTGAGCTAACACCACATCGTCATTGCTGGTAACAAGCAGTACCAAAACTTGAAATGTAGGGATTAGTTCTGTATTAATTAATTGCTTAATCTGCGAGGCTCTTACTCCCTATCAAAAAATTGGGTTAATTACAGATAAGTACATTTTTGAATTTTTTTTAGCCATAGGGCCACCAACTATTTTTTTTCCTCATAAGGCCACTAGATTAAAAATTATGTTAAATTTTAGATATAAAAAGCCAACATATTTACATCAATGCCACAAGAATAAAAAGTCAACAATCATTATCTCTCTTCTCTCTGGTGAGGTCTCCAGCCGACCTCTAACAAGTCTCTGGCCGACCCTTGGCCAACTTCGGTGGGATCTCCGACGAACTTTGGCGATCACAAAAGCTACTGTCACTAACACTAAAAGCTACTGTCACCAGCAACAAAAGCTACTCTGATAAGATTTCCAGCGACCTCCGGCGAGGTCACAAAAACTACTGTCACCAGCAACAAAAACTACTCTGGTGAAATTTCCAGCAACCTCCCGTACGGTGACAAAAGTTACTGTTACCAACAACAAAAGTTACCCTAGTGAGATTTCTGACAACCTCCGGCGACGTCATAAACGCTATTGTCACCAGCAACAAAAGCTACTATTACCAGCAACAAAAACTACTCTTACAAACACAAAAAGTTACTCTTAACAACTATAAAAACTACTGTCACCAGCAACAAAAATTACTCTGTTTCGACGACCTTCGGTGAGGTAACAAAAGCTACAGTCACCGGCAACAAAAATTACTCTCACTAACACTAAAAGCTACTCCTACCAACAACAAAAACTATTGTCACTAACATCAGAAAGCTGCTCTCACCAACAACAAAAGTTACTATTACCAACAATAAAAGCTATTGTCACCAGTAATAAAAACTACTCTCACCAACATAAAATAAAAATCTATTCTCACCATCATCAAAAAAGCTACTCTCACTAACACAAAAAACTACTCTAACCATCACCAAAAACTACTCTCACCAACACCAAAAGCTATTACCAAGCAAAACAAAAAATTAATCGCAAAGATTGAGAAAGCTATTACCAGAGACTAACAAATCTACCATCACTGATTGAGAAAGCTATTACCAACCAACACAAAAGCCATTATGAAACATCAAAACAACTATAAATTTACAATGTCGAAGGCTTGCAATGCTCAAAGTTTAATGTATTGCACATATCATAATCCATCAACATAAATTGTATCCATGAGCATCATTCACTAGAGTAAGCTGTAAAATCCATAGGAATTACCAAAATCAAACCAAAGCTATCAAATTGAATGACAAATATCAACAAATGAGTTTCTACCTTTTCCAAAAACAGTAACAATACATAATCCCGGGGTTTGAACATGTGTAAAATTTCCAGATCAAGCAATTGGAAATTGCGATTGCATTGAAGACTCGGATTTCACCAATCTTGTCATCTGAAAAAAGCAGAATGAAATCGTGCTCCAGCTTGACCCGAACTAGACCATTGAAGACAACTTTCTAGGGGCTAAGGTCGGTGGCAAAACGAAGCTAGTAAAAGTAGCAGTAGTTGCCGGAATTTGGTGTTGAAAGTTCAGAAAGTATAAAAAACGGCAGATTTTGCAGCCATATTTGCAGCACATCCACATCGTCGCCGACGAGTGAGGTTGTACATGAACGTGGACGATTCCGCCGCCGCCGATGACAATTTTTGCAACACGCGGTGCAGGCCTGTGTTTTCTCAACCACCAAATCAAGGTTTTCTGTCATCTTGTGACAAGGTCGAGGCCAAGAGTCGAGTGGCTTTGAAAATGTCAACTGATTCAGATCTCAGCCACCAGATCATTGCCGCTTGCCGGAGAGTGACTCGGCTTCAAATTTAAGGTCCTGGCCATCGGGCTCGATGATCGAAAGTTCGAGGTTCTTCATCTTCTTGTGCGGCAGCCATTAGTTTTAGATTGGAGCTTTATGACTGTTTCAGCTGTAGTTAGCATCAAAGGGTTCGAACCAGAACGCCGGCATCGAAAGGAGGACATCGATTTCATGTCTCCGTTTGAGAGAGAGAGAGAGAGAGAGAGAGAGAGAGAGAGAGATTTGACTTCGGTGGTGAAGACATGCAATTAGTTTCTTAGGTAGAAGGATAAAATCAACATGACTGAAAAAATTTGAGGATGCAAGTGGCCGTACGTATACAAGAAAAATTAGGTGGCCTTAAAACTAATTAAAGTTTTAAAATGACACTTGTATGTAATTTTCAATAAAAAAAAATTATGTTTAAACTTTATTTCAAACTCAAGGTGGATGATCTGCCCTTGTGAAGATACACGCTCTGTTAACTACATACTAGACACCAAACACACCCTATGGGTGTGGATAATTACTTGAGAAGTTATTTCACAGAATGTGGAGAAAATTGCTGCACCTATTCATATTTTGTTTTTGATTTTTTTTTGTTAAATTTCTTTTGTTTTTCTTTTATTTGTGAATTGACCATTTTGTCTTTCTCAAATATTTCAATTCCAATGTTTTTTAATATTTAAGGGATATTTTGGTAAAAATTTTCTGTTTTGGTTGACAAACTCTCTTCTCTTAATAATAGTATAGATATACATAATGATTACCAAGTGATCATGCTCACATGAAGAGGCGAAAATTGACCCAAATATAGTTTCTTTAGCTTTCTTTTTAAAAGGTATGAAAGAATGAAAGATCGCTGGATTTGTCTTTAATACTACGAAAACAAAGCTTTGCAGCCTGGACCTTTTCTGTTTGAACCAGGGTCATTTTGATGATGGAGAAGATCGAGCTTTTCAACTTTGTGGATATGCGTCCAGTGATAAAACAATAGTAACTTGGAATAGATTTCTACACTTTCTCTTTTGATGTTAAGTTTGGCCAAATTAGTCGTCTATGTTGACAATATCTTTTATGAATGAATGTGAAATCTATTCAAGGTTCAAATTAATCAGCTGTTTCAAGTCATTAACTTACACAAGAACCAAGATTGATAATTGCAAAATACTTTGAAATCTATGATCAGGGTTCTATTTCTTCTGACCCAAGATGTTTCCTTTTGAGTAGCTCGTTACGACTTACATAACTGATTGCATCATATGGTCAACAAAAATTGGCACATCACATTAACGTAGGGGTACGATTCAGTGGCTTAAGGTAGTGGTTTGCTAAAGCGATGCGCAAGAAGAGGTATCATGAGTTCGTACCCTGGCAAAACGGACCTTATTGAGAGAAAGAGCAGAGTCTTGGTGAAGTTTGTTGAGAACTATACAAAATTTTTAATGAGGTTATTCATTGGGGTACCCTCATCATGGTAAGCTTCTAATTCATTAACAAAATCATCAAGTATATATCCGAATTAACTTTTGATGATTTTGGGAAACTCGTTTCAACATTTGGCCACATGGTTAGGTCTAATCAAAGACAGTTCTTATCTGAAGATTAGTACAGCAGATTAATTGAAGGATCCATAATTTCTTAACATGTAATGATGATACATAATTATGTTGGGAGAGTAATAAATCGTGGGCACCATGTTTCTTTCTTAGGCTTCTTTATCCCTCAAATCTTGTTTTTTCCTTGAGACCTAGCTACCAACCCTAATTGAGTTTAAACTTTTTTTCTTGCCTCTAACCTTTTTTATTTGAGTTTTGACATTATCAACCGACCAAATTATAAGTGAAGCAATGGCCATGAATGTAATGATCCATATAAATCTAGTTCAGGCGAGTTAATAGTCATATGATATCAAGTACATTATTCTTTTTACACTTAACAAGGATGTTCTAAATGTCTAGTGTAAGGGCTGGCATGTATTTAAGGAACGCCTGTACGAGTCATATGACGGATATCTGACATGTATTTAGGTCTCGTTTGGTTCTCGGAAAGTGAACAACGGGAAATGAAAGTTGTTTCTTGCGTTTGGGATGCAAAATGAAAGAAAATACTTTCCTGAAGCAAAGGAAAATAAAAAGGAAAATTGTTCCTTCCATACTTCAAATGAATCACTTTTTCCCCTTTATTTTCTTACAATTATTACTCACAACACATTATTTTATTGCATTAATTACAAATTTTTTAACAACTTTCTAGATAATTTTCCTTATGTTACCAAATATCGGAATAAAAAATTCTTCGGAAATTTCATTTCCCTTCCCATGGAAAAGACAAAAACTAATTACTTTCATTTCTGCAAACTAGACAAAGTCTTAGAGAGAACTTCATTTTATTATGAGCTACTTGCAGTACAATCGAAACCATATCTCTTACGTTGATTTTCAAGAATTACTTTTGCAGAAAAAAAAAAATCGATCAAATGGGAGACTGTTTTTTTTTTTTTTGGAACAGAAACTGGGTGATTGTTTGTTCACTGTAATTTGTAAACTTATAAGAGAAATTATTTCAAACAGTACCCGAACTTAGGCCGACTCCTAACTTTAGTACCCGACTATGCAAAACTATCACTTTGATACCCCAACTTTGAAGTCCGACCCAAGAATGGTACACGCCGTCCATCACAGTGTTAAGTCTTTACTAAGTGGCAAACCATATATGGGCCCTCAAAATATGCCACATGGTTAACTAGTTAACGCCGTGATGGACGGCGTGTACCATTTTTGGGTCGGACTTCAAACTTGGGGTACCAAAGTGATAGTTTTGCATAGTCGGGTACTGAAGTTAAGAATGAGTCTTAGTTTGGGTACTGTTTGTAACATTTTCTCAACTTATAAATACACAAAGATCATGGCTTGAGTTCTCATGCTTAGTATTTTGATCCCTATTCTCCAAATTGTCAAATCCATTTTCTTATAGGAATGTTATTCATGATCACGTGAGATGAGAAAAATTACAAAAGAAGGTTGTGTCCAAAACAATAGTGCCACTTATGCCAACAGTGTAGAATATGATGTAGAAAGGATTGAAGAGCAGATTGATCGAGAAAAAGGTAAAACAGGTAAACTGCAAATTTGACATTTGGTGTCAGAATGCTAATTATTATACATTTTCTAGAAGAGAACGGCTTCAGGATTCAAACAAACAGCCACAATGGATGGGCTTTTTTAAGATTTTGAGGTTGTTTCAGGCCTCAAAACTTCAATTTACTATTTTTCTAGCAATTTAAGTTTTCAATTTAGTTTTAGATTTGTTTTGATTTAATCCGTAGGCTTTTTATAACAATCAACCCTAGGGTTTGTTTTCTAGTATTTAAGCAACCTTAAACGACTGCAGACTCATATCTTTCATAATAGTTGAGAGTTTTCTCATATTTTCTGGTGGACTCAGAGTTTTCTCATATTTTCTAGTGGACTCTAGATTTATTTGTTTTAGAATTTATAACTTGTAAACCCCATTACTTCCGACTGCATCAAGAAATTAAGGTAGCACTGGAGCATAAGACATGAACTTTCAGAAATCAAGACTTTTCACTAAAAATGAAGTACACATATCATTCAAAGTCGAAACATAACTGTATGATGAATGAAGATAGAAGTACATGCACTTGGCTTTCCAAAACATGAACATTCGAAAATGAAGACTTTTCCCGAGAAATTGGAACTATTCACCCCACTTTCAATGAATTGAAACTCGAATAATTCTCATACGTATATGTTATAAAGAAATTATTCAAATACATTTGTTTTGTAAAGTTAACCGATTATTATATCTAAATCAAATTCTCGTTGTAATATAAGTCTTTTTTATTTTGCAAGTAGAAAATTTTGAAACTAATGATCATGTACAACTGGTTGTTGTATAAATCAGAAGAAAAAAAAATTAATTTAAAGTTTACTAGCCTCTTGACACGCATGCATATATGCCATTTAGCATTTCATTGTCTTTTAGAGTGTGTTTGGATGAGGGAAAAAATGATGGAATTTAATTGAAAGTGAGGATTTCATAATTCCTACAAGCTAATTCCCTCGTTTGGCATTATCAGATTGAAAATTTTAAATTTCTCTTTGGAAAAAAACGAAGGAATTCATCATTTAAATTCCCCACTTCAATTTCCGCCAAAGTAGGTGTCATTTACTAATTCCTTTGTAGTATTCAATTTTCATTTCCAAAACAAGGCTTTTTTCTATTTTATTTTTTTATTTGTTTTAAACTTTCTTAATTTATTACACATTTCAAATCCTAAATGGATACAACCAAACAACAGAAATTGCAATGAATGGAATTTTAGATTGATGAAGTTAAAAATTCCATCATTGTTAAAGGAAAAACATATTGTGTGCCTTCGTCAAAGTGATTGACGGAGAGGGAATCAAGCAATTACTGATTAACATCAATCAGCATGGATTACGAACCAATCAGTAGTTAATGTCATCATTGTAATTGTTCTTTCCATTGTAATTCTCTCCCTATATAAAGGGGTTATGAAATGAAATGAGTAGACCATTCCAATCCATTTTTACTTTTACACGTTATCAGCACGCTCAGAGCAAATAGCCAAAGATAAAAAAAAAAAAATCCTAATTTTCTAGTTTTCTTTCTATCAAAAAAAAACCCTAGAAGAAAACTATATTTTCCTCTTTCTCTGCCTCCACCCAATTCAGAAAAATTTTCGGCCGGCACGACCCGGCCTAAATAAGCTAGATTTGCACGCCGTCTGCTTCCCTCCACACCAATCCCAGCGGCATTCCCCAGCAGTCCCCCAAGAGCAGCAAGCCCAGCAACGTCCAGTTCGGCCACCAGCTCGTCCAGACCGGCCAGTCCCCACGTACCTGCTGGGTCTCAGTTCCGGTTCCAGAACCCAGAACCCATCTGGGTCATCCGCTCGGTCCGACTGCGTCGTTGTAGCCTCACCCGATCTCGGCACCGCCGAGCTGACTCCAGCCCACTGCCCCGCACGCATCGCCCTTGCGCCTGCATCCCACAGCTGGCCTCGTCCAGCCCCATAGACCGGCGCCGTCTTCTCCAGGCCATCAGCTCCAGTCGGTCGCCTCCACCCCCTGCAGCGCCGCCCTCGCCAGCGCACGATCTAGCCATCATCTCCATGCCAGTCGCTCGCTTCCACACCCTACAGCCTTCGCTACTGTCCACCTGCAAATCACCACCTGTAAATCACCAACCTCCGAACTAGAAACCAGCAGAAAAATGCGAGGAAGAAGAAGAAAAAGAGAGAGAGAAAGAGAGAAAAAAAAAAAAAAAAGAGCTGACCCGGCCCAAAGAAAAGAGTCGGCCCAATTCAAAAAAAAAAAAGGCAGGCCTGAGGCCCAGAAAAAAAAAGAAACAGGCCCTGCGGCCTAAAAGAAAAAAAAAAAAAGGGAAACAGGCCCTGCGGCCCAGAAAAAAAAAAAAAAAAAACAACAACAACAACAAAGCCCTGTGGCCCATTGCTAAAAAAAAAAAAGATAGAGGAAGCGGCTTAGTTTTTCTCAAGTCCAAAAACATCGCTACGCACGCCTGCATCAACACGCGCGTGCGCTAGGATTGTTTTATTTTCTCAAAATCAAGTATGTTTTCTTTATTTTACTTTATTTTTTTTAACCAAGCATGTGAATTTGATTTATCTTTTCTATTTATAAGCATGCTTTAGATTTTATTTGCTTTTATTATAAATTTTCGAGCATGTTTAGTTAGATTATATTAATCATTTTAAGCATGCTTTGTCATTTATTTGTTATATGATTTATAATTATGTTTAAGCATGCTTTATATTTTATTGCTTATGTTTTTATTATGCAATTGTGAGCATGTTTTGTGAATTTTATTTACTCTTATATAATTATTCCTAAGCATGCCTTTATATTATGCTATTATTTATATTTTATTTTACGCATGTTATATTATTGCTATTATTATGTGTAACATATATTTTGGTATAGATTTGTGAAATTTGAATATGCTATATTTTTATTTTAATATATGCTATATTTTTATTATTTCTTACGTGCTATGATTATTTTTAATGCAACATATCAATATCGTTTGGCCATGATAATGCAAATTCATGCGCATTATACACTCACTTACTGTGATAAAGTATTTTCACATAGCATCGAAAAAAATGTGACCATTACAAATCTTGGTCTTGAAATCTAATTCATATGTTTGGAAAATAATTTACGTGGATGTCTTTTTGACTGTGTAATTTATATCTTCTCTCTTGTTTTATGTAGAAGGCTGATCCAACTCGACCTGAGTTTGACATCTTGGACTCAGAAGGACTTGAGTACCATCGTTGGGTTTCCGATATGGAAGCTGCCTTTGTGGCAAAAGACTACACTGCCACCATTACTGATCCCAAAGATGATGAACTATCTAATAAGGTGAAAGCAGATGCCTTAATTTTTCTGAGGCGACATATTGATCCTAGCCTACGCTGGGAGTACCTTCAGTTGAAGACACCCAAAGCACTGTGGGATGCCCTTAAAGGACGTTTGGGAACATTCACGATACTTTGCTCCTAGAACTAGGTATTCAGTGGAATAGAATCCGCTTGCTTGACTATAAAAAGGTCAATGACTTCAACAAGGACATGTTGCGCTTAAAGGGAAAGGGATATGGGGATCATGGAAACAAGATGCAAAAGGAAAGAGTTGACAATGAACCATGCTATAGGTTTGGATTCATTGGGCATTGGTATAAGAACTGCCAAGCAAACAACAGAGTAGCAGCCAATTACAAGAGATATGGAGAGTCTAAAGAACAAGTGGCTCACTATATGGAAGAAGGAGGTCATGACCTAGACGTCAACCTTACAGTTGCAGACTCCAATGGCAAAGAGGAACTTGCTAAGTCAATGGATGCTCTCAATCTTGACTGATCTGCTTTATTCATTTTATTTTCCAAAGACAGTTGTGAAGGCATAATGCCCCATTTTTAATTAGACTATTGTTTGGTCTTAAAGTTTATTTTCAATCATGGATTGATGAATAAGATTTCTGAACAAGACCTTGATTTGATTATCGTTGGCTTATTAATAAATTTTGAATTTTATTCTGAAGCACTGAATTTATTCAAATTTATTTACTATACACATATTGACATGGTTCGACATAGCACTATAAAGATGTAAAGCAAAACATCTAGAGAAAAATTATTAGAATGAAAAGAATACCATCCTACGCAAATAGAAATACTCTAAAGAATATGAGTTATATTTTCTAAATACCTCCCATTTATTTATAGAAATGAATGGAGGAGAACTTGAGTGCTTAGATGATAATGGGACTACCCACACAATATTAAGAAATAGGTAATTATTCATTGAACTAATAGCCTATAATTCCTCTGTGACTACGATGATTGGATTATCACAACTAATAAAATGGCGAGGAACTGCCAAATTTTTGCTGCCTAACGGCGCCACATTTCAAGTCACAGACGCTCTATATGCACCAAGAGCTAATCGATCCTTGTTAATGTTTCAAAGCAATTCGTGCCAACGGTTATCATGTAAAAACACACCGTGAGAATGGAAATGAATACCTTGATATTACATCTAATGACTGTGGAAGGAAACACATCTTAGAGAAACTTATAAGTCAATTTAGTGGACTGTACCTCACTACGATTCGGATCATTGAATCCTATACTGCCACCAACAATGAAATGTGGGACACTGACTCATACAGGCTTTTGCATGACCGCCTATGGCACCGAGGTCGTGACATGATGATCCGTATTTTTCAAGAACTCACACGGACATCCCTTCTTTCGAGTGAAAAATGGGAGAAAAATCCGCCACACTGCAAGGTGTCGATTCTAGGATTGCTCAAATGCAGTCATTGCTTTATGAAGTACTAGAAGCACTACCTCCCTCCCATTATGCCTCATTGACTATTTCAAAGGCACATCACTCGTTTTGCAAAGCCGGCTCTTTAGCAAAAACAGTATCGAGACCTTCCTATGCTAAAGATACCAAACAAAACATTCCATTCTTACAAAGGATACAAAGAGATGTCTGTGGACCTATCCATCCAGAATGCGAACCATTCAAGTATTTTGTGGTTCTTGTGGATGCTTCGACAATCTGGTCACATGTCGTTTTATTGTCCACAAGAAATGCTGCAATACTCCTAGCATAGATTATACGTTTAAGGGCTCACCACCCTGATCACCCTATCAAGTCTATAAGGCTTGATAATGCTGGAGAGTTTACATAAAAAGTATTTGATGATTATTACATATCTATTTGGATCGATGTACAGCATCCTATACCCTATGTGCATACACAAAATGGTCTCGCAGAAGCCACCATCCAAAAGGCTACAAATGGTGGCTAGGGCATTGGTAATGCGCACTAACCTGCCTATATCTGCATGGGGTTATGTAATATTGCACGCAGCTTTACTTATTCGTTTAAGACCCACAGCTAGCCAACCATTTTCTGCGTACCAGTTGGTAACTGGATATGAGCCTGACATTTCACACTTACGCATATTTGGTTGAGCAGTATATGTGCCTATTGCGCCCCCACAGCGCACCAAAATGGGTCCTCAGAGACGATTAAGTATTTATGTTGGATACGAATCCCCAAAAATTATCCACTATTTGGAACCCTTGACAGGCGATCTCTCTACCGCTAGATTTGCGGATTGTCACTTTGATGAGACAGTCTTCTTGTCGTTAGGGGGAGATAGGAAAAAGGATTTTCCAAGGGAACGACATGAATTGTTGTGGTTTATCCCCACTCTGTCTCATCTTGATCCCCGCACTTCATAAAGTGAAAGTGAAGTGAACAGAATAATCGATCTTCAGAACGTAGCAGATTCGATGCCTGATGCTTTTACTGATATCGTAAAAGTGACGAGATCACATATACCAGCTGCAAATGTGCCTGCAAGGTTAGAAGTCCCCAACAAGGGGCACGGTGCCGCAGATAGAGGCACTGCAATGGCACTTAGTGGAGGTGTGGTTGAGGCCGTGGCTCCCCAAGGAAGAGGGGGAAGTCACTTGGTTCGATTGACACTCACCCAAGGAAGAAGAGGGTGAGTAAGACACAAACCAATCATCAATGTATAGAATCCCTCTCATGAGATTGTCTCTGATTATAGTTATGTCCATCAATCAATACTGGAGGACGCTCCAATGTTTGAAATGATTCCAGAGAACAAAGAAATCTCAAAGGATTACGAGTGTACGTATGAGTTGATAGAAAGATCTTCCATACACATTGATGATATATACTGTTGCTCAAGGAATCATAGAGCACGATGATATCGAACTACGCTCTGTTGAAAAATGTCAACAAAAAGCAGATTGGCCTAAATGGAAAGAATCAATCCAATTAGAATTAGATTCTCTGATAAAGAGACAGGTATTTGGTCAGGTAGTGCTAACCCCACCAAGTGTAAAGCCTGTAGGACATAAATGAGTCTTTGTCAGAAAGCGTAATGAGAAGAATGAAGTCCTGAGGTACAAGGCTCGCCTTGTGGCGCAAGGTTTCTCACAACGCCCTGGAATTGACTACGAGGAGACATGCTCTCCCGTAATGGACGTTATAACGTTCCGCTACTTAGTTAGCTTAGTAATTTCCGAAGGACTGGAAATGCAGCTCATGGATGTGGTTACTGCATATCTCTATAGGGATCTAGATTCAGAGATATATATGAAAAGTGCCTAATGGCCTTACATTACCCAAGTCAAGTGACTCTAAACCACAGAGTGCGTTTGCAATTAAGTTGAAACGCTTACTTTAAGGATTGAAACAATCCAGACGGATGTGGTATACCCGTCTAAGTGACTACTTGATTGGGAAGGGATATAAGAATAATGAATTAAGCCCCTGTGTATTCATAAAGAAAACAAGTTTCGGATTTGCAAATTGTAGTAGTACATGTCATAACTGGTACTTTTGATGAAATAAGAGAAACTGCGAGCTACTTGAAATCCGAATTTGAGATGAAGGATCTTGGGAAAACTCGATTCTATCTAGGTCTTGAACTAGAACACCGAGTTTGTGGAATATTAATCCACCAGTCTGCATATATCCAAAAGTCAGGCGATATAACATGGACAAAACACATCCTGCTAGCACTCCCATGATCGGTCGAAGTTTGGATGCAAGGAAAGATCCATTTCGTCCAAAGGAAGATGACGAACAAGTGTTGGGAGCTGAAATTCCCTATCTAAGTGCAATAGGCGCATTATTGTACTTAGTCCAATTTACTCGACCAGACATTGCATTCTCAGTGAATTTGTTAGCTAGATTTAGCTCAGCGCCAACGCAGCGTCACTGGAATGGTATCAAGAACATTTTCGATACCTAAAAGGAACCATTGACTTGAGACTGTTCTTTCCCTACAGAGAGACAAGAGGGACCGCAGATGGAACTGCAATCCCTAAAGGAAATGTTGATGGCGAAAACGCCACTCACTACACTAAAACGCCAAATGACGTTTTGGTCGGTTTTGCTGATGCTGGATACGTATCTGACCCACATATCGTTCCCAAACTGGTTATGTATTTACCAATGGGAACACAGCGATATCTTGGAGATCAACCAAGCAAACCTTTGTGGCTACCTCCTCGAACCACTCAGAGATCATTGTTCTACATGAGGCGGTTCTTGAGTGTGTATGGTTAAGAACTATCATTGCACATATTCGAGGGACTAGTGGTTTGAGTTCTACCACTGAAGAGCCTACTTGCATTTACGAACACAATGCAGCTTGCATCGAACAGATGAAGCTAGGTTATATTAAGGGTGATAACACAAAACACATATCGCCAAAGTTATCCTACAATCAGCAACAACAGACTCTCCTCAAGATTCAAATGAATCAAGTAAGGTCTGAGGAGAATGTGGCAGATTTGTTCACCAAATCATTGCCTAAGGACACATTTGAGAAACATGTGAAAAGCATAGAAATGCGAAGACTTTCCAAGCTCCCTAGATTAATGTAAGTATCAGAGGGAGGTGTAGACGTCAGGGGGAGTCTAACACACACATGTCATACTCAAATGTAAAAGGTGCGTTGTGCACTTTTCCTTCGACCAAGGTGTATTTTTGTCCCACAGGGTTTTTATTGTTACTTGGCAAGGTTTTTAGTGAGGCAACAACTCATGCACCATTTCGTCTTTGACTTGGCACAAGGGGGAGTGTTAAAGGAAAAACATATTGTGTGCTTTCGTCAAAGTGAGTGACGGAGAGGGAATCAAGCAATTATCGATTAACATCAATCAGCATGGATTACGAACCAATCAGTAGTTAATGTCATCATTGTAATTGTTCTTTCCATTGTAATTCTCTCCCTATATAAAGGGGTTATGAAATGAAATGAGTAGACCATTCAAATCCATTTTTACTTTTACAATCATTTATAAATTCCTATAGATTTCATAATTTTCTCATCCAAACGCACCATTAGAGAAATGTAACATAGTAAATAAAGAGTGGTTCTATTTTTTTTTTTTGAGACAAACTGAAAATCATTCATTCATTCAGCCAGAAAGCAATACATTGGGGAAGACATGACCACAACCCCAAACCGCAGTTACAGAAACCATCAGGCCAAAGGGCCCAAACTCTAACCGCCAAACGCCAATGTCCAGGGCTACCTTGAGACATACGACCCGAAAGTTCCAGTAAAACCTCGTAATCAACCGCAAAAATGACAGCGTCCTCTTCAACACCGTGTCCAGAAGTACCAGACCACGTGTAAATGATCGCATGTCAGTGACTCGACAACAAAGGTAAACCAAAATAGAACCAAATCGTCTACGGGAATGACACCATATACATGGCATACCACCTAGACCTAATCCTAGCTCAAAGAAGTAGGAACCCAACCCTAGCTCCGAGAAGTAGGGACTCATTAACACATAACCAACCAACAACACAACTGAAAATAAACAAATAAAGCCTGAAAAACTGGAAACAAAACAACACCAGCACGGCCCAAAAGCAAAGGCCCGGCCCAACCACCTTTTCCCCCAACATAGAGAGTGTGCAGTCGACAACCATTCCTGCCACCGGCGAACTCCATCGTCCCAACTCCTCAACCTCGCCGCCTTACTGCATCCCTACGCCGCCACTCTGCCTTGCCAAATTGTAGACAGACCCGGCACCCTGTTAAAAGCCTTAACCAGATCCAAACCCGAGAACAAAACAGATCCCAAAAGGAATCGCCCTAGCCGAGTTCCGATCTCCACCGCCACAGCTCAGATCGTCGAGTCGGAAATGCCAGATCCCACCACCGAAAAGAACCAGCAAGTCGCTGCGCCACTACCTCCGTCGCCCCTGATCCGAGAGGGACAAAACGATCTACCCAACCCGGAAACAACACCCCATCCTCCATCCCTGGATCGCGCCTCTGCTCGGAATGCTCGCCCTTATTCAGAAACAACACTCTCCCAGGCCGGAAAAGCGGCGGCGAGATCGCCGGCAACGTTCGGCCGGGAGAGAAAACACTCCTTTTTTTTTCTTTATAAACTGGATATGGAAATCCATTGATTTTTGTAAAATTTAAATCTCTATTCTGCCCCCTTGAAAACATAAAAAATTAATTTTAAAAAAAAAAACCACAATCTTAGGCTTCTCAGCCATTTTTCAGTTCACCCTTCTTTAATTATCTTCACCGTTCTCCCTCTGAAAAACTACAATTGTTATGTGGACCTCTACAAATATGTTCTCAGTTTGATTACACTATATGTTCAATTGATATTCAACATAAACAGCATCAGGACCTGAAGAGAGAGAGAGAGAGAGAGAATTTCAACACCAAGCATAAAGCATCTCACCAACAAATTAGCTAAGATTTCATCACTGATCGATCCAAGTTCATCCCAATCAAATATCCAATTATAAAATCAATTATTCTTCATTGGATACATAATATTTACAACACGTAAATAATTAGTTCAAAAATTTAATCATTCTCATTAGAATTTGGTTTAATATATAAGAATTTAGCCATATTTCTAAGGTTGTTTTTGGTTTTTGGTTTGATCAAACAAATTTAGGGCCTGACGGTAGCTACTACCTTCTGACCCGACCCATTAGAGAAGCCAGCCCATAAATCTCAAAAGACTATAATCATGACATCATCTGAAAATTTTCTGAGGAAGTAATGCGGTCGTTGAGTTCTCAGTGACTCACAGACCCTTCTTTCACCAATCTCACGGCGTCGCGTGAAGTTCTACAAGGCTCTAGTTCGAACTGTGCGCTTCTTTTACTCTCGGTTTCTGTCTTCTTTGATCAGTTCGTTTCAATGTTTTTTTTTTTTTGTTGTTGTTATTGTTGATTTTGTATAAGGTGTTTTTAGTTTCTGAGACAATGTGGGAAATGGAAGCATGTTGGTTAGTTAATTCTAGGGTTCTTTGATAGTTTTGTTTTGTATTCTCGTGGGAAAAGAAGTGTGTGGCCTGAGTTTTCATCTGCTGTTTCAAGGATATGATTAACTGTGAGTTTAAGAAGTAAAAAACCAATACTTTAGCATTGCACAAATGATAGCTGGATTCAACAAGAGATGAAAGATGGGATTTTTCGATTTGGAGGAGAATGATTAGGATTTTGGGGGGTAAAGCTTGATGCTTTACAGAATTACAGTGACCTTGAAAAGCAAAAGCAATGTTAGAAGGAAGGAAGACTAATGCTCAATCCTTTTTTTTTTTTCCCAAGCAATTGGTTTTGTTCTCAAGTGTGATGGTAAAGTTTGTATCTTTTGGATTGAATTTGGAGGAGGTGAATGTGGAGAAGGAAAGTACTTGAGCTGATCCTAGCAGAAAAAACCCTTGAGGAGAATCCGGAATGGGAGGTCGAGATAGGGTGACATCAAAGAGAGATACACAGTCACCAAAAAGAAAAAAGTGAAAGAACCCAATGACCATTCCTGAAACTATAGTCTTCTCTTCTTCAGGAACAACTTCAGATTCTGCTGGAGGTCTTTGATATCCACAGGCCGGCAAGGGAATGCCACAAAGGCCGGAGTTGTTCTCATATCTTGATGCTGGGAAGGTGGTGAGCTGACCTCCGGAAGGGATTGTACCGGTGAGATTGTTGTTAGACACATCGAGGTCACTCAGGAAAGAGAGAGTCCCCAAAGATCCTGGGATATAACCTTGAAGATTATTGTGAGAGAGATCCAGGACTCCAATTGCTTTTAGTCCTCCAAAGCTTTCTGGAATATTTCCACTTAACATATTGTGTCCTAGATTGAAGACTTGCAAATAGGACAGTGCACCTAAGTTTGCGGGAATAGTCCCAGACAAGTGATTGTAGGAAATGTCAAGGAAGATCATGCTTCCATTGCTGGTGAATGTGTAAACTGTCATTCCTGTGTAAATTCTAGATGATGGACAAGAATGAACCATAGGTAAACTTTCTAGTCTCTGAGGTCGGACTCCCTCAAACTCAACTAGTCCTCCCGCACCCCTGCAAGCTGTACCACCCTCATTTCTAACAAATGCAAACTGCTTCCCAGAAACTGTTCCAGGAATGACTAGGCCGGCCTGGTTAGCAAGCTCTGATGGGATAGAACCATTTAGGTCATTGCTGTTCAGGTCAAGCCAAATGAGGCTTTGACACTTGCCAAGCTCAGCTGGAATCTGACCAGACAGTGAATTATTACCCAACTGAAGTATAGCAAGCTTAAGGAGATTTCCAATACCTGAAGGGATTGCTCCTGTAAGCCGGTTGCTAGATAGTGACACCCAAATCATATTGGTGCAGTTGGCAATTGACTGTGGAATGGCTCCAGTAATGAGATTATTGTTGAGAATCAGGGTTTCCAGGTTTCCTCCATTGATGCAAATGCCTTCTGGGATTTCACCAGTGAGATTGTTTGCCCACATAACCAAGTCGGAAAGATTTGGCAAGGTCCAAACTTCTAAAGGAATTGCACCACTCAAACTGTTGAAACTCAGATCAATAGCCTTCAGGCTCTTGCAGTTTCCAAGTTCCGATGGCACAGTCCCGGAGAGAAAATTGTTGGCTAGAAGTATCTTTTCCAAAGCTGAGGGAGCATTGGAGAAGCAAAACACTGAAGGAACACTCCCTGTGAAGAGATTAGCGCTGAGATCGAGCACTTGAAGCCGAGTACCATTGGTAATAGATGGTGGCACAGGACCAGTGATGTTGTTGAAGGGTACATAGAGATATCTCAAACTCGGAAGCTTACTCACAACAGTACTGAGGAAATTTCCTGAGAGCTGATTGCGACCAAGATTGAGACTAACCAAAGAAGAGCACGACACAAAACTTGAAGGCAATTCACCAGTAAGAATGTTATCAGAAATATCAAGCTCCTGAAGTGTCCCACAAGCCTTTCCTAATTCGGCTGGAATTTCACCCGAAAACTGATTGCGACCCAGAAAGAGTTGCCTCAACTTCTTGAGATTTCCCAACAAAGCACCCGGAATCTTGTCCTGCAACTTATTACTGGTCAGGTTCAGTGTCTCCAAAGCTTGACAGTTAGCAAGGCTTGAAGGAAACTCATCCCCATAGAGATTATTGTGTGATAGCTTCAGCAACGTGAGGCTGCTACACTGCCCGAAATCAAGGCTTGCAAACTTTCCAGTGAAATTGTTGCTTGAGAGATCCAAATACTTGAGAGATGCAGAGCCACTTTCCAGGAAAGTGTTGGGTATCTCCCCAGATAATCAAGTGTTGTCAGATTCTTGCAAGACAAGATAGAATTACTCAGTTTTCCGGTCAGCTTGTTACCGGAAACATTGAGCAGATTCAGATTCTGGCAAGTCAACAAGGATGAATCCGAAATCAGGTTTCTAGAGATGTCAAGCTGAAGCAAGGAAGCACCAAAGCTGAAACTCCCTCCTGGGATTGAATTGCCAGAGAGGTTGACCAAAGCCAGATTCTCACAACCCTCAAGAAAAGACCGAACCGGAAGAGGGCTTGTGATGTTGTTGGAGGACAAGTCAACTGTTACAAGACTACATGTGGTAATGTTGGAAACTGAAAGATCAGAAGCAGAGAATGAATTGCCTTGCAAGTACAGATTCTGAAGACTTGGCAAGGCTGTGAGAGTTGGAAGGTGAAGACTTCCAATGAGACCAGAATAGGAGAGGTCGAGGGTGATGACGTGGCCTTCAGAGCAAGTCAGGCCTTTCCATGAACAAAGGGCAGTTGAAGAATCAGATTTCCAGTCAGATAAGAAACCATGAGGGTCAGATTGAACAGAGGATTGCTTGAACTGCAACAAAAGCTTCTTCACCACATCCTCATTAGAAGCAGCTGAAGTAAAATTTAGAGAGTGAAAGAGAAGCAGAACCAAAAAACAGAACAAACCCATCATGCTTCTGATGATCTATTCCCTCTTCATTTTGTTGTTTTGCTTTCAAAGTTTCAATAGGAATCTTTCTGGGGACTATTCAACACCTGAGCAGAACAACTCATTCAGCTGAAGTTCTGAACCAAAAGCTCTCATCTTTCAGTTCTGGGCTAACTTAAAGCTTCAATCTTTCCACCCATTTTTGCTTGGAAGCTGCAAGTGAAATTTCCCAACAGGAATTAAATTAAATAAATTTGTAACATGGGTTCTGGTACCTTGATGGTGGAAATCACTATCAGACATGTAAAAAATCAACAAACTTGAAAGAAACTCATTAAGAACAAACATTTAAGAGCTTTTTAGCTACCATATATGAATGAAAGTATGAAACTGAATGAAAGAGAGAGGTATATCATATATTCATGTGAATTATAAAGTAGCAGAGTGGAGGGGCTTAATGGGCAATCAGACAGTTTTTGTTGAGGAAAGAATAGAGAAAGGAAGATACCTCGGACTCTCGGAGTGTGACAGAGTACGATGTTCAGAAAGGAAATCTAATGTTTGGGATTGCTAGGCTTGTCAATAGGAGTCTCTAGCTTCTACACAAGCACTGCTTTATTCATATTATATACCAGTATGCTTGTCTTAATCTTAAGCATTAACTGTGTCAGATCTCAGATTGATGTACAAGTCTTTGTTCTGAACACAACTCAAATAAGCAAGGTCACAGTTTTTATTTTGAACTTGTGACACCAAAATGTTTGGTCCAACTACATAATTACTTGGTTTATGTTTACCGGAGGGACCGTTGATAACTTTCTTCTCAAAGGGACTGAGACGGAAAGTTACAGAAGAAATCTGATTATTCTCAAACCTATGCGTGGAGCGACTCTATTCAGATACATTAACATCAAGTAAATGTGGTTGCTAACACGCATGATCAACTCGTCAATGTTGGATTTGCTTTCTTAAGTCGCGATAACAAGCTGTAACAGTTGTATTCCAAGTAGTTCTAACAATTTGTTGACTAGAGGCCTTGCTGATCACTCTTGACTTTGAATGGTGATTGAGTTGACGTGCTTGTAACGAGTTGATGTTGATCCTAGACCCTTCAACGTGCTTGGTATTTGCCTTTGATACAGTGAGGTCCAAGACAGAAAACGATAAGGAGTAAATTGCAATATTTTTATATTTTGGTAGGAAAGTGAAATTATTCCATAATTGAAGGGAGCAAAGTGAGAAATTCACTATAATTAAAGGAGACAAAGGGAACATAGGAAGCTGACGACATTTGGCGCGTGTTACCAATTACGGAGATGTCAGGGCACAAAATTCAACCAGATAATCAGCCGTCAACTTGTAACTGCTGCTTTTTGTATTTACTAATGGAATAAAGACTTGTCAGAACTGTGATAGAACATATAAGGAAAAGAGGGGCACCAACGTCATCACAATTCATATAATTGATGCCTGAAGATTAAGCGAAGGTTCTCCGCTGGAATATAGGCACTTCATTCTCTACTCTGTAAGCTTCAATTTCTTGTCTTGAGCTTTGATTCTGTTTCTGGATTTGAGCTCAAAGTAGGAGTCTTTGTTTTTTCAAAAAAATTCTGGGCATATGTTGAATGCTGATACCATATGTGTGAAAGTTGGCATCTTTGTTTCTCTATCATACATATATGACCCTAAATTGGTACCCTTCTAAAGTTCTAAAATTATATGCTTCTAATTGGATGAAATTAGTCAACCCAGGATGGAATCTTATCCTAATGTAATCTTCAAGATTTTGTAGCTGCAAAGCTGTACCCTGTTTATGGATATGAATGTAATTCATATGTCACTTGGTGGAGCGAATTTCAGTCAATCTTGTTTCCTTTGTAAGCTAAGGTTGTGTTTGGGTGAGTAAGAGAGATAGCAGGACCAGCCATGGCGCTGAGCTCTCTCCGCCTTCACCGAACACTAAGCAGCCTCTCCACCCTCCATACTGTTCTTCCTATCCTCTACTCCAGTCCCCCAACACCTATATCGTCTACTCAGTCCTGGACCTTTATCCAATCTCCGCCTTTTGGCTTTTTGTATGGCAGAAAGGGTGGGGTTACAAGCAGCGGCTCCTTGTCATGGATTTTCGGCAAGACCCAAAGCCTCGGCCTGAGGAGATGGTGAGAACTTATGAGGAAACTGTGCTAAAATGCTTTGCTCTGTTCATATGTTTGGTTGCTGAGAAAATTTGGGGGAAGGGAGTATTTTGAAAAGAAAACATTAGTCGGAATTTGACTTTGGAGCACCTCTACATCTGGATTCCGGTCTGTTATGTTTGTTAGTAGAAACTTGTGATATCTGATTTCAAGCAAACAAGTCCATGGTATGAGTCTTTGTTAGGATAATGTGCCAATTGTGGATGCATTGAACCTCTTCTCAGAAATGATTTGTAGAGGTATCGCCCCGAAGGAAGTTACTTGCACCCTTTTGGAGTTTTCAAGACATGCAGTAACAGTAGTGCAGCTATTCAACTGCTTAGGATAATGGCAGAAGGAGCTAGTAAGCCTGACGTAACAGTTGTCTATAAAATGATCATTGACCATCTTTGTAAGGATGCACTAGGCAACTAGTAGAATAACCAAATAAGTCACTTTTTTCTACCATCGTTGAGATTTTCTGGCACCTTGAAGTTCTTCATCCTGAAAGATTTTTCAATGTTCTGCTCCTCATTCAAATTTTAGGAGGTTCAGGAAGATTTGAACTATTGGCATCCACTAGACTCCATGTGAAAAAGGGCTTTCTGTGTATGCGCGTCTGTGACCCTTTACTTGTTTGATTTATTCTGCAGTCTGTGATGAGAGCATGCAGGGGTTACTGTGTGTATCTGTGTCACTCCAGTTCTCATAGTGTTGAATGTTAGATTTGAATGCTGCTTATGTATAATTGCGAAAGAATTTGTTCCTTTGTTTCTCTGTTTCTCTCTTCAGGTCAAGAAAGAAGAATTCAGCTACACGCACATGCACATTTATATAGTCACACACACACACACACATATATTTATGTATATTGGTGATCATTGAACACAAGCTCTAATAGTTGGAGGGATAGACATTTAGTTTATACATTTCAGTGTGAAACTGTGAACTATGAAACCTATAGATAATCTAGAAGAGAAGGGCATGCATACATGAGACTCTCTCTCTCTCAAATATACAGATATAGAACACACACGCGCATATATTTATGGGACTGATAATACTACACTGATACACAATAGTATATCCCTTGACTTCCATAGGTTTGAAGTGTGTAGAAAATAATGAAGATAAGGTAAAAAAAATTCAAAAGTTGGCTGTTATTTTTCCCTCATTCAACTAATATAAACAGTAATGCAAAGGGCTGGTGCTGTTATTGTGTGTACAGTGTACACTATGGAACTCTAAATCCCTTTAAGTCCTTAGTAGTGTGCTATAAAGTGTCTGAAATGCCTGCCGAGGTTTATCCTTGGGCAGTTTTTATTTGTGGCATCACATTTTAATGATTTATAGGCTGTAACTGCAGGGCAAATATGGCTTTCTTAGCAACTGCTGAAGTTTGTGATACAAATACAGCTCTTTTGGGAAGTGGAGACCTGCGTGTCCTGCCACCAATATTTCAGATGTATGGACAAAGTCGAGCATTCTCAGGCCCCATTTCCACTGTTAAGGTTTTTGAGGATAACGTTTTAGTTAGAGAGCTTCTCGGAACCAGAGGCGAGGGAAGAGTTTTAGTTATTGATGGGGGAGGAAGCATGAGATGTGCTCTAGTTGGAGGGAACTTGGGACAGTTGGCTCAAAACATGGGATGGGCAGGGATTGTGATAAATGGCTGCATTAGAGATGTAGATGAGATCAATGGATGTGATATTGGGGTGAGAGCTTTGGCATCTCATCCCATGAAGTCCAACAAACGAGGCCATGGCGATAAACATGTTCCGATCAACATTGCAGGAACCTTGATCCGCGAAGGGGAATGGTTGTATGCTGACAGTGATGGCATCCTTATCTCAACATCTGAACTGTCTATTTGAATCAGTATTGTAAGTTCACCAGTTAAAAAGTCTTGCCAATAAGATGATTTTGAGTTTTGAAGACAATAGTACTTGGAGTTTGTCATTTTGCTAACAAAGTTAGCATCTGAAATATGCATTATATTTCTTCCCTTTGTTATTGCTCCTTTTATCTGCAACTAATTATATTCATTTATAGAACTATTACTTAATATTTGATAATGTCAATCAGACTATCAGCAACACATTATTAGGATGTCTTTTGAAGAACAAGCACCTTAAAATTTAGAATATTTTTTGCCCCTGATGGTGCAATTGAGCACCTCCAAACCCCTGAAATTCATTACAGGATGTGATGTAGATCGGATGGCAATGGATAAACCGTGTCAGATTGATGTACAAGTCTTAGTTTGTGATACACAACCTCCCCCAAATAGGCAATGCCACAATTTTTATTGTGAATTTATGACAAAATGTTTGGTCAATGAAACAGAACACCCTCAACCACACAATTACTTGGTTGAGTTGACGTTGATCCTAGACCCTTCAACATGCTTTGGTTCTTGCCCTCATAGGCTAATACTAAACGTGGTTTTCATATCTTTTGATACATTTAGGTCCAAGACAGAAAATGATAAAGGGGTAAATTGCAATATTTTGATATATGGGTAGGAAAGTGAAATTATTCTATTCTATAATTGAAGGGAACAAATTGAGAAATTTACTGTAAGGAGACATAACAGAACATAGGAAGCTGACGACATTTGGCGCGTGTTACCAATTATGGAGACTAGAAATTTTTCCCACGCTTGGAGTTTGTTTTTGTAAATAAATTAGAACAACGAAATACAAAAAGAACATTGAAACATATTATTGAAGTAGTCAAACAGTGTTTATACACATTACATTTTATTTGATGCTTGTTCGACTGGAACTGGTACAAAAATGCTAGTTTTATAGAAGGGTTATAAGCTAATCTAGCAAAGGTTGTTGCTGGAGCTTGTTCAAAAAGGTCATCGCTCCCAAAATGCTCTAGCTGGGAAACTTCTATCTACCCTAGAAACTTCTACCTCATAACTCCAATTTCCCAAAAAATGATCTATCCCTGTTCAGTTGGTTTGTTATCTATCTAGATAATAAACTTTGCTTTTTTTTTTTTTTTTTTTTTTTTTTTTTTCTGTATCTTCTTGATTCCAACAGCTTTGATTCACTTTTGGTTTAAATCTAGACAAAAACATAATGAAAATGATGTCCTTTTCACTTTCTACCATTCCTAATTTATAAAGATGGAAAGATAGTACTACCATCCAAAGATACTACCACCAGAGATCCTCTAAGAAACAATACAAATCACAACATCATACAAATTGAATAGAAGGTACAATACACAATATAAAGCAGGTATGTCAATATGGTTAGATGTAGAGACTAAAGCCTAATGTAACAAATGAAAAGAGCTAATCATTCTCGACTTCATGTGGTTTGTTGGTTGTTTTGGAGTTATGATTACTGTATGGCATGAGAAAAAATTTGATTTATAGCTACCATAACCGTAGTGTTTTAAATACTGCAGATAACTAAGCCTAATAACCTAAACCACCTGCTTTACAAAGACTCTCAAATCAAAAGTAACAAAAATATACTCAAAACTAACTTGCTATTATTATGATTATTATTATAAGGGTCCTTGACCCAAAGCACCAAAATAACAAAAGGGTTAGTGGGAAAAAAAATCCATAGAAATGAGGTAAATGGACAAAAACCCTTATTATAAATGCATCCAACAACACCTACAATAGACTTAAGACTAACACAGTAACACAGCTTGGAAACTTTGGTTTTTCTCATTTTTAAACTCCAAATTTTTTAAGCCAAAGTTCATTAAAAACTTGAAATAGAGCTAACTCAACTACTACGAAAACTGTTCAATGCCTAATTAATCATATACCTTACAGATAAACTAAGAAAGCTACCTTTTTTTATAGCTCAACCATATATGACTCTTTAATCTAACAACAAATCCTTGCACTTTTTCCTACATAAGTACTATGGTTTAACTATAAGAACAAAACTGTTAATATAAATTAAAACAGTGATTCAAAACAACAAATGCAACTATACATGTAAAACTGAAACTCAAAACAGAACCAAAGAAAACAAAACATTACACTCAGAAAAGAACAAAAACTACAATGCTTCAACTATGTACGAAATTCTATAAACTATGCCACACATTATTAATAACATCATCAATTGGAACCTCAAGGACCGAATCACTTTGGTTTATAAACTGCTTCCTTTGCTACCTGAAATATGAACCAAATATTTAACAATTGGGGAAATATTTGCAGATGAACCAAGTGAAAACCCAGAAGCCACCTTCACTAAAATCTGAAAGTTTTCATCACTTTGGTTTATAAACTGCTTCCTTTGCTACCTGAAACAATTCCCTAATATTTAAATGCTGAGGTGCTATTGGAGTGTCAAATCGAAAGAACAGATAGACTACAGTCTACAGGGAACCTTCACTTGAGCAATTGGAGTGTTGTGGTTGGTTGAAGCAAAAGAGCCTCTTCGCTCAACATAAACTGATTAGCAAACCTGGATTTGCCCAAATCTCCAGTCTGATCATGAGAAGAAGGTTCTTACCCTAAGATTTCTATAAAGCCTACAATTAATTCCAAGGCTGGAAACTCAGAACAAAAACAAAGGCAAGAAACCCAGAATCCAGACTTCTATTTAGAATGAAATCATTGAAATCAAAACATAAAAGAAGATTGGGACATTAACGAAAAAAATTGGTAGAAGAGAAAAAGGGAGAAAACGGATTGCTACCTAAAACCCTCTACCTCTCTTGGATGCTTCTCACGTTTCTGGGCTGTTTCATCTCTGCTGATTTCAATTTCTATGCTCTCGCTGCTTTTCTCTGTGTTTATGTGATTTTGGTAGGGCTGGCCTGGCGAACCGAAAAACCGAAGGAACCGCACCGAAAAACCCGGTTCGGTTCGGTTTTACATTTTGCTCGGTTCGGTTCCTAATGAAGTATTATCGGTTCGGTTCCGGTTCTTGTTTTTAAAACACCTTTGGAACCGAAATACATATGTCAGTGTATAAGTGGATATAAGGGCCGAGCTTATTTCTCTAAAATAAACCCATTCTCATTTGATCAGGCCCCGATGATTCCGATCTATCCATTCGATCAAAAGTTCAAAACCCTAAAATTTCTCTAGTTCTCTCTATCGCTCACTGCCTCTCAAAACCCCAACTCTCCATTCTCTAACCCAGACGACCAAGGCGATCAAAAGATTCAAAACCTAGACGACCAAGGCGATCGCCCTCAAAGATCGGATGCAGCCCCGACGAGCAAGACCATCGCGTCTTCGATTTGTGTTGGGCTGTTAGCCATCTGCGATTTGGTTGATGCATCCCCGTCTTCGACCTCCATCAATGTAAGTCTGGACCCCAGTCTCATGCTTTTCTTTCACTCCCTATCTTATCCTTCTCCTTCATCTTCTTCTTCTTCTTCTCTCTTCAAGTTTCAGTCTTTGATCTTTCAGCCGTCTTCTTGAAGTCCGAGGCCGACCCGGAAAGTAGGTGCAGGCGTGCAGCTATTGGAGTCCGAGATCCGACAACTCTGCTCTACCTCTAAAGATATCTTCTTGCAACAACCCAATTTGTTAGAGCACCCATCAAGATTTGTGGTATAAAAATTCAAACTTTGTTCTTGTTTGTTTCAAAGTTTCAATTTTTGATGGTTTTTGCTTACTGGGTTAGAGCACCCATCTGATATATGCATTGCTTATCGTTCGGTTATTGTTTAGTCCCTTAGAGAAATATAGTGATTTATTTACAATGTAGGTTAAAGCAAAAGTTGAAGAAATTGCTCCCGGTGTTGCAACAGGAATGATTTTGTCTCTGCGTGAGAGGTACTCTGAAATCTAGAATGGTTTATAGTTTACTGATCAAACTTCTATACCTTGGGCAGTTGGTTTTGCATTGAATATTCAGGAGGGCCTAAATTGATTATGACAATGAATTTGTTTTGCAGTCTTCATTACTATCTAAGGATGATCTTGCAAAGTGCCAAGTATGTATCATATTTCATTTTCCCTCGTTTCTATCTCTTCATTATCCTTCTACAGTTAGTGATATATCACTCATGTGACATCAAATTCCATCTAGTTGGAAAATCTAATGCTTACTAGTGTGTAATTTTAAAAATCATGTCAAATGTAATTCCTTCTAGTCACATGCTTGATTCATGGCACCTCTTGATGCATGCACCACCATTATATGTGTTATATGGTTGTACCTACATTCTAATTCTTCTCTCATATATTAAATTATGATCTTCTTGGTTACAGATGGAATATGATGCTGCAAAATTTGAGGTTCAGAAGTGGCATTCTGCATTTCAGGTTTGTGTTCATGGTTCCTTTATTAGTCATCAGTAATCTCCAGCTTTTGTTCATCTTTTAATTTTTAATTTTTTTTCCCACCAGTTGGAGAAAGCAAAGAAAAAGGAAGCTGCATTCATAGTTACATTTGCAAAACGGGATCTTAGAGCTCAACTCAAGCCACCATCATTGCAGGTAGCTAAGCTCATCCATTGTTTTTATGATTTCAAAATTGATCTAAATTTTGGTTTGGTTGTACTTAAGAAATTGTTTTTATTAATTCAAAATATATTGCATCTGTTTTGCTCAGTTTTGTTGTTTGTTAACTGTTAATGAAAAAAATATATTGCATCTGTTTTGCTCAGTTTTTTTGTTTGTTAACTGTTAATGAAAAAAATATATTGCATCTGTTTTGAGGCCAGGAAATATTGCTTAACAAAATTGCTTGGTGTCTTCATTTCAGGCCAGAAGGTATTGAGGTTGTACATATGCTTGCAGCTTGCTGCCTTTATCAAGAAGAAAAGGCATAAAAAATGATGCAATTCATCAACAATCAAGGATGCATAAAGGTCTGAACATTTTTGCTTCATTTGAAGTTCAATTTTTTTTTTAAGTTATCCTAATATCATTGATTTTAGATTTGTTATTTTGTATGCAGATTTGGTATTGAATCTATTGATGGAAGGCTGGAAGCCTTGTTGCATTGATGAAGAGGAACTGAGGAAGCCATGCTGGAAATGTTTGATTGTTTGCAGTAATGCACTTTGATGAAATATTGATCATTCATGAACTTTTTCAACTTTTTCAATTTTAGTTGGTTTGTTTCAGTTTGTTTCAATTTTAGTTGGTTTGATTCATTTTAGTTGGTTTGTTTCAGTATTTTAGTTTGCTGCAAATTGATGCAGTTTCAATATTTTGTGTGTTTGATGGTTTAATGCTTCGATCAGTTTCATGCTTTGAGAGTTTGGGAGTTTGCTAGAAATTTCTAATTTGTTATGTTGATGTTGATGTTGATTGTTGAGTTTTATGAGTGAATGGTATTTGCAATATTGAATCATTTGAATGTATGTATGGAAATCAGGAAAACTGGAAGCTGCAGACTAGAAAATGCTGAAAAACAGTTTTTCTGTATGGAAAAACTGAGGAACCGAACTTGGACCCGAACCGAACTTGGAACCGAAACCGAAAAACCTTCACAGGACCCGAACTGATCTTGGAACAGAAAAATCGAGAAACCGACCCGAATATGGTCGGTTCGGTTCCATATCGGTTCTTAATAAAAAAAACAGCATACCCGAACCGATTATGTCATCTCGGTTCCGGTTCCGGTTTCTGGACTTGAAAGTGTAGAACCGACTCAGGCCAGCCCTAGATTTTGGGATTTGATTTCGCAAGTGAGTATTGGGAGAAAGAAGCGAGAAGAACAAAAGCGTGGAAAAAGATCGGGCGCTAGACGGCGATAGCTTGATAAACCTAGGGGCAGAAGAGAGGAAGAGAGAAACCAACGGAAGAGAGAAGAAACCAGAGGAAGTCAATTATAAGACTGTAGAAGAAACATACGGTACACCTATCTCAACGGCAGAGCCGTAAAGAAAATTCAAACGAGGGCAAATCATCTGTTTTTGCTTTCAAATGAACAGTGATGATCGATGAACAGTTAACCCATCTGTTTTTTATCTATCTAGAGTATTATAATGTCGGCACAAATTGAACCACACCATCAACCGTCAAACTTGCAACTGCTGCTTTTTGTATTAACTAATGGATAAAGACTTGTGAGTACTCCCCCACCTCATCACAATTCACACAATTGACGCCTCAAGATTAAGCCAAGGCTCTCCACTAGAATATTGGCACTTCATTCTCTACTGTGTAAGCTTCAATTTCTTGGCTAGAGCTTTGATTTTGTTTCTGGGTTTGAGCTCAAAGTAGGAGTCTTTGTTTTTTTGTTTTTCCAATAAGTTTCAGGGCACATGTCGAATGTTAATACCATATGTGTGAAAGTTGGCATTTTTGTTTCTCTATCATATATTATATGACTCTAAATTGGTAATGGTATCCTTCTAAAGTTCTAAATGTCTTTCTCATTATATGCTTCTTAATTGGATGAAATTAGTCAACCCACGATGGGGATCTTTTCCTTATGTAAGCTTCTAATTGGAGAAAAGTAGTCAACCCAGGATGGAATCTTATCCTAATGTAATCTTCAAGATTAAGCTGTGCCCAGTCCAAGGATATGAATGCAATTCTTATGCATGTCTACTTGGTGGAGTGAATTTTAGTCAATCTTGTTTCCTTAATTAAGATAATGTTGTGTTTGGGTGAGTAAGAGAGATAGCAGGACCAGCCATGGCACTGAGCTCTCTCCGCCTTCCCCGAACATTAAGCAGCCTCTCCACTCCACATTGTTCTTCCTATCCTCTACTCACAGTCTCCCACCTCCTATATCGTCCACAAAGTCCCGGACCCTTATCCAATCTCGCCCTTTCGGCTCTTGTATGGCAGAAAGGGTTACAAGCAGTGGCTCTTTGTCATGGATTTTTCGAGAGACCCAAAGCCTTGGCCTGAGGAGATGGTGAGAACTTATGAGGAAACTTAATTTGCTAAAATGCTTTGCTCTGCATGTTTGGTTGCTGAGAAAATTAAGGGGAAGGGGAATATTTTGACTAGTAACATTAGTAAGAATTTGACTTTTGAAGCGCTACATATGGATTCCGGCCTGTTATGTTTGTTAGTAGGATACTTGTGAACCGTTCGTGTAAATTGCAGTTTTGGATGTCCTAACGATTATAAATTTGGCTGAAAATTTGTAGAAGTGATCTACTCATATATACCTAAAAACTGAACGGTTAAGATGTGAATATGTGATCGAAAAGTGGTCAAAATATGAAAATCCGTGCTGTAAGCTAAATTAAGGATATTCTTAGCAGAGAATGCCTATATATATATATATACATATTTTTTCCAGAGCGAGGTTAGGGTTTAAGGTCACTTTTTGATCTCATATCCACATATCAACCGTTTAGTTTTTAGGTACTAATGTATAGATCATCTATGCAAAATTTCAGCCAAATTGATGATCTTTAAGGTATCTAACTCACTTAAACTCGTGGACTAACTGAATCCGTCCAACCTAAACCGCACTAGCTTTAAGACAGTTATCAATGCCTTAATGAACATCAATTTGGTTGAAACTTTGGAGAGATAATCTATACATTAGTAGCTAAAAACTGAATGGTCGAAATATGAAAATGCGACCGAAAAGTGACCCTAAACTCGCTCTGAAATTTCAGAGCGAGATATTGCTCTAGATAGGATTTGTATCTACACACACACACTATTATTAAGAGAAGAGAGCTTACTCTCTAAAACTGAAAAATTTGATGAATATAATCCTCTAATATGATTTGTAGAGGTATTTCCTCGAAGAAAGTTACTTGCACCTTTTGGAGTTGTCAAGACATGCATGTAAGAGTAGTGCAGTCATTCAACTGCTTAGGATAATGGCAAAAGGAGCTCGTAAGCCTGACCTAGTTGTCTACAAAATTGACAGTCTGTGTGTAAGGATGCACTAGGAAACTCGTAGAATAACCAAACAAGTCACTTTTTACTACCATTATTGAGATTTTCTGGCACCTTGAAGTTCTTCATCCTGAAAGATTTTTTTAAGTTCTGCTCCTCATTCGAATTTTAGGGGATTCAGGAAGATTTGAAGTATTGGCGTTGTCTAGACTCCATGTGAAAAAGGCTTTTCTGTGTGTGTCTGTCTATGACTCTTCATTTGTTTGATTTATTCTGCAGTCTGTGATGAGAGCATGCAGAGGTTACTGTGTGTATCAGTGTCGCTCCATTTCTCAGTGTTGAATGTTAAAAATTTGAATGCTGCTTTTGTGGTTATGTATAATTAGAAAGAATTTGTTCCTTTGTTCTCTGTTTCTCTCTTCAGGTCAAGAAAGAAGACTTCACCTACTCGCACGTGCACATTCATATGGTCATATATATATAAATAAGACACGATTATATACTAGGGAATATATAATTGGTGATCATTGAACACAAGCTCTAATAGTTGGAGGGATACACAAATATTAGTTTATACGTTTCAGTTATCTATAATTGGTGATCATTGAACACAAGCTCTAATAGTTGGAGGGATACACAAATATTAGTTTATACGTTTCAGTTATCTATAAGAGAACGGAATGTATACATGAGACTCTCTCTCTCTCTCACACATACACAAATATACAAACATATAACACACACACACACGCATATATTTATGGTACTGACAATACTACACTGACACACAATTGTATATCCCTTGACTTCCATAGGTTTGAAGTGTGTAGAAAATAATGAGGATGTTTAAGAATAAAGGATGTACAGAAAATTGTAGAGAGAATAATAAAACAAATGTGTATTTTATTGATAATAGGAGCCTCTATATATAGTGGATACAAATACATAATCTTTGAGTATGAGGAATCATATTATAATTAGAACTAGGAATCTAGAACAATCTTCTCCTATAACAATAATAGAAAATACTCCTAGTTTGGTAAGGCACACATAATCTTGATATCCTTTAACACTCTCCCTTGTGCCTTCCAAACGTGATGTCATCGTGACACCATGACGCTTCAAACGTTGCCTCGTTAAAAACCTTACTCGAGTAATAAAAACTCTGTGGGACAAAAACAACCTTGAAGAGGAGAAAAAGAATACAACATGCCTTCACTTTTCGAGATCAAACATGTAGGCATCATGCCTTCCTCTTGATGTCAAGATCTCCCCTTGATTGCTATCGTGGGAGTTCGTATAATTTCCGCATTCCGATACTCTTCACATATTTCTCAAAAGTGGATTTGGGTAACAACTTAGTGATTAAGTCTGCTACGTTATCCTAAAATCGGATTTGGTTCACTTCAATCTTTAGAAGTGTTTATTGTTGTTGATTATATAAGAATTTAGGCGATATATGCTTGGTTTTGTTGCCCTAGCCTTGATGAAACCTTGTTTCATTTGTTCAGTGCAAGCTGCATTATCCTCATAAATGCATGTAGGTTTATCTGTGGTATACTTCAAACCACAAGTTCTTCGAGTATGTACAACTATAGACCTCAACCATATGCATTCACGAACTATCTCATGAAGAGCAATAATCCTTGCATGATTCGAAGAAGTAGTGACAAGGGTATGCTTTGTAGACCTCTAAGATATCGCGGTGCTTCCCATGGTAAAGACATAACCAGTTTGATAACAACTTTTATGTGGGTCAGAAAGATACCCTGCATCAGCAAAACCTATCAAAACATTACCATCGTTTTGACGGAGGGAGGGAGGACGTCGGGGTAGTGCCGATGCCGGCAGTAATGCCATGTATGGCGGTAGTGACGACGACCTTTGGGCCAATTTGTCCTTTTTTTTTTTCCCTCTCTCTCTCTCTCTCTCTCTCTCTCTAGGGATAGAACAATCCCATATTTATCGTACCCTTTAAGTATCGAAAGATTGTCTTTGCACCAGTCCAATGTATACATGAGACTCTCTCTCTCTCTCTCTCTCTCTCTCTCTCTCTCTCTCTCTCTCTCTCTCTCTCTCTCTCTCTCTCTCTCTCAAATATACAAATATAGAACACACACACACGCATATATTTATGGTACTGATAATACTACACTGATACACAATAGTATATCCCTTAACTTCCATAGGTTAGAAGTGTGTAGAAAATAATGAGGATGTTTAAGAATAAAGATGTAAAGAAGATTGTAGAGAGAATAATAGAATAGATGTGTCTTTTATTGATAATATGAGCCTCTATATAGATGATACAAGTACATAATTTTTTAGTACAAGGAATCCTATTATAATTAGACATAGGAATCTAGATCAATCTTCTCTTATAACAACAATAGAAAATACTCCTAGTTTGGTAAGACACACATAATCTTGATATCCTTTAACACTCCCCCTTGTGCCTTCCAAATGTGATGTCATCGTGACACCATAGAACTTCAAACGTTGCCTCGTTAAAAATCTTGCCGAAGTAATAAAAACTCTATGGGACAAAAACAACCTTGAAGAGGAAAAAAAGAGTACAGCATGCCCTTCACTCTTCGAGATCAAACATGTAGGCATCATGCCTCCCCTCTGATATCAAGATCTCCCCCTGGTTGCTATCGTGGGAGTTAGTATAATTTCCGCATTCTGATACTCTTCACTTTTTTTTTTTTTCAAAAGTGGATTTAGGTAACGACTTAGTGATTAAGTCCGCTACCTTATCCTCAAATTTGATTTGGTTCACTTCAATATTTAGAAGTGTTTGTTGTTACTGATTATACAAGAATTTAGGCGATATATGCTTAGTTTTGTCACCCTTGATGAAACGTACCTTGTTTCATTTGTTTAATGCAAGCTGCATTATCGTCATAAATGCACGTAGGTTCATATGTGATATACTTCAAAACACAAGTTCTTCGAGTATGTACAACTATAGACCTCAAGCATATGCATTCACGAACTACCTCAAGGAGAGCAATAATCTCTGCATGATTCGAAGAAGTAGCGACAAAGGTCTGCTATGTAGACCTCTAAGATATCGCGATGCTTCCTATAGTAAACACATAATCAGTTTGAGAACAATCTTTATGAGGGTCAGAGAGATACCCTGCGTTAGCAAAACCTATCAACACATTACCATCGTTTTGACGGAGGGAAGGAGGATGCCAGGGCAGTGCTGGTGCCGGCAGTAATGCCGTGTATGGCGGTAGTGTCGACGACCTTTGGGCCAATGGTTTTTGATTCCATTTTGTTGTCTTTTTTTTCTTCTCTCTATAGGGATAGAACAAGCCTTATTTATCGTATCCTTGAAGTATCAAAAAATTGTCTTTTCACTAGTCTAATGGTTTCTCATTGGTGCAGGGGTACATCTAGCCAATAAGTTCACAACAAATGAGATGTCCGGTCTTGTATTGTGCTTAGTACAATAATGTACATATTGTATTCAGGTAAGCACTTCTGCTATTAACACGTCTTTGTCATCATCTCTGGGACGAAATGGATCCCTTTTAGGGTCAAAGACTATGGATGACCATGGGAGTGCTTCGATCTTGATTTTATCAAAATGCCTAAGCATCCATTGACATGATATTTAAGTTCTAAACTGAGACAAAACCATGTTTTCCCAACTCCCAAGGTTCTTCATCTCAAACTCGGATTTCAGGTATTCAGCAGTTTTCCTTAACTTATCAAGGGTTCTATTTATATTCATCAACATAAATCACGACAATTGAAAATCCAGAACTTGTTATGGAAACGCGCGGGCATAGTTCATCATATCCTACTTAGTGAGTGTTGCATCCTTATTACAAATGTACTTTGAAGTCTAAAGCCACTTGATTTGGGTAAATAAAGTTCATCATGGACCTTCATGTATATTTTCATATCCCTATAAAGATATGTAATGACCACATTCGCAAACTGCACGTTCAGTTATTCAGAAACTACCAAACGGAAATGTAGTAGAGTGCAATGACGTCCATTACGGGAGAATATGTCTCCTAGTAGTCGATTCCAAGGCGTTGTGAGAAATCTTGTACCATGAGGGGAGTCTATAATCTATTTTTTCTCATCATACTTTCTAACGAAGACCTATTTATGTCAACAGATTTTATGTTAGAAGGTGTCGGCATCTCAAGCCCAAAATCATTCCCTTCGTTAGTGAATCCAATTAAACCTGGATCGTATCTTTTCATTTAGACCAATTTTCTGTACGCTAACATTCTTCAACGGAACAATGCTCGATGTCATTGGTCTCAATAATCGCACATCCTCATGTACACTAGTGTAGTTTATAGAGATCTCTATATTTTCAGGAATTGATTCTAACATCGAGGCATCCCCAACGATGTCTTTTGGATATAACCATAATCCAAAATATTTTCATGAGACTGATTTTGAGTATCAATGATCAATGGATCAGGTTGTGCCAAACTCGCTCTCTTCCTAGGGTAAGAATCTATCGAACCTATAGGTCTTCTACGCTCTCTAGTGGAACCCACGGCTTGTGCCGCCGTTATACCACCTTGTGGTAATTCCACCATCTATAACGGCGACGGCGTGCCCAACTCCTCTGGGTGGTGCTATGTTCTCTTGGGTGGACATCAATCCTTGCAGGCATGTTTGCAGCAGCTATATATGATCTCGTCACATTTAGGGGATCGAGATGGGACATAGTGGGGACAGACCACGACAATTCATATCGTTCAAGTTGAACGTTGACGTTCTAATTTCCCCCTAACGACGGGAATACCGTCTTATCAAAGTGACAATTCGTAAATATAGCGTTAAAGAGATTGTCTGTTAAGGGTTCTGCACACACACACACACATATATGTACACATTCGTTGCTTATAACCCATTTGAATGATCTTGTGGTGGCGTGATTGGCACATAAACCACGCATTCCAATATGCGTAAGTACGAGATATCAGACTCGCACCTAGTCACTAGCTGTAACGCAAAGAAAGGTTGAGTGACAATGGGTCATAGACAAATTAGCATAGCTGCATACTATATTGCATAATCGCAAGCGAAAATATTGGTGTGCATTACCAATATCTGGACTACCATCGTAGTAATTTAATGCCGGCTTTTGCGAGACCATTTGGGTGTGTACATGGGAATAGTGAGCCCGTAGCCATATGATATGGGCCAGGAGCTTATCATAAGCAACATTACGGGTGGATGATAGCACGATTCGTGACCAGCGTGCATGTGCATCAACCAACATCTAAACGGTCCGCAAGTTGGTTGAATCAGTCCAGAGAATTCCCTCGAATTCTATAATGTGAATACATGTGTCCTTTGCATATGATGGTCTCGATCCTAATTTAGCTAAAAAGCAGGCTTTGCAAACTAGTGATGGGTTTTAGAAGCAACCAATGACAATTTTGGTTGAGTCATGAAGTCACAATTGACTTCAGAAGCAAAGAGATGAGTCAAGTCATTGGGGAATGACCGCATGGCCTTTCTCAGCCAGCGGCAGACGACGCCAGCGGTGCAGCGAAGGTCTGTGTGTCTTCTTGAATCAACTTTTGATTCATGCTTCTTTTCACTCGAAAGAAAAGATGTCTTTGTGAAGTCTTTAATATACAGATCATCATATCATGACCTGAGTGTCCTAAACTGTCATGTCAAAGCCTATATGTGTCGGTGTCCCAAAGGTCATCTCTCATGACGTCGTTGGACTTAATTACTTGAACAGTGATTACATAAAACCCATTAGAGTGACACATAAACTTCTGTAATACTCGTTTTCGTCCGCAGTCATTAAAGGAAATTGAAGACATGAAATAAAAGAATCGACACTTTATTAATATTAGCCAACGATTATATCGAAGTTTCTGATCCAAAATCTAATCCAAAATAATTATAATCAAATCTAGACAAATAGTTGTTATAACTTCAATTTAGTAGCAAATAGGTAAGGTATGGCAAGATTTTGGTGGAGCTATGCTCACTTATAAAACCGTTCTCTCAGATTAAACCTTTCACATACATCGCATTTAATTGGATGGGCTTAGTTGTGAAAGAGTTATGACTATTGTCATTTATTAATAATGTTTAAGGCAAAATGCCATTGCATATATTCTTGGAAAATAAAGACCTACTATTAATCAAAATTTGCAACATCAACATTGTTTTTCTTGCCAAGTTTGAAGTTTGCAATAGTGAGATTGGCGATATTGTCATCTCTACCTTCTCCTTCAGCTGCGAGATAAGCCTCATGCTCTCTCATGTCTTTATACGCTTTGTATTGTGCAACTAACTTTTCACTCGCATTACATTGCTTAAATCAATGCTCGATAGATCCACATCTATGGCATTCCTTATTGTAATTGCCTCCCTTTAATTGAGGTGCATTTTGTGCGTGTGGACGTCCTCACAGACATTGACACCACCACTATGACTAGCAGCGACTCCACCATGGCGGGCGACGCTGGATCGTTCTCTCTCACGTTGGCTAGTGCTGCCATGTGTCCACGTGTTTGCGCATCAGTCTGGCGGTTTCCTTCTTTTTAGGGCAATTGTATGGACCCAAACGTCCATTTTGTTGTCCCTTCTCTTTAGGGTTCCTCTCCTTGCTCCCTCCTTTAGGTGCGCTACTATAATTCGCCTTATGAACAATCTTAGTTCCAACTGGCCTTGATTTATAGCTCTTCATGAGTATATCGTTATGTTTCTCAGCAACTGACGTAGCAATAATGACCTGATGAAACTTTGTGGTTCGTCCAACATTGTACTCAAGCCTGTATTGCTTAGAAACCAATAGTGCTAAGACGGGGAAGGTTGAGAGGGTTTTCTCAATTAGCTCTTTCTTGTGTGAGGTTTACTCCACAGAATCCCAACATCGGCTTGATGCGTAGAGCCTCAGAATTATATTAAGTAAATGTCTTGAAGTCAGCAAAGCGTAGATCATTGCACTTCACCTTCTAGTCAGGGAGGAGGGTATCTTAAATATTTTCAAAGTGCTCTTCAAGTGCAACCCACAATGCCCTAGGGTCCTTGACTGACATATACTCCCATCGGAGCGACTCATCCACATGTCATCTTATAAATATGAGGGCTTGAGCAGTTTTAGCTGTAGAAGGCGTACGTAAACATCAAATCTGTATTTGGTGCTCGAATGGTAGGCAAGATCCCTTTTGTAGTGAGGTAATTCTTGACATTAGACACCCAACTGTATCCTGTGCCGATTGAATAGAGTTTAGCAAAATCGAGCTTTTGCATATTTTCAGCTGACATTCTGATAAGGAAAAGGAGACTAAATTAGTTTCGGAGTATAAAACTTCGATGACAACTAATCATAGATTTCTGAGCTTCTTTGCTGCCAAGAAATCAATTTTCAAGAAATTTGGATTAGACCGAAACATTAATGTTTGAATGGTCATCAAATTTCGATTTTTGAGCTTCTTTGTTACCAAGAAATCAATTTCTAAGAAATTTGGATTAGACCAAAACATTGATGTTTGAATGGTCGTCAAATTTTGATGCTCATGAATCTCTTATTCATAGCTAGCGCGAACTGTCCACAGTTTCGCTTTTATTCTTTTATCGAACCCACGTTATAAGAAATGTGGGATGTAGAAGAAGAGAGTTTGGAAGTCCCCGAAGAAAATTAAATTAAATTTAAATGTAGAAAGCGAGAACTTTGATACACACGCGTGTTGATGCAAGTGTATAAGAGTCTTTAGGATTGCTAGCGTGCTACCAATCCTAGAACGGGATTGCAGGGGTTGCTTCGATCCTGGAGCAGGATTGCAGGGGCTGCTGCAATCCTGGTTGCTTGCAAGCGGGCTTGTGCATAGGCATGTAGGTACTGTGTGAGGAGGTAGGCACAAGAGTAGCAGGGGCGCTGTGCAAGGCGAAGACAGGTGCGCAATAAGGCTAGTTGAGCGAGGCTAACCGGGGTGGAAGGCTGTGTTAGGATTTTGGCTTTTTGATTTTAGGGTTAGGGCTCGTGTTGATAACATGTTTAAGAATAAAGGATGCAAAGAAGATTGTAGAGAGAATTAGTAGAACAGATGAGTCTTTCATTGATAATAGCAGCCTCTACATATAGAGGATACAAGTACATAATCTTTTTTTTTTTTTTTGAATCAAACCTCGCAAATGCGAGGTAAAAGATTTATTAAAAATAAAGAGAAATACAAGTAAATATCATACACTTCCCAAATGTAAAGTACTATGAATGACGAATGACAGACATCCTGTCTTCCAAAACAAAAGAATTCATCTAAAACGAAAAACAGGGAGACCCAACTTATCTCTTAAACAAAATTGATTAACGAAGCTTGGAGATGAATTAAACCAAGTAAAGCCCGTACCTGAAACGCCAAAATTGGCCAAAGCATCAACCACCTAATTTCCTTCACGAAAAATATGTGAACAACGAAATTGCATCATTGAAATGCGATGCACACAATTTTTCCATGCCACCTGTAATTGCCAAAGTTATAATTTTTTAGTATAAGGAATCCTATTCTAATTAGAACTAGGAATCTAGAACAAAGAACAATCTTCTTCTCCTATTAGACCAATCAGAAATACTTCTAATTTAGTATGACACACATAATCCACATAATCCTGATATCCTTTAACAAAGGATTATTTTTCCCTTGTAACAAAAAAAAAAGGATTATTTTTCCCTCATTCAACTAATATAAATAGTCTTATGCATGGTGCTGTATTTGTGTGTACAGTGTACATTATGCAGGGGTGGGGACACACGTAGGGATGAGTAGGGCCACCTCCTCCAGTGGTGCGTCTGAGCAAACTCAAACTAAGCAGAGGATGCTTCCTCCGATGAAAACCTATAAGCGCGAAAACAGACCATCATGTCACTTCAAGCTTTAGTTGCTAATTCTTACTCACCACCATGGTTGGGCCCCATTTTTTTCCTTCGTTAATTGTTCATCCTCTTCCTTCTCTATCGACGCTTCTGCAAAATGCTTCTTGAAAAAATTTAGAAAAAGATACAATCAATTCCAAAATTAAGAGGAAGTTCAGACTATATATTTCCTCATGCGATCGGATTAGTTGGTTCTGGGTTCATCGTCCCTCCCGTAATTCTTTTATCTGGTTAATTTGAGCTTGTATGGAAAGTTTCCTTCAAAAATAGAAAAAGAAAGAGAAACTAGAGAAATTCTTACATGGCTAGTTAAATTTTTTGATTGACAGAAATAAAGGGAGAAATTATTTGCAGAGAGAGAGAGAGAGAGATGAGACTTTCTGCGTTGATAGGTAGAAGAGGGAGAAAGGATTAATCAGAATTGCAGATTTGAGAAGACACAAGGGTAAAAGAGGAAGTCAGTATTTTAAGAAAATATCTCAAATTATCTTGTTATTGGAAACCACTGCCACGATCTTGCTATACATGTACTCATTGAAGTTTTTTGTATTCATCAGAGTTTTTTTTTGTGGTTGTTCGTATTTTTTCGCCCCCTTATCCAAAAATTTCTGTGTCTAAATCCCTCTAAGTCCTTTGTAGTGTGCTATAAAGTGTCTCAAATGCCTGCCGAGGTTAATCCTTGGGCAGTTTTTATTTGTGGCATCACATTTTAATGATTTATAGGTTGTAACTCATGCAGGGCAAATATGGCTTTCTTAGCAACTGCTGAAGTTTGTGATACAAATACAGCTCTTTTGGGAAGTGGAGACCTGCGTGTCCTGCCACCAATATTTCAGATGTATGGACAACGTCGAGCATTCTCAGGCCCCATTTCCACTGTTAAGGTTTTTGAGGACAACGTTTTGGTTAGAGAGCTTGTCGGAACCAGAGTCGAGGGAAGAGTTTTAGTTATTGATGGGGGAGGAAGCATGAGAAGTGCTTTGCTTGGAGGGATTTTGGCACAGTTGGCTCAAAACATGGGATGGGCAGGGATTGTGATAAATGGCTGCATTAGAGATGTAGATGAGATCAATGGATGTGATATTGGGGTGAGAGCTTTGGCATCTCATCCCGTGAAGCCCGGCAAAAGAGGCCATGGCAGTAAGCATGTTCCGATCAACATTGCAGGAACCTTGATCCGCGAAGGGGAATGGTTGTATGCTGATAGTGATGGCATCCTTGTCTCCACATCTGAATTGTCTATCTGAATCAATATTATAAGTTCACCAGTTAAAAAGTCTTGCCAATAAAAGGATTTTGAGTTTTGAAGACAATTGTACTTGGAGTTTGTCATTTTGCTACTTTTGTTAATTAGCATCTGAATTCTGAAATATGCATTATATTTTCCTTATCAAGAAAAGATTGTGTTTGTTTCCCTTTGTTATTGCTCCCTTTATCTGCTACTAAAGTACTAATTATATTCATTTTATAAACTACTACTGAATATTTGTTACTTTGTTGCTGATGATTGATCGCATTCATACATTAAAATTCATTTAAACTTTTCAGTGATCTGTGCATTCATCAATTTTCGGTACCAGAAAGTACTGCACTTTGTCTCCTTCCTCATCAAAAGTGAAGTTGAAGGCATATGTTGATCGAGCTTCATGAAGGAGTGGAACAGACATTCCATCCTGGTTCTCTGTTGCTTATGGAATCACTGCGATGAGTAGCTATCCATCTTAGATTGTGCCTTCAATGCAAATTAATTAGGATATATCAACTGGCGCATCACAAATTTTTTTAAGAGCAACTACTTCTAGTACCACAAGGTCCATTAGCATGCACATTACTATACATGGATGACAGCATTTCTAATTTCTGATGTTTTCTTGAAACGTCGGACATGCATCTTTTTTGTAGTCTAGTGTTAGATTACAATTCCCAGGCCCAAAACACCTGCACTTATCTTAACCATATAAGCTCATATCACAGGTTGTGATTGACTTGCGCTCAGACATTCTCATGGGAGATACCTTAATTCCAGTTCCTCTCCAGACTTGTTAATCTAGTTTATTAAAGGCTTTTCTGTTTCCTTGAGAACAAAGTCTTTGATATATACTTGTACATGATATTTGATCTGCCATTTTGCAAATTGATAGAGATTCGGAGCTTTGATTAAGGAAGTCTCTCTCTTCCTTGGCTCCTAAGAAGTTATCTTAGTATGATTTTACTGACAGTCAATGTCCTTTCCGTTGGGCAGTATTAATCTTGAAGCAAAAGAAGATGATGCACAGCAAAGGAAAGCAAATAGAGGAGGTCAACAACATGGTGCTCTTTGACCACGCTCCCAAGTTCAACCTCATCACACCATCATTAGAATCAATGGGCAATCAGGTTGTTGACGTCTCCTGCCTCCTGTCTCTTTCGGTCAAACATCCCAACCCCCAATTGTTCATACACTCTTTCAGTCAAACATTCCAACACCTTCCAATTCTATGATGGAATTGCAGCACTCCCCTACTGATATTGTTCCCAATATCCAGAATGTGATATCCACCGTTAACTTAGATTGCAAGCTAGACCTCCATCAAACCGGAAAAGTTGTTATCACAGGTGCAAAGTGCAGAGAAGATGTGAATAGGGCCTTTCAGCTCATATACCGTACCCTTAAGAAAGTTTAGGCTCTAGCTAGCAATCGATCGATTGATCGAAAAGTGCAATCTTGTTGTAAAACCTTGATTTTCGGATTTATATTGTTGCTCAATTTGCCTAGTTCTTGATTATTGAACTTACGTAGACATGATTATAGCTCGATCAAAACTTATTAATCATTCAACAAGACTGGCTAGCCTGCCCACTTGAGTTTTAGTTCCCACATTGATTTGAATCAAGAAATATGGAAGATTAAGCTACTTTAAGCGAAAACTGTGATTATAAAAGGATCGGAGCAGCTAATTAACTAATTTGTTACGTTAATAAACTAATATAAGACTTCACTTGTTTAATCCAAGGTTCTTATCTAAGACTTCACTAGTTTCCTAAGACCATCTCCAACAGATTGGTCTTTTCCACGTGGAGGTTTTTACTGGTAACAAAAGACGTATGGAGACACTCCAACCCATAGGTCTTATCCTATGTGTAAATGACATATGGAGTTGGGCTGTCAAATTTGACAGAACAAAACCAATCTGTCTTTTGTTTTTTAATCATTATTTCTCTCTCTTCCTTCTTCCTTCTCTCTCGTCTCTCTCTTTCTCTTCTTTCCCCACAGAGCTTCTTTCTCTTTCCTTTTCCAGTTCTGCATCTTCTCAGGCAATTGACCCACAATAACATCTGCCGGTGTTGACTTGGACGCAGTCCTTCGACGGCGTTTTGATTCCGTGCTTTGCAAAGTAGAGACCGACCTCGGAAGGGTGGCCGTTGCCGCCTAATTTCAGATCCATATATCATTCAAAATTGAATCGAGGGACTAGTGAGTGAGAAGTGATAGACTGAGAAAGAATTCGGCGATGGCTCGACTCAGCTTGAGCAAGTCGCGACGATTCTTGGCCCCGACCCCCTTGCCTCTTTCAAAACAAGAATCTCCTCCCTCTTCTCCTCCAATTCCGAGCAGCGATCCCGGGCCGAGCTCATCTTCAACATCTGCAAAAACTACGATCTCGAAAGAGGAGAGATAAGAAGAAGGAGCAAAAGTGAATTTTTATTTATATATATAAAAATTCAGAAAAAAATAATAAAATAATATTTGAATTTAACACATCTATTGGAGTATAAATTTGTCAAAATTGACAATTGCCACCTCAACCTTCAAATTCAAATTTGACATAGGCATTTTAACTCAACCACTGGAGATGCTCTAAGGTTCTAATCAAAGCCACCGTTTCCAACATAAACGTACGCCTCCTTTGGCATTAGTATGCATGTGTAGTAGTAGTAGGAAACTTCACTTTTCCAACATGAGATTACTAATTAAGACTCTAATCTAACTCACTCATTAGTCATTACAACCTTCTGATTGAGAGTCCAAGGCTAAATTCTTCAAAGTTCGTTTTTAATTAACGATGATACCAATTTCTAATTTGGTCTTGCTTAATTATGTTAATGACATACTTGCATTGTCATAGCTGTTGTTATTGACTTCACTTGATAGGCAGACAATAGTTGTCTCCCATGTGTGATAGCTGCATGTGCTAGCTTAATAGCATAATTATAGGCATGTATATGTGCTTTTGAACTGGGCAGCCGAAAGAGTTGAAAGCATGCGAACTAGATGCATGTGCTAGGATTAATTATACATATGCAGACAAGAGAATTATGGATCATGGCAGCCAAAAGTAGAGAGTGAGAAAGAGAAGTCAAAAAGAAACAAAAGTAGAAGGAATATGTTTCTTGATAAGTGGCAGCCATTGGAACGGAAGGGAATCCTAGGATTAATTATACACATATAATTAATCAATGCAGCTGGATGAATAAGAAGGGAAGACACAGAGAGCATGCAATAGAGAGAAAAGAGACAGCAACGTGAAGCAGAAGGGAGAAACAAATTGATAGCCATCCTTGAATACTCATAGGCCTTCCTCTTCTTGTTGGTGACTTAGCTACTCCATAGTTGAAGCTTCTTAAGCTTAGTTGTTGGTGTTGCTATGTATTGTATATGAGAAGTAAGAATTCTTCTTCTTCTCTATTTTGAACCAAGGGAGAGTTAATAGTTTTGGGTGTATTGGGGATTTGGGTAGAAAGAGTTGTTCATAAACTCTTGTTGTATGTTTCTCCAAATTGATCATAGTGGAATATCTTGCCGGCTCCGTAAGTGGATGTAGCTCAATCACACTGATTGAGTGAACCACTATAAATCTCGGTGTTCTTTGTGGTTTGCAAATTAGTTGTTTTATTTTGCTTTGTTTGTTACTGTTGAATTCATATCAATACCTTGTTTGTTACGCTTCCGCACAACAATAGCCTCATAGGAAATAGCTGTGCCAACTTCCAAGTGCTCGCATTGATAAATTGCTAGCTTTAAGCTTTATTGATCGATCAGCAACTTGTTCTCCGGCCATGAAGGAGTTAATAAGTTATCCTCAAACACCCCGGCCCCTTGTAATCCTCAGAACAAATCGCTGATATGGAAAAAGTTGTCAGGCCTATTTTGACATTAACAGCTTCGTTTACAGTTGTTCAGAATGTTCAGGCAGCTTACTGAACACGACAATTACAAACAAAAATTCACCGTCAAAAGCTAATGAGAAAAGCCATCTGATGTCTGTTGCAAAACCGACTGGAATTACCATAATCAAGCCTTGTAGATGTGCAGCATCTGCCAGCACATGGAATGCGCTTCATTTGCATCCCAGCCACGCCAAAATAACCACACACTAACATCCTCTGATGATCAACTGGTTCATGCAAGGCAATTAGCCCATGATGATACTAAGCGTGATGGTTTGGTTGAACAATGTGTGCATGTATCTATACTATTATTATTAAGAGAAGAGAGCTTGCTCTCCAAAACTGAATTTTTTTACCAATTTAACCTTTATATATTAAAAAACTATGAAATATAATTAATCAATAGGGATAATATAGTAAATTATAAAATAAAAAATAAAAAATAATAAATAAATAAAAACATAAAATGTGGTAGTTCAGTAGTTGTACAAAAAGTTTTACCACTACTTTTAACTTCCCTCAAAAGTCTATGTACTTTGTAGGGTTTGAGAGAACGCCTCCCTGATGGGAGGACGTTTCTGCAACTTTCTCCATCTCCGATAGAGATCAATGTCGGCTCCTCCTTTGGTGTCATATACCTCGAGTGCAGTGCAAACCGTCTCTTCTATCCTTCCAGTTTGCTTTTCAAAGGCGTGGTTTTTGACTCCTCTTGTAGCGGCGAATTGCGATGTGTTCCCTTTCTCTCAGATCTTTACAACTTGGGATTCCAGGCTGTGGTCGATCTGGGCCTGTGGTAGGCGACCTTCCACCTAGAAATCGGAGGTGTTGGATCGGATCCGGATCTGGGATCCAGGGACTATGAAGACGTCTTGGAACCTTGGTTGTGCCTTCTTGGACTTTCTGGTAGTGGGGTTGTGGGAGGGGCTCGAGATGGGAAGGTTCACGCCTCAGCCTTCTGGCGGAGTGCAGTTGTCGGGTTTTTTTTTTCTTCTGGTTTCTGGTTCCTAGATCAGATCAGAGGGAATTCGCGGCAGGAGACGACGGTGCTGCAGTTCGTGGGTGAAGGTGACGAGACATTCTGGCTCAGAAGTAGGATGTGCAGGCTTGGGGCTCCAAGGGTGGAACGACCTCGGATGTGGTTGTAAGACTGGTGGTCTGGGTGGTGGTGCTTGGAGTCATGTGGACGGAACCGGGACCTGTGTTTTCCGGCGTTGCAGATCTGGCAGGGTGGTCGGACGGCGGGCTGAAGCCAGGGTGCCTAAGTGCTTGGGTGCCCAGATCAGATTGAGTTAGGCTTGGGCATTTGTCAAGGTTGACCTGTCAGCCTTGATTTTGGATTCGGGCCGGATTTGGATTCGCATTTGGGATCCGAGTCGTATTCAAGTCCGGATCTTGGATCTGAGACGGCTGCTCATATTGATCTGGTATTTGTTCTGGTTCTTGGGAGTTCGTTTGCTATTTTTCGAGTTTCTGACACCCTCGGTTACTTTCAAACTCTCGGTGAGCGAATCATCTCTCCTACGTGGTCATATCACCGGTTACAGTTACTATTATATTTACACTGCTCTCGTGACATATGTAGTGCAGTGATGTCGTTCGGCATCAAGTTACATGGTTACCTTTCATTCTAGATGCATCTATGCATCTTGTTATACTACACTTTAGATGCGTTTGTGCATCTTGTTATGCTTTATTGTTTTTATTTCAATGTTTTTGCATCCCTCCATGTACTTCTCAGTTTTCACTTAATATAGTTTGTCATCTTTCCCTTCAAAAAAAAAATAATAACTTCTCTCCACACACATAATGGGTAGACCCTGCTGGTATCAATTTATCAAGGGTGGTAGACTGATGAATCATATATATATATATATATATATATGTTTAGCCAGATGAAGAATTTATCAAATACTCACAATCCTAAAAGACCCTTCAGGTACTCAATTTCCTATATGAGATTGAGCGCAAAGTAGTATTTCACAGCTATAGCAGTGTTGAAGGATGTCGACATAATGTGTGCCTCTACAAACTAGGGTTTAGAGTTTGTAATAGGAAGAGATTCTAGGTATTCAATTGTATTCGGATTCTTACCTTTTGTGTACCTTGTAACTCCCTATTTAAAGGGCTCCTATTATCAATGAATAGACACAATTACAATTCTCTACAACACGTTATCAGCACGAGTTCTAACCCTAGCCCAAAAGATAAAAAAACCTAAAAACTCTCTCACACAAATTCTACCGCAGCCCTCCTTGCCCACAAAAACCCTAGCACGCCTCCTGCAGCCCCTGCCCCCTGCTGCTCGCCCTGCAGCTCCATGCACCAGCCTCACCACAGCCTCCTACCGTAGCCCTTGCTGCCCCAGCCATCTGCCGAACGACCTGCAGCCATCTGCAGCACGACCTCCAACCATCTGCCACACGACCTCCAGCCATCTGCCACAAGACCTGCACGACCTCCAACCATCTGCCACACGACCTCCAACCATCTGCCACAAGACCTGCAGCCTCCTGCTCCTGTGCTGGTGCATCCTTCCTGCCTTACCCGCGCACCCAGCGACCAGCGCCCAACCTACTGGTGCTCCCTGCACACCACACTGCTACTCCTTGCCAGCCCGTCTGCAACCTGCTGCTGCTCCCTGCCAGCCCACTTGCAACCTGTTGCTGCGCCCTGCCAGCCCACCTGCAACCTGCTGTTGCTCCCTGCAAGCCCGCCTGCCTTGCAAAAGAAAAAAAAAAAACAGAAAACGAAAGGAAGAAGAAGCATAGAAGAAGAAAGGGAAGGAGTGGGCCCGAAAGAAAGAAAAAAAAAGGGAAAAAAAAAAAAAGGGGGGAAGAAGGGCTGGGCCCGAAAGAAAAAAAAAAAAGGGAAAAAGGCTTGGGCCGGAAATAAAAAAAAAAGAAAAAAAAAGGGAGAAGGGCAGCCCACCAACTGCCAATTTCACGATCAGATTCTGGCAATCCTAATTTAGCTACATGCCTGCATCAACACGCGCGTGTCTTCAAGTTAAGAACAATCACGTAAGTTTTTATAATTAAGCTTGCTGCTTTCTTGTATTTAAATTCCTTTTATTTTCTGCAAATATTGGAATATATGTTGCCAAATGGTTTTGAGTATTTAACAAAGCGGAATTGTGGGGATTCACGTTTAACGAACTAAGAGTGTTCGTAATTAAACGAACTAAGAGCGTTTGTATGAACTAAGAGCGTTCGTATGAACTAAGAGTGTTCATAATGCTTGGACTAAGAGAGTCCGCAAGCATCAAATTGTGACCATATTAAAACATTATTGTTTGGTCTAATCCAAAAGAGATTCTTGGAAATTGATTTCTTGGTAGCATAACTCGGAAATCTTATTGTTTTAGTTTTCGTGGAAATTTAACTCCGAAACTAATATATCTTCTCTTCTTATTTTCAGGATGTCGAATGAATCTAGACTCGACTTTCCCATGCTTGACTCAACAGGCTCGGATTACCACAGTTGGGTAACCGATGTTGAGAACCATCTCACTTCAAAGGGAATATTACCCATAATCAAGGCACCTAACCCGGATCTTGTGTTTGTGCGAAGACCTACAAAGCATGCTCAAGCAGTTATCTTGATGCGACGCCATATGGACAAGGCACTCAGATTGGAGTATATGTCGATCAAGGTTGCAAAAGAGCTATGGGTAGCGCTAGAAGAGTGCTTTGGCAATGTCCAAGATTCCCTCCTCCCTGATTTTCAATGAAACAATCTGCGCTTTGCTGACTTCAAGTCTGTTGCTGAATATAATTCAGAGGCTCTTTGCTTACAATCCATGTTGAGATTCAGTGGACAAGCTGTCACAGAGCAAGAGCTAATTGAGAAGACTCTCTCCACCTTCCCCGTTTCAGCCATTGTGGTATCAAAGCAATATCGTACTAAAGTCAATGCTGGATGGATCACGAGGTTTCATTAGCTTATCAATATCATATCTGTAGCTGAGAAACATGATAACATACTCGTGAGGAATTATAATTCAAGGCCCATTGGAACTAAGAGCGTTCATGAGGCGAATTATGATGCACCCAAAGGAGGGCGCCTAGGAATAAGGGACATGAGGGACGTATGGGTCCATATAACCGCCCTAACCAGGAAGGAAACTGCAAGTTTGATGTGGATACACGTGGTGGTAATGTCACACGTGGGAGAGGGGGTCGTGGTATCCCTAGCCGTAATGGTGGCGCCATGGGTCGTGGTGGTGGCACAAACCCTCCTAGGGAAAGCCCGCAACGTGCACCTCAATTAAAGGGTGGTGGGTCCATATAACCGTCCTAACCAGGAAGGAAACTGCAAGTTTGGTGTGGATACACGTGGTGGTAATGCCACACGTGGGAGAGGGGGTCGTGGTATCCCTAGCCGTAATGGTGGCTCCATGAGTCGTGGTGGTGGCACAAACCCTCCTAGGGAAGGCCCGCAACGTGCACCTCAATTAAAGGGAGGCAACCACAATGATGAGTGTTATCGATGTGGATCAATTGAGCATTGGTTCAAGCAATGCAAGGCAAGCGAGAAACTAGTTGCAAGATATGGGGCATACAGGGACCTGAGAGAGCAAGAAGTGTACCTTGCAGAAGAAGAAGAAGATAGTGAAGATGTCAATCTCACCATAGAGAACTTCAAAGCTGAAGATGAAGTGCACAAGGATGTAGCAGACTTTGATTAGATTAATCCTTTTATTTTTCCAAGAACTTTTGTAATGCCAATATGCCATTGTCAATAAATGACAATTGTATTAACTCTTTCTTATGTGGCGGACCCAATAAAATGTGATGTCTAGGAAAGTCATTGAGATTATTGGTACTTAAGAGAGCCTCACTCCACCAACATCTCTCTACTTTCCTGGTCATATTTGATTGGAGTTACCAAACGGATAGAGTGACTACAATGTGTCTTAGTTTGATTTTATTTTTGGATTAGATTTTGGAAACTTTGATATAATCGTTGGCTATTAATAAAGTGTCAATTCTTTTACTTAATGTCTTGGACATAACTTAATTCGAACTTTATTATATAAGAGCCAATGGTTTTCATGTGGAAACACATTATGAGAATGGACAGAGTTCCTTTGCATCACCTCTAATGACTATGGACATAAACGATATTAGAGAAACTTATGTGTCGCTCTATTGAGTTGTATGCAATCACTATTTGAGTTATTGAATCCAACCATGTCATGAGAGACAACTTATGGGATTCTGACACATATAGGCTTTGGCATGATGATCCGTGTATTAAGGACTATACACGGACATCCATTTTCAGAACCAAGAATTGGTTCGAGGAGCTGCACAGCCCCTCATGGCGCCATGATTGTGCAAAGACCGGCCACACATGGCAAGCGCCGCCTACCCCCTGCTGCAAATACATGGCATTGACGCCATAAACCCTTATTCAACTCCTCTCCCTACTTCTCAAGTCCATTGTGACATTGTGGCTTAACCAAAACTTTCATTGGTTGATTATAAGGCCCATGTTTCGTTCTGTAAATCATGTTATTTAGGATTGAGACCATCCTATGCAAAGGAGATTGAGGAAATAATTCCATTCTCACAAAGAATCAAAAAGGAATTATGTGGATTTGATCAACCAACTTGTAGACCGTATAGATGTTTTATGGTGTTGGTTGATACGCAAACACACTGGTCACGTGTTGTGCCATTATCCACTCATAATGCTGCTTATACTACACTCCTAACACATAACATATGACTATGGGCTCACTACCCAGATCATCCCATTCAGTCAATTTGACTTGATAATGCTAGAGAGTTTACATCGAAAATTTTCGATGACTATTGCATATAATTGGGTATTGATATCAAGTATCATATTCCCATGTACACACCCAATTGGTCTAGCGGAAAATCCACCATTAAAAGACTACGATGGTAGCCCGGACTTTGGTAATGTGCACCAATATTTCCGCTTGGGTTATGCAATATTGCATGTAGCTATGCTCATTCATCTACGACTCATAGCATCCACTCAACTTTTATTTGCATTACAGCTAGTGATTGGGTTCAAGTCTAAATATCTCGTACTTATGCATATTTGAGTGCACGGTTTATGCGCCAATTGCTCCGCCACATCGCATCAACATGAGTCATTGCAATGAATGCATATATATATATATATATATATATTTGTGTTGGCCATAGGCCTCTAACTATAAGCCCGCTACGTAAAACCCTTGACAGGTGATCTCTATTTCGCTGGATTTGCGAATTGTCACTTTGATGAGACAGTCTTCCAGTCGTTAGGGGGAGATTAGAACGTCAATGTTCAACAAGAACGACAGGAATTGTCATGGTCTGTCCCCACTATGTCTCATCTTGATCCGCTAAAAGTGGCGAGATCACATATACCTGCTGCAAACATGACTGCAAGGATTGATGTTCCCACAAGAGGACATGGTGCCACCCAGAGAAGATGGGTACAGCAACACCACCATGGATGGTGGTATGGTGACGCCACAAAGGTGGCATAATGGCGTCATAGGCCATGAGTTCCGCTAAAGAGAGTAGGAGACCCATAGGTTCGATGGATTCTCCCCCTAAGAAGAGAGCGAGTTTGGCACAACTTGATCCATTGATCATTGATACTCAAAATCCGTCTCATGAGAATATTTTGGATTGTGGTTATGTCCAAGAGACATCGTTGGGGGAAGGCTCAATGTTAGAACCAATTCCTGAGAATATAGAGATCTCTATGAACTACACTAATGTACATGAGGACGTGGAATTGTTGAGACCAATGACATCGAACCTTAATCCGTTGAAGAATGCCAACGTAGAGAAAATTGGCCTAAATGGAAAGATGCAATCCAGGTTGAATTGGATTCACTACCGAATAGGAAGGATTTCGGGCCTGAGATGCCAACACCTCCTAACATAAAACCTATTGACATTAATATGTCTTCGTTAGATAGCGTGATGAGAAAAAAAAGATGGTAATCTTGCCTTATGGCGCAAGGTTTCTCACAACGCCCTGAAATCGACTACGAGAAGACATATTCTCTCGTAATGGATGTCATTGCACTCCATTACCTTGTCAGTTTGGTAGTTTCCAAATAACTGAACATGTAGCTTACGGATGTGGTCACTACGTATCTCTATGGGGATCTAGATACGGAATATAATGAAGGTTCTTATGGACTTCATTTACCCAAGTCAAGTGGCTCTAGACCACGAAGCGTATTTGCAACGAGGTTGAAATACTCACTAAAATGACTACTTGATTGGGAACGAATATGATGAACTATGCCCACGTGTTTCCATGACAAGTTCCGGATTTGCAATTGTCGCGGTTTATGTTGATAAACATAATTGAAACCCTTGAGAGCCAAGGGAAAACGCTAAACACCTGAAATCCGAGTTTGAGAGGAAGAACCTTGGGAGAACACGGTTTTGTCTAGATTCAAAACTTATATATCATGTCAATAGATGCTTAGGCATAAAGTCAAAAATGCACTCCCATGGTCGTCTGTAGTCTTGGCCCTAAAAGGGATCCGTTTCGTCCCAAGGATGATGACGAAGACTTGTTAATAGCAGAAGTGCTTACTTATGTACAATAGGCGCATTATTGTACCTAGCACAATACAAGACCGGACACCTCACTTGTTGGCTAGATATAGCCCCGCGCCAACGCAACGCCATTAGATTGGTATAAAGACAATCTTTCAATATTGAGAGGTACGATTGATATGGGCTTGTTCTATCCCTACAGAGAGAAAAGAAATGACGGAAGTGTGGGATCAGACCCACAAGGCAAAATGGCACCTTCCGTGCTCCTCCTCCCCTCCATCAAAATGACAACAAGCACTTCTAAATATTGAAGTGAACCAAATCCGATCAGAGGATAATATAGCAGACGTATTTACTAAGTCGTTACCAAAATCCACCTTCGAGAAACATGTGAAGAGCATCGGATTGAGAGAGTTATCCGAACTCCCATGATTGTAGCAATCAGGGGGAGATATTGACATCAGGGGGAGGCATGATGTCTACATGTTCGACCTCGAAGAGTGAAGGACGTGTTGTGCTCTTTTTGTCCTTCGGCCAGGGTTATTTTTGTCTCACAGGGTTTTTGTTACCTGGCAAGGTTTTTAACGAGGCAACAATCAAAGCGTCATCACCAAGTTTGAGCGGCACAAGGGGGAGTGTTGAAGGATGTCGACATAATGTGTGCCTCTACAAACTAGGGTTTAGAGTTTGTAATAGGAAGAGGTTCTAGGTATTCAATTGTATTCGGATTCTTACCTTTTGTGTACCTTGTAACTCCCTATTTAAAGGGCTCCTATTATCAATGAATAGACACAATTACAATTCTCTACAACAAGCAGAGAATTTTTTTTTTTTTTTTTTTTATAAGCAGAAATTTTTTCTTTTTAATCCCAACAATAGAAGAAAATGTTTAAATTAGATTTTGATTTATGAGTAGCCAATTAACCTGTAACACTCATTGGACCTCTCTTGTAACCAATGAGAATCATTTACTTGGAGCAGTTGTTTTAATCTGATTGGTTCCTCCAGGTTCAACCAATAGGATTAGCTTGCTTCCCCAATGATCCATCCTATTGAACTGCTATATAAAGGGGCTAACTGTTGGATGAAATTCATACCAGTTGCATGCAACAATTTGGTTATTTGGAGAATAAGAAAGGTCTCAATTAAGAGCTCTCTCTTCGTCATTTCAAGAACGCGAGGTACTCCAGAAAAAGGTTAGTGAACTTATTTGATTCACACTAAAACATGTCCAGTCCTAAATGAATTGGTTGTTTGGTGAAGTTTAAACTACTATATCTTGTCCTACGTATGTAAAGGTTTTGAAAGTGTAAAATTATAAAACTGATGACCACATTTGCCCTATGTTGCTAACGATTCCTACATGCATGATACATCCAATGTAAAACCTGACCCGTTTGATGCAATTGTTTCTTACTTTAATTGATGTTCTTCTTGATTTTTGAATGCTACATGGGTTGCATCATTCATGATGCAAAGGCATTTCATAAATTTTGTTTTAGACTCTTGTTTATGGATATATCAAAATCATTGTTGTGCACACTTCTTCTTCTTCTTCTTCTCCTCCTCTTTCAAAGGATTCAGATGAATATTATAAGTCATTAAGAAAATATAAACTCTCTGATGAAGACAAAAAGTTTCGGATCGAGGGAGATATGATACAGTAGCTAGGTTCTGCTGGAAAACAAATATATTGATCATCAAGGCAAACTTCTTTTACTTCGATCAATTACAATTCAAACCAACCCCCAACCTAGCTAAATAATATTGATTAGGTCTCTTATTCCTAATTGGATTATGTTTATATTAATTTCTAGTTAATTAGGTTGTATTAATTTTCATGCTCTAGCTTTGCTTTTATTTCATTCTCTCTAGAAATACCTCCAACATGGAGGAAGAATAAATTGTACATCAAGAAGTTTATTGTGAAAAACGGTTCCCTCATCAAATTTAACAGGTTGCAAATTAAGAGTAAGAGATGGCTCGTACTAAGCAAACTGCTCGCAAGTCAACTGGAGGGAAAGCTCCAAGGAAGAGTTTGGCCACCAAGATTGCTTATAAGTCTTCCCCAAGCACCGCTGGAGGTGTGAAGAAGCCACACAGATACCGCCCTGGTACTGTTGCTCTTCGCTAAATCCGCAAGTACCAGAAAAGTACTGATCTCTTGATCAGGAAGCTGCCATTCCAGAGGCTTGTTCGTGAAACTGCGCAGAACCACAAGAGTGAAACTGCGCAGAACCACAAGAGTGATCTGCATTTTAATAGCCATGCGGTGATGGCATTGCAGGAGGCTTCTGAGGCTTACCTTGTGAGGCTGTTTGAGGATACGAATCTCTGCGCTGTCCATGCAAAGCGAGTAACCATCATGCCGAAAGATATGCAGCTGGCTCGGAGGATCAGGGGTGATCTGCATTAGTTTCTAGCTGTGAGCCTGTGAATGCATGGGATTGGAAGATGACCAGTGTTTCGTTTTGTTTTTCTTTGTGAACTCGATCATGGGATTTGGTACTAGTTCCTATGGGATCTGGTATTAGTTTCCATCTATTTTCTCTTTTAGTATGGGATCTGGTATTAGTTTCCATCTATTTTCTCTTTTAGTATGGGATCTGGTATTAGTTTCCATCTATTTTCTCTTTTAGTATAGAATAAACGATTCTAGCTAATTGAATTTGTATTTTCATTTTTTTGGGAATAATTGTTCATCTCAACTTTTTTAATGTTAATTTTATTTCAAACAAATTTGGTAAATAGCTCTATTTGAAAAAGATAATGCAAATGTGAAAGAACAAAACCACAGTTCGATCTCACCATCCCTATATACATCTTCATGTATTTTCTCCCCTACGAACCTTCTCAGTTATGAGCTGCCAAGTAGACTATTCACAATGACATGCATATATCTCCAAATATATGGACAAATTATTTCGATTTGGTGATGAAGCGACAAATGCCATCTTCAATTTGAAATGTGATAAACTATATCATACAAAAATTAGGATTTCTAATTAACATAAACCGAAAACATAAAACTCTGAAAAAGATTAGAATTTAATAATCTCCTTCACCTAAGTGTTTATCAATCTGGTTTGGAAAAGTGCAAGAGCATGCTATTGGGGCGCATTCATCTAACTTCGAAGGACAGGCCATATACTCCATGAGACCTCTCCCGAAAATTGGGATTGTTATGGGGTGATATTGACAATTGGCGAATCATCCCGATGGGCAAGGGGTATCACTCCTTCAATTTTGCTTCGGAGGCTGCACGTTATATGGTCTGGGAAAAGGGATCAGTTGTTCTTAGACCAGGAGTGTTGCGTTTTATGCAATTAATGGACGCCGAATTTCTCCTCGGCAAGTCAAAAGAACACTAACGCTCTCAAGTATGGGTGAATTTTTGGGATCTAGGGCTTGAACTCTGGGAGCCTCGTACTTTGTTTGAAATTGCACATGGCATTGGGGTTCTTGTGAATATCGATCAGAACACTTCGGACAGAAAATTTGGGCTTTTCGTAAGGGTTCTAGTGAGTGAACATTGATTTATCTTATGATCCTCCTCGTGAATTAGCTGTTTGTCACAAGGATGGGAAAACTGTGATAATCAGGTGCGGATATAGGGGTGTGGGAGGACTCAAGCCCTCCCCCGACTTTTGGGTTGAAAAAAAAAAAACTATATATAAAATATATATATATATATATATATATACATACATATCATATCCAGAGCGGAGCTCCGCTTTGAAATTAACGTGTGAACTTCAAGTTTTTGGTCACTTTTCGGTCTAATTTCCACATCTCGACCATTCAGTTTTTAGGTAGTAGTACGTGTATAGATCATCTCTGCAAATTTTCAGCCAAATTGATGATTGTTAAGGCATTGATAACTGCTTTAAAGCTAGTACGGTTCAGGTTGACAGATTCATTCCGTCCATTGGTTTAAGCGAGTTAGATACCTTAACGATCATCAATTTGGCTGAAAATTTGCAGAGATGATCTATACAGTAGTACCTACGAACTGAATGGTAGAGATATGGATATGCGACCGAAAAGTTACTGAAAACTCAAACTTCACACGTTAATTTCAAAGCGGAGCTCCGCTCTTGATAAAATCTGTGTGTGTGTGTGTGTGTGTGTGTATATATATATATATATATTGAAGAAGGGAGGTGCGGCTGCCCTTAAGCCTTGATTAATGAAACAGGATACATGGGGGGACATGGTGCTTTAACCCCAACTTACAATTTGCGGCAAGATAATGTCCCGCAATAATAGCAGGAATATCTACAAAACAATATATCCTAACATGCACCAAATAGAAATGGTTGCATCTCTAGCAACTGCATTTGCTTTACAAAGTGGTGACATACCGGAAAGATCAATCTCACGAAAAGCATCAATATATAAATAATAAAAGCAGCTTTTCCACTATGTTGCCAATCGGAATCAAGACCGATGACACTTTGTTTCATTCGTCCACTAGGAGGTTGTGTGATAGGAGCATAGAATGCGACGTTTATAATGTTTAAACCCTATATTTTGCTAAGTTATTTCCTTTATCTTGATCAATTTAACTTAGTTTAGTGTTTTTCAGGTGAAAATGGAGTCTCAAAGTCCAAAGATGGCTAAGGAATGCACAAAGGGGCGCAGAAATGAGAAGAAATGAAGAAATGAAGAAATGAAGAAATGGAAGTTCTCCCAGTTTGACTAGGAAAAGGAATCCTAGTTGGAGTAGGAATCAGAAGCTGACTTGGATTCAAACTCTTAAGTCGCGGAAATTAGAAGTTCTACTTGGACAAGGAAACCCAATTCTACTCAGATAAGGAATCCTAGTGTGATAAGGAGTCCCTGTTGGATAAGGATTACTCAAAAAGGTTCCAGAAGAGTGTAGAAGAATCGCAAAAAAGAAGTTTGTATTCAACTAGGAAACCTACTTGCATATGGAGTTCTACTCATACTATGAGACCTGTGGAAGCTAGGAGAAGTCTATGGAACGTCCAAGAAGTATCTAGAAGTCTCAAGAAGATCATATGCCGTGCACATGGAAGAAGAATACACTTTGAATTCGGTTTTGAGAGAATTATGGAGTTAGAGTTCGAAGTGGAAAAGGATTGAGGAATTGCCGTGATAATCTTGAAGGTTCTTGAAGGTTCTTGACGTTTCTAGTTCAGAATAGGCGTGGAAGGCATGTGAGAGGCATGTGATACAAAGGAAAACCGAATTGGACTCAACTTGTGCCTCAAAAGTCAAATCCATTACAGATTCGGAAATCTGCCTGTGCAGATCAGTTAACTTCAACGGAGTGTCAAAAATCTCTCAAAGCTCAGAAAGTTATGATCTTCATATTTGAAAAGGTACGGATGTCTAGTTTCCAGAGCTTTTTACGGTTAGTTAATAGCCATTTTCTAGAGAAAGTTATGGCCATTTTAGTTAACTGAGGTCAATCCTGCCGGAAATCTGTTTTGTGCCAAAGAAGTCCTAAATCAACACGAACTAAGAGAAACCAAGTAGAAATGAATTGGAAGTGTTTTGGGATGTTCTTATATAAATACCTTGTGTATTAAACGTTCAGGGGTTACACATTATTCTCCACAATTCCGTTTCTCACCGGGTTGCTCTTGAGTTTCAGGTTTTCGCTACTTCAAGTTCTTAGCCATGCCATCCTCCATCTTTGCCGTGATCTTCACCTTGTGTCACCACCTTGGAGCTGCTTTGGGTCTTTGGGACGTGATCAAGGGTTGTTCTTACCACCTTCCATATGTTTTCTTCACGGTTTAGTGTTCTTGTAGTTGTAATTTTCTGTTTTGATTCTTTTATGTGTAAAACCGAAACCATGAGTTGACAATCTGATTTTTGAATGCAATTTTGATGTTCTTTTAAATGATTGATTGGTTTATGTTTGTTTGATCTTTATTGGTTGCCGAAATATGGAATGATAATCTGGTTTTGTTTTATGGAAAACTTTTATGTGTTTTTGTTCTTTGGTGCGCAACTTAGGATGATTGCATGTAATTGGAGCTAGTAATTAGGTGAACGCTTGTTGATCCTAATTCATTAAAGTAGTAAAGGCTTTGTACAAAGGTCGAGATCAGATTATGCATGTAATGAAAAGACTTGCTTTGAGTACTTGAATTTGCATGTTTATCGACTAAACTTTCACTTGTTCTTAATGATTCGAATGCATGAGATCATGAGTTGCTTTGATTGTGTGATACTTGTCTTCGAAATATATTGTTTAGGCGCTTGTTCAACTCAATTGTGTAAAGGGAAGTCATATAAGGGACATTGGGTGCTTGTAACTTTGTTTCTTGGTTGATATCGTTCCATGGTAACTAAAAGATTAAAGATAGCATGAATGGATTGTTCTTGATTAGTTCTTGAAAAATTGTTCTTCGAAAATTCTTCTTTTCCCACTTATGTAAATAAACATTTTTGTTCTTTATTATTTTCTGAAAATTTATGTTTTCAATCTTTAAAAACCCCCCATCTTTACGTTTTCTTTTTTATGTAATTAAATAAAATTAACTTAGATTTTTAGGTAGCATGTTAACCTAGTTAAATAATTAAATAAAAATAAAAAATGTTTTTAAAATTCATGAATACTGTCTCCGTGAATAGTAAATATATGTTTGTTTTAGTTTTGGTGGTTTTTAGGAGTTTGTTATGTATTCCTTAATTTTAGGGATAGGTCCCTTATTTTTAGGAAAAGTAGTTAGAGTTATTTTTGACTTAGGAGTCCTAGTTTGACTTTGCTTCTAATTTGTTCCATAATTGTATTTGACTTCCTAATCCTTATAGAAGTAGTAATCCTTGTTGTATATGGATTTCTAATGTGATATAGACTTGTAAATTGTGTATAAATAGGAGTAGGATTTCCAAAACCTTTTCTAACTCAAATTCTCTCTTCCTTTCGAATTGTGTGTGTATATATATATATATACTTGTGATTTTCATTTCTTTCTCTCATTCCTTGCTCTCTAATTCGTGCGAATGTATGTATACTTCTCTTTGTATTTTCGAAATTCTATGCATGCTTATATGTTGTTAACTTCTAATTTTCGTAAAACTTGTATAATTGTGTATGAACTTGTAATTTTTGTATGATGTATATTCTATCTCTTAATTAGTTTCTCACATGTTAGCACCCTCAATCCCCGATTTTGAACGATCCCTGCTTATTCTATACTAACGATGATTCTTTTCAGGGTTTAAATTGGCGAATGCTTTTGCACATAACAGTCCAGTCATCAACTACTCACCGCCTCATTAGGTCAGACAAGGCATTATGCAAGCCAAGACAAAGCCCACCTAACTCTACCGCATAGTGGCAGATATTTATTTTAAACATAAACCTACGAGGACCAAAATAAATAGCAATACCTATAATACCTAATAAAAATGACAGGCAAGCCCACTAGATTAGGCCCAATAGCCTAGAAGAGGCCTAAACTCCTCCGTTCCCAGCAAGTCTGACATGCTCAGCCTATAAACACCGACGCCGACGAAACTGTACCGCCACCCCCATGGATTCTAGTTGCAGCACTGAGCCATGAACAACCAGCGACAAGGACGGTTGAATTGCCCGGAATCCAAGAGCCAAACGAAACCAGGGTACCTGAGTGGGACAAACACCATGTCTTCTATCAGAAATCCACCACCCCAAAACAGGGGAAGATGCAACGCCATCCCAATTCGGTGACGGAGGTTGTCCTCGTGAACCACTGACCCACCACCATAACTCCGCCCTTGCGCCCATCCCTCACCCAATTGTCGATCGGCTACAGACAAACCCGCATAACTCTGCATGTCGTGTACTCGCTGCATGCAAAACAGATGACGCACTCTTTCTGTTCCAGCCCCAACTACACCACTGGCCCTTGCTGGTGTACTCACCGACATCTACTAGTTTGACGACAACATCACAGGGACGGGCCGCCGGACGAAGCAACATAACCTCCGAAACCCCAAGCACGAAAACCGTTCCTTTTGCTTAGTAACCGTTGTAGAGCGTTCTTTCTATAAAATATACATTTTTGATTTGTATGTATGTTTGTTTGACGAACCCCACCTGAATTCCCGAAATATCAAAGTCAAACTCCTCTCTGGCTCTCCCATACTTTCCGTCCATCACAAACTCTCATTCTTCGTCCCAAAAAGGCCTAAATTCCAGACTAAATTCAATCGTTAAACACTTGAACTCTTAGGTTCTTATCTCCCCACTCCTACATTCCCACACTTGTAAATAATTGTACTAAAAAAAAATTTTGGCCTTCGCCCAAAGAGACACATGAATACGTAGCCCACCCATTTTCATATCCTAGATCCACCACTGATGATAATTAAAGCTAAAGTATGAACGTCTTCCTAATCTGTGTTCACATTGTGGTAATATTTGGCATAGGGTGACGGCTTGCAAGCTTGTGCAGAAGGTGGGACTCAAGTTTAGTTGACGTGGAGCCGGACCGGGGTTGCTCTCGCCAGCCTAGGCGGCGACGGAAGAGTAAGATGATATGAAGCAAGTTTTTGTGCCAGTGGATAAGGGGAAGAAGCATGTATCCTTTTCTTCTCATCCTACTGTTTCTATTGATGTTGGAGAAGGAACATCTTTTGCACATAAATCCCCTCCCCCTTTTGGAGAGGTTTGTGGTGAATATGCCAAAAGATGGTAAGATAGTTGACCAAGTTAGCAGTGATTGAACAATTAAACTACTACTCCATTTGTTGTAGAGCAAGCCATTGTTCCAATAGTATAGGAGTTAGGACAGAATATCTCAAGCCCAGTTTTAAGTTCAATTCCAACAAGCTTTCCAGGTAAGGTTAAAGACAATATTTCCACGGGTAATAGTTTTGAGATTCTTGCTCACATGCAGTATGATGAGAGCATTGTTGCAGATGAGCAAGAGACATCTTCCCCAATGACACTTTGGTTGACACTAATAATATGGATTCTACTTTGAATCTAGTGTTCATCAAGCCAAGTTCTGTTGGGGTGATCTAGAAAATGAAGAATCCCTTGGTCATCATACATATGCTCAGGCTTAGATAAGTTCTTTGTGTTCCTGGTTTGATGCAGGTGAAGCAACTCTACAAGATGAGAATCTTCTTAAGTCTCTTCATTAAAGGTCAAAAGAGATTCACGAGACCCTTACCCTACCCGCAATCGGACACCTGTTATGCGTCTTGATCTTTCATTGAAGCAGCTTTGCTTAATTTTGCTTATGTTTTGGTTGCCTTTAGGTTTTGTTGTTTCTTTTAAAGGGAATTGGCTTCATGTCCCAGTTTAGGTGCTATCTTTTTTATTCAATAAATTTCTACTTCCATTTAAAAAATATATATATATATCTCCTTCACCTTTTCAAGGATTCAGTTATTTTCTGAGGAATCAAAGTTTCAAACTCTTTGATATAGAACATTTTGTTGGAATATATATAGATAGATCTTGAAGACAAACTTCTACTCTCTTTTTTGCTCAATTCAAATAGGGTGGGAAAGGCCAGCCCTGAAGGCTGCCGCCTGAGGCAGCTGTCTCAGGCCACTGGTCTCCGGGGGCCTCCGAGGTTTAATTTTGTATAAATATACACACACACACACACACACATTGTGTTTATATATTTTTCTTGTTTTTCTCTAATAAGTAGAGAAAATTGTCTTACACCAGCGGCAACCTGTTACTCTTACTACCTCACCACTGGGTTCGACCCTTAGCATTGACATTCCACATTTTTTGTTTCCTTCGAATTAAGTCAATAATTTCTACTTTCCTCACAACCAGGCCGGGTTCAACCCTAGGCTCTAACCTTTCACTTTTTTTTTTTTTCCTTTCAATGAATTAAGTCAATAACTTTCATCTTTTCCTCTTCTTCTAACACATTGCGGCCCAGTTTTCCTATTCCTTTTTCATATAAATAATTTATGTATTTCAAAATTTTATGTATGAATAAAAATTAAATATTCTTTTTAATTTATTTTAATCAAAACACATGTTATTTAATTTTTTTTTTCTCCATTGAGTTCAAAACACATGAGAGGCCACATTTAAATTCTTCGCCTCAGGTCATTAGAATCTCAGGACCAGCCCTGTGGGTGGGATTGGAATTAGATATATCGTATCAAATCAGATAGATCCGATTTCATCTATATGAGTGAGCGGTATTGAATATTGTATTTAATTGAATGGTGACCAAAAGCCATAATAGAGAAGCCCATGGTGATCACGTGGGCTCCCTAGGTTAATTAGGGTATGTATGTATCCCTAAGTTAACTAGGGAATATATATATATATATATATATATATGCCTTGTTGCCGCAGGGATATCTTTGGTGTGAGAGATTAGACAATTAACCTAATTGTATTTAGGGTTTTGGGTAGAGAGTTTATTCCTAAACTCTAATTGTATTCTCTGCAATTGATTATAGTGGAATTTCTCACCGACTCCGAAAGTGGATGTAGCTTAATCACATTGATTGAGTGAACCACTATAAATTCTTGTGTTCTTGTATTTGTTTTCTTTTTCGTTGTTTGGTCTCTCATCTAGTTCCAAATCAATATTGTGTTTGTTATGCTTCCGCACAACAAACTAGCATCAGAGCTCTAGTTCTGAATTGGGAATTCATTGATTGGAAATCATGATTGACGAGAAAAAGAAAGGGGCTGAGTCTTCAGGTTCTTCGCGTTGGTCGACTACTAGGCCATCAATTGGTAATGCCAAATTTGAAGTTGAAAAGTTTAATGGCACCAAAATTTTTGGCATGTGGCAGTGTGAGATGATGGATGTTTTGTGTCAACAAGAATTGGATATAGCTCTGGAAGATAAACCTGCAGATATAGATGATGTGGATTGGGCAAGAATTAACAAGTGGGCTTGTGGTTCTATCAGAATGTGCCTTGCTAAAGATCAGAAATTCTTTGTCATGAAAGAAACTTATGCAAAAGAGTTGTGGAACAAATTAGAAGACCAATATATGATCAAGAGTGTTGAAAACCGATTTCACTTGAAGAGGTGGCTTTTCCGATTTAATTATTGACAGGGTGTTTCTATTTCTGAACACATCAGTGATTTCAATAAGATACTTGCAGATTTGGCTAATTTGGATGTTCAAATTAGTGATGAGGATAAAGCTTTATGTTTGCTAAATTCTCTTCCTGACAAGTATGAGCATTTGATTACAACTTTGTTGCATGGAAAGAATGTTGTGAAATTTGATGATGTGTGTAATTCATTGATAAATAATGACTGCCGAAAGAAAGAGAAGCAACTTCAGAATGTGTCAGGTGAAGCACTTGTAGTAAGGGGCAGATCTGATGAGAGAAAACCTACTGCAAAAAGGTAAATCTTGCTCCAAGTCAAGAAGTAAATTTCCTGCAAAAGATGAGTGTGCTTTTTGTCGCAACAAAGGTCATTGGAAGAAAGATTGTCCTAAGTTGAAGAATAGAGACAAGAAGGGTTCTGAAGTGAATGTTGTAAGAGATGATGAAGATGACGACTTTGAGTTTGCTTTGAGCTGTTCATCAGCTTTTGAAGATTTTGAAGAAGATGAGATTGAGTTTGCTTTAGCTAGTTCATCTTCAGTTGGTTATTCTAACAAGTGGATTATGGATTCAGGTTGTTCACATCATATGTGCCCTAATAGGGAATGGTTCTCTACTTTCAAGGAGTTGAATGGTGGAGTAGTTTTGATGGGAGACAACAGTCCTTGCAGAACAAGAGGGATTGGTACAATTCGTCTCAAGATGCATGATGGAGTAGTCAGAGAATTAACTAATGTCCGGTATGTTCCAAATTTGAAGAAAAATCTTATCTCTTTGGGAACTTTAGAATCAAAAAGGCACACAATTACATTGAAAAGTGGAGTTGCTAAAGTTGTCTCTGGTTCACTTGTGATGATGAGAGGTGAAAGATTCAAAAATTTGTATTTTCTACAATATTGGAGCACAATGACAGGTGAAACAATAATTTTTTAGACTATAGATGATGATGCAGACAATACAAAATTATGGCATATGCGTCTTGGACATGCTGGTGAGAAAGCAATGCAGGGATTAGTGAAGCAAGGTCTATTGAAAGGTGCAAAGACCGGAAAATTAGAATTTTGTGAACATTGTGTCTTGGGAAAACAGACTAGAGTTAAATTTGGCACCACAGTTCATCAGACTAAAGGTACTCTAGATTATGTTCACATTGATGTATGGGGACCTACCAAAATTGCATCTTTGGGAGGTAAGCATTATTATGTCTCTTTTGTTTGATTTGTCAATTACACGGTGTTCTCAAAAGCTTCCTAGGCCCACAGACTAATCCGTGCTCGGGGGATCTTGTCAGAATGCTTCCTCCCCCCTGGCCACCAAGAATATATTGGTCTCTTTTGTTGATGACTTCTCTAGAAGAGTATGGGTGTACACCATGAAGCATAAAGATGAAGTCATAGATATATTTGTGAAGTGGAAGAAGATGATTGAGACTCAGATCAGTCGAAAAATTAAGAGGCTCAGGTAAGATAATAGTGGTGAATACAAATCAGATCCGTTCTTGAAACTATGTCAAGATGAGGGCATTTTGAGACACTTCACAGTTAGAGAGACACCACAATAGAATGGGGTGGCAGAGCGCATGAATCTGACTTTATTGGAGAAAATTCGGTGTATGTTGTTTAATGTTGGATTAGGCAAAGAATTTTGGGCTGAGCCAGTTGTGCATGCAAGCCATCTCATTAATAGGTTACCTACTGCTGCACTTGAGGGAAAAACTCACATGGAGGTATGGTCTGGTAAACCTGCTACTGATTATCATTATTTACTTATTTTTGGTTGTCCTGCTTATTTTCATGTCAGGGAAAGCAAGCTTGATCCAAGGGCCAAGAAAGCTATATTCTTGAGATTTAATAAGGGTGTTAAGGGATTTAGGCTTTGGTGTCCAGATGTGAAGAAAGTTGTTGTAAGCAGAGATGTGACTTTTAATGAGGCTATTATGGTTTATCAAAACAAGTATAAAAATTCTGAAGATCAGAGAATGACCGTAGAGAGTTTGCAGTTGTGGAGTTAAAGAAAAAAATGGTTGAAACTCTAATTGATATAGTGAGTCCTAATGTTGATTCAGATGATTTAAATATTGAGGACATGAGTGTTAAGGTAGAGGCTCCAACCCAAGAGCCTACACAGCAAGATGGACCAATTGCAACTACAAAGGGAAAAAAGGAATGTTAAAAAGCCAGCTTGGCTTAATGATATGGTGACTTATGCACTTCCAGATACTGAAGAAGAAATTTCTACTACTTATGAAGAAGCTGTCATACATGCAAATTATATAGAGTGGGAAAAAGCTATGAGTGAGGAGATGAAGTCTCTTCACAAGAATAAAACACGGGAGTTGGTTCAGTTACCGCATGGGAAAAGAGCAATTGGTTGCAAGTGGGTGTTTGCTAAAAAGGAAGGATCACGGTACAAGGCTAGGTTGGTAGCTAAAGGCTATGCACAAAAAGAAGAAATTGATCGACTACAATGAGGTATTTTCTCCTATTGTTATTAAGCATTCTTCTATTCGTATTTTATTGGTCTTGGTTGCACAGTTTGATCTTGAGTTAGCACAGCTTGATGTAAAAACTGCTTTCATACATGGTGAATTAAAAGAAGAGATATATATGACTCAGCCAGAAGGATTTAAAATTGCTGGTAAAGAAAATTGGGTCTGTAAACTGCATAAATGATTGTATGGTTTGAAACAATCTCCAAGGCAATGGTACAAGCGGTTTGATAAATTTATGTTTGGGCAGAAGTACACTCGAAGTCTTTATGATCCATGTGTTTATTTTCGCAAGCTACAGGGGATGGGACCTTCATTTATTTGCTCTTATATGTTGATGATATGTTAATTGCATCTAAGAGCAAGGTGGAGATAAATAAATTGAAATCACAATTGAGTGGTGAATTTGAGATGAAGGACTTGGGAGAAGCTAAAAAGATTTTGGGCATGGAAATTGAAAGAGATAAATCAAGAGGCAAAGTTTGTTTGTCACAGAAGTAATATTTGAAGAAGGTACTACATCGGTTTGGCATGAATGATAAATCTAAACCTGTAAGAGTACACCTCTTGCTTCTCACTTTAAGCTTAAATCTACTATGTCTCCTAGCACAAATGATGATATGAAATATATGGCCAAAGTTCCTTATGCTAGTGCTGCTGGTAGCTTGATGTATTGTATGGTGTGTACTAGACCGGATATTTCACAGGCATTAAGTGTGGTGAGCAGATATATGCATAACCCAGGTAAAGGTCATTGCCAAGCAGTGAAGTGGATTCTACAGTATATTCTTGGTACTGTGGATGTTGGATTGGTTTTTCAGCACGATAAGACGAGTCAGTGTGTTGTTGGATATGTGGACTCTGATTTCGCGGGTGATTTGGATAAGTGCCGATCTACTACAGCTTATGTGTTTACTCTTGCTAGTGGACCGGTAAGTTGGAAGTCAAATTTGCAATCTACAATTACTTTGTCGACTACAAAAGCTGAATACATGGCGGGAACAGAGGGTGCAAAAGAAGCAGTTTGGCTTCGTGGTTTGCCTAAGGACTTGGGAATTATTCAAAAATATGTGGATATTTTTTGTGACAGTCAAAGTGCTATTCATTTAGCAAAGAACCAAGTTACTCATGCTCGTACTAAACATATCAATGTCAAATTTCACAAGACTCGTTAGATGGTGGAGGATGGTGATGTTCAACTCCTCAAAATTGGAACTGCGGATAATCCTGCTGATATGTTGACAAAGTCGGTTCCATTGAGCAAGTTCAAGCATTGCTTGATACCAATCAAGTTTTGTAGAATTTGAAATTCCCTACCGGGATGTTGGAGCGGTGATTGGTTTGAAGTTTTACTTTGGAGAATTTACATCAAGTAAAGCCAAAGTGGAGATTATTGAATATTGGCTTTAATTGAATGGTGACCAAAATCCATAATAGAGAAGCCCATGGTGATCACGTGGGCTACCTAGGTTAATTAGGGTATGTATGTATCCCTAAGTTAACTAGGGAATATATATATATATATATATATTTATTTATATATAGATATGCCTTGCTGCCGCAGGGATATCTTTTTTTTTTAATAATGGAAATCCATTGATAATAATATCACATGCCAAGAAGGCCATTACATACCCACCCGCTGACACATCATGGTCAGAACAAAGATTCGTGGAGGAGCCACAGTGATACATAGGATAGACCAACTATATTTGAACTTATCGCTCGCAAAACAGCGAGCCTATAAGCTATGGAAAAACATAGCAAATAGACAAGCCTAAAACAAACACTCGTTAGGTTCCCAAAACAACGGAACTTATTGTAATTAGACAAAAAGCTAAAAACATAGGTTTGGGCCAAGAGCCTAAACCCCAGCCCAAAATAGTAATGGACTAGGGCAGAACCCCTGCCCAAAACAGTTCCAGCCCAATATGAGAGTCCACTGATGGATTGCACCAGGCCCATCATTGGTTCGGGCCAATCCCCCTTGTCCCTTCCACCAATCAGTCGTACTGCACCCGTCCGGCAGACTTCCACCCGACCCACATCGCATGACCAAGCGTTGCCCTACTCCGCCTTGCCACGCCCTCTCGTCCCGGCGATCCAAGCCGTGCAAAACCAACTCCTCCGCAACCTGCATCCGCACAGAAGACTCATCGTTGTCAAGGTCCTGCAATCGCCGACGCCATAGATCAGGATCCATGGCCATCGTCGATTGAAGAAACCAGCAGCACGAGCCAATGACCGGACCTGTGAAGCACGATCTCCCTTCACACCATCCCGCAGGGATATCTTTGGTGTGAGAGATTAGGCAATTAACCTAATTGTATTTAGGGTTTTGGGTAGAGAGTTTATTCTAAAACTCTAATTGTAGTCTCTCCAATTGATTATAGTGGAATTTCTCACCGGCTCCGAAAGTGGACGTAGCTCAATCACATTGATTGAGTGAACCACTATAAATTCTTGTGTTCTTGTGTTTGTTTTCTTTTTCGTTGTTTGGTCGCTCATCTAGTTCCAAATCAATATTGTGTTTGTTAGCTTCCGCACAACAAGCGGAACATAATGTTCTAAGTCATAATAAGTACAGAAACAATTATATATGAATAAATGGTGTAAGATTGAACCTTGTTCCTCATCTCATCCGTCCCATGGCTGGGGACTAGTTAAAGTTAAACTGCCAAAGAAAATCTGCCCTCTCATAGATTACATTGTTGAGGATAACCTCGTAATGCATACCTCTAGAAATGTTCTCCTAGCTGTATAGAAGCCTGGTGTAGCATTGTCTGCAAACAGAATTGAGCACTGAGGTAAAACCCTCCGATTGTTTTGCTTCATCATCGAATCCAACAATTTGTGCAACAACTCCATATGCTTGAGCTCCGGTGTAAAGTCAATAGTATGAGATTTCCATTCATGATAACGCAATGCAAGGACCGCAGACTCTTCAACCTCGAAGGTCTTTGCCCCAATATCAGTTTTTAATAGTTATCAGCTTCGTAAGCGAAGGCATCATCGACATTGCAGCACATCATCAACATTGGCAATGTTACATTGCATTTTCGGCCATTGAGGATTTGATTTAGGGATTCAACACTTGCAAATCTAAGTTGTAACACTAATCAACAAATAAATTCTTCTTTCAGTGGGTGGGTTTTGGTGTTTCTTTTCTTTCTTCTTTTTTTTTTTTTGGGGGGGGGGGGGCGCGGCGGGGGGGGGTGGGTTCCGGCAATTACTATTCAAGCCAGTTCCTATTATTGTAAAAAATTTATGTTTCCTGATTTGATTAGGTTTCTGAATCCTTGTTTGATTAAGTTTTCATTCCAAGTTAGGTTATATTTTCATGTTCTAGCTTGCTACATTCTCTATAAATACTCCCAACATGGAAAAAGAATAAATTGTACACCAAGAAGTTCATTGTGATAAACAGTTCCCGCGTCAAATTCAATAGGTTCCAAACTAAGAGGAATAGATGGCTCGTACTAAGCAAACTGCTCGCAAGTCAACTGGAGGAAAGGCTCCAAGGAAGAGTCTGGCCACCAAGATTGCTTATAAGTCCGCCCCCTCCACAGCTGGAGGTGTGAAGAAGCCCCACAGATTCCGCCCCGGTACTTGTGCTCTTCGCGAAATCCGAAAGTACCAGAAGAGTACTGATCTCCTGATCAGGAAGCTGCCATTCCAGAGGCTTGTTCGCGAAATTGCCCAGAACTACAAGAGTGATCTGCGTTTTAATAGCCATGCGGTGCTGGCATTGCAGGAGGCTTCTGAGGCTTACCTTGTGCATCTTTTCGAGGACACGAATCTCTGCGCTATCCATGCAAGGCGAGTTACCATCATGCCGAAAGATATGCAGCTGGCTCGGAGAATCAGGGGTGAGCGGTACTAATTGTACGTGAATGCATGGGATAGGAAGAAGACCAGTACCGTTTCGTTTGGTTTTGGTTTTGTTTTCTCAAGTAGGATAGATAGGATAGATAGGAGGAAGTAGTAATAATTTTTTTTTTCGATTACAGAAGTAGTACTACATAGGGCAATGATATGGGGCCTCAATGAGGCCTAAGATTTGTGGCCTCAAATCCTAAGTGTCATGCCATATAAGTAAATATAAATTTTATTTTCAATTCCACATAATATATCTTGCCACATCATACTATTTCAACACCAATTTTACCCTTTTAATATATCACTTCAAATAAGTTATTAATTATGTATTAATTTAAGAGATATAGATACATGCAGATTCTTTAACTAATATTTTTCTTCATTTAATTAAATGTTTTCCTTTCATTTTTCTTTCCAAATGGCATTAATATGTGTCAAGCTTAAGAAATAGACGTTAACTTTTCTTTCCAAATATTGATTAATTTCATCCAAAAAAACATAGCATTAATAAATTGAATTTGGCAAATACTGATGTCTAAATTAAGAGGTAAGAAAAAATTTCACATTAATTAGCAGCCATTAATTAACATCTTCAATATCTAAATATAAGGGAAAAACAAACAAAAAATAATAAATTCAAATCTAACGTTTAAACTACATAAAAGAAAACAATAAACAAAAGAATATATACAATCATATGAATATACATTTTTCACATTATATTTTTAAAATTTGCAGGAACCCAACAAAGGTTGAATTCATATACATGTTTTCTACAAATCTATTAATCGAATGTACATGCAAATCTATTGACTAAATTACATGAAATTTTTTCTACTCTTGCTTGAAGAAAAAAAAAATTTGTTGTTTAAATCTAAGCATGAGAGTAATGAAAAGACAAAAAATGAAAGAAAGCCAAATTTATTTATTTATTTATTTATTTTACAGAAGAAGCCAAAATAATTTATGGTCATTAGATTTTAGAATGATAAGATTGTATTTTTCTCAAGAATTACATGGCATGATTTGACAAATCGGTGATATGTGTAAATGACAAGGCATGACACCTAAAATTGAGGCCACAAATCTTAGACCTCATTGAGGCCGCAAATCATTTTCCATGGGCAATGATATAAGGCCTCAATCACTCAATGAGGCCTAAGATTTGTGGCCTCAAGCTTAGGTGTCAAGCCATGTCACCTATACACCTCACTAATTTGCCAAATCATGTCATGTCATTCTTGAATAAAATTGTCCTCTTCCATATTATACATATATCTATTTTAAGCATATACCGCTTTGAGTGCACAGGTGATTAAGGTTCAATGGGGCTTCTTAGCTGCACGACGGAGCTCGAAGAGTTGTTGTATCTTGGGAGAAGTTCATCAGTCAACCCTGTGCAGTAGGGGACGAATCTTCTCTTAGGACAGTGCGCTTGCAACCCTGGGGCTTCTTAGCTGCACGACGGAGCTCAAAGAGTTGTTGTATCTTGGGAGAAGTTCATCAGTCAACCCTGTGCAGTAGGGGACGAATCTTCTCTTAGGACAGTGCGCTTGCACGCCTCGACTCGATAAGTTTTCCTATATATAAAACCTATATATTATATTATATTATTTTCTTACTTTATTTCATTTTCTTATCTATATTATTATTCTTATTTTCCAAGATATTACCACATTATTTTGTGTTTTTATTTTACAGGAATTCCATCCCATATTTTTTACAACAACGCCTCCATCCTCCGCTTCCTTCCTCCTTCCCCTCACCCCACCAAGAGCGTCCTGCAAGTTCTAGAACTGATCATTCACAATTGTGATCTCCCGGAAAGTGCTCGTCACCGGAGGGTTGGGCGGCACCATAGGAGCATTGGTGGCATCATTGGAGGGTTAGGCGGCAACATTCGAGGCCCAAGAGGTGGAGGTGCTATAGGTTGGTATGGATTTGGATTCATCGCTAGTTGGCTACCAAAGTAGACTAATAAAGAACACTAAGGCCCTGGCAGCAGAGACGGCGGTTAATTGGAAGCAGGTGAGGTTTTGGGTAAGAGACGCAGGTACTAAGTGAGTGTGAAGATCTCTGAGCAAATAGAGGTTCACCAGTACTGTTCGCAATTCACAGAGCGGCTTCTAATTCTCAGAGGCTAGTGAACATAAACAAAGCCCCGTGAAGAACAATTGTGTGTAGCTGATGATGAATGAAAGAGAAAATTTTCTTTTTTAATTCTTTCTGTTAATGGTTAAATTGACGCTTGACGGTGCTGTGACGGAAAATTGACTTAGGTACTATGTTGACAACAAATTATAAGTCCAGGTATCACATTGATACGTTTGACAGTCCATATATCATTTTGACAGTTCTCAGAGTTTTAAGACACTGACGGTGCATTTTTCCCTAAAAAAAATGCTATCACTATCGTGAAAAATTGTTTTTTATGATTTTCAATTTTTTTTTTTTGTAATCTGAGGACAGTGTTGGAACTCTGGCATGAAAGTACAAGAGGCACTCTGAAGTCTGAACTTCAGTTGTTTTTGACAAGAACAGAAAAAATGGAGCGGCAGAAGGAGCAAAAACAAGGACCGCAAATGGGGATTGGTTTGGAGACCTTACCCAGCTGCGTATTGATCAGCGCTATCTTCCCCAAGCTGGAACTGGAAACCCTGTGCTCTCTCGCTTGCGTCAGCAGAGCAATGAACTCCTCAGTCTCTCAAGCCCTTTCTTCACTCTCCTCCCTCAATCTCTCCGTAGAGTCTTCATCTTTTATCTCAAAATTTAGTTCTGTTTCTTGTCAATTTCGTAAAAACTGAAGCTTTAATCGAAAACCCAACATTTGCAGGCGTTTTCTGCGAATGCGCAGATTTTGAGCAGCATCGTTGGTGGGTGCAGAGGCCTTAATAGCCTCACCCTCAATTGCCTGCGCCTAGACGACTCGTCGTTGGCGGTTTTTCTGGGTGCACATCTCCAAGAACTGAACTTGCTGTGCTGCTCCTTGATGTCGTATCAAGTCCTTGCTTCCATTGGAGAGGCTTGCCCCAATCTCAGGTGCTCTGATTTTTTTTGTTCTTTTCTTGTTTTTCATAACCAAAGATTGATACTTGGGTTTTTGTGTAATGGGGATTTGTTTTTTATTTCAGGGTGCTTGGGCTAGAATTGGTAGACCAGGAATCACCTGAAGCTTTTAAGATGAACCTGGACAGAATGCTTAATGGTTGTTTATGCTTGGAGGTATCAATTTTTAGCTCAAATTATAATTCTGATTCTGGTATTTTAGGGTCTGATTATCATGAATAATGTTGTTGATTAAGATTTCATGTCCATTAATTTGATGGAAAATCTTGGTTTGGTCTTGATTGTAACCATTGGTTAGCTATATTGGCCAAAATATTGGTCTTGAATTTGGTCTTTTATGTTAACCTTTTATTAGAAATTGTGTTTCACTGGAAAAGGAATGAAAGGTTAAGCTTGTCTCTTTTGTGATCATGCAGTCTTTATCTATAAAGATTCGATGGAGAGGTGTAGGTGCAAATCCTTTACAGCCATTTCAATTCTTCCTGCCTAAAACTCTCAAAAGCATCAAGTTGCAGCCAGTGCTTGAGGAAGACGTAATCCATTTCACTAGTTTGAATGATGCATTTAGGAACTATTTGCCAACAGCTAATGTCAGCACCCCTGTTTATAAATCCTCATTTGCATTCGCATTGCAGCGCTTGTCGCTTGTCTTAGATGTTATATCAGATCAGCTAATTGTCGCCATTGGGATTTGTGACAATTTGGTAGAGCTGGATCTTGAAGATAGACCAATTCAGGAACCATTGCCAAACCATGACTTAACCAGCGTGGGGCTTATGAGTCTGGCCTCTAATTTTCGTTTGAAGGGATTGTCTCTTGTAAGAAGTAGACAGAACTGCCAAGTCTCATTTAAGGGAGTGGATGATATGGGCATGTTTGTTTTTTCTAAGTACTGCACGACTCTAGAGTCGGTGAGACTTTTTGGTTTCTCCAGAGTTAGTGATGCAGGCTATGCATCCGTCCTACAATCGTGTCAGAATTTGAAGAAATTCGAAGTGCGTAATGCCTTCCTTATGTCAGACTTGGCCTTTGTTGACCTTACTCGGTTCTCATGTTCTCTTGTTGAGGTGAAATTGTTGTCATGCTGTCTTATAACTTGTGAAACGGTAAATCAGCTCACCAGTTCTGGGGTCCTGGAGGTGCTTGATCTGTATGGCTGTAGGAGCATAGCAGACTCCTGCCTCATCTCCATTGCATCGCTTCATAGCTTAACCATGCTGAATCTTTCAGGAGCTGATATTTCTGATTACGGCTTATCTGTTCTTGGGACAGGGAATCCACCCATCACACATTTGTGTCTTAGAAACTGTAAGGGTGTGACTGATGAAGGAGTTTTACTTTTGTTTCTTGGAGGAGGCACAATTGGCAAAACACTGTCATCCCTCGATTTAGGACACATACCAGGAATATCTGATAAAGCAGTTCTCACAATTGCTGTGGCCGGTACAGGGATTACTGAGTTGTGTCTCAGTTATTGCTCCTCTATGACTAATTCGTCCCTAGAAGCTTTGGCTACAAGGAAACCGGATCAAGATGATTGTAAACTACTTCGGAGGCTTGATCTTTTCAATTGCAAGGGTTTGTCTGCTGACTCAATTAGGTTGCTGGAGAGGCCTTTCTTCCCCGGACTGCACTGGCTTGGTATTGGGAATACTCGTTTGAATACTAAAGGATGTCCAGCTCTCAGTGAAATTGGTTACGAAAGACCATGGCTGACGATATGTTTGGATGGCTGTGAAATGGGTTGTCATGATGGATGGCAATTCCATAGAGTTCCATAGAGCTTGATATCCTCCATGAAAGACTGTCCTAGCATGTAAAATTGTGGTATTTGCCATCATTTCCATTACCCTTTATCACATATGGTATTCTCCTACATTTTAGTTTTTAGAAGTGATTTTGCGCAATAATCGAGTTAATGTATTATGTTTTCAACAAAATGCAACGCTTGTTTCCTCATCGATGATATGTACTATTTTTACGTATTTATTTTAATTTAACTTTTCTCTTAACACTTTTTATTTATTTATTTATTTTTTATTTTTTACGAAAAGTCATTGGTTACAAAATTGACAAATCAATGCTACACTTTTTTTTTGGGTAAAAGCAATGCAATACTTTTTTTTTTGGGTAAAATCTAAAATCAATGGATCAATGCAATACCTTTTAGAGAAATTTTAATACACACTATTATTTTATATTTCCAATAAGATTTATAGGTTGGTTAAAAAAAAAAATTAAATCGTGCCTATGTTCTTTTCTATGTCTCTCACACACACACACCCACCGCTACTAGCCTGTGAATTTTGAAGGACTTGCAAATGTTTGAAATTTTTTTTTTTAATTTCAATTTATTTGTGTTCTAATGGAGTTAGGAAACAGCTACTAGTAATTACATTTGATTATAAATTGGCTGATGATAGACATATATTTCCAGAATCAACAGAAAATAGAAGAAATAAAAAAGATTTTTTTTACAAAACGTCAATATACTAATATATAATTATATACTAATCATATTAAATAGTAGCCTCAATGTAGTCAAATAATATGAAATTTAATGGTTATTTGTTGTAAAACAGAAAAATTTCTGAGAGAGAGAGAGAGTTTGGACACAGAGAATCAGATTGTGTGTTTATTCATCTCACTATGAGGAGTCTTATATAGGGCTACATCTTGTGTACAAAAGGTAAAACATCAATCACTCATACAATTACGAATGTGTCAATCGCTAATTAGAAGCATATCAATCGCCAATCAATAGTAATGGCATGCATCAAGCAATACCTATTGCATGAATAGCCATATCATTTACAACACTCCCCCTTGGATATTCTATGTCAATAGTGTTGGTTCTGCTATGCGCTTCTAAGTTGCCTCGTCAAAAACCTTGCCAAGTAATAAAAACCCTGTGGGAAAAAAAACAATCTTGGTCGAAGGAGAAAAAGAGCACAACGCGCTTGAGTGTGGAGTAGCAGTATCACAGCTTCAGAGATAGGTGGAGTCTTCTTATCAACACCATAAGTAGGTAGTATGTCTACGGGAGGGATGCATTAGATTTGCTACACCAAAACCTTGCCCGGTAAACCCAGTGGGAGAAACCCGTGGTCGAAGGAAAAAGATGAGCAAATGCATATATATGTCGAATCAAAGCATCTTCAGGATGTACTATAATTGGGGTGACCATGCTAAAGATGTGCCTCGTTAAAACCTTGCCAGGTAACAAAACCCAGTGGGACAAAAATAACCCTGGACGAAGGACGAAAAGAGTACACGATGGTCAAGTGGGTATGCTTCAGGATACTCCCCCTGAAAATTACATTTCAGGTAATTCAGATAGTTTATGTAGACCAATACCTTGGACATGCTTCTGGAATGTAGACTTTGGTACTGACTTGGTGAAGAGGTCTGCACGATTGTCTTCAGATCGAGTCTGCTTAACTTCAATCTTCTGATGCTTCTTGTTGCTGATTGAAGAAGAACTTCGGTGCAATATGTTTGGTGTTGTCTCCTTTGATGAAACTCATCTTTATCTGCTCTATGTAAGCAGCATTATCCTCGTAGATAATGGTTGGTTCATCAGTGGTGGAATACAGTCCACATGTGCTTCGAACATGCTCTGTAACGGCTTTCAGCCATGTACATTCACATACTGCTTCGTGAAGAGCTAGTATCTCAGCATGATTCGAAGAGGTAGCAACAAGTGTCTATTTCGTAGACCTCCAAGAAATTGCAGTATTCCCAATGGTAAAGACATAACCAGTTTGGGAATGTGCCTTGTGCGGGTCTGATAGATAGTCTATATCAGCATATCCAACAAGGCAAGCATCATTATGAGGATCAAGGGGATTTGATCCAGTCCTTGATGCGTAGGGATAGAATAAGCCCATATCCGCCTTACCTCTAAGGTAGCGAAAAATGTCTTTTATGCCATTCCAGTGGCTGCGTGTTGGCGCAGAGCTATATCTAGCTAACAAGTTCACATCGAATGAGATGTCTTGTCTAGGGAATTAAGCCAAGTACAATAATGCGCCTATTGCACTTAGATATGGGCCTTCTGGCACCAATATCTCTTCGTTATCATCTGTAGGACGATACGGTTCTCTCTAGACTTTAGACGACCATGGGTGTGCTTGCTTTTATCCTCATTAAAGCATCTTAACATCTTCTGGATGTAATTTGGTTGATGGACCAAAATTTTTCATCTGCACTGTGCTCGAGCTCCAGGTCGAGACAATAATCTGTTCTCCCAAGGCCTTTCATCTCAAATTCCAACTTCAGGTGCTTTGCGGTTTCCTTGATCTCTTCAAGAGTATCGATCAAATTCATGTCATTGACATAGACCGCCACAATTCCAAACTAGGAACTTGTTTCCTTAATAAACACGCATGGGCATAGTTTATTATTCACATATCCCATCCCGATTAAATATTCACTTAGACGGTTATACCACCTCCGTCTGGATTGTTTCAATCCATAAAGTGAACGCCTCAAAACTAATGAAGAGCGTGTTCCGTGGTCTAGAACTATTTGCATCGGGTATATTAAGTCCTTCTGGAACTTTTATGTATATCTCTGTGTCGTGATCCCCATAGATATAAGCTGTGACCACATTCATAAGCTGCATATTCAGTTTTTCGGAAACTACCAAACTGAAAAGGTAGTGGAACGTTATGACGTCCATTACGGGAGAAAACGCCTCCTCGTAATCAATCACAGGGCGTTGAGAAAATTCTTGCGCCACTAGATGAGCCTTGTGTATCACAATCTCGTTTTTCTCATTACGCTTCCTTACAAATACCCATTTAAATTCTACGGGTTTAACATGGGGAGGTGTAGGAACAACAGGTCCAAACACCTTTCTCTTTGTCAAGGAATCTATTTTGACCTGTATTGCTTATTTCCTTGTTAGCCAGTCGTCTTTTCATTGATATTGATCAACAAAGCAAGGTTCGAGGTCATCGCATATTATAGTTTCAGTGGCCACCGCAAATACTAATATATCATCGATGATGATCTCATTCCAATTCCAAATCTCACTAAATTTACCGAGATTTCTCTATTCTCGGGAATCTCGGGAGTGGGTTCAAATGTTGGAGCGTCCCCCAACATAGTCTCTTCTAGGACATACCCATAATCCTGATTTATCTCGTGAAATGAATCGATTTGAGATTGCGATGTCAAGAGGATTCGTTTGTGCCAAGTTTACCCTCTTCTGGGGATAAGAATCCTTCGAACCTAATGGTCTACCTCACTTCTGGGCAGGGACATATGACTGGTTAGCCGCCATGGTCGTACCTCGTCCATCTGGGACGACACATCCTCCAGGGACGTCTATCCTTGCAGGCACATTTGCAGCAGGTATATATGATCTCGTCACTTTAGCTAGATCAGAGAAAACGTCTGGCATATTTTGGGCTACACTCTGTAGATCTAGAATTCTCCGCACTTCATTATCACATTGTGCGGTTCGGGGATCAAGATGAGACATAGTGGGGACATTCCACGTCAATTCACGTCGTTCATCAGGAACGGTAACGTTCTTATCTCCCCCTAACGGCGGGAAGACTGTCTCATCAAAGTGACAATTCGCAAATCTAGCGGTAAAGAGATCGCCTGTCAAGGGCTCTAAAGAGCACATAATGGATGGGATTCATAATCGACATGTATGCCCATCCTTTGTTGAGGACCCAATTTTGTACGTTGTGACGGCACAATTGGCACGAGGACTGCATACTCAAATGTGCGTAAGTGCGAAACATCAGGTTCGTACCCAGTCACCAACTGTAACGCGGAGTAAGGTTGGGTAGCAGTGGGCCTCAACGGGACCAACATAGCTGCATGCAAGATTGCATAGCTCCATGCAAAAATTAGAATCTTGGTGCGCATTACCAATATTCTATTTGCGAGACCATCTTGGGTGTGAACATAGGGAACTAAATGTTCAGCATCAATCCCAAAGGATATGCAATAATCATCGAAAGACTTCGATGTAAACTCTCCGGTATTATCAAGTCTTATAGACTTTATGGGATAATCCGAGTGGTGAACCCTCAATTTCATGATCTGGGCGAGAGTTTAGCAAAAGCAGCGTTTTCTTGTGGACAAAAGTGTTACATGTGATCACTTTGTCGATACATCAACCAAAACCATTAATATTTAACTGGTCCACATGGTGGTTGGATATGTCCACAAATTTCCCTTGCATTCTGTGCAGAAAAATGGTGGTGTATGTACTAGTCTTTGCATATGATGGTCTAGTATGAAATCTTCTTAATGGGTACGGCATCGTGTGTCATTATATACAAGACCCTTATTCAGAAGGGGATGCACCTGCGATGAGTTGAGGATACGGTGCATCATACTGTGACCTGGATGTCCCAAACGGTCATGCCATAGCAAGTAGTTGATTGAATTAGTTAGCTTCTAGCTAACAGATTTCAATTTCTCCAATGTACGCTTCTGGCCGCACACTCAGAGGTTATGCAAAGATATTCCACTCATATTTCTCAGTGGTTTCAACGTGGTAACTGTTGGTTCGAATATCCTTAATACTCAATAACGTTCTTCTGGAACGTGGAGATTATAAGGCCTCATTAATGGTAGGTTCAGTACCATTGGACAACATACTGTGGGTTTTGCCATAACCCTCTATCAGGTTGGATTGGCCTGATACGGTTGTCACAGAGGTATGAATAGACAATAAGTTTGAAAAACATCTCCGATCTGGGAGTATGGTGTGTGTAATAGCACTTTTAACCAGACAACAAACTTCCCCACAGAATATGTCTATTCATTTATTTAATTCAATGGATCACATGTATAAATAAGTTTATTGAATTAAATATATTCGAACATAACCACATTTCTATAATCCAAAATAATTGAAAACATAAATCACCAAAATCCGAAGATGTTTCATTCATTAAGATGAAATAGATATGGCACAAGGGGCCAATTATACCCATGTCTTCGAGTTTTAATCATCGGTATTCGGTATGTTCAATAACTGCCTGAAAATCCATGATCTCTAGTGTGGAATCAATAGAAAATGACCCTTTAATAAAGTTGATATTTCGAGTTCCGCGACCGGCGTAATACTCATCTACTGCTTCGGCTATTGCACAACAGGTGCGGGACCAACAGTCAATTCCTCCACATCGATAACAAAGATCATGCTGATTCTGGTGGCGAAGGGCCGGACCAGTGTTCCTTTCAACTCAAGCTTGTTGAGTTAGGGCATCACGGTTCCTACAACGTGGGCCTTGGCCACGTGGAGCTGAATTACATGCACCTTGGCCTTTTGGGACTTGGCCACGTGGCTGATGGTCATATGGGTTATTTTGTTCTGCCAATCATGTCTTGCTTCAAGCAAGAAAATGGTCATCTGATGGTGAAAATGCTCTTCCAGAGCAACCCAAAGAGTCTATGTATCCTCTTAATCGGGTACTTAACTTAGAGTGCTCTCTCCATATGTTTCTTTATGAACATTATGGCACTCGCCTCAAAAGCCTCAGTGACGACATTGTCAATATCGATTGTTGATCTCATGTTCTTTGCAGTCAGATGAATTTTCACATCTTGAGTTCACTTTAGATAGTTTCTTCTGGAGATCCAAAGCAACAAAGTCAAACATGTTGAGATTTGACATTTCTTACAGGAAAGGAACAAATAATATTAGTGCTTCGGGTAATATCATCCATAAGCAAGTAATGTGAACTTCAAGTTCTATAACGTGGTATGAAAAATCGGATTAGACATGTAAAATCTACTGGTTTTATCATGTGTGGTGAATTTATGAAGGAAACTTCAAGTTTCTTAAATGGCATTATCGAAACTACAAGTTCGATTTATGTATGAACTACGGGTTTATTTAGAACTTCTAGTTCATTAGGTACCTGCATTTTCTACACATATATGCTAGTGCGAAAATTTAGACAAGTAACATAATAATATTGAATTAGAGAAAATTGTAATAATATCTCACAAATTGGCTAAATGGAAATCACAAATCAATTGAGATATTAATTGCATGCTAGTAATATAACAGATTAATTATCACACAATTATGTGAATAAATTAATGCTTCTGGCAATTAATTACACATATTAAATATGGTGAATCTATTTACAATATCAAATCATTTTTCATTTTATTTGATTTTGATGGACCAAAGGAGTGGGCTTGATAGTGAAGCCTATCGGGCTTAGTCTGCGGGCTCGTGACCTAGGCTTTCATGCGCTAGTCAAAGAGTATGTGAGGCCTGCTGGGCTGCTAGGTCCTGCAGAGGGAGAGTGGGCCTGCTGGGCTCAGGCTAATCTACCAAGGAATGAAAAGTTATTACTCAACCCTTTCGGTAACTCCAATTGAATACGACCAGGTAAGGAAAGATGAGGTTTAGGTGGAGCGAGGCTCGCTTAAGTCCACGGCCTCATCTGAACCTTTCCTAGACATCGCATCCAACTGGATGAGCCTAGTTTGAGAAGATTCATAACTTTTGTCATGGTAACATGTAGTGAGCTGCTATTCTGGCCTTGCAACTTGGGCCTGAGCTTCTGGCTCGAATTTGTTGTTATGACTTTGGGCTTGATTTGAGCTTCTGACTCAGCCTCTATTAATATTCACAATTATAACAAAACCAAATTCAATATACGTTATTAAATTGTAACATAAATAAATTAATGCAGCGGTTATATACCTAAGGAAATGGGTTCAAATCCCATTAATGCTTCTGGCATTACGTACAGGTAATAAATTTAGCAAATGCTTCTGGCATAATGTTTATGTAATAATCATGTAATAATTTAGCCAATAATGCTTCTAGCATAAAGAATTATAATGGCAGATTCAAATTTGTGTAACCAAAGATTAAGCCCATAATTCTTCTATCATAATTCAGGCAATAATTCGGAATTGTCTCAATGTGATAATGAAGTGATTGTGGTAATGAGCATAAATTACAATGATAATTGCTTTGGATAAAATCAATCAAAATCAAATCACAAGTTGAATCAATTGATCAATCACCAATTATATGGAGTTGAACCTGCTTATGGCAGTATTAATATTAAATGGTGTTGATAAATTCCAGCTAGCCATAGTGGCATAGTGGACAATGTGCTAGGCTAATGCATGATGTGGCTGGGTTCGAATCTCAGGAGCAGCAAAATCCTTTTTCTTTTTGCTTGTTTTTTAATTGGTATGCACTATATGGTACTAGTGGACCAAATGCTTAAAATCCAAGAATCCTAACCTTTTTTTTTTTCTTTTCCAACCAAACAATCCAAAGCCAAATAAACCAAGACACATAAACGAATATATATAAATATGTATATACCAAATATTCGGGTTCATGCATCATGGTGATTGTTCATATTCAATCATTAGGCTCAATAAACATGAATATGAAATTAGATTTTGGAAAACATTACTTGATGAAGAACCGATGAATCTTCAGCTTATGTGTGCAGAACTGAGAAGGTTGTCTTCTCAGCCAATCCAAGAACTATTCACCTCTTCTGGTAGGAAATCCCGAATCTCAAAGCTATTCGATCCAAATCTTAGAGCTAGTCGTGAACACGGAGCAGATTCTCTTCTGAACAGCTGCCACTTCAAATGGTGTACAGGTCTCAAAACGACTCCAATATGGCTGAAATTTGGAGGTCAAAGAGAAGAGGCAGAGACGAACAACTTTGATGAAGGAATTTTTTTGATCTGAGGTCCCGATCAAGAAGTTTCGGGGCATGCAAACAGGCTGCAGCAGGGGGGTTTTTTTTCTTGGCTAGAGCTTTGGTTAGAGCTTCGTGCTGATAACGTGTTGTAAAACAGAAAAATTTCTGAGAGAGAGAGAGAGTTTGGACACAGAGAATCAGATTGTGTGTTTATTCATCTCACTATGAGGAGTCTTATATAGGGCTACATCTTGTGTACAAAAGGTAAAACATCAATCACTCATACAATTACGAATGTGTCAATCGCTAATTAGAAGCATATCAATCGCCAATCAATAGTAATGGCATGCATCAAGCAATACCTATTGCATGAATAGCCATATCATTTACAACATTGAGATTATTTAGAAGTCATGTTTTATAGATTTTTATTACCAAAGAGAAGACTTGCGTAAATTCCCAAATTCAAATAGGACTTTTGGTACTACAAGACAAAGCGCAACAACCATAAAATACGAGCTTTGCACTTGCATTTTTTTTATAAAAAAAAATTTACATAGTGAATCGGAACTTATGGTTAAGGTAAAAGAAAAGGGTGCCATATGAGTTTGAAAAACTTTTTTTTGAGTGGAAGACGTCAATAGAACCAACACACACACCCATGCAGTGTATCCCAGTATAGCCAGACTAATCACTGCACCGCAGACCCATGAACCATTGGGTGTTTTAACTAACCTAGGTCCCTAAAATCTGCTGGCCACGGGATGGAGCTGGGATTAGAACTCTAGACCTGGGGGTTCCAGACTAGGCAGTTCGACCAACACACCACACCACGTGGTTATGAGTTTGAAAAACGTATGTAAATGGGGTTTTAAGCGTAAGCGTACATAATTGGTGATCGTCTAATTAGTAGTGGATTAAGTGGTACATAATTTTCTTAACTGAAACTTATTTGATGATGTGATATCGTTTCACAAAGATTTCATTACATTCCAGTAAGGATCTTCCAGTAATCAAATTTATCCAAATTAAGTTGAAAAAGGAATGTAAATTTTGGGCGAATCAAATCTTGAGCAAAATCAAGTTAAACTAGGAAAGAATCCAACCATCCAAGTAACCGCAATATTTAAAATAGTGACTTACACCTAAAGTAAAACCCAACGTTATATATGGTATGTTTTCATTTCACTGCCAAGAAATTCATAAAGAGCGATTGTAATAGGAGCTCTCTTTCCCTTTGCGGCTTTGCCTACTGTATATGTCTTCTTCAAAATGAACTACCCCAATTACTCCCGTATGCTTTTCACCAACAATGAGAGCTTTAGCAAAGCACACCATTCTTCTTCTACTGACTTTACTCTCTTTCTTCTCCATTGCCAAATCCAAAGACTCCTTATCGCTCGGAACAGGCCTCGTCTCCGCTGGCGAGGTTTTCGAGTTGGGTTTTTTCAACCCTGGCAGACACTCAAGATGGTACTTGGGCATATGGTACATGAAAATCAAAGAAAGAACAGTTGTTTGGGTGGCCAACAGAGACAATCCGCTCCCAAACAACTCAGCCAGTCTCAAAATCGGATACGACGGAATACTTTCTCTTGTGGATGAATCCGGAAAAGTTTCTTGGATGTCAAGCAATCAATCGCAATTTGTTAAAAATCCAATCCTTCAGCTTTTGGATTCCGGCAACTTGGTCCTCAAAGAAGCAAATGAAACCAACCCTAACGAGTTCCTCTGGCAGAGCTTCGACTACCCTACACACACTTTGTTGCCGGAGATGAAGCTCGGAAGGAACTCGAATACCGGATTGGATAGATACATAACCTCGTGGAAAACTCCACAAGACCCTTCTACTGGTGATTATTCCTTCAAGCTCGACTACCGCGGTTTCCCGGAGGCTTTCCTCCGGCAGAGACAGTCGATAAAGTACCGGAGCGGCCCCTGGAACGGGTTGAGTTTTAGCGGGGCTCCGGAGATGAACACCGCTAGCTCTAATGGTATTGGTTTCAAATTCGTTGTAAACAATGAGGAGATGTACTACTCTTTTTCGGAAACTAATCCAGCTCTGTATTCACGGCTGATTGTATCTCCCTCCGGCAACATCCAACGGCTTTCGTGGATCGAGAGCCGCAAGACCTGGAGCCAGTGCTGGTACCTTCCCAGGGACCCATGCGACACGTACAGGGAGTGCGGGCCCTATGGTGTCTGCGACGCCAACGATGCTTTGCCGGTGTGTAAGTGCATGAAGGGATTCCGACCTAAGAACCCTTCTGCATGGAGCTTGAGAGATGGCACCGAAGGATGTGAACGTCAGACGGAGCTGGAGTGTGGGAGTAAGGACAAGTTTATGAAGGTGGAGAATTTGAAGCTGCCAGAGAGCGGCGGAGCGGTGGTAGATATGGAGATGAGTTTGGAGGAGTGTGAGGTGAAGTGTTTGGGGAATTGCTCGTGTAGTGGGTTTTCGAGTGCGAGGATTGAGAAAGGAGGGAGTGGATGTGTGATGTGGTTTGGGAAGTTGATGGATATGAGGAGTTATGCCGGCCACAGCGGCCAAGAGTTCTATCTCCGATTACCAGCTTCTGAACTAGGTACGTACCACCTTCTTCTTTCTTACCAGGTGAACAGCACTGACTAATGACTATTACCATTACCGTTAATATTATTTTTTTTTTCCTGTTTCTTTTTTAATATGATTATCATTCACGTTAATGTTAGTTTAGTGAATTTAGAAGTTTGAAAAATATAATCACTAGAACACTCATAGAATTACGCAGCATTACGTTGAACTCTTATTTGGTGTCAAAGTAGGAGTTATAAATAGTCATCGACTTCTTAGTAGTATCGGAATTATAGTGTGGTGCTCAAATCTCTTGAAATGTTACTTACGGAGTCTGTAAATTTCTAAAAATTTAAATGTTGACTATATGTCTCTGGAGAGTACAACTAGTAGGAGTGATTTGAATATTGAACTTTATTTTTGGTATTTCTCTCTTTTAACTGCATTCTTGGAGGGTACACAGGACCACATGAGTTTTGTGGAGTTCTGATCACCAGGACTAATCAAATTAAACTTGTAAACTTATGTGTACAGTGGTCAAATTAAATTGTAACAATATTCAGTGTCACTAACCACATGTATGATAATTTGATTCCAGATGGTGATGGGAAAACAAAACGCATAGTTATGAGCGTAGGCATTGTAGTTGGTATTGCCGTTCTGCTATCAGCTGGTCTTATTATCTGGTTCGTGCGGAGGAGGAGGAACTCGGGTAGCACCTTGAGGAGAAAATCAAAAGGTACAAAAGGAACATCTATATATGTTCAACAAGTGAAAAGCTAGCTAGATAACAGATATATTTACTTACCAAGTCTTTGTTTTCTATGTTCTGCTTACTTCTGAACAGGTCCTCTTGAAAGAATTCGAAGCCAGGATTTTCTTCTAAACAGTGTGTTAGTCTCAAGTAAGAAGGAGCACTACTCTGGCGACAGAAGCAATGATGACCTAGAGTTGCCATTGTTTGATTTTACCTCTATAGCAGCGGCTACGGAGAACTTTTCTGATGAAAATAAACTGGGACAAGGTGGTTTTGGTTGTGTTTACAAGGTACAAATCCCTAAAATTATACAAAAATTTGCAAATGCACTTAAAGAGGTAATATGACATAGTTACATATGTGGGGCTAATGCAGGGGTTTGTCGAAGGTCAAGAGATAGCTGTGAAGAGACTTTCAAAGAACTCTGGACAAGGAACCAAAGAATTCAAAAACGAAGTGAAGTTAATTGCAAGGCTTCAACACAGAAATCTTGTTCGACTGCTTGGTTGCTGTGTTGATGCGGATGAAAAGATGCTGATTTACGAATACATGGAAAATAAAAGCCTCGATTCCTTTTTATTCGGTTAGTGCATGCCTCATCTTCACCTTTATTTAAGAGCTACATATAAACCAATTTGAGTTAGAATGGAGTTAAGTTGCAAATGGTTGTAGATAAAGCAAAAAGGTATTTGCTGGATTGGCAAAAGCGTTTCAACATTATCTGTGGGATTGCTCGAGGGCTTCTTTATCTTCACCAGGATTCGAGATTCAGAATTATCCATAGGGACCTCAAGGCAAGCAACATTCTACTAGATGGAGAATTGGACCCCAAGATATCGGACTTTGGAATGGCAAGACTATTCGGTCAGGATCAGACAGAGGCCAATACAAAAAAAGTAGTGGGAACATAGTAAGTACCATAATAAGCTTTCAATTTTTCTTAGTAGTGCTTAGACCTTACATACTAATTTGACTTTCCCGATGATCTGCAGTGGCTATATGTCTCCTGAATACGCAATGGATGGTCTCTTCTCAATCAAGTCGGATGTATTTAGTTTTGGTGTTCTAGTATTGGAGATTGTTAGTGGTCAAAAGAACAGAGGATTCTATTATTCAAACAATGAGCTAAACCTCCTAGGACATGTAAGTGAATAAACATCATGCCATATTGTAATGACATTTCATTTCATAACTACTAACAAAGAAATGCTATAAATTGTTGCAGTTTTGGGAGCTATGGAATGGAGGTCGTGCGTTGGATATAATAGATTCATCAGTTGGTGATTCAATTTCAGAATCTGAGGTGTTGAGATGCATGCAGGTAGGGCTTTTATGCGTCCAAGAGCGTGCAGAAGATAGGCCTACAATGTCCTCTGTGGTTCTAATGTTATGCAGTGAAACTGCATCATTACCACAGCCTAAAAAACCCAGTTTTTGCCTAGCAAGGAAACCCGAAACAGACGAGTCAAGCACTGTAAACCAAGTAACTATCACAATATTAGATCCTAGGTAGTGTAAGGTATAATCTTCATCAAATAGCATAGCCTATATGTGTGTGTATCATTTTCTAGTGTATAAATGGATCATCTACAAGGCAACTTCACTGCACAATCTGATTTTAATTTTGGTCTGACTACCCCAAGAGTTGAAACTTGTCACATTAAATTTGCAAGGTTCACTTTGCTGTCTTCAAACTCACTAATTTCAATTGCAGTAGATACTTTGAGGCCAAACCAAGTTTTTACAAATGGCCAGACTATGGTGTCTTCAAGCCAAAGGTTTGAGCTTGGGTTCTTCAGCCCAGGAAGCTCAAGAATCAGCTTCTTGGGTATTCCTGGTTCTTCTTTAGCAAGTTTAACTCTCGGCTCTTCGGGGTTTTCAATTTCCACTAATGAGTCTTTGATTGTGTGGTCTGTGAATGTCTCTGTGGTCTTAAATAGTCCATATTGCAGCTCTTGGACAATGACAATCTGATCTTGAGAGATGAGAGTGGTGGAGATTCAGAGGGGTGTGTGATTTGGCAGGGTTTTGAGTACGTAACAGACCCTCTTGCCGGAAATGAAGTTTGTGGCTGGAATTTGATCACAGGTTTTTACCCGGGATATGAACTCATGGTTGTCCGCCGGTGACCCCTCTACTAGGGATGGCAATGGGGAGGGTAGGGTAAGGGGATTAAATTACCATCCCCATATCCGACTTCATTCCTCATCCCCTTACCTGCCCCAATCCCCGTAATAAGAGACTGGGGATTCCCCGTCCCCGTCCCCATTGGGGATTAGGTCCCCGTACCCGCCCCAATCCCCGTTAACAATATTACTAATTTATTATATAAAAATTCATACAAATAATTATTGATTGTAAAGTATGAAGTTAAAATCAAATATCCACATAAAATACATTCTTTATTTCAATCAAACAAAAACAAATATAAGTTTCGCTTAAAAAAGAACAATAAAAGTCTACATTTTCAAAAAAATTCCACAATCAACTGCTTAGTGTAACCTAACAACTTACTCATTCACTCCAACAAGGTGAATTGAATAATATCAAAAATATATTGACAGAATTTAAATATTGACAAAAAGATGAAGTTTACATAGTTATATTTATAAATAATATCAAAAATATATATAATAAATATATATATATATATATATATTTTAGATAATTCTTATTGGGTGGGTATGGGGATGGGGATCAAAATACCATCCCCACCCCGTACCAGATTTCAGAATTCAAATACTGGGGATCCTCATCCCCGTTACCCGATTTCCCCCAAATTTCTCCCCATTAGGGTCGAATACCCGATGAGTACCCTACCCTATGGGGATTATTGCCATCCCTACCCTCTACGGGAGAATTTACTTTCACTGTGGACCGGCCTGATCAAGCACCTTAGTTGGTGTTACGTGTTTGACCAGTCAATTATTTTTTCTTAGTTAACGTTGGGTTGGTTTTGTTGTTTCCTAGTTACAAGGATAGTGGGATTAGCCTTATCCTTAGTGTGGTAGTTTAGTTGGCAAGTATCCTTGTTTTTCTAGTAATCAGTTGTAACACCCATCTATTTAAGATGAGGGAATTCTTTCAATAAAGGTATTAAAATTCTATTCAATAGCCTTGTGTTATTAGAGGCTCCGGTTCCTCAATTAACCGTTATCACTTTTCCAATCAATCACCATAGGTTCCAGCAAAGCCAACAAGAACAACCCCCAGTACGTACCAATTTGGTATCAGAACAAGGGCATGGATCCTCGTGTGGAGAAGCTAGAGGCTGATGTTGGCTCGCTCACCACTAGTGTTAGCGCGCTTGCCATTGACCAGAAGAAAATCATGGATCAATTGGCTGAGGTGGTTTCACAGCTCAAGTCCAAATCCAACTTTGAAGAGGGAGAGAAATCTACCAATTTCAAGCAAATTTTCGGTGACCGATCTGATGGAAGTCATAAAGGTGGACCAGCTTACAATCCTAAGACAGTCAAGCTTGACTTTCCTCGTTTCAGGGGTGATGAGGACACCACAAGCTGGGTTTGCAGGGCTGAGCAATTTTTCCGTTTTCATCACACTCCCGACGAAGAACGGGTGGAACTAGCATCATTCCACTTGGAGGGAGACGCTCAATTATGGTTCCAACTTTTGATTCAAGATGGTGGGGAGGTGTCCTGGCGAAAGTTTTGTGATGGGCTACATGCAAGATTCGGCCCTAATCAGTTTCAAGATTTCTTTGCTGAGTTAGCAAAACTAGAGCAACATGGTTCTGTTCGTGAGTTTCAATCTCGCTTTGAAAGGCTATTGCCTAAAGTTGGGCCTCTTTCACAAGAGAGGCAGGTGAGTTTTTTCATTAGTGGGTTGAAAACAATCCTCAAAGCTGATGTTTTGGCTGGTCGTCCTACTTCCCTCTCGGATGCTATTGGTCTTGCACTACTTTTTGAAGCTCGATATGAATCCCAGAGGCGTACTGTACCAGCAATCATGGAGCAAAAAAAGACCCAAATTTCTGCTCGTACAGAAACAACAAATCGCACTCCACCTGTTCGACGAATGTCCCCTGTCGAGTTGCAAGAGAGACGAGCAAAAGGATTGTGCTACAACTGTAATGAGAGGTTTGTTCCTGGACATAGATGCAAAAAACTTTTCTTAATTGATGCTATTACTGAAGAAGAAGATGGAGATGTTATGATGGACGAAGGAGAAGCTGTGTTTGAAGACGCCAATGCTCTGCCAGAAATTTCTCTACATGCTATTTCAGGCTTTAGTGCAGCAGATACTATGCGGGTGAAGGGAAGTATTGGGCATACTACAACTACTATTCTGGTAGATTCGGGCAGTACTCATAATTTCATGAATGAGAACCTTGCTAAACAAATGGGACTACAACCTGAAAACTCAAGAAAGTTTCAAGTTATGGTAGCTTCAGGTGAAAGATTGTCCAGTCAAGGTAAGTGTACAAATGTCCAGTTGAATTTGCAAGGATTGACTATTTTTGTTGACCTCTACTTGCTCCCATTAGAGGGCTATGATGTAGTTTTGGGGACCCAATGGCTGCGTACACTTGGCCCAATTTTGTGGGATTTTGAAAAATTACAGATGAAGTTTAAGTTGGCTGGCAAGGTGGTGAGTCTTCAAGGCCTCTCAACTCCCAGAAATAAGTGGGTTGGAGACTTGCGATTCAACAGAGAGATTAAGAAAAGCATAAGAGGAGTATTTTTGAGGTTGAATTGTATGGAGAAGCAGACAACAAAAAAGCATGAGCTCTCACCTCACCAATTGCAACAAATTTTGGGTGAGTATAAAGATATATTCCAAGAGCCAAGAGGACTACCTCCCTCAAGAGCCCATGATCACCGAATTCCACTGAAACAAGGAGCTGATCCAGTTTGTGTCAAGCCATATCGGTACCCACAGTATCAGAAATCGGAGATAGAGAAAATAGTGAAGGAGATGCTTACTACAGGAGTCATCAAGCCAAGTAACAGCCCTTACTCATCCCCTGTCATTTTAGTTAAAAAACATGATGGATCTTGGCGTATGTGTGTCGATTACAGGGCCCTCAATCAAATCACTATTAAGGATAAATTTCCTATTCCAGTCATCGATGAGTTACTTGATGAGTTACATGGGTCAAGAGTCTTTACAAAGTTGGATTTGCGCAGTGGGTATCATCAGATTTTGGTAGTGCCGGATGACAGACCAAAAACAGCATTTCGAACACATCATGGGCATTACGAATTTTCAGTCATGCCGTTTGGTCTCACAAATGCACCATCCACCTTCCAAGCTTTGATGAATGAGGTATTTCAAAGTTATCTGCGGAAATTCATCTTAGTATTTTTTGATGATATTCTTGTTTATAGCAAAACATGGGATGAACATGTTCAGCACTTGCAGATTACATTCTCTGTATTAAGAACTCACAAATTGTTTGTAAAAAAAGAGAAATGTCAGTTTGGCCAAAGTGAGGTACAATACCTTGGCCATGTAATCTCAGGTTCTGGAGTTGCTGTGGATCCTTACAAGATTGCTGTGATGACGAATTGGCCTAAACCAAATTCCTTGAAGGCACTTAGAGGATTTTTGGGGTTAACAGGCTATTACAGGAAGTTCATTAAGCATTTTGGCAAAATTGCTGCACCACTCACACATATGTTGAAGAAAGATTCATTCTTGTGGACACCTGCAGCTGAAAAATCATTCCTGCAATTGAAGGAAGTGATGACTAAGGCACCGGTATTGGCTTTACCCGATTTCTCAACAACTTTTATAGTGGAATGTGATGCTAGTGGGTCAGGTATTGGAGCTGTATTAATGCAAGAGAGGCCTATTGCATTTTTTAGTCAAGCACTGCATGGAAAGAACTTGTTGTTGTCCACTTATGAGAAGGAGATCCTCGCCTTGGTGTTATCGGTGCAAAGATGGCGTCCATACTTATTGGGGCGTCAATTTCGGGTGCGAACTGACCAACACAGTTTGAAGTATTTGTGGAACCAAAAGATTACAACCACAGCTCAACAGAGGTGGCTTTACAAGCTTATGGGTTTTGATTTCATTATTGAGTACAAAAGGGGGAAGGAAAATATAGTGGCAGATGCTCTCTCTAGACGAGAAGAAAAAAATGGTGAGCAATTGGGACAGTTGGCAGCAATTAGTCAACCAATTTCTAAATGGGTGGAGGTAATTAAAGAAGAGGTGAGTTCTAATTCAGAATTGCAAGGAGTGCTCCAGCGTATTCAAAATGATGAAGCAGTGGGTCCTTGGAAATTTATAGATGGGCTCATTCTTTTCAAGGACAGAATTTATCTTGTTGCAAATTCTTCTTTAATTCCAGACATCATGGGGCAATTCCACAACAGCACCCATGAAGGATACCACAAGACTCTCCAGAGAATTCGAGCCAGTTTTTATTGGACGGGGATGCGAAAGCAAATTCGTGATTTTGTAGCTACTTGTGATATATGCCAACGCCATAAATCTGAACAACTTGCTCCACAAGGATTACTCCAACCGCTGCCAATTCCTAATAAGAATTATTCAAGTTGCAGGGCACTGCTTTTAATTATAGTTCGGCATACCACCCGCAAACTGACGGTCAAAGTGAAGTAGTAAACCGTACTGTTGAGATGTACTTGAGATGTTTTACAAGTTCCCAGCCGAAGGAATGGAGTAAGTGGTTGTCATGGGCTGAATACCGCTACAACACTAGTTGGCATTCTACAATCAAGGCTACCCCGTTTGAGGTTGTTTATGGTAGACCCCCACCAACGTTGTTGTCTTATATTCCAGGTTTGGCTAAGGTTGAAGCTGTGGAGAAACAATTAATGAGTCGTGATGAGATTGTTAAAGACTTGAGAGTCAATATTAAAGAGGCTCAAGCTCGAATGAAGCAGGTATATGATCGGCATCATCGAGAAAGGGAGTTCGAAGAAGGAGACTGGGTGTATTTGCGACTTCAACCTTATCGTCAGTCATCATTGTCATTAAGGAAGAATGTCAAGTTGGCTCCAAGATTTTATGGGCCATTCCAAGTCCTTAAAAGGGTTGGTGTTGTTGCCTATAAGCTGGCTTTGCCTAAGGAATCCCGGATTCATCCGGTGTTCCATGTTTCTTTGCTTAAAAAGAAGATTGGTGAGAAGATTCAAGTTCAAGCAGAGCTTCCTAGTCAGTTGAGTCCTCATGAGACTTTTTTCCCTAAGCCTCAAGCTGTTCTTGAATGTCGAGTTTATCGAAGAAGAGAACAAGTTTTGATTCATTGGCAAGGCCTGTCCCCAGCCGAAGCAACCTGGGAAGATTTGAAGTCTATGAAGCAGCAATTTCCAGATTATTGCCTTGGGGACAAGGCAGTTTTTTAAGGAGGAGGGAATTGTTACGTGTTTGACCAGTCAATTATTTTTTCTTAGTTAACGTTGGGTTGGTTTTGTTGTTTCCTAGTTACAAGGATAGTGGGATTAGCCTTATCCTTAGTGTGGTAGTTTAGTTGGCAAGTATCCTTGTTTTTCTAGTAATCAGTTGTAACACCCATCTATTTAAGATGAGGGAATTCTTTCAATAAAGGTATTAAACTTCTATTCAATAGCCTTGTGTTATTAGAGGCTCCGGTTCCTCAATTAACCGTCATCACTTTTCCAATCAATCACCATAGGTTCCAGCAAAGCCAACAAGAACAACCCCCAGTACGTACCAGTTGGCGTCCACAATGGTAATGTGGATAATTTGTTTCTGGTTTTGTTCCATCCCTGCTTTACGAATAATCAATGCAAACACCTTAGCCGAAGAACATCTCTGCTTTACAAATAATCAATGCAAACACTTTAGCTGAAGAACATGTCGTCGGCAGGAGGTATGAGCTACTTTTAACACATTTTGAAGGCCCGTCTCTCTTTCCTTTTCGAATGATTTCTTGCAAAGGATTCATCGAGTATGATCTGAAATTCTAAACCAACAAAATAGTGACAAAGTATTTATGGTCCTCAAATTTACAACCGGAGGTATTCCTTTTTTGTCAACTGTAATTAAAACCATTACCCAAAATTGGGTGGCAGAGGGGGAAGCAAAAGAGTGATAAACCTAAGCAATTTATATTTCTTTTGGAACTGTTTAGGTCTCAACAATATAGCTGTTCACTCAAAATCTAAAACAGCATTACAGCAACATCCAAAAAAGATATCAAGGACCCCAGACCGTCCGATCTGTCAGATATGGCAAGTATGGCAAGGGGTTTTCAGAAGAAAGCAGTACGTCCTCCTCCACCTCTTCGGCTGTGCCTGTCATAAGCGGTGTTGAACTTGTCGACCAGCTCGTTCATTGTACTGGGAAAAAATTAAGAAACTAGTTAAGATATAGTATTAAAATTGTGAAATCCTGCAATTACAATATGATGTCTCAAATATACAAGCAGAAACTTAACACAACCATTGACTAGCTAAGGCATTAGCTACAATTGAGAGGCTGTGACTTCCAACCTTCATCATATAGGTAGGTAACCCAAATTTGTTTATGAATCAAACCCTATACCCTATGTCAACACCCACTTCGTTTTGGGCTTGAATACAAAATTTAATACAGGCGTAATAACAAAAACTGTCACCACACCACGAAAACTGTCCACATGAAAGCAGTGCAATGTTCATCTTTTTTTTGTTGCAGTAACTTACAGGATTATTATTGCAATATAATGATGAACATAGAAAAGTTTGGAAGAATATATCTTACCTTGAGCAGTTGGTAAGCACAGCTAGATATGTAATCAGCAATGTGTCATTGTATTCCTACAAAAGAAAAGAGAGGAACAATGATAAGCTTAGTCTGTAGTATCTGCAATGATAAGCTTTGGTGTGAACCATTTTGCAGTGACACGCTTCTTTAGTTGGTATAAATTATTACTCATTTTCTTAAATAAAGTGAAAAATCCTTTCCTGATTTAGGGGGTTTGCATTTCAGGGGTCTTTTGAATGCAAACTATAGCATCTTAGCATTTTCAGTAACCTATAAATTACTAGTCAAATATTATACACTGAAGGGCATAACCAAGACCCAAAATAGTGAATTTTACAATTGAGAGTTTGAGATAAACACCACTCACCATCAAAAAGTCATCTTGAAATTTCCCCGATTCAACAGCAGGCAACCTTCTGAGAAGACTTGATACTTGTCTTAGAAGCGAATTTTCACAAGGTATTTCTCCTGCATGGAAATAAACAACAAATACTATAAATTCTAGACCTTTCGGTGTACATGCACCCAATAATATATATCTTCTTTCATCAAATGCCAACACTAAAGCATACAGATGTACTTTCAAGAAATAAACGGGGTGAAATGACGAAGATAATAATGTTATGATAAAAAGGCAGTTAAAGAAGTAAGTGGCTTTGTATAGTCATAATACCTCTTCGTTAAATTAGAAGTGGAAAAAGTATCTGAAGAGGGAGTTCTATTATATAAACTTTGTTTAGGCATCAATCCTAAAGTTGAGGAAGTTTGAATTCTATCTTGTGACTTTGGCATCTATTTATTTTGAATGTTTTGGGGTCTGTTGACTAAAGAAATTTTCTGTGTTCTGATATTGAAATTTATTCCTAATATAACTCATCTTCTACTCAAAGCATGTACATACCTTTCTGCATAGCTAGAAGATAGTGATGAAGCACTCTAATTCTGCTATTGAGCATCTTGATGGCACTGTGGATTCCTGTAAGATGAGCAGCCACTGCAAACAACCGATAGTTTATGAATTTGTCAAATACTATATGAAATCTATACTCTTCTGTGAAAACCGAAAACAAGGGGCAAAAAAACTCACATTGAGTTGCTGCTGAACCTCCATCAGACGGTTTAAGATGAGCAACATGATCAACTGAGATACGTTCAGCTTCTACTGTCTATGAAGCACACCCAAAATTAGAGAAAAATTGTTTCAGTTAGCCTGATTGATAATAGTTAGATGACTTTAAAGGTAGATAAGAATGAACATCTCCAACCTCAATTGTGTAGCTTGAACTGACAAAAATTAGCTGCGGAACCCCATCAATGACATGCAGCTCTATAGGTAGTAGTGTTACCGCCCACAAAAGACCACAAAATGTTAGACAGTAAAAAGATCAACCAAAATCAATAGTTCTCATAGTGACCAAGGATTTGCCAAGCCACACAAGTTCTCCACAAAATAAGACTATAGAATGCAAAAAGAAATTAGAACTTCAAAGACCCTTCATTTACAAAAGATGAGACCCTAGAGAATTATGATATTCCCAACAATCACAGAATTATGCTACAACCAGCGGGTGCAAGCGTATAAAGCAACGCATGGTATTGTACAAGAAAACGACATGCATACTGTTTCCATGGTAAAATAATGAAACTTGCTGCGCCTATGGATGTAAAATATTAAAGATCAGGCTTCACGTTAGGCATTAAAAAAAAAAAAAATTGGCCTACAATTAACTGGCTCTGCCAACAAAATCATTATACAGTGATATAATAAAGCAATGCAGGTCACATACCACTTTCGTAAATAGTGATTGGGAGGTCCTTCTGAGCAGGATTGATCACAGGATTGAGTAGAACATAAACAGGGCTTTCATTGATATCCATCAACTGTTGCAAAACAAGCACACATTCTTACTCATGGCCACGAACCAAAAAAAAAAAAAAACTTGAATGCAGCCCAAAGCATTAGTGTATAATTAGTAAAACTGTGGCAATAGGTTTTCAAACTAATCAATTGGGAACTAAAATTGCAGATACGCATAAGAGAAAGGCATAAGCTTACAGCTTTGTGAATAGTCATATCAGATTCCTGAGCATCAGAGCCGGTAGAGTACCATCCCAGTATGTAAAAATGGGGGAAAACCTTTTTATCTAAACCCAAAAAAAAAAAAAAAAAAAAATTATCAGGTTAGGAATTCACTGAAACCCTAGAAATAAACGAAGGGAAAGGTAACCTACAGAGCTCTTGTTTCTTCTCGAGGAAGCCACGCTCGAGCGAGTGAGTCTCAGGATCGTAGAGGAGCTCGAAGCTGTTGAAGATCTCGACGGTGCGACCACGCTGGACGCCGATGACGCAGCCGAAGACTCTCGGAGACGAAGCGGAGGAGGAGGAGGAAGACGACGCCGTTTCGACGGCTTCGGCGCCGTTGTTGTTGGTGGTGGTGGTGGTTGTTGCGGTGGCGTTGTGGGCGGCGATGGGAGGGTTCATCTGAGACTTGACTCGGGAGTAGTGGTCGGAGATGTTGACCATGACCAGGGGGTGGAGCTTGAACGTGAGACCACTGCTCGACGACTCCGCCATTCTTCTCCGATTTGGGGGTTTCAGGCTCTCTCTCTCTCTCTCTCTCTTTCTCTCTCGCTTTTTCGCCTTTCTGGTTTTCCAAGCTCGCTGCTTCTTTTTTTGCTCGTAACAGTGTTCCATGGGCTCGCTAGTGTTACCTGGGCCGACTCTGGAACTAGGCTAGAGAGGCCCACGATTTTATAACCCAAATGAAAAGGCCACAACATCATAAGTTTTAGTTTTGACCCAATAGTCTTTTTTTTTGTTTTTAACCCATGGGTGTAGTTTCCTACTTTCCTGAACCAAATTTGCAAGTTTATAACCGTAACACTTATCATTTATCGAAAATGTTCGCCTGGTCAGTTGCTGACCAAGAAAATAATGTTCAACCACCCTTGGATGTAAATCCAAGGGCAGAGAGAATTATTATTAAGTTGAGGTGTTTTGTTTTCCACCCTTGGATGTAAATCTAAGGGTTGTTGAGCATAAATCCTTTGGTCAGCAACTGACCAGGTGAACACCATTGATCATTTATTCTGTCATTCGATTGTTGAGGATTTTGTGGTTTAGGGTTTGAATTTCAAGATGCTAATCAATTAGTGTGTGACCACTAGTGAGTATGAGACATTATTGGGATAAGTTTGCAAGTGTGAATGTTATTCAGCTTCCTATTGTGTGGCACTACAAAAGAATTTACACCATAATTTATTTGAGACAAATCAATGTATCATACAGTATTCAATTAATGCAACGTAACGATATGAACGAAGAATGAGAAATTTATTAGCAATTAAGTAACAACTGAAAGTATGATGAATGCAAGGTAACGAAATAAAAGAAGAATAAGAAATATATTTAGCAATGAAACAACAAACGAAAGTATTAAGTAGCACATTCGACAAAACCGACCTACCAATTTCTTATTTCTTAATTTTTAACACATCAAGTTAAGAGTAAAATGTCTAAAACACACTTTACAACTCCCGTGTACACACTTTAAAACTACTGGGTTCGACGCCACATCCGCCGGACCAAAAAGAATGAAAAATTTGATCTACTCTGACAGAAGAAACGTCAGCATCGTCACAACTCAACCGAAGAAGATGAACCCAAAAAATAATAATAATAATAATAATAAATATAGTAAATTAAAAAAAATTCGATAAGCTTTGGCTCAGACGAAGACAATCAGGGAGAGAAGGACTCCATCAAAAACCTCCTTCTATCCCCCCCCCAAAAACTACACCTACGTATTCCCAATCCCAACCAAACTTTAAAATTATTATCCCAATTATTTTATTTATTCATATAAAACCCAGAAAGAAAAAAAATAGAGTGGTGGTAGTTGTATTGGCCTTGCTCTTGTATATTAGTAAGATTGAGGAAGAAGTAGAAGTAGAAGAAGTAAATCAACGATGGCGATGCGTGAGCTCGTCACCGGCGGAGCAGCCTGCGCCGTTCCGGGCTCATCTTCGTCCTCCAATCCCTTCGGCAATCTCGCCAACGCTCTTCTCAACTCCTCCGCCAAAGGCCAGGTTCCCCTTCAATTCAATTCCTCTGCCTTTTGTCTTCATCTTGATCCTCAATTCCATTTCCAATCTCTCCAACGGCGTCGTTTTTGTTTTGTGTTGAATGATCAGGACTTGAAGGAGCTGCCTTCTTCGCTGCCCACGAGCTCCGAGGCTCAGTTTTACCCGGAGGCGCATGGCCCGCAGCTGCCGGGGTCGGAGTTTGACCAGCCCTACATGCAACCCGGAACCCAGGTTTGACTTCGGGCCCTAGCTCAATCAAAGGTGTGATCTTTTGAACTGAATGAGTTGAGTTGGTGTGTACTTAGTTTGGGTTGTGATTTTTGCGTCAGAGCTCAGACTTTCTCCGCAATTTTAACTCTGTTGGTGGCGGCAATGGACTGCTTGAAAGTGCGTGGGATGAGGTACAAGGCTCTCACCCTCCTCCTCCTATGCACGGCCCTCAGGTTTTGTATGATCGCGGCGCCGCTGCTCAGCTTCAACCCACCACTTTGGATGGTACGGTTCCAAATGATTTGCAATTTCCAATTTGCAATTTCCAATTTATTTATGAAAGAGTTCTTAGCTAGCTTCTCAAGTAAGTCACAGCGAAGTAATCAATATGCATTCAAGACTGTGCTAGTATTGACAACACTTCCCGATGAAGTAACCTGTAGCAGTGTCTATCTTCAGTAGCAAGGATTAAAGATTTCTAAAATCCTCCTTCTGTTGTAATTTTGTCTTGCAGGGCCGCCACAGAGAGTGCTGTCAAGCTTTTTGCACTCATTTGTTGAAAGTAGCCGTGGTGGGATACCTTTCCGTCCTACTCAACTTCCAGTGTTGGGATTGTCTGCTGGTGACAAGCAATGCATTCGTGATCGCAGCAGCATCATGGCCCGACACTTTTTTGCAGATAAGAGCGAGGATTTTATTAATGGCCAGGTTTGAGATTATACATTTCATTTCTATTGTATACACTTCATAATTTGTTTGGTTGATTTTATTTGCCCTTTTGCTTCAATATAGATGAGCATCGTTGTATTCATGACTGTTTGATAGCTGACTAAATGTGGTTGTCCTTTTTCCTCTTATTTTTAACTATAGATATACATATTTTGAGCAAGTATGTTGAATTATAAAATTATTTTCTTTCAACAATGTTGCAGGCTGACTTTGTATGATTTATTTTCTAGGTAAACGCACTTCTATGCTCGCTAGATATTGATGGTGAAGTCAACAGTAAAGGGCCTCTCCCTGCAAGGTTCCGGGAACTAGAGGGTTATTGGAACGAATCCCAAGCTATCCAGAAACCTGGTGCTCATGCTACAGATGGGTGGGTCACAGAATTTAGCCAACACAGAGTAGATCGTGGTGATCCTAATGTGTGGGCTCACTCATTTGAGCAACAACATGGTGCCAATGGTTGGGCATCTGAATTCGAGCAGGTAAAGTAGTATTGTAGCTTGTATTACAGTCAGTGCTATTGATCAATTGTTGACCCTAATAAAGTGAGGCAGAACTATACTAGCAAGTAAATTCATGCAATCAGAGCGGTTGGAAATTTGTGGTTGGATTAAGAATGGTGGACAAAAAATATAGGGTTTTGTACGATGTTTCAAATATTGAATTGGCTGCAGTTGAGGGATTCAGATGTCCTTTAGTTATTCAGATTATCCTGGGAAGTGAATATATATGATTTTAGATGTTGGAGCAGGGATTTTTTTTGGTGATGTAGACAAAAGATCCCTAAAAGATGTTATATGAGGTTGTAGTGAGATACACCGTGGAGTGTACTGTTGATTTACAAATAAAGTCCATGATATTTAAGTAAAAAAGTTTTAAAATGAGAAGAAGAAAATTAGAAGGTTTGACACCTTAATCACTCTAGTTTCGGTTGCATCAAACTACTGTTCTAGTGCTTTTATCTTTGAATTGAAGAGTTCAACTATTGTGTATAGGCTGCTTGGTACTCTTGTTCTAATAAAATAGATCCAAAACTAGAAGCGATGTCAAATCGTATGATGGTGTTGATACATATACTTCTCTCTGCTGGTTGCAGGAACAGTCTCAGATGATGTCTGCAGATCATATGAGAGGTGGAAATATGGCAAGCTTAGCTGCAATGGAGCAGACTCGTATGCTTGCTAATACATTAGCACAGAATGAGGACCCAAAATTTCAGGTTTGTCTAATATTCAAATGCATACATATGCCTCCATAATTTCAGAACACACACACGCACGCACACTGGTGTTGCAGATATTGAACGAACAAATGATCTTTGGAAGCTATCCTACTCTTTCCTGTTATACTCATGCATTGACTCCTTGTAACCGACTTTTTCCTGTTTTTCCGCTGAATCAAGTGAACTACTATACTCATAGATTTTTTATGGATTCTCTTACACAGGGTTTCTATATATGAAGTCTGCTTTAAAAAATAGCAAATGATGTTCCAGGAATAAGTTAATTACCACAAATGGCTACTGGTCTCTGAAATATTAATGATGATGGTTATAATATATTTCGCGTCCTAACGTGGAAGATTACTGACCTGTGAAAAGCAAATAATAAGTATTGTTTGAAGTTCGTTGTTTTCAGACCTTTTTTGGAGTTCAGTGGTTTAAAAATTTAAAGCATTGAATTCCCAGGGATAGTTAAAACACTTAAACATCATAAGGGTCTCCTAAAGATTTCAGAAATGCTCCAACTTCTGTTCATTGTTTTTACTTTACCTGTCCATGGAAACTTGTGCCGTCTCTCATTTTTGTAAGAAGACCTCTGCAGGGTTTAACCCTGGACGTATGGCCAGAAAATAGCTTGGGGGCTCTTAGTTAGCAATAAATTCAGTGAGGACATAGATCATAGCCAAATGGTGTTCCTTACCGCAATTTTTCACTAATATTTCAAGTGCATTCCTAACTTTCCCACATCCTATATTTGTCTTTTTTAAATTTATATTATTAGTAGTATTATAACAAAGCTTTCTTATTTTAATTATTGTTCATATATCTGCTTTGGGGCATGCAGAAGTCAAGGTTTCTCCAGTTTGTATCAAAGATGAGTCGTGGTGAACTTATTATTGATGATAATCAAGTCAAGCAAGCCACGTCATCTACTGCTGGGGATTGGGCAGGAGAATATCAACAGCAGTACAATGCGGGTTCTAATTGGGCTAATGAATATCAGCATGGGGAGGTGGAGGTAGGAGTCTGGTTTGAATGTGAAAATATAAAATCTGTACTTTAATCTTTCTTTCTTTCTTTCTTTCACCTTTTGATCTATGTGATAATTGTTTTCATGTACTAATGCGGTCACGATTGAGAATGATGTTGATTTATAAGAACTTTTGTTCAAAAATACCAGACACGTATCTAGGTGCATTTTTATTACTTTGAATTGGTGTGCAATCTGTTCAGCTTGGCTTTAATATTCAGCTGCCTGACCAATGATTTTCAGATATCTCGTGCCAATCAATGGGCAAATGAGTTTGGTTCTGAACAAGAGCAACATGGGTCAGTTGATGATCAGTGGGTCAATCAATTCTCTAAGTTGCATGTTGATGACTGGGCAGAGGAATTTGGAAATCAGGTTGGTGAAGGAATATTGGGGGACGGTTCTACTGATAGCTGGGCTAACGCATATGATGAGTAAGTTAACTTTCTTAGTAGCTGGAAAGCTGTCATTAACCAATATCCATATTTGATTCAAGTTCTTTTGCACGTGGGCTTCTGATATCTTTTGCATTCTCTCCTTTTTCTTTAGATATGGTTATCTAGATACTTCATCTGCTTCAGTTATTATTTATTTATTTATTTTTTTTTTTGAGTAATAAGGCTGTGTTTCGGATCCTTGCTGATAAAGGATCTTGGAGACTCTTATTAGTCACCCTTTCCTGGTATTGATTTTTCCCTTCCGTAAGACACTTAATTGCCTTAATCCATAAATAGGTTCCTAAATGAGCAAGTAGCTTCCAAGCAGCGATTGGATAGTTCAAGGGGCGTCTATGTCTTTTCTGATATGAACCCTTATGTTGGTCACCCAAACCCACTGAAAGAAGGCCAGGACATGTTCCATAAAGGTCTTTTGAGTGAAGCAGTGCTTGCTTTGGAAGCTGAAGTGCTCAAGAACCCTGACAATGCTGAAGGTTGGAGGCTACTTGGAATAGCACATGCAGAAAATGATGATGATCAACAGGTAGTCTTTCTTTTATATAGTTCATAAACCTTTGGCATATTTTGTAAAACCCTATAGTCTAGGCGGTCTCTGCAAAGTATGACTATTTGAACTCTTATGAAGATGTTTGTAGATTATGTTGATTTCTTGCAACTAATCTGTGTCTATTCAAAACATCTATTTATTCACCCTTTGATACACAGAATGAGAATGTCCTGAAATTGAATCTGTGCAGGCTATTGCAGCCATGATGCGTGCACAGGAGGCTGATCCAACTAATCTAGAAGTGCTTCTTGCCCTTGGAGTGAGTCATACTAATGGTAAGTCATTCCTTCTCCACATGTATATGATAAGTAAAGTTGTTACCTAACCTTTTCATCATTAGTATAGAGCTCGTTACGTGTTAATCATTGTATCAAATCAATGACTTCCCCGGCAGCATATAACTTGCATGAAAAATGTAGTTTATATCTTTAGAAACAAAGTCTGTATCGGGGAAAAACATAAATATTGCTCTAGACTACTAGAAAAGTAATAAGACTCTTATTGCAGAATTGGAGCAGTCGGCTGCTTTGAAATATTTATATGGATGGCTACGTAATCACCCAAAGTATGGAGTGCTTGCGCGACCAGAGTTGTCAGATTCTTTGTACTATGCTGATGTAAGTATTGACCTTTATAATTCTCATTGTTATTAGTTCCCCAGGAGGCCAGGATAATACTAATGCTTTTTCAAAAATCTTGGATTCTGTATTTAAACTTATAGGGGATGATGTTTTTTCCAGTTTACCTTAAACTTAGAGGGGTATACATAAACCTTTATTGGCAACATACAGGTTGCAAGAACTTTCAATGAAGCTGCTCAAATGTCACCTGAGGATGCTGACGTGCATATAGTTCTTGGTGTCCTCTACAACTTGTCAAGAGAATATGACAAAGCCATTGAGTCCTTCAGGACAGCTTTAAAACTGAAGCCGCAGGATTACTCTCTTTGGAACAAGCTTGGAGCAACACAAGCAAACAGTGTTCAGAGTGCTGATGCAATATTGGCTTATCAACAGGTAATTTGTCTGATCAACCATTATAAACTTGTAGTGGTTAATCGTCATTGTCATCTACCTATTTTTGCGTGTGTTTTACATAGGAAATGGATCGTTACATTCTGAAGTAGGATTGAACTGTCACCTTAATCACTACATATAGCACATACATAAAAACATTATGTCAGTAGATTAGAGGAAGTGTTAAGGACATATAATACTTAGATGCTTGTTGAACTAGTTGGATTTTCAACCTTCTGTGGATGCTGTACAATTTTTCTGCAGCCATTCTTATGTTTCACTTGTGATTCACAAATTTAATGCTTAATATTTCATAATTTACCAAGAGTCCTTAAGTGGACTAGCTTATGTATTGAACATGTCAGTTATTATGAGAAGGCTTGTATAGATTTCAACCTTTTTTTTTTTTAATGATATTGGGAAATCCCCCAAACCCACTTCTCAGACCCAGACTAGCATAGCAGAAACCTACAAGTTCCTTCCTGCATATTTGATCCGGTGTATTGTCCTGCCAGAGTTATAAACTAACACTACAAACAATAGATGGCTTTTGGTGAATATATATATATATGTGTGTGTGTGTGTGTGTGTATCTTTTAATTCAGTACTGAGAATTATGTGGAGTTTGCAATTCACAGATTGACTTTGAAACTTGGTTTACCATTTGTTGTGTCTTTTGATGGATATGTCTTTACAGAAAACCATATTAGAGGAACACTTTTATTAAATAATTCATAGTTCTTTCTGTAACTGACAATTGCAACTTGATTACTTTGTAAAATCAAGTTGGAACTAACTTTTGTTTTTTGTATATGTTTTGATTGCCAGGCGCTAGATTTGAAGCCCAACTATGTTCGTGCATGGGCTAATATGGGTATCAGCTATGCCAACCAGGTTTGATTCTATGCTGCATTCACGCTCATCAAAGCTTTCAAATTCAGATTCTTGTTATTTCCTACCTTGCTTTGGTTTCATGCACAAGATGGTTGTGGAATTCTTGTTCTTTATCATTCATCTTTGAAGCCTATAGCCCAACAAACCTTGACCTATGTTTAGTATGGAAATATCCAAATAAAATGAATGCGAAAAGGGTGAACTTCTGAGATGACTGAAAGTGAGTGGTGGGATTCTTAAAGTCGTTCAGTATGCCAACAATGAAATCGAACTATTATATAGGCAGTCCATACCTTTTAAGCGTAGCACTGAAATAGTTATGTTTATTAAAGAATTAAGTAATAAAAGCCAATTCGCACCTGTATCCATGTGATATAGGCTTCCTTATCCTTTTACAATCGTATGGAATTTGACTGTGATGACATTTAAGTTTGTAGTTCTCTAGTTGACTGCCAATATTCATGTTACTGTGTTGCATCAACCTGTTATATATTTTCCATTTCGTTTTTGTATATAGGGCATGTATGAAGATTCCATACGTTACTATGTTCGAGCACTTACCATGAATCCAAAGGCAGATAACGGTTGGCAGTACTTAAGAATTTCCTTAAGGTATGATAATTAAAAGAACAGGAAAATCTTTTGGCTTTTTGTTGAAAATTTGAAACATGCATTTTACATGTTATTTGTCTATGTTGCAGTTGTGCTTCTAGGAGTGACATGTTGGAAGCTTGTGATTCTCGGAATCTAGACATTCTCCTGAAGGAGTTTCCATTATAATATACATCTTTCTTTTGGGTTGATGGATGAGATTAAGTGGGTCCATTACTGAAATTAAAACCCAAACGTGCAGCCTCCTGTGATGAAGTTGTTTGCGTGAAGGAACATGGTTACATGGATCCTCACTTACGGTTCATTCTTTGCTGCTCTTTAGCAAAGTTCGTTTGCCGGTTTCTGTAACATTATCCATGAGTCAGAAGAGTCAACATGAATAAGTTAAGCTGCTAAAGCTTCCAAAAATAATACGCCAAATGTATAACATTTCTTATGTACATGGTTAACACCAAGCGGAGCCATAGCTTGCATATGAAGAAAGGGCATAACGGAGGTGGCCGCTTTGTAATAGCTGCCACAGTTATTTTTTCCCGAATGTAGCTATAGAATTGTCTCTTTTTTCTTTTCTTTTTTTGGCTGAGATAAAATTGTCAAATTTGTAGTAGGTAGCAGAAATTTCTGATATAAAAGTGACATTTACTTATTATTTACCATTTATGCAGTAGAACATGGCAGATAGCATTTGAAAGTTGACCCTCATGTCCCTCACATTGCTTCTGTGAGAGTGAACACTCGTAACTGTGAGATCTAATCTATATGACTATATCCTGAAATTGCTCCATTTCTCTACCATTGATTCATGCAGCGATTACATGTCTCTCGATAAAATTGGAACAAAGAGTGGTGTTTTCTATCATGTTGAATAGGGTTTCTTGATCTGCGGCGAAAAGCCTGAAATACCTAGAGTTGCTAACGAATATTAATTGGGAGGTCGTAGGTGACGATAACATTGGCTACTTTTTCGATTTTTTATAAGGAAAGGCAGAGATCGAGCTGTGAGAAATCCAATCAAAAACAAAGCTGAGAGCAGAAACTCGAAGCAAATGTTGAATGTGAAGATGATGCTCAGCGGCAGCTCAAGATGTATGCTTTCTTCTCTTGCTGTTCGCCTCAACAATTTCATGCCTTTGTTTCATTCGAGAGAAGCCCATGTAGAGAGAAAACCAGCCTCAAACCCTCAAGTTGACGATGCCTCCGTGTTGTTCCATGAAATGCTTCACTCCCGTCCTCTGCCTTCTGTTGTCTCTTCCACTCAGATATTGGGTCAACTTGTCAAATTGAAACACTTCTGCAGCCATCCCTCTGTTTAAACAAATGCTTCTCTGTGGAATTGCTCCTAATCACTATACTCTTAACATTATCTTTTTTCACCAAAATGCTGCAGGCAGGTCATTGTCAGCCCGATGTGTTTACTTTCAACACACTAATAAAGGGCTTTTGCATGATGAGAAACAACAGTGCAGCCATGCAATTACTTAAGAAGATGGAAGAAAACGGTTGTAAGCCTAACATAGTTTCCTATAGCACCATCATTGATTGTCTTTGCAAGGATACAGTAGTTGTTGATGCAATGAACCTCTTCGCAGAAATGATTAGTAGAGGTATTACTCCAGATGTTGTTCCTTACACCTCTTTGATTCAAGGACTTTGCAAGATAGGCCACTGGAAACAAGCTACAAGGTTGCTTGATGAAATGTTGAGTCAAGGTATCTTTCCAAATGTAGTCACATTCAATGTTTTGGTTCATACATTCTGTAAGGAAGGGATGGTTTGGACGCGAAAAGTGTGGTTGACATGATGATTCAAAGACATATTCAGCCTGATACGATTACACACAACTCACTTATGGACGGTTACTGTTTTCGGGGACCAATGGACGAGGCAAGACAAGTTTTTGATCTTATGATTAGCAAGGCCTCCATGGTTAATGTTTGGAGTTGTAACATATTGATTAACGGATATTGTAAGGCTAAAAAGATCGATCAGGCTTACAAGATCTTCAAGGAGATGCGCCGTATGGAACTTGTTCCCAATCCCGTTACTTATACCACTCTTATTGATGGTTTTTGCAAAGTGGGGAGAATTCATACTTTCACATTCATTATTAGTGCTTATCCTGTAATCAATCATCAAAATGTTAATTAAAAAAGTTTAAATATGTAAAATTACAGACTCCACTTCAATTCGCCTAATGTCAAAATACACATACTACATGATGATACACCTAAATTCTTTTGAAAACAGCTCAGTCACTCAAACTTGTTCAAAAGGGTTCCAAATCTCACAGGTTGACAATGCAATCTAGTTTCCAAGAGATCAAAAGGACGGAAAAGTAATGTTATCTTTGCTGCTCACTTTTGTCGCATTTGAAACATTCAATGCGAAACAAGTGTTCTATACTTTTGTGCTAGAAAAGCAACGGGCTGAAGTGAACCAAAATGAAACTGGCGGTCGTGACAATTTGAACGCTAATGGCAGGGTTTCTGAGGTTGACACCATTGCCCTTACTGTTGTTGCTCACAAATTCTGTTTGGTGACATGATCTACTCATCTAGGAACAGATTGGAAATGAAAATGTTCAAGAGTGTTAAGATCTGTTTCACACCAGCAATTAGAAATGTTGACCTGAACCCCCACAACTAAATTACTTCCTCTTTTAGAGGCTTTACCAGTTCACTTTCTAAAAACTCTAACCTCGAGATGGTTTCATAATTGATTCCAACCTGAAAAACTTCTGAAAACTCATTGATCAAAGATTTACAAGCAATATCAAGAAGCTGGCCATCATCAGGATCTGGTAGCTGTTTTCTACTACTATTGTCAAATGAATCAAACTCCCCCAACAACCCTCTAATGCTTCCAACCTGATAGTTTTGTAAACCACACGGTACTATCCAACCAAAAGGAGTTAAATCTGTGGTTACGTTCAGTGCCAAACCGTGATAAGCTATCCAGTGAGACACTCGTATACCAATGGCTGCCAGTTTCTGGTTTCCTGAAGAAAAGTTACATAAAAATTTATATTTCTGGTCTGATTTCCATTTAGCAATTACAAATGATGCTATTATAACAAAAGTAAAGAAAAGCATACCATGCCAAACACCAGTTAAGCCCTCAAGTCGAGATGCCTTGATTGAAAATGTCTTTGAAAGAGCGCGAATGATCACCTCCTCAAGTGACCTGAGGTACCAATGAAGATCCATTTTGTGATTTCGGAGATTCATAATGGGGTACATTACTATCTACACTGCCACAAACATGCATCAAAAGTTAGCTACACAAATTACATCCCACAGGAACTGACCCTAACCCTGACCCTGACAAGCTATTAGTTCACATCACTACCTGACCAGGACCGTGATATGTAACCTCGCCGCCGCGTTCGGTCCGATGAACATCAAATGGAGCATCCTTGAGGTCAAAATTGAGGAACTTTTCTGAGCTACCGGTGCCCATTGTATAAACAGGAGGATGCTGAAGAACAAACAGCGAGTCCGGGCAGTCCTGATTCCTCTCAATCAGAGCCTTTTTCTCCTTGACAATGCTCTTCTGCCAAGACCAAGCTTGCCGGTAAGGAACTAGCTCCTTGTACAGATTGAAGCACTCACACTCAGACCTGTAGGACAATTAGACCAGGTGAGTTCCATGGAATACACACCAGGTGGTTTTTGAAAATGGCGAAAATGGCAGATTGGGAACTCACTCTCTTCTCGATTCCCAAGTAGTTGGAAAGCTCAACTGTTGGGTTTTAACAACTGGGATTCTGTCCGATTGGATTCTCTGGGAGAGGCACCGTTTGGGCTGATGATTAGAAACTGGGTATGTTGGGATTGAGGCAACAACACATTGGGTCGCCAAGAAAGTCATATGTTATGATCTTTGATATTTTGACTTCGTGAGACCCTTGAGGAGGAAGGCAAAAAATGGCGAGTACAGCAACAAAGATTTGTAAAAAGAAGAAATATGTAGCGTGGGAACCTGGGTTTCGATTAGAGTAGCTCTTGGTTTGTATCGAAAGATATAGGAATAGGAATGGGGGAACTAGCGGTGCATTCAAAGCTTTCAGGCGTTTTGGAAGGCGGAGGTGAAAGAGGAAGTGGAAAAGAAAGAAATGAAAGTCACCGGGCCATTAGCATGAGTTGGGTTTTGTTCGATTGGGTTGTTGGGCGCCTTGTCAGGTTTGGGGTTTAAGGTCCATTTATTCATCGAGAAACGGCGGAGTAATCCATTTCCAGAAACCACAACTCACAGGCATATTTGCAGTCACTAAAAATCAAATGAATATAGCAATGAGGTCACATCCACTACAGAAGATAACGCGATTAACATATAGCAATGAGGTCACATGCTATATCCCACAAGAAGACAGACCGACCTGTAGTTCGAACTTCGAAGAAGAACACCAGACAATCACAACTCCAGAGCCACCAATTTGAAGCTTCCCAAAGTCAAACATTAAGCTGCGAAAGAATTTCTGAAATAGAAACCCACAAATACTAAGCTCTGAAACAGAAACCCACAAATTTATGAAACAATATGCTACCGGAAGGTTCAAATCGAGTTTGGGAACTCAAGGTTCAGATCGAGTATGCTAACTGAAGGTTCAGATCGAGTTTGGGAACAATTGATGAATTGAAGGCTGAGACTGATTAGGTTGCAGGTGAAGTGAAGTGAACAGAGAGAGAGAGGAGAGAGAGGTCTTGGCGTTGGCGGACATGGCAGAAAGATCTGTGAGGGAGAAAGAAAGAGGAGCCGAGGAGCTGTGCAGCCGTGCAGGTGAAGTGAAGAGAGAGAGAGAGAGATAGCAGTCCTCACCGTCCAGGCTTCTGGGCGTCTCACCGTCACAGCATCTCGGTGTCACAGGCTCACAGTATGGCGGAGAGAAAGAAGGAGGCGGCCTCCTGTGTGTTCACATCGAGTGAAGAGTAAAATCTTATGTGTGTGATCCTATCATAAGGATTTTACTCTCTAAATTATGACCAACTCTATAGTGTGTGGATATTATTTTTTTTTTTTTTTCAAAAGGGAGTGGGAAGTTTTTTTTTTATATAGGAGTGGGTAGTTTTTCATGGAAATTTGTAGTTTTTTTCATATACGTATGTGTTTCTCACTTTCACAATTTTTTTTTCTTTTTTCTATTTTCTGTTTATTTTGTAATTTGACTATATTACCCCTATCTATTTTATGAGTTGTAAAGTTTTTTAATATTTAAGGGTCATTTTGGTACATTTTTTCTGTTTTGTCTAATAAAATCTCTTTTCTTAATAATAGTATAGATAATATGTGGACATCCTATGGACATCTGTCTGAAACACAAGGCCCGGCCCTAACCGTTTCAACAAAAAATAAAATAGGACCCGACCCGTACGGGTCGGGCTTTGACTGGCCGGTTCGGGTTTTCGGGCTTAAACGCCCAGCCCTACAGTCTTGATACCACTTTTCATAACACCTATTTATAGATGTCAGTATGTTATGCTTTGGAAACATTTAGACTAAATCATTATCATTCAGGCACTACGATGAAATTAACCTGCTTTCTTTTATTCTAGTTTCTTATACAATGTTAATCTGTTTGTGTGATGGTATGCTTTAAAATATAATATTTCAGCGGCGTCTATTAAGTTTACACTAGAAAAAGCGTCCGCGCGTTGCCGCGGGTTTTATTATCAATCGATCCATTTGCAATCATGTACTCTAGCTAGGTTAAACTACATTGTGAGGTACGGTGAGTAATGTGCTCATGTAGATAAATAACTATTTAATTTACTCACTCTTTAAAACAACGAGCAATAGTTGCCTGCTTGCGCAAGAATTAGTTTAATAGATGATAATGTGATTGTTATTATAAGACTGTTACAAATTTTTTTACAAAACTGATAATTTCAAATCAAACTTGATATACATAGTTTAATGAAGCTATAAATTGAATACAATGTTCATTTGGTGTTGGTGTTGTTTGCTGAAGAGTAATGCTGGTCAATAGCTGGTCTCTTAATTTGATCGATGAATTCTGCCTTAAATTTTTTGTAATGAACTTTTATGCATTGCAAGATGAATACAGAAATACAAGAGCTTTTTGTAAAGCTCTTTGTGCCAGCTTGAACTGTATTGCAGGTAAGATTTGGAGATTGTGAAGAGAAAGAGTTGAGTATGAAACTGTTGAGGTCAACTTTCAGGTTTTGGAAGGCGCAAAGCTTGCGTTCAAAGAAGAGAGGACATTGAAGACAGGAGTTATATATATTAATGGCTGCCCGTGACCACACGATGATGCGGGTTGTTTTCAGTTTCTTTCGTTCCACTAAATTGTAAACAGTATGGTGCAAAAAATGCTCGAAAGGCTGGCATTAAAACTTGTAGAGAACTCCAAAAATTAAATCTTTCAGCTCCCTTATAATGCTGACGCACCAAGTACTTGAACAAAACAACACATAATAAACAAATAAATTATCAGGCCTATAAGAGGAAATTGTGGTTGTCTTTCTAACAATCGATTGTCTACGTTACATGTCTATTTAAGTGAGAACTTTGGCAGTAGTTCATGTCTTCATTCTTCAAGCAAGAAGTAAAAACAGACAAACTTAAGAACATTGGATGTTGGGTAAAATGCCTGAGGAGCCAAAACGGAGTAGTATCCATTCCCATTTTTCTTCCACCATTTCAATGATCATATTTGTAAATGAATGATACAATTTCTCATGCCTTGACTTGTCACAGGGAGTCACAGCAACCTTGAATTCATGGAATCACATCTTTGACAGATGCTACATATCAGAAATAATCAAAACCCTTCCCCGGTTTCTTTCAACCAAAACTATTACAAAATCTATAAGAATACACCAAAATGCTGCACGAATTTTCACCAAAATGCTGGAGGCAGGTCATTGTAACCCCAATGTGGTTACTTTCAACACTCTAACAAAGGGCTTTTGCATGAGTGGAAACAACAGTGCGGCCATGCAATTACTTAGGAAGATGGAAGAAAACGGTTGTGAGCCTAACATAGTTTCCTATAGCACCATCATTAACAGTCATTGCAAGGATACACTAGTTGTAGATGCAATGAACCTCTTCTCAGAAATGATTAGTAGAGGTATTACTCCAAACGTTGTTACTTACACCTCTTTGATTCAAGGAGTTTGCAATATAGGCCAGTGGAAACAAGCTACAAGGTTGCTTAATGAAATGTTTGAGTAAACATATCTTTCCAGATGTCATCACCTTCAATGTCTTGGTTGATACTTTCTGTAAGGAAGGGATGGTTGTGGAAGCCAAAAGTGTGATTGACATGATGATTCAAAGCCTACTGTGGCTACATACAGTTCGCTTATGGACAGTTACAGTTTGCAAAGAGAAATGGATGAGGCAAGACAAATTTTTGATCTTATGATTAGCAAGGCCTCCATGGTTAATGTTTGGAGTTGTAACATATTGATTAATGGATATTGCAAGGCTAAAAAGAACGATCAGGCTTACAAGATTTTCAAGGAAATGCACCGTATGGAACTTGTTCCCAATACCGTTACTTATACCACTCTTATTGATGGTTTTTGCAAAGCGGGGAGAATTCAAGAAGCTGAAAAGCTGTTCTCTCAGATGCAACGTTGTGGCCAACATCCAAATGTTCAAACTTATGCTGTTTTACTTGATGGTTTGTGTAACAACCAGCCAACTTTCTACGGCAATAGAATTGCTTAAAGAAATGGAAACCAACAAAGTAGAACTTAATATTATAGTTTACACTCCTGTTATTGAAGGTTTGTGCAAAGCTGGAAAAATTGAATCCGCAAGAGATCTCTTGTGTGGTTTGTCATCAAAAGGAGTTCAGCCTAATGGATACACTGTAATGATTCAAGGACTCTGTCATCATGGCTTAATAATTGAAGCAGAAAAATTGCTGAGAGAAATGGATGTTCTCCAAATGATTGCACCTATAATACCGTTATCCGAGGGTTGTTAAAGAACAATGAGACGTCATGGGCTACGAGACTTATTCAAGATTCAGCCTAATGTCAAAAGATTCATAATAAAGTTGATTTGAACTCTATTATTAAGCTCAGGTATGTCAATTTCTTCACCCCTCCAAAGGTTTTAATTTCAATTGCTGTTTTTTATTTCACTTAATTAGATTCAGATTCAGAATTATAGATCGGAATTTAGACTCTCTGTGATACAACAATAGGATTTGCTCCTTCCACTTGATTAGTTTATTATTGATCTTGGCCTTAGTATTGCAACTACAGTTATGAGTTGTGACCTTAGATTTCTTTTATTGGTCTTAAATCTAGGCTGCCACTCTGCAGTCTAGTATATGCTTTTCAGAAGAGAAAGCTTGTACCCTGCACTTATTTTGGGCTTTAAATTAATGGTGATTTCCATTTGGCCATATTTGTTTTCCTGAAAGTGGGCACTGGGACTTTCCCTTCCTTGGTCCTTTCCTGCGTTTGGGGACAGCCAAGGAAGGGAAACACTTTCCCAAAGGAAAGGAAAAAGTGGAGGAATTTGGTTCCCCCCCCCCCCCCCCCTTCCGGAAACACTTTCCCAAAGGAAAGTACTCTCCTTTCCTTTCCAGTCAACCAAACATGGCCTTTGAGTCTTTTGGCATGCCATGGTAGCTAGCCACCTGTTTTTCATGCTTGTTACTGTTTTCAGGAAGGCTTTATGACAATTCTCAGTTTTCTGCATTCCTAGCTTCTTTGCCGCATGTAATGTAGTTTTCTGTTGATAACTGCTTATGATGGTTAACTCCCAATTATAATTACCATTAGCAGTCACCACTCAGTTCTCTCAACCCATGTTTTTGCAAACTAGAGAGCGAACAGGGATAGATGTGGTTGAAATACAGAACTTGGGTAAAGTACAGAGAAGCTTTAGCGATGTACTATTACTGGAAAGTGTTTCCTGTGTACTTTTAGGTGAAATTGTCCAAAATAATGGACAGAGAAAAATTCAGTTACCGTCCCCAAACTATTCTGCCAAGGCCAATTTGATACCGAACTCTCAAAAGTATCAATGTGATATCTAAAGACCTAAATTGGCATCAATGTGATACTTCCGTCCAAAATTTCTGACGGCGCCGTTTGTTTGCTGACGTGGCAAGCACGTGGGTCCAAAAAAAAGAAGGGCAAAATCGACTTTTTACCCTTTTTTTTGTTAATTCCTAAAAAAAGAAAATTTCAGCTATCATTCCCAAACTATGCTGCCAAGGCCAATTTGATACCCGAACTCTCGAAAGTATCAATGTGATACCTAAAGACGTATTTTGACATCGAAGTGATACTTCGGTCAAAAATCTCTAACGGCGTCGTCTGTTTGCTGACACGCACAAAATGAGCATCAATTCCCGGCAACGGTGCCAAAAATTGACAAGCTCGAAATGAGTGTCAATCCCCGGCAACGGCGCCAAAAATTGACACGCTCAAAATGAGTGTCAATCCCTGGCAATGGCGCCAAAAATTGACACGCACAAAATGAGCGCGTAATTAAACCCTGTAAAATGTCATCGTTAGTATAGAATAAGTAGGGATCGTTCTAACCGAGGATTGAGGGTACACTTATAATTGTGTAAACAAATAAAGAAAAGTATTATTTACAAAAATAAAATAAAGAATATAAATATATACAATTGTGTAAACAAATAAAGAATTAAAATAATAAAGTATATTATTTACAAAAATAAAATAAAGAATATAAATATATACAAGTAAACACAAATAAGGGGGTTTTAAGATTTATAAAATTGAAAATTAAAATTAAATGAAATAAAAAAAATATAAAAACATATATACAAGGATGAAATATAAGAAACAAATATCAAAACCAATTCCATATGATTAAACTCAATTCAAATCCTATAATTGATCATCTAAGTCATGAGAAAGAAGTCGATCATGTGAAACATACATTTGAAGCAAATGATTTCCCATATTTACTTTCATTTACTAATTAACCTAAGTGAAAGCATCTAGATCAATCCTATTAAATGATAGGAGCATTTTTTTTCTTTTCATTTTTCTTCTTCTTCTTCTTCTTCTTCATCTTCTTCTTCTTCTGGGATTTTGTTCTAGCCAAACCACAGCAAGCTCCGCTCCTTCTCCTCCACCCAAGAATCAAAGAAAAATGGCTTCTGCGTCTTCTTCAAACTCAGTCCTCTTCTTCTTCTCTCTCCTCCTCCTCTCTCTCATCTCCTTCCCCTCCGCCCAAACCATCACCAACGCTGCCATCATCCTCTCCAATTCCTACTACAAATCCATGTTCTTCGCATTCAACTCCCAGCAGACGGACCCAAAACGAAAGTTGGGTGACATGATTAACAAAAAAAAAAATCAAATCTTTCTGCACCCAGAAAACTGCTCTGGGCACCAAGAGACACCCATGTCTTCTTCTCCGCCAATACTGATTTCCTTCTTCTCCGCTCAGCAGCTTTCCTCTTCCGGGCAACCAACTGGAAAACTGGTTCGCTGCACACCAAATTTTGGTGAACCTTAGCTCCACCAACCATCTTCTTTCTTCGCAGAGACCGTCACCCATTCGCTAATAGAACCTCCATTCATCAAACCCCCTCCTCCACCGCCACAACCTCAGCATCCTCCTCCTCCACTGCCGCCGTCATGTCAGTAACAACATATACCAAATACTCCGATCAAAATCACAATCATAAGGCCAAAGCAACACATAACATGAATTCATGTATATAAGAACTAAAAACAAACCCAGCATAAACCAAAAAAGCAAAACCAACCCAGATAGCAATTGAGCACAATTAGATCAAGAAAAAGACTTGCCAGCTGGTACTTGGTACCTTTGGATTCTCCCACACACTGTCAATTGCTCGATTTGGGTAAATGGGTCATTTCAATTTTTTTTGGGACCCACGTGCTTGCTACATCAGCAAACAAACGACGCCGTCAGAAATTTTGAACGGAAGTATCACGTTGATGCCAATTTCGGTCTTTGGGTATCACATTGATACTTTTGAGAGTTTGGGTATCAAATTGGCCTTGACAGAATAGTTTGGGGACGGTAGCTAAATTTTTCTCCAAAAAAAGGGTAAATGGGTCATTTCACTTTTTTTCTTTACCCACGTGCTTGCCACGTCGGCAAACAAACGGCGTCGTCAGAAATTTTGAAAGGAAGTATCACGTTGATACCAATTTAGGTCTTTATGTATCACATTGATACTTTTAGAGTTCGAGTATCAAATTGGCCTTGGCAGAATAGTTTGGGGACGGTAACTGAATTTTTCTCTAATGGACAATATGCATTCTACTTTACTCTGTTTTATAGGTAATACCGTAATAGCATCAGGTTGTAACAACTTGCCTGCTCCCGATTAGAGCTCCAGAATGTCAACATCATTTGCTGTTCACTTGAAATACTTGGTTCCTTGTTATGATCTTTTCCTTCGACTTGAAATTTGATGTAATTGAACCATTGTGCACATCACTTGCAGAGTTGGACTTCATGGGAAGACTTATAGCACCCTGCAACAGTGGTAAGTACTGAATTGCTGATATCCATGGTGGCATTTTGCAGTTGTGACTATTCATTGTTTAAGATAGGCTGCCAACCAAAAGTATAATTGCTGTACTACTCAATAGATTGTAATTGAGCTCTTTTTGTTGCTTCTTATAAACTTGGGGCTGATGTCTAGTTGATAAATAGACACTGACCAAACTTGGGTCATGTGATTGGATTGGTTTCTGTAATCCAGCTTTGTTCCAGTTGTGAAAAGACTCATAATAAAGCTGATTTGAACATTTGAAACAGATCACTTTCTCAGTATGAGAAGGGAATGTGAGAGTTCTGCACCTATTAAAACCTTGGATGTATATTACACATTATCTATTAGCATTTTCATTTCCTAAATCAAATAGCATTTTAGCATTGTCATATCCTTATCTTTATAATTTGGAACTTTCATTTCTATTGACTAATTCTAGCTAGATTGATATGCTGCTAGTTATCTAGTGCTGTTTAAATCAGTAAGATTTATTGATATGCAGATTAGAGTTATTAGGAAATAAGCTAGTTGATTATGGTACATTAATTGCGTTTATAGAGATCTTTATCTTACAGGCAGTAGTACGTAGTGCACCTGAATGATGTTTTGATATTCACATAATGTTATATCTGTCATGTAAGTTGGCAACGGAAGCTTACATAGTTACAGAGCATCCCTTTTAAGCATATAACTCAGATATTAGTTATGATTTACTTGGCACTTTCTCAGCAAGTAAAAGATGCTTTATACAAGTTGAAGAATGCCAATTAATCATCGAACAGGAACTGGAAAGTATCAGTAGGGAGTTGGATGAGTGATTTTTGGGTTGGTTGTATTCTACAAAGATATTCATCCTGCGGTGAGGTCCAGAAAGAAACTTGGTAATCCATTTATAGTGATATTATAAGGAATGTTATTGCTGGAGGTGGACAGAAATCAGAATGAAACAGAACTACCAATCTTTAGTTTAAGGAGTCTATTAGCTGCTGCCAACAATTTCTATGAGGCTAATAAGCTAGGAGAGGGAGGGTTTGGCCTGTTTAAAAATGCAACTTTTCCACACTACTCTCCTTCATGATTTTAGTAGTTTACCTCAGATTCGTAATGAAGTGATTCTCTTTGTCTCAGATTTGCTTTCTTTAATAGGGGATTTTGCCTGAAAATCAAGAAGTAGCCATAAAGAGACTGTCAAAGAAGTCGGGCGTAGGATATAAGTAGTTCATGAATGAGTTAAAGCTTATAGCCAAGCTTCAACAGACGAATCTTGTTAGGCTGTTCGGTTGCTGTGTTGAAGAGGAATTGATATTGATCTACGAGTACATGCCCCATATAAAGTTTGGACGAACTTTTGTTTGGTATTTTCTCATTTCTTCTGAGATTAATTCTTTGATCATCATTCTCAAAAAAAAAAAAAAAAAATTCTTTGATCATACTCATGTTCTTCGTTGTTTGTCCAATCAGATCCATCTGTAAACACAAAATTGGATTGGAGTAAACACTTCCAAATTTTGAAAGGAATTGCAAGGGGTACTTTACATCCACAAGCACTCCAGATTGAAAATCATTTACAGGGATCTAAAAGCTAGTGTTATTTTGTTGGATGGAGAAATGAGTCCAAGAATTTCCGAATTTGTTATCACCGATGGGTGAATAATGACATTGGTTATCACCAATGGGTGAATAATGTCGAGAATCACCTCACTAATAATGGGATTTTATGGAGTAGAGCTCACAGAATAGGAATTAATTGATAAAACTCTCTCAACCTTCCTCATTGCAGCATTAATGGTTGCAAAGCAATATAGGCTTGAGTGCAATGTTAGACAGATCACGAGGTTTCGTCAGCTTATCACTATTATGTCAGTTGCTGAGAAACATGACAATATACTAGTGAAAAACAATAATTCAAGGCCAGTTGGAACTAGGAGTGTTCACGAGGTGAATTATAATAATGCAACAAATGAGGGTGCAAGGAGTGGAACCCTAAAGTTAAGGGATAACAAAATGGATGTGTGGTCCATACAACCGCCCTATAAAGGAAGGAAACCGTTAGATTGATGCGTGGACACGTGACAACGTTGGCCAGCGTGGGAGAGGAAAAGCTGGCACAACCAGCCGTGGTAGTGCCACCACCAACGTCCCTAGGGGACGTCCAAATGAACAAAGTGCATCCCAATCAAATGGTGAGGTATGCTATAGATGTGGATCTTCAGAGCATTGATTTAAGCGCTGTAATGCGAGTGAAAAACAAGCTGCATAATACAAGGTGTATAAAAATATGAGAGAGCATGAGGCTTATCTCACAGTTGAAGGAGAAGATGGAGATGATAATGACATCAATCTCACTATTCCAGACTTCAAATCTAGCGAGGGAAACAATGTTGATGCCGCAAATTTTGATTAATAATCTTTATTTTCCAAGAATATATGTAATGGCATTTTTCCTAAGACATTATCAATAAATGATAATAGTTCTAACTCTTTCTCAACTAGGCTCATCCAATTAATTGCGATGTCTAGGAAAAGTTTGATCTGAGAGAACGGTTTTATAAGTGAGCATAGCTCCACCAAAATCTCGCCTTACCTTACCTAGTCTCTACTAAATTGGAGTTACCGAAAAGATTGAGTAACTACTATTTATCTACATTTGATTATAGTCATTTTGGATTAGATTTTGGTCAGAAACTGTGATGTAATCGTTGGCTATTATTAATAAAGTGTCGATTCTTTTATTTCATGTCTTGGACATATCTTAATTTGAACTTTATTATTTAAAGGGAAAATTCTCATACACCCCAAATCCACCAAAATACTTCTCATACACCCCACTAACTTATTTTTACTCCCACTCACACAAAACTTTTCACTTTTTCTCTCTCCTTTTCAAAACCACTCACTATTCATCCCACTAATACCCTTCTCCATATCATCACCATTTTTCTCTTAAATAATTTATATATTTTTTATAAAGCATGGTGGGCCCATATCTTGAAATTATCTGTTTAAATATCAATTGCAGCTAAACTTCATCCTCTATATTCAAAGGTAAGCAGTTAAATCATCATTATCCATAATCGCACATTTAGATATTATTCTGTCTAGATTGGATTTACTTGCAAATTGTAGAAAGTTTGAAAAAGCGCTAGAAGAAGAACGAGAAAAGTTAATAAGAGCAAAAGACTACATAGTTAGGCTCAGCCGAGCTACTCCTGATTACTGGGATAGAATATTCCTAGTACAGAAAAGAATCTACAAGATTGAGAAAAATATAGAAGAGTTAAAATTCATGGTTACAGAGGAACAAAAACCTCTTGACTATTTGAGCATTGGTTAGATCCGCAAATCACTAGTATCAGAGTTTACAAAGTGCTCAAAAGGGGAATCCACAATGGAGACAATGTCTGAATTATTATTAGAGAAGTTGAATTCTCTACTAAAATCTTCTGATGAGAAACATCAGAACCTAATACAAGAAGTATCTAGATGTCAAAATCATCCTGAAAAAATACTAGATATAATCGCCCAATTAGAAAAATTGGAGCACAAAATAGATTAGGGGAAATGATCATTTACCCACTTTCAGCTTAAAAATTGTCCATTTGCTCTACCAACTGTTTTTTAACCCCATTTACCCAAAACACTCTAAGGGATTATTTCCCTAATACCCAATTAATTCTTTTTTCATTCTTTTTATTTATTTTTGAGACTTTTTTGCCCCTCTCCTTCTTTCTCACTTAGAGAGAGAAGTCATCCTCCACCTTGCTGTGCTCCGGTGACCAATGGTCGGCCTCGGTCTCCGGTGACCGGACACCAGAATCCGACAACCGATGACCGGAATCCGGAATCTGGCTACCGGACTGGTGATCGGATTCCGGCGTCTGAATTTATTAATACTCAATAACCATATCATTGCCCCCCAGTAATCATATTATTGCCCCCCAGTAATCATATTATTGCCTCCCAATAATCATATTATTGCCTCCCAAAGTCATATTATTGTCGTCTAGTGAATTGTATAAACTCCTAAAACCAAAATGAATACACTACAAGCACAATTGATCAATTTATATGCATATTATTGCCCCCCCCCCCCCCCAATACTCATATTATTGCCTCCCAATAATCATATTATTGCCGTCCAGTGAATTGTATAAACTTCCAAAACCAAAATGAATACACTACAGGCACAATTAATCAATTTATATGCATATTATTGCCCCTTAATACTCATATTATTGCCTCCCAATAATCATATTATTGCCTCGCAATAGACATGTATAACTACTCAATAAAACTTTTTTTTTTCATTCTTCTTTCTTCTTTCCTTATAATCCTTCTGCCAAATTTACCAAAAAAAATTATAATAATAACTTGAGAGAATTTCACAGAAGAAGAAGAAGAAGCGAGAGAGAGATAGTTTGCAATGGCGAACGAGAAGCCGCTGAGAAAAATTGTAGAGGCATTCAAGGAGCTGGAGGCAGCAGTGAAATCAGAGACCGGCGAAGTGGAGGTTGCCCCGATCTCGCAGGCGTGTTCTCTCGTCTCACCGCTGTTTCGAGATGGGCACGGAGCTGGAGGCGACGATGGGCATGGCACGAACGTCGGTGACCTAAGGCTGGAGGAATCGAACTTAGCGGTGCCCCACCACGAGCATGGTGAAGGTGTCCATCTTCTTCTCCCACGGCGGCAGCTTCTGTAGCCGTCTGGTGCCCTCTGAACCGAGAGAGAGAGAGAGAGAGAGAGAGAGATCGGGTCTTTGGTCAACATATCACCGGCCGGAGGTAGGAGGGAGGGAGGGAGAGATCGATGAGGGGGGATGAGAGAGAAAATAAATCGAAGAGAGAGAGTCTGAGAGAGAGAGAGAGATGTAATTTACTAATTAAAATAGGGGCAAAACTATCAATGAATGTTGGATTGGGTAAATGGGGTTAAAAAACTCTTAGTGTAGTAAGTGGGTAATTTTTAGCCTAAAACCAGGTAAGTGGTCACGGCCCCAATAGATTATATCAAAGAACTTCCTAAAAGGGAAGAAGAAAAGCTAATAAGTGTTGGCAGAAAAATCAATGAACAGCGAGAAATGCTGGATTCTATGAAAACTATACTGAATGATAAGAAAAAGCCTCCAGTAAAATCAAAGAAAGCTAATGGATTCAAACCATTAGAAAAACCTGAGAAGAATCCTACGCTAAGCATGATTTTTCTAGATCCTTCTACTAGCCTGACTAGTATCAGGTATGAAAAATCAAAGCACTTGGTAGCAAGAGATGTCAAGATGATGAGCATCTTCGGAAAAAAGAAAGGAGTACAACTCCTAAATGCTGAAGAATTCAAATACAATGAAATTGAACACAGGAGGTAAAAAACTTCGTAATTCCAAAGTTAGATTTTAAACAAATCTACAAAAGGGGAAAGTTTGAACTGATGGATAGCCGTTATTTCAAATTATTGGAATTTACAACCTCTTCTACAACAGGAGAAACAAATCTCTTGATGATCACTCCTAAAGAAGTTGCCAGAGCAAGAACAAATAATTATCAATTTATGCACATTGGAGCAGTCCAAGTTGGCATAAAACTTCTTGCCCGAGAATGTATAAACTGTTCAGTTCTATGTGTCTTACAAGACAATAGACAGATTTTCAAGCTAGTCTGTTGGGAACACTTGAAGCATCTCTATGCAATCAAGTGGCATATTTGAACTGTTTCCCGAATTTCTTAACCAGCTTGAAAGATGCAGCTCACTGTCTACAACTGAGAGTCAAGACAGATGACATATCAATGAAAGAAGATATGCAAGAAGTTGCAATAGTATACAGGATATACTATACACTGATGAGTACCACAGTATAACCTAAGACAAGGATATCAAATATCCCCCGTCTTACTAAAGATTCCTCACCAGTCAGAAGAACCATTCACAACAGATTCACAAGGTTACTTAGAATGAAGTAACTTTTCCTATTGAATTGAAATTATCTGGTCCAAAAAAACCACCAGAAAGTGTGAAAGCAAAAATTTATGAAAGCAGAAAGACTGGAGAAATCAGTCTAAATTTTGAAAATCACAGAAAAAGTGATGTCTGTCCTGATAACATTAGGATAAATAAAAATCTTCTTAGAAAAAGCTACAGCACTAGAGAAGCTAGTGTTAGTGGTACCAAAGTCTCTGTTGAAGAATCAACATAACCAATTACTGAAGAAGAATTGGAAGCTGATCTAAACAGACCAGTTAATATGCTTAGAGCAGAAAAGCTCTATGAACTCTATGATGAAGCAGAATAGTGCGAAAATCTTGAACTATTAGAAAAACTAATCGAATAAATGAAAAACTTCAAAACAAGAAAGGAATAAGAAAGGAAAGAAAAATCCTTCCTTATCAAGATATAGAAATGGAAGACGGAGAAAGCTCCAATTCCAAAACTTTCATCATTAGAGAAAAGGGAAAGCTGAAACTCCCTGTACAGAAAGTCCATACGGGCAGAAAAGAAGAAAGAAATTCTCAAAGATTTGTCCCAAATGACAACATGCCTAGGGTACCAATTACGAATTATGGTATATGGCTAAATCTAGACAAACCTCTAGATAAAAGAAAAGCTATTGACCAATGGGTAGATAGCCTGATGATGGCCTCTACTCTTACCCTTGGAAAATTTGAAGCACTAGATCTTCATGTGTATTATGAAACTACTCTTACTGGAGTAGCCAAAAAATACTATCTTTCTTTTAAAGAGACTGCCGGAGAGAGACTAGCTAGAAGAAATAAAAAATTCAAAATCTCCGTATGATTTTGCAGTACCCCTGTACGATCATTTTTGTGGAGATCTCTCAAATCTATGTGAAAAGGCTAAAGAAACGGCCAAATCAAATATTTATGCTCTCAAAACCTGTGACATGAGATATTTTGAAGAATACTTGAATGAATTTCAAGAATACTACTGCAGGATAGGTGAACTAGAAAATACTAATCTAGTCAACCTGTTATACACAAAACTCCCCGAACCATGGAGAACAGATGTGAGAGAAAGCATAGTTGAAAAACCAATTGAAAGATTTTCAATTAGGGGAATTGCCTACAGAATTAGGCAATTACTGAAAGAACAATGCAAGGCAAATCTTAGAGCCAAAATGGCTGAGAAACAACTCAAAGGAGTTGAAAATTTCTGTTATGGAATATTGGATATGCCTACCAACTGGGGATGCCATGAATCCAAGTTCAACAGAAAAAGAAAAGAAAATTATTACTCGAAAAGATTCAGAAAGAGTAATAAGAAAAAAGATTAGAAATTTAAGAAAAGTTCTAATTTCAAGAAACAACAAGATGAAGATCTAAAAAAGAAATTCTTCAAGAAAAGAAGAATCATCAAACCAACCAACAGAATAAGCAATCAAGCAAAAAAGCTTGCAGAAACTGGTTATGTAAAGTTGAAGGGCACTATGCCAATGAATGCCCAAAAAAGTGTAAAAGATCTACTAAAGCTCTATTTGAATAATATGAGCCCATAGTAGAAACAGCAAATATGAAAGGCTACGAAATAGCCTATTCTGATGACGAAGAAGATTACAGTTCAGTTTACTCTGCCTGGTCTGAAGAAGAAGAATCATCTGATTCTGAAATAGATTCTGAAGTAGAATACTTTGAATCTAGACAGATGAATGTTCTAAGATTCAAAAACTGGGAAGAAAGTAAGACTGAAGCAATGACGTTTTCTTATCAGGTGAACCCTGATACATTCGTTTGTGACTACTGCTTATGTCATGAAAAGAATGGACTTCCTATGTTTTGTGAAGAGTCTACAAAGACTTATCACAAAGAATGCTTCATAGCTGAAGCAAGAAGAAAAACCAAGAATGGCCTTATCAGCCAATTGGTAGAACAAGAATATGAATAATATTTCTCTAAGCAAAAAGAGAAAGAATTAGAAACTTTGTTCCAAAATATTGTGGAACCCTGTTCCTCAAAAATAAAGAAAGAAAAAATCGATGAAAATATAGAACTGGTTGAACCACCAGAAGAATGTAAACCATTCATACCACAAGAATAAGCTCAAGAAAATGAGCTATAACATTTGAAAATTGTCTCTACTAGTAGATACAGCAACAACATAGAGATTGGATTAAAACTTCTTGATCACAGAAAATATCATCTACATACATTTGTAGATAATGGATCAGGATTCACAGTTGCAAAAAAATTTACAATTCCAGAAGAACTCTGGAAAGAAGATAAGAAAAGAATAGCTACTGGTGTCCAGTTTGATGGAAGCCATTTAACCATGAATAAGGTAACTAGAAATGTTCACATCACCATTGGTGGAAGAACATTTGTAATCAATACCCTTTGGCAATCAGAAGGCCAATGATCATATTTCTTGTTGGGAAATGATTTCATTCTCCAACAACTATTTATTCAAGATGAAGAAGCGATAGGCTTCAGAAAAGGAGAACGGGTGTTCTGGGCCGACCGGCTTACTCAAGCAAAAAGTGTAGTAGGTTCAAAATTTACTACTCAATATCAGATATCGCAACAGAATAGTGGTGATCCTAAGCCCTATAAACCCAAATTTGAACATGTGCTTCAAATTAAGCAACAAAAAGAATTGCTTATCAAAGAATCTTCTGAAGAAGAAGAAGAAGAAACCAGTGAAGACGAAGAAGCTAGTTTCACTCATGAGCATAACCTCAAGCATTTCCAGAATGAGAAAATTGAGCATAATCATATTCTCTCAAGAAGTAAGAAAGCCATAGTAGCAGTGGGATCTTTCCTTTCTGTCTAAGTGTGGAGTACTTTCTTTTCAAGTAAGTATCTGTAAATCATTTTTATGGATAGCTAAACAGCTTCTTAGTTGTTTACCTCTAAGAATGAGGCTCTGAATTTTAGTCTATAATTATGTTTGAATAAATAATTTCAGATTGCTCATCCACCTTGTCATTATTTTAGCTTGATGTTTAATATTTATATCTATTTCTGCCTTTACTCCTGTACTATTTTGAGGATTAAACTTTGGATTAATTTCAGTTTACCTACGTGAACTTTCATTCATTCTTCAAATTAGTCCCTGAACTTCTAATTTCATCAAGATTACCCCTGAACTCCTAATTTTAATCACCCGTGTCCAATTTTCAAAGCTCCGTCCAATTTGAACGTTAAATCTGACGTTGAAGCCCACCATAAGGGCTAAAATGGTCATTTTAGGACAAAAAAAAATCATAACAAAAAAATATATCTTCTTCTTCCTTCAAACTTCTCTCTCACTCTGACGTCTTCTCTCTCTCTCATCTCTGACCTAATCTAACCTCTCCATTCCACAAATTCTCCACTTCCTCACCGAAAAACTCCAAACCCAAAATGGCGTGGCTGCCCATATCAGGTCGAAGCCCAGACCGAGTTTCCACTAACCCAGATACCCGTGATGGAGACCTGGCCATTTCTCCGTCCTTCGGCCACGAATCGGCGGCGTACTGGTGGCGTTAGCTTTGTCTTGACGTCGCCGTCCTCCCTATGTTCTCTATTTCTTCATACAATTTCCGGTGAGAGAGAATTGAAGCCCAAAACATTTCTGGGTTCGCCGATGGGTTTTCCGATTCCGATCAAATCGTGGCGGCTTACCGGTGTCGAAGCTTTCTCTTGTCCTTGACAACTTATCCATGGCGTTCGTTGTCCAGATAACAAGTTTTGAAGGAGAATCGACGAAGATAACTTCTCTAAGTTTCCCGGCGATTTGCCATGTTTTCCGATGACGCTAGGCTTCGAACCCGGTATCAAACTTCATCCCCTTGTCGAGCTCTACAAGATGGTATAATCAATTTACAGTTTTGTTTAAGATTCAAGGAATTGCAATTTTGGGATATTCTGTTCTTTCGGGTTTCACTGTTCATGGTGATTATCCGACTTTGCTTGGTTAATTTTCGATGACTTATGGATCACAGAACATGATTTTGGCTCTTAGATACTAGATTTGCAGAATTTTTTTTCTTCTGTGTGTTCGAGCACTATGCTCTGATGAAATGTGGTGATTTTGAAGTTCTGTTGCCAATTTTCGAGCAATTATCTCTACTGTTGTTTAAATGGAGAATTTGTGGTGACAATAAGAATTGGGTGGAATTCCAGAATCTGGCCATTGAGAATTTGTGTTATGAAACTATGGTTGTTTGGATTGAGTCTACATGAGGCAGCGGACCAGGAGGGAGTGGACTCCAAATTGAAGGTTGTGCAATTGTATATGCAGATGAGGATGTGCGGCTTGGACATGGTTGGTGAAACAAAGAAAATTGAAGATTTTTTATTTTTTTTATTTTTTCTGTTTTCTTCTCATTTAGGTTTAACAAGGGGTAGTATAGAAATTTAACAATTCCAACTCCTGCCATGTCATCACTTAACGTCCAAATTGGACGGAGCTTTGAAAATTGGACACGGCTGATGAAAATTGGGAGTTCAGGGGTAATCTTGATGAAATTAGAAGTTCAGGGACTAACATGAAGAATGAGTGAAAGTTCAGGTAGGTAAACTGAAATTAATCCTTAAACTTTCTATTTCTTAAAAAAACTTGCCTCGGCTTAAGATAGAAACAAGTAGCAGTGATTCCGCCTATTAAAGTAACCGCTAGGCAGGGTGTCGTTAGGTGAAAAACTTGGGCATGTTAAAAGCTAGTTTTGTTTTTCTCAGAAGTTTGAACATGATTTTCTAAGAAAAAGCAAAGGTTAGACCCAAAAGTCAGCATAAGACATATTAGACACTAGTTTTGAAAAAACTACCCTTATAGGTCTTTTCCTCTCAAATTTGTGTAAATTGGCATAATACAAACCTGTTGGTGCAAGTGGGCACAATAATATTGTTTTTTGAGTAAACAGGAATTAACCCTTATTTAAAAGATATTAGAGCTAATGGTTTCCATGTGGAAACATCTAGTGAGAATGGACATAAGTTCTTTTGCATTGCCTCTAATGACTACGGACGAAAACGAGTATTAGAGAAGCTTATGTGCCGCTCTAGTGGGTTATATGTAACCACTATTTGAGTAATTGAATCCAACAACGTCATAAGAGATAACCTTTTAGGATTCTGACATATACATGCTTTGGCATGACCGTTTGGGATATCCAAGTCATGATATGCTGATCCGTATATTAAAGACTTCACATGGATATCGTTTCTTTCGAGCGAAGAGAAGTAATAATCAAAAGTTTATTCAAGGAGACACCCGGACCTCCGCCGCACCTCACAGCACCTTCACCATCAGTCACTGGCCGAAAAAGGGCCATGCCGTCACCCCCCTATGGCAAGAGCTTGACATTGACGCCAAGGGTGGCAACGTGCTACCTCTCTCCACTTCTAATTTTGTGGCTCAACCAAAATCCTCATTGGTTGATTCTAAGGCCCATCGTTCATTTTGCAAAGCGTGCTTTTTAGCTAAATTAGAATTAAGCCCATCCTATGCAAAGGACACGTGTTCTCATAGAATCCAAGGGGATTCAATGGACCGATTCAACCAACTTGGGAATCGTTTAGATGTTGTATGATGTTGGTTGACGCTCAAACATGTTGGTCATATGTCGCGCTATCGTTTACTTATAACGCTGCTTATGATAAACTCTTAGCCCAGATCATATAGCTACAGACTCACTACCCGGATTATCTCATTTAGTCAATTCGACTTGATAATGTTAGAGAGTTTTACTTCAAAAAATTTTGATGACTACATATCTTTGGGGATTGATATTGGGCATCATATTCCCATGTACGAGCCCAAATGGTCTCACAGAATGCCATCATTCAACGACTACGATGGTAGCCCGGCCATTGGTAATGTGCATCAATATTTCCGCTTGGGGCTATGCAATATCGCATGCAGCTATGCTAATTCGTCTATGACCCACCACCACTCACATTTATTTGCGTTACAGCTAGTGACTAGGTACAAGTCTGATATCTCGTACTTACACATATTTGAGTGTGCGGATTATGTGCCAATCGCGCCACTACAGCGCATCAAAATGAGTCATTAGCAACGAATGCATATATCTTTGTGTTGGATATAAATCTTCAACTATAAGTCCGTTATGTAGAACCCTTGACAGGTGATCTCTTTACAGCCAAATTTGCAGATTGTCACTTTGATAATTTGCAGATTGTCACTTTGATGAGACAGTCTTCCCGTCATTACTCATTAGGGGGAGATAAGAACGTCAATGTTTAACATGTTCGACATGAATTGTCATGGTCTGTCCCCATTATATCTCATCTTGTTCCCCTAAAAGAGACGAGATCACATATACCTGCTACAAACATGCCTGCAAGGTTGATGTGCCCTCAAGATGACATAGCGCCACCCAAAGAAGATGTCCCCTCAAGAGGACACTGCGCATCCACCATGGATGATGGCATGGTGAAGCCACAAGGTGGCATAATGGCGTCATAGGCCATGAATTCCGTTATAGAGCGTAAGAGACCCATAGGTTCGATGTATTCTCGCCCTAGGAAGATAGCAAGTTTGGCACAACCTGATCCATTGATCATTGATACTCAAAATCCGTCTCATGAGAATATTCTAGATTGTGGTTATGTCCACGAGACATCGTTAGGGGATGCCTCAACCTGAGAATATAGAGATCTCTACAAACTACACTAGTGTACATGAGGACGTGGGATTATTGAGACCATTGACATCGAACCTTGCGCCATTGAAGAATACCAACATAAAGAAAAATTGGCCTAAATGGAAAGATATGATCTATGTTGAATTGGATTCACTAACGAAGAGGAAGAATTTCAGGTTAGAGATGCCGATACCTCCTAACATAAAACTTGTTGACATAAATAGGTCTTTGTTAGAAAGCATGACGAGAAAAAAGAGATTATACACTCGCCTCATGGCGCAAGGCTTCTGATCACAAACGTCCTGAAATCGACTACGGGGAGACATATGCTCATGTAATAGATGTCATTGCACTTCACTACCTTGTCAGTTTGGTAGTTTCCAAATAATTAAACATGAAGCTTACGAATGTGGTCATTACGTATCTTTATGGGGATCTAGATACAAAAACATACATGAAGGTCCCTAATGGACTTCATTTACCCAAATCAAGAGGCTCTAGACCACGGAACGCATTTGCAATGAGATTGAAACGCTCACTAAAGTGACTACTTGATTGGAAAGGGATATGATGAACTATGCCCGCGCGTTTCCAGGACAAGTTTCTGATTTGCAATTGTCGCGGTTTATGTTGATAAACATAATTGGAACCCTTGATGAGTTAAGGGAAACCGCTGAACACCTGAAAATCTGAGTTTGAGATGAAGGAACTTGGGAAACACAATTTTGTCTAAATATAGAACTTGAATACCGTGTCAATGGATGCTTAAGCATTTTGATAAAATTAAGCCTGTAAGCATTCTCATGGTCGTCTGTAGTCTTAACCCTAAGAGGGATCCGTTTCGTCCCAGTGATGATAATGAAGACGTGTTAGTGACAAAAGTGCCCTACCTAAGTGCAATAGGCTCGTTATTGTACTTAGCACAATACAAGACCGGACACCTCATTTGTTGTGAACTTGTTGGCTAGATGTAGCCCTGCGCCAACGAGACACCATTTGACTGGTGTAAAGACAATCTTTCGATACTTAAAAGGTACAATAGAGATGGGCTTGTTTTATCCCTCCAAAGAGAAAAGAAATGATGAAAGAATGGAATCATACTCCATTGGCCCGAAGGCCTTCGTCAACACTACACGCCACTAGATAGAGACAGGGGAGCATAGCGCCGCCACCGTTGTAGGTGGATGGCGTCCTCCCTTTCTTTGTCACAATGATGATGACGTTTTGATGGGTTTTGCTGATGCAGGGTACCTCTCTGACCCTCATAAAGGTCGTTCCCAAACTGATTATATCTTTACCATGAGAAGCACCGCGATATCTTAGAGGTCTACAAAGCAGACTCTTGTCGCTACTTCTTCGAATCATGCAAAGATTATTGCTCTTTATAAAGCAATTCATGAATGCATATGGTTGAGATTCATAGTTGCACATATTCGAAGAACTTGTGGTTTGAAGTCTATCACGAATGAACCTAAGTGCATTTATGAGGATAATGCAGCTTTCATTGAACAAATGAAGCAAGGTTTCATCATGGGCAACAACACCAAGCATATATCGCCTAAATTCTTTTATAATCAGCAATAACAAATACTTCTAAAGATTGAAGTAAATCAAATCCAATCAGAGGATAATGTAGCGGACTTATTCACTAAGACGTTACCTAAATCCACATTCGATAAACATGTGAAGAGTATCTGAATGAGAAAAATATCTGAACTCCCATGATTGTAGCAATCAAGGGGAGATCTCGACATCAGGGGGCATGATATTTGATCTCGAAGAGTGAAGGGCATGTTGTACTCTTTTTCTCCTCCTCGAGGTTGTTTTTGTCTCTTAGGGTTTTTATTACTCGAGCAAGGTTTCTAACGACACAACATTTGAAGCGTCATGGTGTCACGATGACATCACATTTGGTCGGCACAAGGGAGAGTGTTGAACGATATCAGGATTATGTGTGTCTTACCAGACTATGATTACTTTCTATAGTTGTAATATGAGATAATGTTTTAGATTCCTAGTTCTAATTAGAATAGGATTCCTTATACTAAAAAAAATTATGTACTTGTACTCCCTATATATAGGGGCTCCTATTATCAATGAAAAATACAACTATTCTCTCAATTCTCTCTACGGTTCTCTTTTCCTTAAACAAAAAGAAGCAATAAAAATGTATTAAAGGTGTCAAATGCCCGGTTCAGCTCTCATATGGGACGGAATCTAACCTGAGTGTGTCCAGCAGAAAGCCAGAAATGAACCTTTCTAAAAATTATAAAATCAGACTATTGGAGGCCCATCAGATATTCGTGGCCTGAGCCAGCCGTCTGCCAGCTATTTCGACTAATTGAACGGTATGTACGGAGCTAGAAAGCAAGCAATTGTGCAATCAAAGCATTATTTCTTAATCCTAGAGGATCTAGTGATCCACCAAACACACCATTCACTTAATAATTAATACAGCATAGATACATTAAAGTCTGTTTTTTCTATTCTTTTTTTCCATCTCCAATTGACTTCAAATGAATATTCACAAATTGAGAACCAAGTTCCTTCATGAATTAAGGCCAATTAATGTTATCGATGTTTTAACTTAAAAAGTTAAAAGGAGATGGAAGTGAGATTACTTATTTACCATTCATGCAATGGAATATGCCATGAAGTACTTAAAAGGTGAACCTCATGTCCATCAAATTGCTCCTTATGGTATATGAGAATCTTTGAAATACTGCTGATACATAAGAATCTATCTTATGAAGGCTGAAGCAAAGATTCTTGAAGCAAACATGAAGTGGGGAGTAATATTTGTAGCAACTCTGTGAGTCCCAAAATCTATGAACAACTTTTGGGTGTTGTAATCATAAGATTACACATCTTCATGGTCAGTCCTTTGTGATGGGGCTCGTGAGGCCTATGCTTCAAGGAGCATAATACTACTAGGCTATAGCTACATTATCTACTTCTAAAATGGATGTATTATACGCCCTAGTGTTCAATTTTCATTTATTCCCATGGCCCTTTGCGTGTGTGCTGAAACCAAAGGTAGAGTGGTCTCTCTCATTAAATCAATCATTTGGTGCATTTTGGAGATCGATGATAATGCACAAGTGTAAGTACGAACACCAAAAGCAAACCACAAGCGCTCAAAGCAGTACAGTGCCTGCTGTGCTGCTCTTACTGTAACTTGTTGTGCACGCACGGCCACAGACCCTTATTGCAATTTGCCACTTTGGCATATCCCTAGCTACAACCCCACCTATCCAAAAGTATGAAGTTGATTTCGTTTTGGTCCTCGGATTTTAGTGGGGAGCGTAAACACTTTAGTGTTGACCTTTAGTTTGGTTGATTGTCAAGGCGCGCCGCACTAAGAGGACCAAACTAAGATAATCACTTTGAACTCTCAAGTTTTTCGACTCTCAAGTGAGTCAAGTCTTTAAAATGTGGTAATGTCGGATCCCAACTTAGAGGAACGCCTCAATCTTCATCCTTTTTTTTGGTCAATTACCATTTACCCCAAGGTCAACACTGAAGAAAACAAAATGAGACAACCTGGTTGAACATCTTAAAAATTGGATATTCATATGACATAAGGGTGAGTTAACATGCCTGTAAATTAATGTTTTAACAGTTTGTTTGCACACATTTTTAAGAGTTATATCAACATCTCGTTTTAGTTAGATTTGAAGGGTAACCGATGTAATAGAACCGCTTCCATGTTGTATCGTATTCTGGCTTTAATATGCCTTTCTCTTCGTAAAATTGTTTCACATTATCTAATGAAATGAGTTTCCTAGACATTTAATGGTTGACTTTTTTTTTGTCGAAAATAACGGTTGACTGAACTGTAATAGTTGGCTCGACTGTAACATTTTCAAAACGTTGGGGCCTTCTCACTCTCAATATGTATGTGTACATTTCTATAGTGTTTTGAAAGTGAAACCTCCCCAATAATTGAGAGCTGCAGGTTTCTGCAATTGACCCTAAAATTAAGATCTATTGCTGCGCAGGGTGCCAGGGTTCAGTGTGCACTGTGCAGTGATAGTAATAGATGTATTTAACAGGATCGGAGATATATAATGATCTGCAGAATACCTGCACCTGCTCTCTCTCTCTCTCTCTCTCCCTCCCTCCTCCCTCCCTCCAGCTGATCCTCGTCTCATACATTACACTCCATTACTATCCCCAGGCTTCATTTATTTATCACCATCATATCCAACTATAACTCTCTCTCTCGAGCTCCCTCCCTCCCTCTCAAAGAAAGATCATATGGCTTTGTGTGTCCACATATATCCATGCATCTTTTCGATCTGATTGACATCTTTTTGCATAGAGCTTTGGGATGGACAAAGAAGGAAGAAGATTAATTGATGAGAAGGGAAGGTTTTACTTTAACAGCCACAATCATCAACTGGAAAACTAGCTAGCTAGGTTATTTTGATTCATATCTCTATTCTCGATCTGCAAAAGATAGATCATTGTGATAAGGACGTATCTACGATTTATTATTAGTACTTCATAGCCCTACATAGCTATAGCTACCACATTTCTTCTATATGTATGCTTAATTAAATGTTACTACTTATTACTACCAACTGATATATATAGAATAGATATCTACCGATCTACGTACATTAATTGACGAAGAAAACAAAAATCAGATCATTTAAATTAAGAGGAAAAAATGATTGCAATTCATTTAATTAATTAAAAATAATGGTATGCAGCCCATGCCCAGGAGATATATTCAGTGGCGGAGAGTAGGTTGGGCCGTTGGGGATGATTTGACTTTTGTCTTGTTCGTTTTCTATGAGGTAAATGTGGGAAGAAGAATTAGGCCATTCACACATTGGAAATTGAAGAATAAAATGATAGAATATAAGAAAGATCGAGCCTGTGATCGAAGTTTAACAAATTGATTTATCCTCTTCTTTTTCTCTCTTCGAATCACTTTAACACTTAACAGACACATTCCTAGAAGAACTTATGGAAACACATGCATAGAATAATTGGTAAGTTGCATTATTCCAAGGCAACTATACTGGCATGGGAGTACTACTCATGGTTACAAAATGCAAACCGGAAAGTGTTAATTAACAGTTTACCAGGTTAAGGGAAATGCCCACTAACCATATACTTGTACATATATATATTGTGAAAAAATCATTGGTATGGGCTGCAGAACCCTAACCCTAACAGGCTAGTACTTACATAACTCTATATAGCCTTCTCATTCATGTATTCAGTCTACCGTTGCTAATTTTGACCATAAAACTTGCACTACAATTCCATCTTATTGATAATAATAAAAAGAGAAAGAAACCTAACTAGTATGTTTGAAAGTGATTGTACTGCTCAAATATACAGTATGTGAATAATTATTGATGCATGTCAAAATACTAGTCAAAATACTCTAATGATACTTATCATAAGTGATTTATATTGACTAAATTTATAAAACTATTGCTATTTATACGTAGATATTTCAGTAAAACGAAATATATACGTAGTTAATGTAATATATTCAGCCAATTAAAATGTGGGATCTATACCTGGACGCTACAATTCATTAGAGTGGCCAAAGAAAAACCCTGAACCTGGAGTGGCATAATCCCAAGGATTCCTTTTGGAAAACAGTGTTACGATGGTCCAAAACTCAATACATCCCAATCCCATCTGCCATTGTCCATTAATTGCATGTGACGATGAGATAAGTAATAACTAATAAGAGACTAAGAGAGATCAAGGAGCATCTAAGATTCTAAATCCAAGTATATCAACTTACCAAGAGCTGGCAATGTTAATCAATGAACAAGAAAAGGGTTAACTGGGGTTCGTCCAAAGAAACAAGACGTACTGGCCAAAAGGTTACGTCTGAATCAGATGGATGGAAAGGAAAAGATGGATGCATATGTCTTCTGTCAACGCCATGTTGCATTACACCAACCCTAGCAAGCTAGAGCTCTGAAACCCTGTTCAGTTATATTAGTCATCCCAACACGCAAGCCCAGCAAGCCAAGTTAAGCTTTGCGTTGCCATGCCCTTGTAACCATCTTATCACTCGCTGGGTCGCTGTCTACAGCCAAGCAAAGCAAACTACTCTAGATAATCATGAGCTTGATTATCTACTAACATTAACCTCCATGTATCAACACTGCGCTAAATAAGTGGATGGTGCATTAATTAATTTCTGTTATGTACAGTTAAGAAAATTTTTACGTACCATGCATGCTTTAGAGCATGTGATTTGTAAGAATATGCAAGTACCCGGGATGATTCTCAATCAAATCTGGCTACTTGACCATTAATTTTTCAACTAGTCATATTTACATCTGCTCCAAATCTAACAATGGAAAAACCTGAAGGAAGGTAAACTTTTTTTATAGTACGTAAATCAGGATAGCTCGCTATATGTACCAAGATGTACTAGTATAGTGAGTTAGAAGTACTACCACGGCTGAAATTGGGTAATTGGGTGATGTCTTTGTGACTTTTAGTTGAAACCATTCTGCATATTGGGTTTCAAACAGCATTAATTATGCATGATATATTTGATGAACTGTTATTTGACATGTTGTTAATACGTGTTGATAATTAGTTGCTCAGATTTAGAGTTTGTTCTCAACTTTTGAAACCCTATACCCTGACGGTTAAATCAAGTTAAAATTAAAACAAACCACCACATGTGGTTAGATTTATAAGATCTTCCAGATGTGGAATCCCCACATCTTCGAATCTCGCTGAAGCTGATTGAAATTGAAATTTCAATCTATTTTTAGTGGCGAAGGTGGAGGAAGAGTTTTGGTCTGACCTCCCATAAGAATTAGCCTCTACATCTAAGAGATCTTTAAAAATACCGCGTACATCTCGATAATAAAAAAAAAATTAAACTGAAACAACACATTGCCACATATCAGCAATAACTCTTCATATTAAGGTGTACTACTGGACATCACTACGTGATGTATCGATATACAAATAATTTCGTGTTTTCAAACGTCTTTTATATGTTTCGTTTGTTAAACAATATAGCATCTGCTAAATGGTTCAGATTGACTTTATGCATTCTCTGTGATCAATGATCCAAGTTAATTGACAGACAACATAACAAGAGAACAAAAAATTCTGTTTATCCATGCATAATATAAAAGAAGCATATGTGCATCTATAAAGAAACATAGAGAATCTCAGCTAGGGCAATGTTGAGGACCATTAAGGCTATTGCATGTAAGTAAGAGATTAACTAACTAGTGGTCCTTAATTAAAAACCAGATAGATCATTTAGAGAAGACAGGAGGGATCCCTGGCTGGGCAGGGGGGTTTAGAGATGTATGGTAGTAGAGGAGGCAAGGTGAGCAAGAAATGCTCTGTTTTGAGAACTTTGATGGTGTTGTTGAGGGGACAGACGGCATAAATTAGGGTAATAAATGGTTGAGTTAAGATTAAAAGACAGCCTACAGGTATATACGGCTAGCTACTTAGTGCTAGAAACAAGAATGCTCATGTATCCCCTCCTTTTTAATCTTGAAAGCACAACATTGGAGGAGACAAAGGAATTTTGGGGAACAAGGAGTGGTTTTCATTTGCAAACACCATACCCATACATTTCCACTTTAAACATTGCCTTTATTTTATTAAGATTTAGACAAAGAGAAGATGGTGGTAATGGTATTCCATGATAGAGATTAGTTAATAAACCTAAAGTATTTGTCATTTCAACCAAAAGCGAAGCATAATTAGCATATATTAAAAAGAAGAAAAACTTTAATCTTTCACAACTAGCATATTAGTGCTACTCAGAGCTCAAGTAGAAAATGGTGCTCAATAATAAAGTACAAAATTCAGATAAAAATTAATTAATATATTAATCAAAGAGATTAGATATGCTAGCTCCACTTCGCAGCTAACTGTTGCTTTCCAAAAGCTCGAAGATGAATTGGTTATACAAAATTAAATAATTAAAAAGAGATCATCCCATCACTAAAGATGATCATAAAAACTACAAAAACAAATAAATCAAATCAAGCCCAAACATTTATAACCTTAAACATTTATAACCTTACAACACTGATCATGATCAATTTCAGACGCTAGCTAGCTATCTAGCAAAAGAAAGATAGCTAAAAGAAAGAAACAGTGTGCAAAGCATGGCTATGAGGAAGCTGCTGTTTTCTTCGCATGCAAACGTCGTCGTCCAGATTCATCACATCAATGTTTGGTATTACATATACTCTTCCATCATTCCATGCATATATAGTAATCAGATGGAGTAGCTTAGTTACGATTCGAATTCGAATTTGAGTTCTAGCTATAAGGGCATATGTATATATATTTCTACCTCTATATAGTACTACTGGTACTGCAAATAAATTAGTTCCAAGAAGAAACTGAGAAAAGGGGACGATTCATCCAACCTAAGAAGAACGAGTCTTTGAGGCTGTGAAGCTGGTAACCCTCGGAAGGGTAGTGAAGCCGGAGAAGAAGCTTCGCTTGTGAAAGAGCGAAGGGACTCAACGGAACATTCGAGAACCCCGACCTCCTCATCATCATCTCCCAATTCTCATATCTCTCATGCCTCAACTGCTTTCTACTTTGATCATCGTCTGCCGCCGCCACGTCAGCAATCTCTCTTCCGAACCACACCTGCTCCACCGCCAGCCTCTCCCTGCTGTTCGGCGGGAGGGTAGCTTCCAAGGAGCCAAAAATGGCGCCGTAGTGGTCCACCGCCTCGACAAACCTGTTGAGAAACATGGGGCTATTGTGATTGGCTTCTCGCTCGGCTACTGTTACTATCTTCGGGTTCAAGCCTCTGATCTTGTCGAGAAAGAGGTGGAGGTCACGTGCGTCGTCCGTGAGGAGTCTGTGGAGGTAGAGGACGCAGTTGACGGCGAGGGCTTCGTCAGAGAAGAGACCGAGCGATGCCGGGTTGAGGTAGTCGATCATTGCGACGTCGTTTAAGAGAACGATGGGGCGGAAGTGGAAGGTGAGGCCGAGAGACTGGGCGAACCGGAGGAGGCGCTCGCCAGTTCGGCGGAGGAGAGTGAGATCGCGACCGGTGGCGGTGATGCGGAGCATCGGAGCAGGGTGGTGAAGAGATGAGCTTGAGCCGTAGGATCTCTCCGCGAGGGCCTGCATCAACGGTGGCCATTGGACGCCGTGTTTGATGTCAAAGTCGAGGATGTGGATGGCGTGGTGAGTTGAGTCTATGGCTTCAAGGATGGCTTGATTCGCCGTCAAGTGGCTGAACCTGATGAATGGGGTTATCTGGTTTAGGGTTAGGTAGCACGACTGAAGCGCCTCCTCTTCTGCTTCCGTCTCCACCTCCAGCAACGTGTTGGAGGTGGAGGTGGAGGCGGATGATGCAGTGGCGGCGGCAACACTCACGATTTCTCGTGGAGCCGCCTCCACTGCAGGCAGGCGGAGAGAGAGGGCCCGAACGAACTGGTGGACTAGTCTCTCGGTGGAGTCTCCGTAAGGGGAGGAATTCGAGGAGGATAGAATGGAAATGAGGCGGCGAGCGGAGGAGAAGTCGAGCTGAGAAATGAGCTCAGCGCTGCTGATGAGGAGTTGCCGGGAGGTCAATCCGCGTGACATTAACAATGGCTGCTGAGCAAACTGGTATTGGTGGTGCTGCTGGTTATACAGTTGTAGATCTGGGTGAATCTCTGGATCTTGGTCTTCTTGTTGTTGAGGTACTATTCTTTGATGATGGGAAGAATTGAATGAACCCATGAGCATTTATCTGCGAGATTAAGATCTTGATGAGGTAGCTAGCTAGGTTTCAATGACTTGTACGCGTGCAGAGAGCAGACATATATAGAATAGAGCAGTGGCAATAGTAACTGTGATCGATACCAGGTATATTTGGGGAAACTGATCTCTCAAAGAGACAAGTTAATGTAATTAATGGATACAAATTAATTCCAAGCTCTATAGAAACTGGTGGCCTGAAGAAGAAGTTTTGGAGAGAGAGAGAGAGAGACATGATACCCTATCCCCTCTATCATTTTAGAAACAAGAATAGCAAGAAGAAGGGATGAGATCTATGGGGATTTTATTAATTTTTTTGTGTTTTCTTTAGCGTATAAATAATCCATGATGATAGATGGAGCAGCTTTCAATGAGGGAGCTACCAGAAACAGGCAAAGAACTGAAATGCTCGCAGGAGTAGTCAGTGTAGGGATAGTACTGTTACTGTGTAACACATCTTTCTTCTTTTAGGGTTTCTAATTGAATCCAGTACTTTGCATATTATCAGTGCAATTAAAACCAATGTGGTTGCAAACAAATTAAAATTTGCTAATTATCGAGTGACATTATTGCATGTACTAGTTCTATTTTTATATCCATCTACATGGAATATCCCATATTGCAGCTTTAGCCTCTGACTTGGAGCTAGAAACTAAATATATACCATTAACATTGAGGAAGATCATAATGGTGGTGGGGCATCATTATCCACCATATGTGAATTCAAATAAAAGTTTGTAACATGCACTCTGTTACTAATTAGCCAGAGAATTGGAATTTTGGGAATTAACCCGTTGGAAGTTTAAGATAACATGCAATATACACACTTTCTCACATATATGTTATGGGTATTGTTGCAAACTGTCTGAACTGCATTTGGTCAAGGAGATCGAATCAATCGTTGACTTGGAAAGTAAAGTGTATATACCATGACCTAATTAAAGCATAGTCGCTAGCTATTGATATAATTTATTAGCACTATTAATTAGACCTCAGACACTTTTGTTAATTTTATATCACACGTACTGTTATTAACTTTCAACTTTTAACTGCATGACCATGGATGTAAAGTTTGTTAATCTCAAACACCAGCTAGCTGATCTACTTGATGATCATCACCTTGAACCTATCAAATTCTCACATGCAAGTATGATTTTTTAGAGTGCTCCAAATGCGTGGGAGTAACTGAATGAGTTCTTGTTAATTTGGAATTTGGGGAGTTGGAGTTGATGCAAGTTGTTTCCCTTGAGAGAGAAATGGAAAGTTAAGCCCTCATAAAGTTTAGAAACCATTTTCCTGATCAATGCAGGGAAGAATCTTTCTAGCTAGAAGAGGTTCATTATTAATATTATACACGTATGCATGTATGTATATATTTCATGGTAGGACTACTAGATAGGACTGTCAATAGGAGCATGGCTTGAGATATTAGATTATTAGTTGAGGTGAACATATATTCCTCTTTCTATCTATACAGCTAATTCCAGATCTGGGTTTGTAGTTCATGCAATCAAAGCGACACAACCCTATTCCTCTCACTGGTTCTGGTTCATAGCAAAACAATAATATTCCTCTCTTACATCACTACTGGTTTCAATCAAGCGCTTCATTATGATCTACATATACATGTTCCCAAAGTGCTAATGGCTTGCTGATAGAAAATACCCTTCTCTTCAAAGATACTACCAAAATATACTGCTTTAAATTCTAAGTACGAAACTTGTGAGGTAGTTGAGCAACTTAAGCTCCATGCCCCTACCCCAACATTTGTCAGAGGCTGTACGAATCAGTTTTATAGGAAATATGTAGAATAAAAGTGATATAACATTTATATATACTGCTTTCTACCCTTTACTAATTAATATCTACTCCACATATATCTGGTTGTGGGCTTGTGGCCAAGAAATATCTACTCCTCTATGCCATTGAGAGAGTGAGTTAAGAATCCTTTTTCATTTCCTTTTCTCTGTAGAGATATGGGTGGGTAAAAAATTTCGTACGAACCGTGAATATGACTTACAAGAGAAAATGCACAAATCTCTTTTTTCTTTTGTTTGAAAGTTGTAAACTAATAATGTAACTAACAGTCAGTAATGTTTGCAAATGGTATAATTTCATTTTTTAATTATTTTTATTGTTACAATATTAGTGTTTTTGGAAATGATGGAACTTCTGACTTAACCTAATTCTAACGTAATTTTTCACTCCCTCACTACTTGAACTTCCCCAAAGGCTCAAGTGGTCTGTAATATATATTTGCAAATGGTAGAATTATCTTCCATGAGCTTTCCCAAACATTTTAAAATGGATCTTTATTTGGTAGGCTTTGCTCTTTCTCATCTTTCTTTGGCACTCTGATGCAGAACGGATGGCAGCCCAATTTGAAGAACAGTTAGATCGTGCTAAAGAACGAAAACGAAAAGTCACTAGTAGACAGGAAACAGCTCCGTGTCCGATTGGATCGTGCCAGAAACAAGACTCATGGCTTAGCCATGAGCTGTAGCATTTTTCGGGCTTTCGGGGTTGTTTAGGGCCTCAAAACTGCATTTTTCTATTTTACCCGTTTTTGGTTTTCCTAGTTATTTTTGGGTTGTTTTCTTTTTTATCCATGGGCTTTAGGGTTTCATTGTTAGTCGCCCTAGGGTACTTTTATCTTATTTATGCGGCTGCAGAACCTATCTTTCAACTTTTAATCAATCAAATAGAGAATTTTATCTTTTATCTTTGGTGGACTCCAGAACACTTTTTGTTAGGTTTATTGCTGGTAAACCTAGTTATCAATCCGACTGCGTCATACTCGCTATGAAAAAAGTACGTGGGATATATACTACAATAAAGAAATATACGTTACATTAGTAAATGCTCCACATTGGAATTTTTTTTTTAGAAATAGATAACTTCATTTATTTATCTATGGCCAGAAGGCACATACATCACATGTTGTTTCATACCAACCGTACTAAATTGCACAAACCGCCAAACAAATGACAAGTGACCCTCATTGTAAAATACGCATACTTATTAGAGTGCCTAACCAAATGAGAAAAAAAAAACCCAAGACTATCTAAGCTCTTGCTTTAGTAACCCTACTCGCCTAGAGACCTCAATTGGTGTATGAGTAGAGAAACTAGCTTACATAGTATCAGACTCTAAATCAAAGGTAGGCACAGAAACAGGAAACCTAGAGTTTCCCCTTGCTCTTAGCTTTAGGGCCAACCTCCTGAGCAGCAGTAGGGCAAGGGGAAACTCATGTTGAATTGATGTAGTTTACCCTTGCCCTTAGCTTTAGTTAAATTTTAAATTTATTTGAAATAAATAGTTTGTTGAAAATATTCTAAATATATATAACTCATGTTGAATTGATGTAGGTTATCTGCTATAAGTAATATAGGGTTGGTGTGAAGATTAGGAGCTAAAGCTTGATCGATATGATCCCTTTTGGTGCACTAGAAATAATTGAATCCTTGAAATGACCTGTATCTTTTCCCATTTCCTCCATTTCTCTTCACTGCCGGAGCCAATCGATCGAACACAAGCTTACTCGATCACATCATCATTTAAAACATTAGTACGTTGATACCTTTTGTCGAATGAGGAATCAGGATATAGTATGTATTTGTATGATTTCATTGAAAATTCAAAATACAACTGTGGATAAAAATGTAGACAAGTACATATGGGATATGGACGAGACTGTTAGATGATTCTGCAAATAAAAAATAAATAGGTCTTAGATGTGAAACCAATAGTGCCACATGCATAAATATGTACCAGTATCTGCAAAAAAAAAAAAAAAAAAAAAAAAAAAAAAAAAGCATAATTGATGAATATATGATAAGTTAAAAAGAAAATGAAAAAAAGAAGAGAAGAAGAAAATGAAGAAGCTATGGCAGTATGAGAGCAATGAAGAAGTGAAGGAGAGGTAGGAGGAGATGGAATTTCAGGGCAATGGTAGATAGGTAGCTAGAGAGGTAAGAGCAGTTTTCTCATTCACTTTTTCCTCCTTAGGTCACATTTACACGCAAAGCCTTTATGAATTCGTGGTGGAATAATATATATGGGTTACTTTTACACATGCTGCCTCTGCTTACAGAGCAGCACTAGTTCTGCAAAATTGTGGAAGGCAAAGAAAGAAAGCAAGGTAGGTTAACTCAAATCTTTGGCTCTCATGGATGAATATATATTGCTTGCTGACACCTGGTTTTCCTTGTTTGTCTCTCTTTGTTGGATTCGCTGGATCATCCGCATCATCATGCCATGTACACACATGTGGTTGTGGCTCTAGCTAGCTGCCTTTTCACCATTATTCACCATGAATAGTCGATATATATATATATATATAAGAGAATAAACGAGAGAAAATGAAAATAGCATCATTTATTTCATAGGATCATTTATGTGAGCTGATCTGTTTTCTATGAGTAGTAATGCTTCAAAATCTATATGAATTATCAAGTTTCTTTTAGTGTTTTTTAGAGAACATGAGTGCTTAAAGAAGTGTTTCTAACTATATATGTTATGGTCTGTTTCCGATTTTGAGTTATCTTTAGCCTCATTGGTTTATTAGTAAGTTGAGTTCCGTTTTTTATTTTTAAAATTTGAAAGGTATGTTCAGATATGATAATCCAACTCTGAGTTAAAAGTAGGTTTCTTGGCTTCTGTACTACATTGTATCCTTGCTTGTTACTTTATTTCTACTGAAATTAAGTATGGACTAAGATTTTAATCAAAAAAAACAAGTGTTTCCTAATGCATTTCAAGAAACTAAAGTGCTTTCGATCAAGAGTAACCGCTAGTAGGCAAAACTCTCTACATAAGCATTGTTACAAGTGCTATAACAGTTTTAGGGTCCGGATTGACTCAGTTTGAGACTTCTATATAGTTATTATCGTAATTGTCAAACATACACTTTACATGTTAATGATCTTGTTTGAAACCTCCGATCTTCATTCTTCATTTCTTTGTTAGTTTGTAAATTGCATTTCATAGTTGCTTTTTCTTTTTCTTTTTTTTCTGACAATTCCGCTACATTACCTCATATTTTACCTAATTGCATCATCTGGTTTATATCCTTTATGAGGTTATTTAGCGGTTTCTACATGTAGGGCATTTGTACTGTTATTTTAAGGTGTCTATCATATTTTTCGTGTTGGTCTATTTCTTAACGTACAACTATAAGTTTCTCTTTTCTGCCCAACAAAGAAAAAAAAACTATTTGGGAGTATTTAACATGATAACCTGGTTTTGGATTTTCAATTGATAGGGTCATGAGTTTGTCGCTATTTGGATCTCCATGGCTCACTTGCTTTTGTTAATTTGCAATTGTCTAAATGTTCATTGTCTGCTGATTTCCTAATTACTTAATGGATTTAGTGTGGCTGTCTAACATTATATACTAAGCTCTGGGCCTCTGGCATCATTATAAACACTAAAGTTTGTAGAAGCCAAAAGGGGAACATCCCCACACATTATTAGAAAGCTCTGCTAAATCTTTTTGCTATGGGTGTGAGTGATACAATCAATTCAATGCTCAAACTAACTTGCTGGAAGCCCATTTATGCACCTATAGTTGCTGTCAGCAGCAGTATCAAAGGTACCAGAGCACAGATACAGAAATGATCAATGATTTTACACAAGCAATCCTTTCAACTCTTTCTGTCCCAATAGCCAGTGCATTTGGCCCTACGCGTACGTACCCTTACCACGTGCGGGTAAACGACTGCTTTTGTTAGTTTTTTTTTCTTTGGCTTGGAATATATTAAGCAAACCTATCTAGCTAGCATAAGATGGTGATCCAGTCTTATTATAAGCCAGAACACCTGAATCTTCCCCTGCAACATTGCTCAAATCTGTTGAAACACCTAGCAACAACAGTGCACAAACCCTGTGTATTTCATTGAGCATTCTAATTACCGATGGATTTACAAAAGTTACCTCCGTAGTATTTGTAAATCTTATCACGTGACTTTAGCTTCTTTGAGACTTTCATCAAATACTTTAGTTTTATCCAATGATCGATAAATCGATTCACCAAGATGATGTTTAATGGAAACAGACTGTAGAGCAGCCATTATTCCAAGGTTATAAATGTTGCTAAACAAACTCATATGTTATGTCCTCAAATTATTAATCTAGACCACACAGAGTAAATGACAATCTGATTCATGTCATAGCATGCATGTTAAACTATTAGGCAATAGTAAATTTCTAATAGAACCAATCAATTGATTCAATTGGTTCACTTCGCTATTCATTTTGCAGGGCCCCAACCCTTTCATTTGCAATTTTGCATTTTGCAATGTAGCATGAAATGCCAGCTGAGGTGAAAAGGCATCTAAGTTAGAAACAAATCACTAGCCAACAATAGTATTTAATATGCAGGCCAAAGATAGAAACACTACCTTGCTATCCCTGTACCACCCTCTTGCTCTATGTGGAAATCAGTGTGAAAAATCAATTAGATCCTTTGTCTGCTCCCACAAGTCAAGTGATACTTCATAATTGCACCCTCTGTTCTCTTTTTTCCCTCCCAACTTCATTCCCAGATTTACAGAATAGAAAGCAAACTAACATAGATGATAAATGGAAACCTAATTATCTTCACTTTGTTTCTTCTTCCATTGTCTTTTACACATTGTCACTGAAAGAAAATCACATTCAGGTTTCTAATACAATTTCATGCCAATGCTTTGTTAAAGGTGCATGCCTTTCAGGATTGTTAATGAAAATGGTAAAAATCGTGCTTGAGCCTGCAGAGGAATCTTCCTTCATAGTACTTTTGGACACAGCACCAAACAGTAATAAACAAAGGATAGAACAAAGGTCATTGGAAAAGCATCAAGGATCAACCAAAATGCAAAGGAGAAAGAAAAAGAACAGAAAGAAAAGCATAGGTATAACAGAATCAAAATCATATGGGAATCAAAACCAAATGGGATTCTCAACTATAGAGGCTTCTCTCTTTTCTTTCTGTATTAATTGTCTTTGTGTTGTCTTTTTATGAATAGTTCTTTAATTGTGCGTGCGCATTTTTCTTTTCAAATCATTCAGGGTTTTGTCTATGGTATAATGATTCCCTAGCCAACTGTCATAAATGAATGAACCAGTTCTGCAAATGAGTGAACTACTCTATTCAACTAATTAAGATAAATGTTTAACGATGCTGAATTCTAGCGTGTCTCTTTAAATTAGGGTTTAGTTTTAGAGTTGTAATAGGAGAAAGTTTTAAATTTCTTAGTTATATTCGGATTCTATTACCTTATATGTACTTTGTAAATCTCTATATAAAGAGCTCATATTATCAATAATAGAATCGTGTGTTCTCTCTCGAATCATATTTTCCTACAACATGTTATCAGCACGTGCCCTAATCCTAGCCCTAAAAACCAAAACCTAAAAACCCTAAACCCGAAACTCCTTTTCACCACAAATGTCGCAAGCTCCTAACCCTAGCTAGCCATACCGTGCACTGCCCCTGCAGCCCATGCGCACCCGTGTGCCTCCACTGCCTACCGCAGTTGTCTACTGCTGCCCCCCACCGCTATTGCGCTACTGTCATGCCGTACTGCTGCTATCCCGTGTCGTTGCTGCTGTCCCTTACCGCTGCTGCTGCTCCGCCGCCGCCGCTATTATTGCTTTTACACACGCATGTCCTAAAGCCCCAAATCAACAATTAAGTTTTTAAAGATTAAAGTTTTTGTTTTCTTGTCTTTTAAATTTCTTTATTTTATTCGGGGATTTGCAATCTTCCTTCTCCTCCATCCCACCTTTCTATAACATGGGTTCGATTATTTAATAAGCAAAATTGTGGGGATTCACTCTATATACGAACTAAGAGCGTTCGTGATCGTAGGACTAAGAGCGTTCTCAAGCATCGATCTTTGACCATATTAAACATCATTGTTTCGGTCTAATCCAAATAAACTTGGAAATTGATTTCTTGGAAGCATAGCTCGGAAATTTTATTATTAGTGATCATGGAAGTTTTTACTCCAATACTAATCTATTTCTTCTTCATATTTTCTGGATGTTGAATGAACCAAGACTCGACTTTCCCATGCTTGACTCAACGGGTTCAGAATACCCTAGCTAGGTAACTGACGTGGAGAATGTTGGGGACATCATTGAGTATGAAAGTGTATGCAAATTTGTGTGATGTTACCTACTCCCAAGTATAGGAGGTCAAGTTTTAGTAAAGGGAAAAAGTAAGAGTATCGTACCCAAGGGATTGAGTAACTCTATCCTAGCTAGATCACCGTGAAAATAAACCTAGAAAACACATGTAAAGTCTACCTTTTTACAAGTTCACAACCTTAGCCCTTTGGAAGCTAAAGATCATGAGGATGGTATTAACAATTGTGGTAGTGAGCGGTTTGGTTGATTTAAAGTTTTATGAAGTAAATTAAGTTGCATAAAATAAAATAAACAAACAAAAAGGTAGAGACTAAATCAATGAGAAGAATAGAGACTTAGGCATTGCACCTAACCTTACTCATGCACAATATGTAACCCCATATTAATGTAACAATATGCTTTGATAAATTTCCCCTTAGTGCTTTGATGAAGCTACCAAGAAACCAACCAATCATGCAATTTAACAATCTCTTCCGAAGCAAAGCTAAATTACACAACCTTTTTACCATTCAAATCTTCCGGATCCTAAATGGCCTATGGTGCCATGAGCCTAAATTCTTCCGGAACCTAAACTCACAACATCATTCTTTAATTTCAAGGTAAGAAATTCAAGCAACTTAGTTCTTCCCGTAGAAATAAGCTAAGTCACCACCTATTTAGATACACATGCTCACGGAATCAAGAGTTTATCAAGTTCATGTTTCCGATTCATTAATTTCCTAAGCATGCTTCTAGGTGATAAATCTATAAACACACTTAGGATACATGAAAATATAGTAGCCAAAAGATTCAAAATATGCATAACCATCAAAGAACATAAAGATTACATTGTTTTGTGCACAAGTTTGGCTAGGGCTAAGCCCTAACCCCAAATTCAACTACTCACAACTCATATTTACACAATTACAAGCCATAAACATCATAAATAACAAATAAAAGAGAGCAAATAGTGGAGAACAAGTGATATACCCATGAGTTTAGCTCTTTTTGGAGCCAAACTAAAAGCACAAGATGTCTCCCTTGCCTCCTAGATGATATATGAGAAGAGAAATGCTTCAAAGTATAGGGATTTCGGTTTCTAGAACACAAATCACTATACAAATTCACAAAATCTCAAGAACAAAGTAAGAACAAGGCTTGAATGTGTGAGAAACAAGAGAAGTGATTGATCAAAGTGTGTAGCAACTTCGGTTTTGGTGAAACCCAAGTGGCTACACACCTTTCTCTTACACAAAACTCAAAGAACTATGTACAAGGTATGAAAAACTAACCTAAAACTAAAGAAAAGATAGATTTTGATGCTCCAAAATGAGAGAGCCAAGGGGAGCACGGTTTTGGGGACAGAGGAAGGGCTATTTAAAGGCCAAGGCAATTCAAATCAAGGGTGGAGATCAAAAGGAATGAAGGGCTAGATGTGATTGACAAATGTGGATCTAGTTTTTAACTCCACATAGAAATGACCTAGAAAGCCCATAGATATTTTGGTGGAGAAGAAAAATTAAGGGTAAAAGGGTCATTGTGTAGGGGAACAAGGTAATAAACGGGAGACAAAGATGTAAGGTGTATGAATTGGACCACTTGTCCTCTTTCAACTTTTGAATTTCAAAATAACCTAGACCTAAAGTCTTCCCACCTAAAGTTTCTAACCCTAATCAGCTCTTTCCTGTCCTCCACACATGTTCTCGGCAGGCCAACTCAGCCGGAAATGTCCGAAATCCGGCGTTGACCACCGTTGACCCATTTTTTGTCAGTTTGCGCACTTTCTTCTCCTTTTTTCCTTCAATTGAATCTCCACCGAGAGTTCGGAATTGGCGTTTGACTTATTCATACCAAATGTTCGTCCATGAGTGTAGACCATCTAGGTAAAATTTCAGAGCTTATTTCAGCGTGGTTTGGTTGGAAATGCTGCCGGAATCTGTACAGGTCCTGTTTTGCAGTTTTCATCTTCTAGTGCAAAAAAGTGGACTGATCTTTTGAAGGCCTTCCACTCCGAACTAGCTCTTACACTCTTCATAAAAAATGATCCTTAGGATGTCTAGAATTGATCTGGAAAGTTTCAACACATTCGGAGTTCATTTGGTCAGTCTGCCACTTCTCCTTCCTTACCTAGCTCGGTTTCTCCTAGCCGGAGTAGGAAAATGTCCTAAGATTGACTTGTTAGTGCATTTCCAAGCTTCTCCATCATTTCCTAGCATGATAAGGAAAATATAATAAATATATATAAATAAACACAAAGGTTAAGCAAAAGTGCAAGATTAGGGGAATAATTACTAGGTAATTATGGACCTAACAGAGAACCACCTCACTCCTTTGGGGATATTATCCATAATCCGGCCACCAAATTCGGATCTTGTTTTCGAGCCTACAGCCACTAAGCCTGCTCGAGTAGTCATCTTGATGAGACAACACATGGATAAATCACTTCGATTGGAGTACATGTCGATAAGAGATGCAAGAGAATTACGGGTAGCGCTAGAAGAGCGTTTTGGCAATGTCCAAGATTCCCTCATCCCTGATTTGAAGGTCCAATGGAGCAATTTGCATGTTGCTGACTTTAGAACCTCTTCGCCTCAAATCCATGTTGAGGTTTTGTGGATACCCTGTCACAGAGCAAAAGCTAATTGAGAAAACTTTCTCCACCTTCCCGGCCGGTCTCAGCAATCTTGGTACCAAAGCAATATCGAAACGAATGTAATGCTGAACAGATCACGAAGTTTAATCAACTTATCAATGTTATGTCTGTAGCTGAGAAACATGATAACATATTCGTGAAGAATTATAATTCAAGACCCGTTAGAACTAAGAGCGTTCATGAGGTGAATTATAATGCACTCAAAGGAGGGCGCAAGGACATGATAAAGGACATGATGGACGTGTGGGTCCATATAACCGCCCTAACAAGAAAGGTAACCTCCAAACTTGAGCGGATACACGTGGTGGCAACGCCACATGTGGGAGAGATGGTCATGGCTCCACCGGCCGTGGTGGTGGTGACAACCCTCCTAGGGAACCTCCACAACGTGCACCTCAATTAAAGGGAGGCAACCACAATGATGTGTGTCATCGATGTGGATCAAGTGAGCATTGGTTCAAGCAATGCAAAACAAGCGAGCAACTAGCTGCAAGATATAAGGCGTACAGGGACCGAAGGGAGCAAGAAGTCTACCTGCCGAGGAAGAAGAAGATGGTGAAGATGTCAATCTCACCATAGAGGACTTCAAAGCTGGAGATAAAGTGCACAAGGATGCCGCAGACTTTGATTAGATTAGTCCTTTTTATTTTCCAAGTACTATGTAATGGCAATTATGCCTTAGTCAATAAATGACATTTTATTTTTTAACTCTTTCTCACTAGGCTCACCCAATTAATTATGATGTCTAGGAAAGGTTTGAACTGAGATAACGGTTTTAAAAGAGAGCTTTGTTCTACCAAAATCTCGCCATACCTTACCTGGTCACAACTAAATTGCAGTTACCGAACGGATTGAGTGACTACAATTTGTCTAAGTTTGATTTTTATTTTTTGGATTAGACTTTGGTTAAGAAATTTTGATGTAATCATTGACTATTTTTATTAATAAAGTATTATTTTATTATTTAAAGTCTTGGACATATTTTAATTCCAAATTTTATTATTTTCAGTATGTTTCCCGGAGAGCTAGAATGCCTCATGGATAGTGCAACCACATATACTATTCTTCGAAATAGGTAACTTTTTCTATGGATGATGCCTACTCTATTTTCTGTTACTACAATGGCTGGATCATCTAAATTGATTCATGGCAGAGGATCAGCCCAATTTATGTTGCCAAATGGCACAAATATTAGTGTCACCGAAGCTCTATACGCTCCTAGGACGGGAAGAACCCTATTGAGTTTTAAAGTTATTAGAGCCAATGGTTTTCATGTGGAAACACATTGTGAGAATGGATAAGAGTTCCTTTGCATCATCTCTAATGACTACAGACATAAATGAGTATTAGAGAAACTTATGTGTCGCTCTAGTGGGTTGTATGCAACCACTATCCGAATCATTGAATCCAACCATGTCATGAGAGACGACTTATGGGATTCTGATACATATAGGCTTTGACATGACTGTTTGGGGCATTCAGATCATGATATGATGATCCGTATACTAAAGACTTCACACGGACATCTATTTTTCAAAACGAAAAGAAGTCAAATCCGAAATTCAGTCCAAGGAAGAGCACTGGCGCCACATGGCACCATTCCTATGCAAAATCGGCCATCATTGGCAGGAGCCGCGTACCCCCTGTAGCCCAAAGTTGGCCTTGACGCCACCAATGCCTCCTTGGCCCAATTTTCTACTTCTAAAGCTTATCTTTCATTTTGTAAAGCCTGCTCTTTAGCAAAGTTAGGATCTAAACCATCCTATGCAAAGGACAGTAAATAAAATATCCCATTTTTACAAAGCACCCAAAATGATATTTGTGGACCTATTCAACTATCTTGCAGACCATTTAGATATTTTATGGTGTTGGTTGATGCATCGACACGCTGGTCACATGTCATGCTTTTGTCCACAAGAAATGTTGCATTTGCTAAACTCCTAACACAAATCAATAAATTACGGGCTCACCACTTTGATCATCCTATTAAGTCAATACGTCTTGACAATGTTGGGGAGTTTACATAAAAAACTTTTGATGATTATTGTGTGTCCATTGGGATTGAGGTTGAACACCCCGTTTCTCATGTTCACACCCAAAATGGCCTCGCAAAAGCCGCCATTAAAAGACTTCAAATGGTTTCTAGAGCATTGGCTATGCACACCAATCTCCCTGTTTCTGCTTGAGACTATGCAATATTGCATGCAGCGGTGCTTATTCGTCTGAGGCCCACTGCCACTCAACCTTTTTTTGCGTCCCAGATGGCTACTGGATATGAACCTGATGTCTCACACTTACGCATATTTAGGTGTGCAATTTATGTGCCAATAGCGCACCAAAATGGGACCTCAAAGACGATTAGGCGTTTTGTTGGATATGACTATCCGACGATCATCCGCTATTTAGAACCCTTGACAGGCGATCTCTTTACCGCAACATTTACGGATTGTCACTTTGATGAGACAGTCTTCCCATCGTTAGGAGGAGATAAGAACACTAATGTTCAACAGGAACGACAATAATTGTCATGGTCTGTCCCCACTTTGTCTCATCTTGATCCCCGAACTGCACAGTCCGAGATTGAAGTGCGCAAAATACTCGATCTTCAAAACTTAGCAGATTCGATGCCTGATGCGTTTTCTGATATCACTAAAGTGACGAGATCACATATATCTTGTAAGACCTCGAAAATGTGTTATTAATTTCTTGGAATTTCTTAAAATTAATGAAGTGTTCGTTAGTGGGATTTCGTGGTTCGAGGGTGGAGCGAAAATTATTTTGAACTATTATTTGCTTGAAATGTTTCGATTCAAGAGTTGACTTTTGTACATTTCGATTTTGTGAAATTATTTTGTAGATTGCGTTGATACGAGTTCGTGTACATGTGGAACGTGAAAATCAGAGTTCATATGAAGAAGTTATGGCATTCGAAAAAAGTTTCCATTTTGGGTTAAATAGAAAAATTTGGGAAAATTTTCAGAAAACCCTAATTATCCAAAATTAGAAAGTCAGACCCCTTTTCTCTCTCTCCGATCGAAAATCGCCGATTTCCTTTTTTCGGTGAAATAACCATCGTTTGGCCACCTCTGGACGAGATACCATCGGCGTTGGAGTCGCCTCTACCTCCTTGTGGTAACATCTCATCCTCTCTCGGCGTCTATGCGATGGTGCATGGCGGACCCGATCCAAGAACCCCATTTGAGTCAACTCTGATATCTTCCATCTCTGGACACCATAGCTCGAGCCACTTGGCTTCTGGAACCTCATGAAGACGGTAAACAAGCTCTAAGAAGGATCGAACCTGAAGTGAAGCTTTGACCAGAAAACTCAAGCTCGCCGAAAACTGGGAAAATTTCGGCAAACACGAAGCTTCCAAGGTACTTTTTGATCACTTCCTTTCATTTTCAGGTTTCGTGCTAGTTATGAAAGTTGTTCACCATGTTGAGACGAAGAGTTGCAACCTTGTTTCACCGTCATCCATGGTGGTTGACGGCAGCTCTGCCACTGTCTGTGGCGGTGGTTTCCGGCCACTTCCGGCCACCCCAGGAACAGTTTATGTTCCTCTTTTTAATTTGCACATTGATACGAATTCGTCGATGTGCAATACTTAATTTTTGGAGATTGTTTGATTTAGTTATGAATTTTACTATTTCGATCGATTTCAATTGTTTGGATTGTGATCCGTGAGGATCGGGCCGTCCGATCGGCTTGTAGTTTTGATATAATGATCGTAGGACTGTCCCGATGACTTTGTGTGGTCATGGGTGAAGATCTGACCGCTGGATCTTTGTATAAGTGCATTTTATGAATTGTGCGCTAAGTTAAATATTGTATTTGGTTAGGTGATTGACAGTTTGAGTTGGCGGACGATTGTGAATCGTATTTTGAGCTGTTAAGAAGACGCAGCAGGAATTTTGAGGTGAGTAAATCTCACGTGGGTCATTTACGAACCGAGTTATTTAATAGTCAGAATTGATTGAGAAATTGTAAATCATTTTTGAAAATAAAGATTTGTTTGAAATAATATGAACTTGATCGACTACGGTTCATAGAGTTACTACTCACAGGTAAAAAAATGAATTTAAGTATAAAATGAATTTCTTAGTTTTAATATGAATTATAGTTGGTATTAGTAGCATTCTTGAGCGAATGACTACGTGTGTGTGTGTGTGTATTTACATGAAATATATATTGGTGTAGTGTGTAATCAGGTGGAATTAACATGTTTTGTGAATTCGATGTGGCTATTGTTGTGATTTAATTTTCCAAGGAAATGAATGAGTTTTGGTTCTTTTGAATGGAAACAATCATATTATTGATGTTTCGTAATTGAGGGTAACTTGTTAAATTGTGTTTGTGGTTTGTGGTGTGAAAACAATATTTCGAAATTGATTTCTATATTGTTTTTGAAATGGGAGTTGAGCTTTGAAAACAATATTTGTTGCAGTCAATTTTATTGTTTTGGAAAGTGTTGAGGTTGTGTAACATTTTGAGTCTTGTGTGACTTTTTAAATGTTTTGGTCTTTGTACAAAGGGCCACAGTAATGATCGAGGCCACAATAGTGACTGAGGGTGGATTATCAGAAGCATACCCTTGGCCGAGGTATGGTTACGATTCAATTAGAGCTCTAGTCTGTCTGCCATTGTATGTCATGGCGGGTAACAAGCAAGTTACTTGCAACTCATGGATACACATTTTTAAAAGAGAGTTTCAAGTGGTTTCTTTCTTTTATTGTCCATGGAGGGACTTGATTTTCTGATGATGCGTGAGTTGGATTAATATGATTTTGTCACCCTAGTGATGTATGTTACCCTTATGAGGTAAGGTTGTCGAGTTTTGAAAACGAATCATTTTGTGGGATCATCTTAATGGAGTTGAAAAGGTGATTTCTTCTTTATTTAAATTGTTTGATTTTATTATTGATTTCGGTTTTATTTGAATGGTTTGATTTTAAAATAATCTCCTGAACTAAACTATATGCAAGAGTTGCTATGATTTGAATTGTGTGACTTTTGGTGATCTCCTAAACTAAATTTCTACGCGGAGATTACTAATTTTTACCTTGTGTGATTGTATGTTTGATTGTGTTTTGTGGAGTTAAATATTGTTGCTTTGATTTATCTCATGAGCTGAAAAATTATAAGCATGCGTGACGTGAGTCATTTTAATTGAGATTACTCATACAAGCTTCAAAAGCTTACCGGGTTTGTTGGTTGCAACCTGGTGCACTATTCCATGGTGTAGCGGTTATTCTTGCAGGTTTGGACCACCAGGGTGGAGATCACGGCGTGTAATTCAGCAGTGTTAGGTTCATTACCTATTTTTGTATCATACTGTTGTATGTAGTATGCTCCTAGCAAGCGCTACTTTTGTATTTTGTTCTTCCGAGCTTTGTAAACACTCGTTGATGTTATATTCGATTCTAGTGATTGAGTCTTTATTTTTTATTTTTTTTTTATTTTTTATTTTTTTATTTTTTTTGATCGAAAAAAGATTCATTGATAAGCAAAACTACATCAAGGAGTATATAGTGGCCTCATTAAACCCACCACAAACGGTTGGGAAGAGTGCCACACTCCATTTGACAAACGTTCAATTACCAGACTCATTGACTAAAATTTGAGCAAGCCAGTCCGGCACCATCATCCACCAATAAGTAGGGTAGGATAGTGTCAACGCTGCTCGGGCCACACAATGAGCAGCCTTATTACAGTGATTGAGTCTTTATTGACATTATGTTTTTTGTTATTTCGTTGCTTCGTTTAAATGAAAAATAAATTGGTTGAGTTTTCGCATTTCGAATTTGAATTTCTTTATTCAAAATTCGGGGCGTGACGTATATGCTGCAAACGTGCTTGCAAGGATTGATATCCCCAAAAGTGGAGGGTATGACGTCATACGTAGAGGAGAAAGGCATGGCTCCGCCGTCCCTAGTGGAGATGGCACTGTGGCTAAGGCTGGCCTCCCTATAAGGAAACAAGGGAGGCCCAAAGGTTCGATGGATTCTTCCCCAATAAAGAAAGCAAGTTTGACACAGAAAAATCCATTAATCATCGATATAGATAATCTGTCTCATGAAGATATTTCGGATTATGGTTATGTCTAAGAGACATCATTGGGGGACACTCCAATGTCAGAACCAATTTCAGAGAATAGAGAGATCTCCATGAATTACAATAGTGTACATGAGACATTGAAGAGAAACTCTATTATCCTTGATGATGCGTTTGCATATTATATTGCTCAAGGCATCATAGAACATGATGATATCAAACCTCGCTCTATTGAAAAATGTCAACGAAGAGTGGATTGGCCTAAATGGAAAGATGTGATCCAGGCTGAATTTGATTCACTAACAAAGAGATAGGTATTTGGGCCTATAACGCTGACACCCCCAAGTATAAAGCCAGTTGACCTTAAATGGGTCTTTGCTAAAAAGCATAATGAGAAAAATAAGGTTGTTAGATACAAAGCCCGCCTTATGGCTCAAGGTTTCTCACAACACCCTGGAATCAATTACGAGGAGACATATTCTCCCGTAATGGACATTATAACATTTCGCTACGTCGTCATTCTGGTAGTTTCTGAAAAATTTGACATGCAGCTTATGGATGTGGTTACAGCATATCTCTATGGGGATCTAGATTCAGAGAGAGAGAGAGAGGGAGAGAGAGAGAGAGAGAGAGAGATATATATATATATATGAAGGTTCCAGATGGACTTCAATTACCGAAATCAAGTGGCTCTGAACCACGGAGCGCGTTTTCTATAAGATTGAAACGCTCACTATATGGATTGAAATAATCCGGATGGATGTGGTATAACTGTCTAAGTGACTACTTACTCGGGAAGGGATATGTATACAATGAAATGTGCACATGTGTGTTTATTAAAAGTACAAGTTCCAGATTTGCAATTGTAGCAGTTTATGTCGATGACATGAACCTAATTGGAACTCTAGATAGGTTAAGAGAAACTGCTACGTACTTGAAATCTGAATTTGAGATGAAAGATCTTGGGAAGACACGGTTTTGTCTCTGATTAGAAATCGAGAACCGTAGTGATGGGATTATGATCCATCAGTCAGCGTACACTTAGAAATTCCTAAGGCGCTTTAATGAAGATAAAGTGAAGGCTGTGAATACACCCATGATTGGTCATAGTCTTGAGCCTGGAAATAATCCATTTCGTCCAAAGGATGGGGACGAAGAGTTGTTAGAGGCAGAAGTACCCACCTAAGTGTAATAGGCGCATTATTGTACTTAGCTCAATGAACAAGACCGGACATCTAGTTTGCAGTATTCGCAGTGAACTTGTTAGCTCGACATAGTTCCGCACCAACACACCACCATTGGATTGGTGTAAAAATAATCTTTCGATACTTAAAATGTACGATTGATATGAGCTGATTTTATCCATATAGAGAGAAAAGAAATGACGGAAGTTTGGGATGGACCCCATAAGGCAAAACTCAATTTTCCGTGATGTAGCCGTCGACGCCGCCGCCTATAGTGGTTGGCATCCTCCTCCTCCCTTCCATCAAAATGATAACGATGTCTTGATGGGTTTTGTTGATTCAGGGTATCTCTCTTACCCTTACAAAAGTCGCTCCCAAACGGGTTTTGTCTTTACCATGGGAAACACTGTTATATCTTGGAGGTCCAAAACATACCTTTGTTGCTACTTCCTTGAATCATGCGGAGATTATTGCCCTACATGAAGCCATGCATGAATGCATATGGCTAAGGTCTGTAATTAGACACATTCGAGGAATTTGTGGTTTGAAGTCTACCCACTAGTACAAAAATTGAATCAAACGACGGCTAAAAACTGTCGTCTGATGCGGAGCTGACTGTCGTATATCTCACTGACGTCTGATGAAACATGATTTAGAGAACTGTCGTCTGAAGAACTCGACATCCATGTCGACAGCATGTCGACAGGCTATCGATAGCTTGTCGACATCATTAACTATCGTGTGATTGTCACTCAGACGACAGGCAACTTAAGAACCCGTTGTGTGATTGTGATTCAGAAGTCATTTTTTTTATAACTGTTGTGTGACTGTTATTCACACAACTAAAATATTGATAGCATCCGTACGTGATCTGTATTACTCTCACACAACAGTTTTTATTGTATGGCCGTTGTGAACATTGTGTAGTACAACAGAAAATGAAATCAAAAATCACCAAATGAATAGTAATTACCAATATATATCTAATATTTTTATAATCCACATAATTGTACTGAAATGTATTAGACAATATTGCCAAAAAGGAGCACTATGAATACATGGAAGAGAGTAAGAGGGAGAGAGAATGTGGTGCAGCCTCTACAAAAAAAACAAACTCCAAATTCTCTCTCTTTGTCTCCAAATGCAACAAAATTAGTCGAACTCAAACTTGTATAACTCAAGCAACTAGCCTCCATCAGTTTATTTTCCAATTCCAATTCAAGTGAGCTGCAAGAGGTGATGTAGATTATCAGATCTAGATTGCAATACACTACTAGATGACTGACACACATGCAAGATGTAGAAAAAGGAACTTACAATGTTATTCTGAGGTTTGCCCCAATAGAATCCTTGGAGAATAACCGGCAAGATATTGCAAGCTACAGAACAAAAATTCCCAGTGCATGCTTCCCCAGCCACTCCAACACAATAGTTGGATACCGGTAGCCACAAACATCAACCTGCAGTAACATCCAATACCTCAGGTTAATGAGAATCAAGAAAAATTGTGAAGTAACATTACATGATTAGAAAGATTCCTACCATTATATAACATCAATATACTATCCAATTCCCACAATAAAATGGCATGCATTACACCTCGTTAACAAATAAAACAGCATATACACAACCCAACTAATGAAGTACACAACATTTATCAATATTTATATTCAAATTAAATTATCTTTGATATTCTAAGAGGCAAACAAAGAAAGTAAATATACATATATTATTTGCGTACACAACATGCTAAGTTGTATATGAAAAATGTCATAGTATCAATTAGGACCTATGATACCTCCAGATTATGAGACAATTTTACAGTAAGAAGTGTTAAAACCTTAAGGTCGAGCAAGCAATCTCTTATAAGGCAACATAGCAACAGAGTGGAAGTACCTAACATCTCTTCAATTGCATTTCCAAGGGTTGTGATACGTCTAAAAGATGCACAACTTAAACCTTGCACTCAAATATCATCGTTGGTAATATAGTGATCAAGCAAGGGTCATTACCCGCTGAAGATTGTTCCTAAACTGCTAATCAAATGTCACAATCTACTCTAAACTATGCTACTGAACAGTTAACGAAAATAAATTAATTAACTAACCTAGACTCGATGGAATTTTCTGAAAATTTTACAGGACACTAAAGACACATTTAATAACACACATAAAAAATTTCAGAACAATCGGAGTTGATTTGATATATGAAATAATTCACGTAAAACTGAACACCGAAAGATAACAAAGCAGAAACAGATTTTATAACTTTAAACTATTGATAGAAACAAAGCTAAGGACTCATTCTCCACCACCAAACACACTCAATCATATCAAAGCTCAGTTATGGAATCCTAATTCTCAATTGAATTTACCCGAAGTTAACTCACAAGCTCGAATTAACCCATTACCCTTTCTTAGTTCCTCGTTAAGTGAATACAAGCTCACCACTTAATCTATTTCTGATTATGTAACCTAGACACAAGCTCGCTAAGTTTAACATATCAAAATCATTAAGCACTAAAAGGGTTTGGATAAATCTAGGGTCACAAGTACGTTGGTAGTCTTGCTAAACCTAGGGTTTGAGTCACATGTAATTCAAGAAAATATTTTGCTACTCAATTGGAATCAACACACGACATATACGAATCTAGTGTTACTCCTAGCATTAGAACCCTAACCTATTCATTTAGTTGCGCACCTAAACAAACAAGCAAAGATTCATCTTGTAGACACGGTGAAACAAACACTCAATTGATAATATAGAAAACCAAAAACTGAATTGTTTTCAATATGAATTGAACATGTTTGGGGCTTTGAAATCGCCCCTAGCTACAAAAGTATTTAGCTAGACATAGTCATGAATTTGTTGAAAGCATACATCAAGAAAATTGAAAAGAAAAATAGAGATGAATGAATGAGGTCAGATCACGGCTAGAAGATGCAGAAGATGTCGTTCTCTACTTTCTCTTGTGCGGCAGAACCTGCGTCTTGAGTAGACGTCCCCTCTTTTTTTATTGCTTAGGTCAGCAAATTTTCACTTCTTTTCCTTTTAGGATTCAAGTAGCTTATCCTCTAAGATTTCTAATAATTTTCGCCCATAAAAATATGTCATATAATCTCTAATAAACAGAGATATTCAGTTAATACTCGTCGGTGGGCTTCTAAAAGGAATTTGGGCCTCAAATCATGGATTTCCGTCAAAGTGTCAGATTCCCGGACTGCCCGACCTTTCTGTACTAAATCGGCCATAACTTCTTGTAGAAAAATGATATTAATGAGCCGTAAAAAGATTCAGAAACTAGACATCTAAGGCTTTCCATCAATATAAAGATCACCCTCTAGTTCGTTCTGAGATGCTCTCAGTTTCATGTCGAAGTTGACTGATCTGCACAGGCAGATTTACTGATTTAGCTTCCTTTCTTCTACTTTGCTCCATAACACCTACAAAACATAAAAATAAAGTAAATGACTCAAATAGATAGAAAACTAGCTAAGAAAACATGAAGAAATCAACACAAAATCATGTATATTTATAAGCTTATCAAATTCCCCCACACTTATCATTTGCTAGTCCTCGAGCAAAACAAAATAAACTAACTGCTATAACAAAAGACACGGACCTAATGTCTTCCAAACATATCAGAGAACTTATAATGCCCACTAGTATGATCAACAAAATTCAAGCAGTCACATATCAGAATTCACAATTTCACTTAAGAGCTAATTTATTTTGATAACCATAGTGCTAAATTTATAATACATGAACAATCAAACTAGTGCAACAAAGGAGAACCGACTTATTCATGGGTCAAACACGCGTCAACTTAATTTCTCATAAGGATGCTCTCAATTTCTTTTCTCTCATGATTTTCTGACTTGATGCGTAAGCATAAGTTTTCACTCAAGTTATATGTGAGAGGAATGATGTAATAAGGCAAACAAATAGCTCACATATGATAACAAGAAAGAAAGCTTTTTTTTATATATATATATTTTTTTATTATGATCCCATGATTGGAATACCAAAACTCGGATGAAGGCCAGTGACACCATATGCTCATCCCTCTGCACAACTCTCCACAAATCGAATGCACAACTTCAAAGATCAACAAGGTCTTTATCCAGGGTTGTAATGGGGCCAAGGGTTAAGGTTAGAAGAAAGAAAGGATAGGGATTAACAAAGATCCTAAAGAACCTAGTGGAGCACTAGAAGAATGTAAGAGATAACAAAATCTTTAAACTCCTCAAGGTGATCAATCTTCGAACACATGAAGTAAGCAATTTTTTCTTTTCCTGGGCTAGATGTCATCTTCTTAGGCCTTTGCTTCATTCTAAATCTTTCTTCTAACACTTGTGAAATAGGACAAAGGCCAAATTTTCTTGAACAGGCCTTCAACTCAAAATAAACTCCTTATTCACAAAGGGGGGACTAAAATCCATACACACTTTTTCTTTTCTTCTGCCGTATACTTTTTTTTTTTTTTTTTTTTTTCGGCATACATATATTTTTTTTATGGACAAGTCTTACCCCCACACTTGCTTACAAAAGTACCTCGAACATAAATATATCTCTAAAAACATTTGCTCCACTAATTCCTTAGGATAGGGTAATGATACATCTATACTAAGCTTAGGGTTAAGGAATTTGTAGTGATGAAACAAAAGGCTTAATGTAGGCACAAGGGGGTTAACTAGGGGATTGCACATCTTGTGTGCATAAAAAGGGACACAGGTTAGTTTGGCTATGGTGGTGATCCTAGTGCCTTTATCTCTTCCCATCCATCATGCAATTCAACCATACGCTTCAAGAGGCTTTGGGGCAAGTTCTAGCATTTGTCCTTATAAGATATGCAAGTCGAATCCGAGTCTCAACCAAGATGAATAAAAGATGAGATCATTCAAAATCCTCGTCAAGAAAATAAGATGATTCTACACTAAGCACTCAAAAAAGAAATAGCACATATACAGGATCAAAAGCTCACAAGGGTTTAAATCAAGTTTAACCTGTCATAGCATGCGTCCATCAATTCTCAAGTGTTACATTAATCCAACCATCAATGTATATAAATCAAGCACAATAATCATCAAAATCTATTAACAATTATTTGAAATCAAGAATCTAACACATGCCTGCAATCCTTTTGTGACCAAAATATAAATCCGAAAGTTCATGCTCATCATAGAGTTGGAAGACTCCTAAGACTCATTGAAAAATAAAACCTAAAACTAGACTCTTTTTTTTTTTTTTAATTCTTTTTTCATTTGTTTTTTTTTTTTTTGATTGAAAATAACAAAAAGTTTCAAATTCCTTCCCCCCACACTTAAACTAAGCATTGTCCTCAATGTTTGATCTAGATATAATCATGCAATGATATAGTTAAGTATAGAAGGAAAGAGAAAACACAACAAAAACAAAATAGTTAAGAAGAGTAGAGAATGCTCCCTCTTGTAGACCTCCCAATGCTAATGATCTTTGGATATCAACCTCAAGGCTATAAGTCTAGGGCAAGCTCTATGCCAAATGCGCTCCAAAGATACTCCAATAATGCTCAAAGTCAATAGGAAACATCACTTTTCAAAAACTGATTTCAGCTAAAACCTTGCAGCAGCCCTACTTCCGAGGTTCATAGCTCATCCAGTAAGAACCGGAATCCAAAGGTTCCACTTGGAGATGAATGTTCATAGTCAGGGCTTTCCATACATATGTGGCACGCATTCCAACTCCAAGGGATGTATGAACTAGAGACCTGCAAAGTTAGCAAAAAAATTACAGAAAACTGGCAAAATGCTGACAGAATGACCTTCATCCATTCAAACCTGAATACCGGAAGTTACAGGGGTCACATTCAGAAACCCTTTGGTAGGAATGAAGTAGACATCCGGGGCTTCAAATCCATATAAGGTTTGTCTCATTTGGACCCGGAAGTATCCCCTGTTTTGCACTTTATGTGGCTCTGATGCCCAGTTTTCTGCTTCTCTGTTCCGACCCTCCTGTACTCAACTGGAAACTGCAGACGCTGTGAAACTTGAAATTTGGATCTTCCAAAGCCATTAGAAAATAGACACCTGGGGCTTTTGATCCATATATAGTACGTCTGTTGGTTCCAAAGGAGCTGTGAACGACATCTGTTCAAAGTGGACTGAAATCTGGGCGTCAGAAAAACTGGTTTGATAAAAAGTGACTCCTCTAAATCTTTCTCAACTATGAGACCTGCACACACACACAAAAACATAAAACCAAACAAAACAAGAAGCAAAGAAAGAGAAGAAAAGAATAAAGAAAACAACCCTTAGAAAAATACCGCAATCTTCCTCCTTCATTCATTGGGTTGCCTCCCAAGAAACGCTTGGTTTAACGTCCTCAGCCTGACGGTTCCAAGAATCAATCTTCTTGTGACACTGGTTCATGAAGGGGTACTAACTCCACATTTTGCATCACAAAAGGCTCATAATAGATCTTGAGTCGATGTCCATTTACCTTGAACACTTTGCCGGTTTTTTCACTACGAATCTCAACCGCACCATGAGAGTAAACATTAGTAATAACAAAAGGACCAACCCAACGAGAGCGCAACTTACCCGGAAACAATTTAAGGCGAGAATGGAAGAGAAGAACTTTTTGTCCTACAACAAAAGTTTTCCTTGTGATCATTTTGTCATGAAACGCCTTTGTTTTCTCCTTGTATATTCTTGAACTCTCATAGGCATCGTTGCGTATTTCCTCAAGCTCATTCAACTGCAGCTTTCTTTGCTCACCAGCAGTTTCCAAGTTCATATTGCATCGCTTCACCGCCCAATATGCCCTATGCTCCAGCTCAACCGGAAGGTGACACGATTTTCCATAGACCATTCTGAATGGTGACATCCCAATTGGTGTCTTGTAAGCTGTTCTATATGCCCATAATGCATCATCAAGTCTCAAGCTCCAATCCTTCCTACTAGGATTCACGGTCTTTTCCAAAATTTGCTTTACCTCGCGGTTAGAAACTTCTACCTGGCCACTTGTTTGAGGATGATAAGGCGTTGAAACCTTATGTGTGATGTTGTATTTCCTCAACAATGCCTCGAATGATCTATTGCAAAAGTGACTCCCTCCATCGCTGATGATAGCTCTTGGTGTTCCAAATCTAGCAAAGATGTTAGATTTAACAAAATCTACAACAACCTTAGAATCATTAGTCCGAGTGGCTTTAGCTTCCACCCATTTGGAAACGTAATCAACAGCTAAGAGAATGTAAAGGTTACCATACGAGGACAGAAAAGGTCCCATGAAATCAATGCCCCAAACATCGAAAAGTTCAACAACAAGAATAGGAGTTTGCGGCATTTGGTTTCTAGCACCTAAATTACCTGTTCGTTGACAACGATCGCATGACTTGCAAAACTCAAATGCATCCTTGAACAAGGTAGGCCAATAAAATCCACTCTCAAGTACCTTGAGAGCTGTCCTTTTTGCTCCAAAATGACCACCACATGCATAGGAGTGACAAAAAGTAAGAATAGAGAGAAATTCAGAGTTAGGTACGCACCTTCTTATCAATTGATCCGCACAATGTTTCCATAAGTACGGATCATCCCACACATAATACTTGGCAGTCTTAGCAAGCTTGTCCTTTTGAGATTTTGTCAAATCATCTGGAAACTTCTTGGTTACTTTGTAGTTGACGATATCTGCATACCAAGGCTCCAAAACTTCTAAGTGAAAAAGCTGCTCATCCGGAAAGCTTTCATGCAAAGGCAATAGATCCTCCTCTGCGTTTGAACCAATTACAAGTCGGATTAGGTGATCTGCTACCACATTCTCACTTCCCTTCTTGTCCTTGATTTCCAAATCAAACTCTTGTAAGAGAAGCATCCACCTAATAAGCCTCGGTTTTGCATCCTTCTTTGTAAGAAGATACTTCAAAGCTGCATGGTCAGAAAACACAATTACTTTAGTACCAATTAAATATGAACGAAATTTCTCTAAAGCGAAAATAACAGCTAAAAGCTCCTTCTCTGTAGTTGAATAATTCAACTGAGCATCATTAAGAGTCCGAGATGCGTAGTAGATAACGTGTGGAAGCTTGTTTAAACGTTGGCCCAAAACAACCCCCACAGCATAATCAGAGGCGTCACACATTAGCTCAAAGGGAAAATTCCAATCTGGAGGAGTGATGATAGGTGCTGTGGTTAACAACTCCTTGAGTTTCTCAAAAGCTTTCCTGCATTCTTTATCGAACTCAAATGCCACATCCTTCTGTAACAACCTGCATAAGGGTCTTGATATTTTCGAGAAATCCTTGATGAATCGCCTATAGAAACCTGCATGTCCAAGAAAAGAACGAACCTCTCTCACACTTGTGGGAGGGGGTAAGGAACGTACAAGATCTATTTTTGATTTATCAACTTCTATGCCCCTAGCAGAAATAACGTGCCCTAAAACAATACCTTGATCAACCATGAAATGACATTTTTCCCAATTTAAAACAAGGTTAGTTTCAATGCAACGATTAAGCACAAGAGATAGATTGTCTAAGCATTTATCGAAAGAATCACCATAAACACTAAAATCATCCATGAATACTTCTATGATGTTTTCGACAAAATCTGAAAATATACTTACCATACATCTCTGAAACGTTGCAGGAGCATTACAGAGTCCAAAAGGCATCCTCCGGTATGCAAAAGTCCCAAAAGGACAAGTGAATGTTGTCTTTTCTTGATCCTCCGGAGCAATAGCAATCTGATTATAACCTGAATAACCATCAAGAAAGCAATAATGAGAATGACCAGCTAACCTTTCGAGCATCTGATCAATAAAGGGTAGCGGGAAGTGATCCTTGCGAGTTGTTGTGTTTATTTTTCGATAGTTAATGCACACCCGCCACCCAGTTTGCACACGTGTAGGCACTAGCTCGTTGTCTTCATTCTTCACAACCGTGATACCAGATCGTTTAGGAACTACCTGCACTGGGCTCACCCACTTGCTATCTGAGATGGGGTAGATCACACCCACATCTAGCAACTTTAATACCTCCTTCTTCACCACCTCCATCATGACAGGATTCAAACGACGTTGAGCTTGGTCTTGAGCCTTCCTCAAGAAGTATCCTATGCATGCAAGTTGCCGGACTAATGCCTTTTATATCTGCTATGCTCCATCCAATAGCAGTCTTGTACTCCTTAAGCACACGAATCAACTTCTCCTCCTCCAACTCCGTGAGGTTTGAGGCAATGATCACGGGTAATGTTTCTTCCTCTCCCAAAAATACATATTTCAAGTGATTCGGTAATGGTTTAAGCTCTAACTTGGGGGCCTGAATCACAGAAGGCAACAACTTTTCAGTAGACAAAGGAAGGGAAATAAAATCATTAGAATTACCTCTAGACCGTGGTAGTGACTCAAGTGCAGCCACGGTTTCCTCAATATCCTCCCTCAAATCGATGTCCCTTTTTGGGTTCTTGAATGTTTCAAACTGCAAACTTTGAGAGATGGTGGTTTCCAATGCATCCTCACTTATGACTTCAAAGAATTTCTGAGCTAAATCATCAAGAATGTCAATAGAAAAACAAGAATGCAACTCACTGGGATACCTCATAGCTTCAAAGACGTTGAAGCTTATTATATCACCATCGAACTCCATTGTCAAAGTCCCCTCATAGACATCAATCTTGGTTCTTGCAGTTCTCATGAAGGGGCGGCCAAGAAGGATAGGTGTAGATGTAGATGATGGCTCCTCCTCCATCTCTAACACATAAAAGTCTGCTGGAAAGATTAAATCATTTACCTGCACCAAAACATCTTCCAACAAACCCTTGGGATATGCATTAGAACGGTAAGCTAATTGAATAACAACACCATCTTTTTTTAGTTCACCTAGACCTAGAGTTGCATAAACTGAATAAGGCATGACATTTATAGACGCACCTAAGTCTAACATAGCACGCTCAAACCTGGTGTTACCCATTGTGATGGGAATAGTGAAGCTACCGGGGTCCTTACACTTGGGTGGAAGTTTTCGTTGAAGCACTGCTGAAACATTCTCACTCACCTTTACAGTTTCATTCCCCTTTAATCTCCGCTTGGTAGTGCAAAGTTCTTTTAGAAATTTCGCATATTTTGGGACTTGTTTTATTGCATCTAAGAGCGGTATGTTCACTTGGACTTTTCGAAATGTTTCCAAGATCTCCTTTTCAAGTTCCTCTTTCTTTGATTTAGCAAACCTACGCGGAAAAGGAAGACATGAAGTAATCAAACTTGGAACTACATTACTAACCTTAGAATCTCTTAAACTTGTGGGTTTAAGGGCTGCCTTTGATGCATTTATGTGATTAGGGGGCTGCCCTAAAGTGTCCAAGCACTCATGGTTGTCCTCCTTTGCTACCGTAGCTTCTCCTTGCTCCTCCTCATTATGCATGGCTCTCTGAACTCTCTTTTGCCCTCTTGGCTGCTCCAAAACTTCTTTTCCACTTCTTAAGGTCACAACACTAGCATTCTCAAACCCCCCTTTTGGATTGATCACAGTCTGACTAGGGAGCTTTCCTTGTTGGTGTTGTTGTCCAATCATGTTTGCTAGTTGACTCACTTGACGCTCAAGATTCTCAATAGACCTATCTGTTTTCTGTTGAAAAGATTGTTGAGAGTTAGCTAAAGAAGCAACTAAATCCTCAAGAGACTTACTTGGAGCTTGTTGTTGAGGAGGAGGTTGATAAGATGTTTGCGGTCTAGCTTGATAGAATCCAGGTGGGCGGGTGTAATTACTTCCTTGAGGTTGCAAAACATTGTCATTGTTGCTCCACTTAAAATTCGGATGATCACGCCACCCCACATTATAGGTATTAGAGAATGGATCATATTTCGGCCTTTGTTGCCCTTGAAATCCAACCGCATTAGCTTGCTCAAAACCACTTTGCTCCATCAATGATGGACATGTATCAGAAACATGTCCCACCATTGAGCACACACTGCATACTTGCTTTGGCGCTATCACAACCTGTTTTACAAGATTAGTTAAGTTAGCTAATTGTAATTCAATATTAGAATTAGTACTTACCTCTTTGACGCTCTTAAGTGACAGTACATCTCTCCCTCCAAATTGTCGAGTATTTTCAGCTATGTTCTTTAACAATGCTTTAGCAGTAGCTTGAGTCTTGTCCATGAATGCTCCCCCACTTGCTGCATCAAGCATCACACGATCTGTGCCACACAATCCTTCATAGAAATATTGTATGAGAAGGTGCTCCGATATTTGATGATTAGGACATGAAGCAACCAAGCACATGAATCTCTCATAATATTCTCCAAAGGACTCTCCATGCATTTGTCGGATTGCACATATATCCTTCCTTATGCTTGCAGCCTTTGTGGCTGGAAAATATTGCTCCAGGAATGCTTGTTTCACTTGATTCCATGTGGTGAGTGATCCGGAAGGCAAATTGTAAAGCCACTCCTTAGCCTTACCCTCCAATGTGAATGGGAAGGCCCTTAACATGACATGGTCTTCATGGACAGTTGCTGGCTTCATTCCTGAACATACCATATGTAGCTCCTTAAGATGCAAGTTGGCATCCTCTGTTGAGAAGCCATGGAACTTAGGCAAATAGTGAATCATGCCAGACTTAAGCTCGAATCCTCCATCCCCATTCTGATTTGGATAGGTGATGCACAATGGTTGTTGTTCTACATTAGGAGTTGCCAACTTCCTCAAAGTACGGTTGGCCATGTCTTCTTGCCTCTCTTCTTCCTCTTCCCCAGAACTCAAGTGTGGTGGGGATGGTGGTGGCAAGGATGCCGTTGCTCGCGTCTCCTTGACCGTTCTTCGAAGCTCTCTAACTGTACGTTCTAGCTCAGGATCATACTCAGCAAGATCAAGGCTCTTATTCCTTCGAGTGTGCATGCACAATGAGAGGTATCTACAAAAATAAAAGCAACTAAGTTACTAAACCAATAAAACAGAAAAATAAAACAAACAAAATAGATTAGCTATTTAGGGAAAAACAATCCCCGGCAACGGCGCCAAAAATTGATACGTCTAAAAGATGCACAACTTAAACCTTGCACTCAAATATCATCGTTGGTAATATAGTGATCAAGCAAGGGTCATTACCCACTGAAGATTGTTCCTAAACTGCTAATCAAATGTCACAATCTACTCTAAACTATGCTACTGAACAGTTAACGAAAATAAATTAATTAACTAAACTAGACTCGATGGACTTTTCTGAAAATTTTACAGGACACTAAAGACACATTTAATAACACACATAAAAAATTTCAGAACAATCGGAGTTGATTTGATATATGAAATAATTCACGTAAAACTGAACACCGAAAGATAACAAAGCAGAAACAGATTTTATAACTTTAAACTATTGATAGAAACAAAGCTAAGGACTCATTCTCCACCACCAAACACACTCAATCATATCAAAGCTCAGTTATGGAATCCTAATTCTCAATTGAATTTACCCGAAGTTAACTCACAAGCTCGAATTAACCCATTACCCTTTCTTAGTTCCTCGTTAAGTGAATACAAGCTCACCACTTAATCTATTTCTGATTATGTAACCTAGACACAAGCTCGCTAAGTTTAACATATCAAAATCATTAAGCACTAAAAGGGTTTGGATAAATCTAGGGTCACAAGTACGTTGGTAGTCTTGCTAAACCTAGGGTTTGAGTCACATGTAATTCAAGAAAACATTTTGCTACTCAATTGGAATCAACACACGACATATACGAATCTAGTGTTACTCCTAGCATTAGAACCCTAACCTATTCATTTAGTTGCGCACCTAAACAAACAAGCAAAGATTCATCTTGTAGACACGGTGAAACAAACACTCAATTGATAATATAGAAAACCAAAAACTGAATTGTTTTCAATATGAATTGAACATGTTTGGGGCTTTGAAATCGCCCCTAGCTACAAAAGTATTTAGCTAGACATAGTCATGAATTTGTTGAAAGCATACATCAAGAAAATTGAAAAGAAAAATAGAGATGAATGAATGAGGTCAGATCACGGCTAGAAGATGCAGAAGATGTCGTTCTCTACTTTCTCTTGTGCGGCAGAACCTGCGTCTTGAGTAGACGTCCCCTCTTTTTTTATTGCTTAGGTCAGCAAATTTTCACTTCTTTTCCTTTTAGGATTCAAGTAGCTTATCCTCTAAGATTTCTAATAATTTTCGCCCATAAAAATATGTCATATAATCTCTAATAAACAGAGATATTCAGTTAATACTCGTCGGTGGGCTTCTAAAAGGAATTTGGGCCTCAAATCATGGATTTCCGTCAAAGTGTCAGATTCCCGGACTGCCCGACCTTTCTGTACTAAATCGGCCATAACTTCTTGTAGAAAAATGATATTAATGAGCCGTAAAAAGATTCAGAAACTAGACATCCAAGGATTTCCATCAATATAAAGATCACCCTCTAGTTCGTTCTGAGCTGCTCTCAGTTTCATGTCGAAGTTGACTGATCTGCACAGGCAGATTTACTGATTTAGCTTCCTTTCTTCTACTTTGCTCCATAACACCTACAAAACATAAAAATAAAGTAAATGACTCAAATAGATAGAAAACTAGCTAAGAAAACATGAAGAAATCAACACAAAATCATGTATATTTATAAGCTTATCAGGTTGTCGAATCAAGTTCATCTTCAGTTATAACCCTTGCACCTGCCAAGTCTGCCAACAAAGAAGCAGTTTTAAATTGATGTCCTTCAGCAACATCGGGTGACGGTATCTACAAATTCAAAAGTAATATTGAGTTCTCCCCTTGAGCAGAAAATAGACAAAACTACGGACATTAAGAACATGATCAAAACATGGTTGATAGTGGGTATGTTAGATTCACACGAAAGATAACCTCATACAACATGAAAACAGAAGTAAGACATTAGGTCTCATTTATGATCATATCATGACATACTTTAGTTCTACAACAGAACTTGAAAACAGAAATTACCAGAATGGGAGGCTTCCCAGTTGCCAAAATCTCATAGCAAGTCATTGCCCCAGCTCACAAAATGATCAAGTCTGCAGCTGCATATGCCAAATCGTATTTTATGCATGAACCTTTGATATGCAGAGTTAGATCAGATTCAAGGAAAACATGGACACAGCTTGACAAATGTAGAAGATAAAGTAAATCTACTACCTCTGACAAATGTAGAAGATAAAGTAAATCTACTATCTCTGACTCGTATCATTTATCACAGACCTAAAAAAAAAAAAAAAAGATAATGCTAACCACTACTATTGGACCTCAAAAGAATGTTGCGTAAGTTATCGGCATGATTCACGAATGGATTACTTTTCTAGTCTTTCCAAGCTTATACTCCTAACAAACAAATTAGTTTGCCTGCATAAGTTATGTAAATATGAGGATGCAACATGTTTAAGTCTTCAAGGAACATAATTGTAGTAAAAAAGAATCTAATTTACACTTGACCTTATAACGAACCAATATTTATGAAAAAGAAAAAAGAATATTGAAGCAAGAAGTGGCATGAAGGCAACAGTGTGTTTTTCAAATGAACCCACATAATCCAAGATCCCATTTTCGGCAATAAAAAATCTAGAAGTGGCAGAGGACATTTTTTACCGAGCCATTCAATTGGAGCAATCTAAGTTCTTCAGACCTCAGAAATTGACTTCTTCTCAACTGTGCATGTCACAACCTTAAACAGCAACGGAAGAACACCTATCATATTAAAAAGGCGCTTCCTGCAACTCCACTTGATTGTTACCAGTTGATTGTCCTCCCTCCACTTGCACGATTTACCTAAAATCTTTTTCTTCAATCTGGACCAACCATACCACCAGAGAAATATACACTCACTGCATTTCAAAGAGGAATGCAAACACTAACTTAAATTTTCATTGCTTAGTATTCAGATAATGTAACTCATGCTCAATCTAATTTCAGAAGGCATCAATATTATACCTGGTTTGAGAAGTGGTTGTGTAATCGGAGATTCCTTGTCTGCCACCAAACAATGAAGTTTCATGAGTACACCATGAAATTGAACATGACCATTTTTTTCTATCATTTTGCTGCTATTAATAGGATATTACTATATCAATATAAAACATGTTATTTACCATGTGAGAAAGCTATAAGAGTTAAGCTACATAAGCAATACAAGCTCTAAGGGGAGGAGAGCTTACGTTAAATTGAAAGTGTAAACAATCCATTATGCACAATTTTAGCTGCAAGTCAAACAAAAAAGTGAGATGATCTGACCTGCATTTTCAAAGGTAATAAACCCAATTCCTCGATGCATTTTTGAGCCTAGATCCTGAAGCAACAGATAAACAGAAATCATAGGACATCAAAACTTGAAAACATAAATGAGTGGTGGAGTACATGTGTATCTTAATTGATGGTATATATGTGCTTGTGTAACCAAGATAAAAAGATTATGAGAGTATCATTTCAAAAATACTAATACACAAATTCTGAGAACCTTTGGGGTAACTACTTTAACTTCCAGCATTCTATTGCAAAGAAAGTGCTCACTTGATGACACACACTATAGCAAAGAAAGATGTTAGCAATTAGGCATTTTGATATAGTGACAGTGGATCTAACCAGAACTGAAAATTGACCTCACATTGGCATCTTCAGCTGATGCAAACTAATGTATAGCAAGAATTGAATTATGTTAAACTAGGATGAGAACAATTAAATACCATAACATTTCTCCCATCAAGAAGGAGACTAGCACCGCTTTCGACACTCCTCTGGACTAATCTATCCTTCACCATTATATTGCAATACAGGAATGGACTATACAAATTAGCAATCAGAGGCTACTTTAACATAAATTTAGTATGTGCAAATGCAAGAAACAAAGGAACAACCGTAAGAACACATGTTAATTGTATTCAGCAAAGATATAAACTTTACCCCAGTATCAATTCCCCAACCTAAATTAAACAAACAAAACCTAAAACTCACCTTAATTCAGAACCCAATACCAATCAAAACAAACCCCAAAACAGTCAAATTGAAATTTCCAGAACCAATTACTAGGGTTAAGGTTAAGGATTCAAAAAATTGAACTTTCAATTAGAAATAGAAGTGCACCTCTGGAATTGAGCTCGACTCTCTGGGCCTTGAGTCGATTGAGATTGTGGGTCTTCTGGCGAACCTAGAGCTGGAGCTCATGAATGTGTTGGAGATAGTATGGTCGAAGCCCTTCGCCGAGTTTGGAGGGGGTTTGTTACCAGTGAGATTGTTGGATTTGATGTTAGCCTGAGCGCAGTCGGAGTAGAGCTTAGAGTTGTTAGGGTCGTGGCGATGGCCTGTGTGTAGAGGTTAATGGCGAGCTCAAAGTGGTCATCGATAAAGGCCTTCGTTATTTCCCAGATCGAATAACCCATTAGGTTTTGGTTGGGGTTTGTCGGGGGGGGGGGGGGGGGGAGAGAGAGCTTTCGTTGAGGTTTGTCGAGGGGGGAGAAAGAAAGAAAGAAAGTGAGAGAGCTCTGTCAAAGAAGAGAGTAAGGGTTTGGGTTTTAGTTTAGGCTTTGTGTCGAGAGAGAGTAGGGAGCTGTCGAGAGTGAGGAGTGAGGAGTGAGGAGTGAGGGTTGGGTGAAAAGTTCTTTTTTTTTTTGCCTGAACGTGGGTTTCAAGCCCTGCCTTATGAATTTGGACAAGCCCCATAAAGACTCACACAACATAATTTTATAACAATGTGGTCTGAGTACATGAGTTTTAAATTTGAAATTGTCTCCTGTCAATTTGACTTCCCTCGTTGGGGAGTTGGAGAAAAATGATGGTGGGAAATCTCATTGCTTTCTGCCAAACATATTAATCAGACCACAGTTTTATTGTTTCTCATCGTATGATTACTACATGTTGGGGGAACAAATTTGGGTTTGAAATGGGGTTTGGCACCACAGACATGGTAGGAAACTTGCCGCTCAATTATTTTAGGGTCATACAACAGTTTTATTCTTAAACATCTTCTGAACTAGTTCATTATACCATATCAGACGACGGGTTTTATAAAAGCGACGTACAAAGAAATAAAAATCAATCAGACTACAGAAAACTATGATGTGTCGTCTGAGATGTGTCGTCTGATTCAATTTTTGTAGTAGTGACCACAGATGAACCTACCTGCATTTATGAAGATAATGCAGCTTGTATTGAGCAAATGAAATTAGGTTTCATCAAGGGCGACAACACGAAACATATATCACCTAAGTTCTTTTACAATCAGTAACAACAATCACTTCTAAAGATTGAAGCAAATCAAATCCGATCAGAAGATAATGTAGCGGACTAATTTACTAAGTCATTACCTAAATCCACCTTCGAGAAACATGTGAAGAGTATTAGATTAAGTAAGTTATCCGAACTCTCATGATTGAAGCAATGAGGAGGAGACGTCGACATCAGGGGGAGGGATGATGTTTACATGATCAATCTCGAAGAGTGAAAGACGTGTTGTGCTTTTTTTGTTCTTCGACTTGAGTTATTTTGTCCCACTGGATTTTTGTTAGCTAACAAGGTTTTTAGTGAGGCAACGATCAAAGCGTCATGACCAAGTTTGAGTGGCACAAGGGGGAGTGTTGGAGGATGTTGAATCCTAGTGTGCCTCTTCAAATCAGGGTTTAGTTCTAGAGTTGTAATAGGAGACAGTTCTAGATTTCCTAGTTATATTCGGATTATGTTACCTTGTATGTACTTTGTAAATCCCTATATAAAGGGCTCCTATTATCAATAATAGAACACACAATTTCTTTCGAATCATATTTTACTACAACAATAAATGACTAATTGGCAGTTAGGGTTTAGTCCCTTTGAGATGGCTCATGCCTTTGAGCCTTAAACAAGCAATTCAGGGTAGATATATGAACTCAATGCATATCAGAACTTCGGTGTAGCTTTCTTCTGTGAGGTCCACAATTAGTAGCGATAATTATTACAACAGCCAAAGCCTCTCCTAGAACAAGTCATAATGCATTGGGACAGACGCCTGGTTGGTAATCCAGTCTATTTTGAGTATTAATGGTATGCCTGAACTGTGACTGACGCTCAAAATGGTATCCAGACTATTTTGAGCCAGAGAGAGACGCCTGATCAGTAATCCAGTCCAAGTGACTTAGCTTCAGACATTGCTCAAAAACAGTCAACCATCAATTGTATCTTATTAATAAGATCAAAGCTTACTGGTGGTGAATGTTCATCCCTCTCTTATAAAATTCATGGGATTGATTCTACCTTCAGTCCATCTTCTGCCTCGTATGAGAAGAGCCTTTACTTGATATTAGATTAAGCGCTAGCAAGCTAGTTATAGCAGCTTGCTTCGCCATAGTAGATAGGTGAGAAAATAGAAATCGGTGAGAAAATAGAAATCGTTTCTTCCTTATAAAAAGAGATTCGGTAATTAGGTATGGTAGAGCTGAACTTTCTTCAATTTTACAAACTAGTTTAGTGAGAATATTTATGCGTCGAACATTTCAACGGTCAAAAGAGTGCTGCATGCTCAGGAAGATGAAAAGAATTACACCAGAGTGAAGAGCGTTGCATCAAGCAACAGTGGCACTAACAATCTTCCCCTGCCAAATAAATCAAATTTATACTGTATTTAGAAGCCAAAAGTCTATAAAGAAATTACAGTGAAAAATAACACAAAAGGGCATCTCAGTTTCACTAGACTACAATATAGCTGTTCATCCATATTTCAAAGGACAATACAATATTCACCAACAAAATCTGCAGGGCACAATATTCAACAAAGAGAGGCTTCTCGACACATAGTGGCTTACTGGTATACCTAGGAATGGTGCAATACCTGTGAATCTGTATCCAAACCGAAACCTCCAGATTGCCTTCTGTCTGGCAGTGAACTTGAACATTGTGTTTATTGCAGAAACAAAATTTGGAGGGGACACAGGTATCATTTAAGATATTTTTCCCGAGTGAAATGGAATGAAAGCTTTTTTGATCTTTCATAGCCACTTCTTTCTCCAACTGGGAGATCTTTTGTCACCAGATAACAATCTCGGAAGACTTAACAAACTATTAACCCGGGTAACGCCTTCCAATGCTGACCAATCTTCATCTGTTGAAATGCACTCTGCCAGACTTCTTTTAGACTGGCCCTCTAACTTCATAGGAAGATTTTTCTCTGTTGACTCGGACACAGGAACAATCTCATCAGAGCTCCGTACGGTACTGGAATGCTCAAGACCAGTGGCATGAGAAGCACAGAGTTCTAAATCACTACCCAAATGCTCAACAGCAATGACATGAGAATCAACGATCTCTACATCCTGACTGTTACCTTGTGCAGTTGCCATCATCTCCATTTCCTCTCCGTTATTCTTTGTCACTTCAGTATCTGTCACAACCTCATCAGCTACAGAAAACTGTTCTAAAAAGAGGCATACAACAGCACAATCATCATTCTTGGATGTAGGGTATTTAAGCCTCCAAGCTCTAACGGCACAGTCTACAAGAGCCCTAGCTGCTGTTGTGTGACTAGGGGCAGAAGCCACAATTTCGATTGCTTCCTTGTTTGAAAGGACATCCCAAACCTGCATGATGTACAGTTTATTTATCTGTTTTAAGTGGCAAGAAACCCAAATATGTAAAGAAAAGAACAGTAAGTTACCCCATCGGTGGCAAGTATAATGAATTCATCTTTTTCCGTTAGGCGGCGATAGTAAACATCTGGGACAGAAATTAAACCAAAATCCTTTAGACAGAAGTCTCCAAAGGCTCTAGCCATTGCTAAACCAGGAGAATCATTATTAGGTAACCAAACACGAGCAACCTCTGGCTCATCCTGCAATGCAAATACCCTTCCTTTGCATTGGTGAATCCTAGCAGCTTCCCCTAATTACAGACAGACAATAGATATTTATCAACATTCTTCCAAACCAGTAGTTCAGTACTCAGTAGTTCTACATAACATCTGTTGTGTGTGATGAGAGACAGAGAGAGATATATACTAGGAAGATCAGGCTTTAAGTCTACTGTCAATTGTACAGCAATCAAAGAGTTCTCATTGTCTCTTGTTGCCAGCACAGCTCTCGAATCCCCAACATTTCCAAGTACAAGATTCCGACCCTGAAAAACCAAACATTACAAATTAGATGCAACACTCGTAGGAAATTTCATCATCTTGTACATGTATTGTAATGCCTTCTACTATAGCAATTTGAATCACTCCAAGCAATGCCGTTATGATAAATGTCTATTGTGAACAAAAGCATGAATAGAGCAGGGATGACTTGACTTAAGCTTCTCCGCCATAATACTGAACATAAATAAATTAATAAAAAATGATTATCCATAGATCAGAACTCTTACAACCATATGAGGAAATAATGGATTATAAAGGAACAAAAATTTGCTATAGAATTCTATCTTGAAAGGTATGACAACAGACTGATATTCGCACAAAGATGCAATATACAACAAAAATTCAAAATTCATTTCCACCCTTTTAAGTGACAGTCTGACTTGACTTATGAAATGGAAAACCAAATTTCCAATATTGTATTTATTAAGGGAGGGGGTGGTGTGAGACTCTTAAGTTGTCACCAACGTGACATTTGCTTAAAGAACTAAGTTCTCCATAACTTTACAGTATCTTCAAAACATCAAAGTTTTTCTACTTTCACTTTTACATCTCAATGTCTGAGTGTGTTTGCAGTACAGAAATAGACAGAAAAGTACAGTCACACATCCAAATGCATACATGTCTACAAATATCGATGAATTATGTGTATCACAATTTCATGAATAATCACCTGCTTTATCAATGTAACAGCAGTCGTCCCACTGCAGAAGCAATCGATTGTGGGATGCAATCTCAATTCCTTATCCATTAACTTGAAAGCCTTTAAGAATGACTTTTTTAGTGGTGTATACATGTCGGGGAGATTTTCACTTTCCTGGACCTCCATTGACTCGCGCCATTCATCATCAATGCTTGGAGATGGCGGTTCTTCAAAATTAGAATTTCCAAGTGCATTTTCAGTCTTGCTCAGGTCACCATCTGAATTAGCTTTCCACTGAGTGCATAGTAAGAGCGGGAGAGAATCCCGAACTTTCTTGGCAACCATATGACCAAATGGACCATGGCCATCAAATACCCCACAAAATACTGTATCACTTCTTGAACTGAAATCCTATCATACAAACATTATAACCAAATCATCACATACTGATGCAAAAGAGAGAGGAAAAAGGAAAACCGTCAAAATGCATGTAATTTGACCCCAAATTTAATGATCTTTGAAAACCAAAATATGCTGTATACATAACAAATTCCAAGGCTCGAAAAAAAGCAACTAATGATATACAGATTCAGCTTGTAGACTGGTTTATTAGCCTGAATATGCTCTGCAATTTGTATTATTTTGTCAACAGGGAAAAATGAATGCCAAATATTTCATGCCCTCATAATCTCAGTTAGCCATACCCTACTCAAGTCACAAGGTATGGCAAGGTTCCTTTGCAGTTCTAAAGACTAGTTCGTCTGCAATAACAGTACGGCAAACCTACATGCAGGGCATTTGTAGTTTTGTACCATCATTCCTCACAAGGGTCATTTTACAATCACAATAAGCTTAAATATATTAGTATATGTGCGAGAACTGGATTAGCGATCTTTGCTCGAAAGTGTGAACATTAAGGAAAACATGTTGAATTAGAACCACTATGAAATTATACTTACCTAAGAATGAGTAAACCCTGAATAAAATAGCACTAAAGAAATTGACCAAGAAACTGTGCAACAGGAGCAACAATAAGGTCCAGTCTTCTGGTTTCCCATTTCAATAAAACCCTCTGCACACAAAAAAAAACCATCTTCGTTCTGAAATTGGGCCCAGATCAAAGTCAAACAATTTAGTATTGCTGATCATACACAAAGCAACAAAACAATCAAAGCTAGAAAAGAGTAAGCACCAAGTCATCACTAACCTCCCAAACAAGCATGGCGTCTTGATTGGTTCCCTTCTTGCCCTGCTGAGTATGCAAGCAAGCAACTTTGCTGCCCCCATTGCTAATCAACCTGCCAGGAATCTCAATCTGATGACCCACATCTCTGTCACCCACCTTTTCACCTCTGCTTTTCTTCCTCGTAATCCATCTCTTTGAGCTCTTTGGAGGAGAAGAAGTACCATCATCCTCCACAGTGCTCATCTCCACAGTATCAATCCTCTTCCCCATTCCTTTGGAATTGGTAGAACAGCAAGAACCCATTTTGATTCTATTTGATACTCTACCAAATACCCAACTGCCAAATCGGATCCAAAGCACCCAAAAACGTTGTAAGGAATCTCACAGATTCAAAAAGCAGAGCAAAGTTGTAAACTTTGGCCCAGACCCAGATAATTTAAACTTCAAAACAAACAGTATAAATGTCAGTAATGAAGTTTCATTGACATTTTTACTCTGACCTTTGTTCAAAGTTTCAATTTTTTCTTCTTGTCTATTTTTTTTAAAGGTATCATGAGAAAGAGACCTTTGGAAATATTACACATATAAATTGTATTACTTATTTCTATCACACCACTGGTCCATTGCCTAACATTTAATAATTTCTATGACCAATATCAAACAGGTTTAATTCATCTATACACACTACCAAAACCAAACAAAGAATAGTAATCACAAAATAACATGTTTTTGGTTTAGCTTGTCTAGATATTGTCAATAAGAATTAAATGTTTTATATATCAAAATATTAATTGAAACATCTGCCTTTTCATTTTCTCCTGTTTCTTGAGCTCTTTAATACATCATCACGTGCTCTTCACAGATCACTCTTATTCCTGGTTGGTACAAAACCTTTTGATTCTATTTGATATTACCAAATAATTGGATAAAACCCAAAAATTGAGGAAACAGATTAGAGGTTGAACTTTGGCAGGGATTAGATAAATGTCAGTAATGAAGTTTCATTGACATTTTACTCTGACCTTTGTTCAAAGTTTCAATTTTTTCTTCTTGTCTATTTCCAAAGGTGGTTTTCCCATTCCACTTTGTTTATTTTCACCTCCAGGGCAGGAAAAAAAATTTCTTCTGCTACCCTTTTGAACTACCGTCAGACCGGCAGAGAAAACAGATTTTGCACCAAAGACACCTACCTAAACCAGGGGCGAGCCTATAGTGGGTGTTCAAATGTGAGCAAAGCACAGAGCTAGGCCTCCGGTTTTCGAAGGACTCTGAATACAATTTTGTAATGGCTTTAGATAAATATATAGGTGAAGAATGTTCAGAGTTATTATATTGTTGTTCAGTTCAGTTGGCCACTTTACAAGTTGTTAGGCTTGATTGATTGGTCTTGGGTTCAAAACCCATGAGTGCTTAGCTCTGTTTAATTTTTTTATTTGCCTTTTTTGTGATCTTTTCTCTTCTTTTAATATTTTTTTTTCTTTTCATTCCTATGGCCTCTCTACTTTCTTCTTCGATTTTCTGTTATGTTTCTTGACCCTTTTTTTTCTCTCTATTTTTCCTTCCTTGTTTATGTTTTTAGGCGTCCACTATTTTTTTCTTCTATTTATACCAAACATTTTTTTCTTAGTTCTTCTAATTGAGATCATGATTAATAAGACATCATTTAAATTTTTGCACTAGGCCTCTTAATTTTCAGGACTGGCCCTACGGTCCGGTTTCTCCGGGTTTTCAGTTCCTGGCAGTAGCAGCAAGGCTGCAAATAGTACAATTCTGCAATCTGCAGTAGCAGCAAGGCTACACCTGCAAGAAGTAATGAAACAAATCAATTTTCTCCACTTGGTCAGCCCTGTTAGAAGCGTGGCTGATGTGGAGGAGATCAAGACGCGTTAGGGCAAGAAGGTGTTGTGCATTGAGGAACACAAGGAGAGGAATTGAGGGAGTGCCGAAGTGAGGGAAGAGGAAGAAGATGAAGAAGAAAGAGAAAAAAAATGAAGAAGAATGAGATAAAGAGGTGACCGAGAGTTGAGAAAGATTGATAAAAAAAAAAAAACAGAGAGGGTAAAAATGACGACAGGGAGAATGTCGATCTCTAGTTTTTGGAGGAGGAGCAAAGTTGGGGTTGACTGGCTGAGGAAGAAGAAGAGAAAGAAGAAGAGAGAAGAAGAGGAATCGTGCTGGCTAAAAGGAATAATGGAATATTTATATTGCCACTAGTACCCATATTTTTAATATAGTATTAATATCAGTGCAGCATGGGAGATGAGTCAAAAGAAGCATGGGGCCAAAAAGAATATCAATGAACAAAATATACAATTTTACTGGGGCCACTGCCCCCCACTCAACCTTAATTGGCTTCGTTACTGAATACACTGTTTGCAAAACAACCACTCATTCTTTATCGATTTTAATATTGATAATGACTATATCGATCACGAAGATATTGACATACATTAAATAATTTAAAATCTTAGAGACATCAAGTTTTTCAACTTGAAAAACAACAAAGGTAAGAAAGTTAAGTTATTCAATCTTCTAGCGATATACCAACCTTATTTATGTGAGAAAGAAGAAAGACAATTAGTAATTACCATATTGATATGTGCCGAAATTAATTAGCAATTAATTCCACAATTAAATAAAAAATAATTTATTAAATAAAAATTTATGATACATAGTCAACCTTTTTTTTTCTTAATTTTTTCTCATTTATTTATTTAATGAGGGGCATAGATGGAAGTTTGATGAAAAAATGAGACAAAAAAATATAAAAGGATGTGCATTAAGTAATTGACGGGGTGTATTTAAAATTTCTCCATGAGAAAAACTTGAGAAGAAAAAGAAGAAGAAGAAGAGAGAATAGTGGGTAGTCTCTCCTCTTAGCTAGACTTGTAAATGGACCAGATTTTGATCCGGACCCGTTCTAGATTCGTGGCTATTGGACGGGTTTTGATCGAAAATTTGATCCGTTGATTCGTTAATGATCCTAATCTATTAACCCGTTTATTTAACTGATCAAATACGGATTTAGGTCGATCCAGCCAGTTTTCGTAATAATAAAATATTATTTTTTTATTAATATATTATTATTTAAAAATATATATATAATATAAAATATTAAGAATTTCTAATACAAATATTTTGCAGAAATCTAAGGGACAGTCCATCACTCAAGATTCCAAGAAGCATTAAGAATTTTGATATGTAACTCTACTTTTGGTGATACTTTTCATGTTGTTTTAATATTTTATGAGGTATCAAATTTAATATTACTATTTAAAATTTTTAAATATTGAAATTATAAACGGGCCACATTAGCCGATCGGGTATCAGTTAATCCGGTGGATACGGATTTGGATTGAACTATCAATGATCCGCCTGGTTAACGAAGCGGGTTTGGATTGAATTTTTTTTTTTAAGTAAACGGATTTGGATTTAAGTCGATCCAATCCAAATCCGGTCCATTTACATGTCTACTCTTAGCTGAATTTAGCTAACCAAAAGTGAACTTCAAACTTGCTGAGTAGGGGCTTATTATGTTGGAGTGGGTTTTAAGTAGAACTCATATTACTCAACCAAAATGGCATAGGCTCTATGAAGAAGTAGGTAAAGTGTGTGAGATACTCTAATTATGTCTTACAATATTTTGGTATGGTTCTCGATTAGTTAGTAATATGTAAACAGCATCATTCATTAACTAGATGGATAAAGAGAGGAATTATTTGTAAAACTAAGGCGCCGCTCTGACGCCAGAAACCCTAAACTCTGTCCTTCTCCTCGTACACCCTCTCCATGGCAACGATTGAGGAGGTTGCAGCAAGCTTTGCATCGTCGCTGGCTCTTCTTGGCGACGATGTGGTGGATCTCTCCAAGATGCCGGGTGCGGATACCAGGCGCGGCTCTCAGGCCTATCTCCTTGCACGGCCTCTCACAACAAAACCGTTTAAGGCACCCGATCTGCAGCGCTATTTCAAACGCGTATGGGTTCTCAATGCTGCTTTCACTGTCCAAGAAAGGGCACAGAAACGCTTTGTGATAGCGTTCGATCTGCGCAAGGATAGAAACAAGGTACTAAAAGGCGGTCCTTGGTATTTCCAGCGTGCTCCAGTCGTCATCCAAGACTATGATGGCTTGAAATCTCCCACTGCAATCCAGATGGATGAACTGTTCTTTTGGGTGAAGATTCGTAACATACCACCGGCCTTGGAGGTAAAGAACACAATCATGAATGTTGCTTCGGTTGCCGGCAGGTTTCTGGAATGGGACGACAAGCATTTCAAGGTGTCTGGGGATGTTAGGGTTCATGTGGCGCATCAGATCGCTAAACCTTTCTTCCTAACCAAAACCCTCAAACTTGCACCGGGAGTGATTGAGGAAATATCCTTTTTCTTTGAAAACCTTCTTGGCCGCTGTCGTGATTGTGGTTTTATTGTTCATGAGAATGGAAATTGCCAATTTACAGGAAAGAACGCTCACCAGAACTCTGACCCAAAGTCGGCAGTGCATCGGATGGAACTACCTAGTTCCTTCGCCGGTTCTGCGCAATGCAATTTCACTGGAGGTGCATTCCGCTTTCAAGGGATTCAAACACCTATTCTACCTCCTGTGGCTCGCAGTTTGTTTGGCTCTGGTCCCTCCACCAAGCTGCGTAAACCTATGGTGCTTCGCCATACTAACCTGCAGACAACTGAGGAAGCAAATAAGCAACTCGTTTTAATACCTCCAACAGAACAATCTCCTTTGAAGAGAGGCAGGCCTAGTTCTCCCTTTGCCTCTCCAAAGAAGATCAAGCTCATGCTAGAGGAGCTTAGTGTTGGCAGTATTAGCGCACCGGCACCTGCAAAGAAGGTTAAACGACTGGCCACCGACATTAGGTTTTCTGCTAAGTCACTGGGACTTGTGGAGACGCCGGGAGGGATGCTAGTCCCTGCAGAGGGGATGATGCCTCAGGAAAATGTCTCCGAGGGCCCAACCACCAAGAAGAAAAGAGGCAGACCTTTAGGGTCCCGAAACAAGAACCCTCCGAAGCCAAAGACCTCAGTCTCTGCTGAAGATGTGCTTTCCTACCTCCACTCGGGGAAGACTGCTAGCCCTAGCTTCAAGGGCAAGGAAAAGATGTAGCCGTTTAGAATATGTTGCCTATTACTATGCTTGTTCATAGTACATAGGCTCACTAGAATAAGTGAGCATGAATTGTTTTAATGGATGATCTAGTCTATGTATCACCGTGGTGTTTACATCGCAACTTCTTGACTATCTGTATATGATAGCGGAAGGATATGTAATGGTCATTCTGGCCTTACTGTTTTAATGACATATATATGTTTAATTCAAAAAAAAAACTAGATGGATAAAGATTGATAAACTTTCTTAAATGTGAAAAATGTAAAAATTGGACTTATACTCCTTTTAACAACGTATCTAACTTATGTAAGCAATTTCTCACCCACTGCTTATGTCCAACGGTTCTTCTTTCTTAATGAGCCAATGTCTCTATATAAGCGGAACTACTATGATAACATAAATGACTCCAACGCCCCTACCATCTACGCCATCTAAATTTCAACTCCAACACTTCATTTCTATTTTCATTTTGTATATGTAAATTTACATGTATTAAAAGACCCGATCTAATCAGGTTACATATCAAGTTATCTTTTCGTTTTGTCACCTTTGTGTCAAAACAAATAGAGTAGCCAGTAAAACACTTTTTACTAGTTGATGCTTGTTAGAATACAAGATTCCTGATATTATTTCGGGAAATACTCTATATGCTTATTATTATCAGGGGTTTAGACTTAATATGCCCCCACTTGTATTCGATAGTTTCATTAATCCAGACTTGAGGGCAGCCGTACCAGTTCTTAATAAAAAAATATAAAAAAAAAACCCTATCTAATAAAGTTATTAGAGTTAGCCTAAGTGGCGAGGGAGATTAAAAGTTGAATTTAAACCATATTCTACTTCAATGTGACCAAACAGACACATATGTATAGATGACAATGTCGAACCAAATTATGAAATTTATTTTTAACTGAAGAATTCATAGCTTTAAATACGACTATGAACATGGTTTAGAATATATGGTACAAAGACAACCACTCTATGATAACAATATGACTTTAGTCTTTATACTAAACAAAAACACTTCACCTTATAGCAATCTATTTTAGTTGACTCCATATGCCAAACACGCAAAAAACACACAATTGTGGTACGATGAAACCAAACACTTCTACAAAGGCTTGTAAAGGAGCTTTTGCTAGCACAGACATAATAAATAAATAAAAACTAAGCAACTATAATATGCTTTTCTTTAGAAGGGTCGGAGTTCTCAACATTAGAAGGGATAACCAAATTAATTAGTACAAGTATGTGATGTATTATTCATCTAAAAAAAGTATGTGATGTAATACAAATAAACGGTCAACTCTCAATAGTAGGGAATAAAAATCATTCATTGAGGAATTGAATATACAATATAATTAATTAGGTATGCTTTAAAAAGGGTCTTTCAAAATGTACTCAGCAAAAATTTAAGCATACCAAAAAAAATTTTATACCCAATAAATTTTTAGTTTTTATTAAAACTTCTAAGTTCACCCCGCCATTTTTCCCACAATATCCTCGTCTTCACAAACCCAACAAAACTCTTCTTTGCCCGTTGATTACTTGAGAATTGAATGAGCTTTCTTTTCCTTAATTTCTCCCGGATGGAAAGAGCTTTTACATTCTTATTTTAGCATGCTGATAAGTATGCAAACAAAACATAGCTTTGGACTTGGATTTTTGGTGAGAGAAACTTGAAAAAACAAAGAGAAATTGTTATAATTTAAGTGTCCCCAGTTTCCCCAAACTTGCTCGCTCATACTTATCTTCCTCTCTTATAAAGTATTGGATTTAATGCAGTGTACAGAAATGGAGGACTTATTTGATTCTCCATTGGTCTCCGATGAAGTTGACGATTCCAATGATCAAAAATCGGGTTAATCCAACTAAAACCTATGAAGTCAAATTATACATAATAAGCTTAAACCTATACTTGGCTTCATTAAGGATTTAAGGGGAGTCAGACTAGTTATCCATTTCGATTCCCACCACATACGTCATACGTTTGTTCTTTCTCCATCTTTCTTTTTGGGTAATACACAAATCAATAACTAAAGAAGAGTGGCTGGGAGTATTTAGAAGAGTTTGCTAGGTTTTTTGAAGATGAGAGATTGAGGGTATTATGGGGAAAATGACTGGGTGTATTTAGAAATTTTAATAAAAATCTAAGGGCTTGTCCGGTAACGTTTTTAAAAATGATTTTTCAAAAACTGATTTTGAAAATAAAAACGAGAAAACAAGATTGGATTTTTGAGATCCGAAAATGTGTCCGGTAGCTTATTCTGAAAACAATTTTCAAAAACGAGAGAAGATTGCGACTAAAGATGAGAGAGAGACCTGAGAAGAAGATAGCGACGTGAGAATATGGAAGAAGAGAGCACATTCTTTTTTTTCTTTGTTTTGGAAAATATATCTCCGTGTTTTCTAAAATATGAGAATGAAAAGGTGAAAACGTCTATTTGTCGTTTTCCTGTTTTACGAGTAAACTAAAAAATTATTTTCAAAAATTATTTTCTGCATTTTTGGAAACAGACCAACGAACGCATTTTCAAGCCATTTTCATTTTATAAAATGAAAAAGATGACTTGAAAACGTTACCGAACGCCACCTAAAATTTGCTGGATGTAAAAAGTTTGCTGAGTATACTTAAATTTTTGCTGGGTATATTTAGAAAGACCCTTTAAAAAAAACTAATTAGAAATCTAACCCACAAAAAATAAATGAACTCAATTATTTTCCTTATTTTATGTTATCATGATGTTAATTATTTATATTTTTGATGAATGATGCCAACTAATCGGGTGGATAAGGAAATATAATCCAGAAAAAACATTTTAATAAAAACCAAAAACCCAAAAAGAATCAATAATATTCCTCGAAACTGTGTGGTTTAAAAACGAATCTTTTGAAAAAAACGAAGCAAAAACCGTTAAAGTCCGCGCCTTTTTCATTTTTTCAAGACAAGATTTCACGGGAAAACGCTGTCCAAACGGTTTTTCTTATCCACTTCGAAGTGACGCCGTTTGACACAGGAAAGTACAACACTATAACAACATAAGACGTCAAGCTTAGGTCTTGACGGGTCCATCTCTATCCGCATAGCCGAAATTTTCATCTCAGGTTCTTGTCTCTCTCTCTCTCTCTCGCCGCCTCCTTACTCTTCTTCATCTCCATCTTATTCGATTCAGATGCTTATATGATCTTTCAGATTGTTCTAGATGATTTTGGGTTGTACGATTTTGATGCGGTAGTTGTTTGAGCTTTGATTCGTGCTTGATCGATCGCTTCACATGTTGATTGTATGTTTTCATTTTGTTTTTGAGTGAAAAGTTTGAATCTTTAAGCTGTGAAGTGGTTCTGAGTATAGGAGTAGTAGTTGATGTAGGATCAAGTTTCAATCTTTCTTCAAGTTTTGGACTGTGGGACTTTTTGAAGGTCTTGTTTGTTTGACTTTTTCACTTCGATATTTAAGTCCAGGTTGCTTGGATAATCTAAAATCCATCAAAGATTGACTGCAAAAAGAACATAATTTTTTGGCAAAAAAGAAAAAGAAAAAGAAATTTTAGATTGAACTACTTTATAGTCTTTGGTGGATTAGCCCGATTCCATGTTAAATGATTTGTGAGGTGAATTGGGTTCCAAGAAACTATCAGATCTAGTTTATGTGTAGGATGCAGGGCCCAGATTAAGTGTGATCATTTCACTAATAAAATCAAACCCCATGGAAAGCTGTAATGACCAAGTCTAAATGGAAAGACTCCAATGGTAGATGGAGTACGTAAATCAAAACTTGAAGAAGTGGAATTGGCCGGAGATAATTGATTCATGTTTTTGTTACTGTTTCTATCAAAGGCTTGTTCCTTTATCTTTTTTATACTTGTTGATGGAATGTAACCTGTATTTTCAAACAGATAAAAATGCAAGGAGCACTTAAAGCCTTTTCATCACAGGGGAACTTTGTGAAAAATACAGTTTTGCGACACGTCCGCGTTGTGAATCCCCTAATTCAGCCTGCTTTGTTTTCACGCTTTGAGTCTGCTGCGCCTGCCCGCATAGAAGAGCAAGGTTTCGAAAGCACTAGGATTGCAGACATCTTGAACTCTAAAGGTAAAGGTGCTGATGGTTCCTGGCTGTGGTGCACTACAAATGATTCTGTTTATGATGCTGTTAAGTCGGTAAGCATTTCTGAGCTTTGTGAAATTTCAAATTATTGCAATGATTTGATGAGCTGTGGCATGGTGTATTTATGTCATTGGTCGTTTCCTTTGCAGATGACCCAGCACAATGTTGGAGCCTTGGTGGTCGTGAAACCTGGAGAGCAAAAATCGATTGCAGGAATCATAACAGAGAGAGGTACTTTTACATTAAGGCTTCCATGTCGGAACCACTGGATATATAACACATTGCTCATCTTGTTGGAGATTATGATAAGGGTCCTCTAATCCAAAGTTGGACTGTTGTCTTTCAGGATAGGCTAATGTGAAACTTGTTGGGTAGAACAAGTAGGCAGCAAGCATGTTTAGAATGTTGATAATTTCTCTAAGAATATTTTGGGCAGTAGAGCCTGAGGATCAACTTGAATGAGCAAAAGACCAACATGACTTCACTGTTCATCTATAATGTTAGTTGGAGTCTGAACCTTATTCTTGTACGATAAATTATTAAGTTAATAAGGGTGAAGAAAAGCACGGAGTACAAGTTAGGAGAGTTCATAATATGAACATGTTGCTGAGCAATAAGCTAAAGTAGAACAGCTAATTGGGTAAGCACCTTTAGGAAACCAATTTGGAAGGAACGAGTGACACTTGGGGTCAGGAAAATTCTTTGAATGATCACTTTGAATGGTTTTAATAGCTCTTGATTACCAGATGACATTCCTTTCGAATAAAGTTTAGTAATAGCCAACTTAATTAAAGTTCTTTAATACTAACTACTATCTCCTTACCGAAGAGAAATGCTCTTGAAATTGCCTGTTCACTTTTAAATGTAAAATAAATTCACTGTTGGCTGTACATGATGACTCTAATAATGCTTGGAAGATACATTTGTGTGCTCCTCAACTAATGGTATTTCTGTTTGCACTGATCAGATTATCTCAGGAAGATCATAGTGCAGGGAAGATCATCCAAGTCAACAAAGGTTGGGGATATCATGACTGAGGAGGTATAGCTAGTGAAAAATTCCATCCTGTTTTTCCAGGAAACTCGTGCTTATTAGAATTTACATCTGTTAACCATATATTACGTATCTTTTGATGAATGTGTAACAACTTCTGATGGAAAATGCTGGTGGCTGCAGAACAAGCTTATCACTGTCACCCCTGACACCAAAGTTCTGCGGGCAATGCAGCTGATGACAGGTACTGTGTGATGCTTCTTGTATTTATATTTTCTGACTTGCCAGTCTTTCCCTTTATTTAAGGAAGCTAATATCTGATATTCATATTCGTTTCTTTACTCGGCAGATAACCGAATTAGGCACATTCCAGTTATAGATGACAGGGGAATGCTTGGTATGGTTTCCATTGGTGATGTGGTTCGTGCTGTGGTGAGTGAGCACCGAGAGGAGCTCGACCGCTTGAATGCTTTTATTCAAGGCGGTTACTAGATAATGATGACAAAGAAGATGGCAAGATGCCGTTTAGCTGACACGGTGTAATGACAAGCAGTAATAAGCCAGAGTGCTTGTATATATCGCATGCTTTGGGCTTCGCCTGTTGTTTGGTTCTGTATTTCCCAATGTCTACAATCAATCTATCACATGAACTACCAACTTGTGGACTAACAAGTTAATAAAATGTTTGCTTCAAATCTTCTTTGGCCTAAATTTTTCATTCTTTGGGATGTCTGGCATTTGTTACATCCTCGTGTGTTGGTGCGTTTACTCCTGCATCCTCGTGAAAAGGGTAACTGCCATAAAGCTCAGATCATCAGTTCTTTTTTTGCCAACCTAGTGACATCAATCCATTTCATGTGAAATCTATTTCGTCATTTTCATCTGAGACAGTTGGCACTTTTGGTTAGTTGACAGTTGACAGTTGACAGTTGACAGTTGGCAGTTGGCAGTATTGGTTAGTTGAATAACAGTTCTCATGAAATAAATGTTAGGGAGATGACCCAAATGATTACTATTTTCAGAAGTTACAAAAACCAAGTGTCCTGTTATGGAGAAGAATCATTACACCTTTTCTGCACATGTGACTGTGAGTCTGAGCTGGTAGAGTAACACATAATTTTCTTTTTGAAGAGAAAACATCAAAATTTTATTGATCATGAAGAAAAGCATTGCACGTTATTTGCATAATTTTGAGGCGATTGAATCACACTTGATCATGAAGAAAAGCATTGCACGTTATTTGCATAATTTTGAGGCGATTGAATCACACTTGATCATGAAGAAAAGCATTGCACGTTATTTGCATAATTTTGAGGCGATTGAATCACACTCTTTTCAAAGATAAAACGTCAAAATATTATTGAACATGAGGAAAGATCATTGTTTATTTTTTGGCCTAACTTCGTTATGAGTTGAGTTGGACTTAACACAATAATTTACTTTTTAATAGAAAGAGTTGAATTTCGAATTTCATGTAATATTTTGAACTAAAACAACATTAAATTAAACTTATTCGGTTGAAATTGAAGGTTTTGTTTTTTGAACGAAGAAGGTCAACCCGATTTTATAATTCAGCAAGCAGTATCAAACTACACACTCCTATAGAGCCGACAGAAAGAGCTGCCCTTTATGACATACAAAAATCCTATTCTAAAACAAATAGAACCCAACATACCCTGAGTACACCCACATTTTAGGAAGTCCACACACCATTATTCTAACAAAGACCAAGATGCTTAGAAGCAGATTAAAAATGGTACCAACTGAGCAACTGGTCTTTGCGATCTCTCAACACTAAAAAAAAAAAAAAAATTGGTCGTCATTTCCTTCCAAAAAGAAGGAAGAATGACTAAAATAAAAATGTAAAAATTAACCAGAAATGCCCTAACGACCTTTTGGCCCGAAGCAACCTAAACCCAAAGCCCACATAGAGGCCTACATCAAGAACCCAGTTGGGAAAAACCCTAGCAGCATCCTCCATTGCATCGTCACCTCAGAGTAGCTTGTTGTATCCATGGCCGACAACAACCTCACCTCCGCCGGCGTCCCCCCGGGAGGATGAAACCTTGCAACAAGACCATGACATTCCTGAATCCAAATCCCAAACCTATGAACCGCCTCCTAACATCGAAGGGTCCGAGCCCAAGAAAATCAGCTCAATCCTCATCTCCAGCCGCCCTGAAGCAATTCGACCGTCACCACCTCACGCCAACCTAGAACATAGGCGCGGGAACAAAACCAGTGAATACAGAGTCACCATCACATCTAATACAATCAGAACTAGAGCCCTCGATCGAGCCACCAAAACCTGAGGAGGTGCATCTAACCTTCTATTCCCAAACATCATCAACGACGTTTATGCAGCCCCTACCACCGTCAGTAGTTGGACTACCACGATCCAAAATCCAATCTCGCAGATCCAATGCAGACCAAACCAGATCCACGCCATTAGAGCTCGGCCTCAGATCAGCCACCAAAACATCAAAACTGTTGTCCCATACAGTAACCACATGGAACACAATCCAAGATGGCGCTCCAAACAACAGAACAAAAGCAACAAGAAAAAGAAACGATTGGCCACCAGGCTAACAATGGCCATGACCATCGAGATTTGGAAATTTTGAGAAATTTATCGAAGGTGGAAGACCGATGATAAACCCTAGCAAAAAGCTACGTCAAGGAGAAGTTTTTTTAATACGTTTCTTTATTTTGAAATTGAAGGTTGATGAAACTATTTGAGAAAATAGAACAAACTTTTTTTTGAAAAGGACATGTAATGTTCCTTTAAGGCGTGTGATTTCACCTTATAGGTCCAAAGACAAGTAGTGGCATAAATAGAACAATAAATGTAATAAAAACTTTATTCTAAAATGTCGACGTTTCAACTATGGCCTCTAAACTATTAGTTTGGATAGTAATGCACCACATGGAACCTAATCCAAGACGGCGCTCCAAGCAACAGAACAAAAGCAACAAGAAGAAAAAAACGATTAGCCACCAGGCTAGCAATGGCCATGACCATCGAGATTTGGAAATTTGGAGAATTTTATCGAAGGTGGAAGGCCGACAATAAACCCTAGCAGAGCGCTAGGTCAAGGAGAAGTTTTTTTAATATGTTTCTTTATTTTGAAATTGAAGGTTGATGAAACTAATTTGAGAAAATAGAACAAACTTTTTTTTGAAAAAGACATATGTAATATTCCTTTTAAGGCGTTCGATTTCACCTCATAGGTCCAAAGACAAGTAGTGACATAAATACAACAATAAATGTAATAAAAACTCTATTCTAAAACGTCGACGTTTGAACTGTGGCCTCTAAGCTGTCCGAAGTCCAAACTAGTAGTAATGCACTTACGCACCCACAGATCACCCAAGGCAAAAGGCAAAAGGCGATAGGCAAAAGTCCAAAGGTTCTCTTTTACTCGTGTAAACTTGAAAGAAGTTTCAATTATTTTATTCTACTGGCAAAAACAAATCCTTTTTACTTTTGATTATTGTTTCTTTTCTCGCAGAGAATCAAAACCCATTACACAAACATAGAAAATAACAGACACTGTAGCAAACCCAAATCCAAGACACCCATAAAGCTCAGCTCTTCAAAGCACTTGAAGACTTGAGCTACTAGCCTCTGGTACCCTTCAATCCTTGGTCAATAAAGATGATGACTTTTCTTTGTTTTTAACTTATTTTCTTTCCCATAATTGTGCCTGATATTCTCTGCGTCTATGTTTGACTGGTGGGTTTTCTTCTCTCTGGAACAAGCCGAAGGAAATTTTGCTACCCTTTGATTTGTTTGGTAAGGTAAAGCTGGTTTTGAGGTGTATTGGGTTCCATTGTTGTTAAAGTTCAAAGCTTTAGAGGCAAATTGGTTTCTTTTTTACCAAGAAAAGGAGTCTACCTGCATTTGACTGTGTATTTTGGAAGAGGTTTTGATCTTGACTGTGTTTTTTTTTTCAGATTTGAAGGGTTTAATCCAGCAAGGGAGTATGGTGGGATTTGCATATCCTCTTGGTTTCATGTCCACCAGTGGCTATGTCAGCCCAAACAAAGAGTTTCACTGGCTGGCTTCTGCCCTTTTTGGTATGCTTCTCTGCAAAATTGTAAGTATCAATCTCTTAGTTTTTTTTTTTTCATGGTCTGAATGTCTAAGTTGTTGTTTACTGTAGAAAGAAAATTTCTTTGAGGCACTTGGTTATCAGTTGTTTAATCATGTTATGGATTAGTCAGAAGTGAACTAATATGTAGTTTTTCAGTTTTCCATGTTTTGACCCTTCAGATTCATATGTGGCTGACTAGTAATTCTCAGGCCTAACTTCTATATTTGGGTGATGTTGGAATTTAGCAAAAGATACAATCAGCTATGAGCTTTAGAGAGAGAAAGCTTTGTTGATAAATTCTTACTACCATTTTTTTTTGGCAACTTCAAAGTAAAGTTTGGTGTCCTTCCGGAGAGTATATAAGAATTTGAATTAGCGTTTGATACATGTAATGTGGACTTGATTACCCACTTGTGGTTTCCATTTAGGAACTGAAAGTTAAAGAAAAACAAAATTTGGTACGAATTTGGAAAGAAAATCTTTGTGTTCATTATATGATTGAGAGGATAAATTAAATTCAGTAGTTCTGTTTCCATAGCTCCAAAATTAGGTTCTTTTTGTAAGATCATTTATTGCTGAAGAAGTTATTCTTATATGTTCTATTTATTAGAGATCCTAGTTACTCCAGAATAGAAGTAAGAATGCATTATGCATCTCTTTTAACTTGTAGTTTTGAACTTGATTAAATCCTGCTCTTGAAGGTTTACAAATTAACAGGTCTTATTAGCCTTCATAGCTTCAAGGAATATCAGAAATTGAGCAAAGCAGAAAAAGTTGAATGGAACAACCGGTAAATATCTTCTGCATGACACAGATGTATATCTGCATGGTCTTTTACCACACTAAGATTGAGTTTTCTGATATTCCTATTAACTTAAGTATTGATGCCCCTTTTTTTCCCATTCTGGACAGGGGGTTCTCAACTGTTCATGCTATTGCTGTAGCGGTTGCATCTTTTTACCTTATACTCTTATCAGATACATTTCAGGAGGGTTATAGTGATGAGTTGATCGTTAGTAGAAGATCTACTTTTTCAGATACAACATTGGGGGTGAGTGAATGTGGAAAAAGCATTAGTTCATTTTTTAATTTCTAGAGGTTGTTAATGTCCAGCTAAAGTTTACTGTTTGCTTATGATTTGAGAACCTATCTGACTGTGCAGCAATGGGTAATGTATACTTCCGATAATGTCAGTCTCATGTGAATGCCAAATATTTAGTTTTACATTTCTGACCTTTGTGTCTGCATCTATCCTCACCAGCCCATTAAATCTTTCCTTGACAGCATTTCTAAACCCAATTCAATTGCTTTGATTTATTTGGTTTGAGCTAGTTTAATTAAAACCAATGCCCCCTAAGTGTATCATGAAACTAATAGGAGGCTGTTGTTTCTTCTTTTCATTGAGGCTAGGTCCCAAACTACGGTGATTCACTTATTGTCCTGTTAAGAACTTGGATATGTTTGAGTTTTGATTATTTGCATACTTAACTTGTTGTCGTAACCAATTTTATTTCTATTTGGGTACTTTTGCAGATCTCCATTGGTTATTTTCTGGCAGACATAGCAATGATTTTTTGGCATTTTCCTGCTTTAGGTGGACTGGAGTATGTAAGTACATAGGTTGAAGGATAATGCTTCGTTGACATGAAATATAATTTATACACTGCTATCTCTTATAGTGCATTTTCCTCAAATCTTGACCACTGCTTGGTGGAAAATAATTGGTCGTTTTGGTGAAGTTTGGGAACATCTCACATGTTAATGCATCACTTGAATCAGCATCCTAGTTGTTCAATCAAGTTCTGGGAATTGGGACTTTTTTATCCCTTTTTTTTTTCCAAGTAAAAGTTCCTCAAATCTTGAAAACTGCTTGGTTGAAAATAATTGGTCGTTTTGGTGTAGTTTGAGAAAATCTCACATGTTAATGCATCACTTGAATCAGTATCCTAGTTGTTCAATCAAGTTCTGGGAATAGAGATTTTTTTATCCTATTTTTTTGTAAGTAAAAGTTCATATTAATCTGGTTCAATTATGCTCGTCTTATTGATTCTCCTTTTAGGTTTTGCACCATGGACTATCTATGTTCTCAATCTTCCTTTCCCTTGTAAGTGGTGAAGGGCAGATTTACATACTAATGGTTCTGTTCTCTGAGAGCACAACTCCTTTTGTAAACCTAAGATGGTGAGTTTAGCATTTGTATATTCCTCAGTTTGTCCAGTTCTCTTGGTCATCATTGTTGCATTACTTGTGTACTTGCGTATGTTTTATCAGGTACTTGGATATTGCTGGTAAGAAGAACTCTAAGCTGTACGTCTGCAATGGTGTAGCATTGTTCCTGGGGTGGCTGGTAATTTCTAACATACTTAAACTGCAGTTTCTTTTAGTTACCAATATGTATATAATAGCATCCAAAAAGCATGGATATACTTGTATGTGTACACACACACACAAACACATCTTATAAGATCCTTTTATGGCCATTGAAGTCTCTTACAGCCAACAGTAGTAATGGAACAGTTAGTTGCTTACAGTTCTATAGTAGAATTTACAGAATTGAAAATGTGTTGTTTGAATTTGCTTCTTCATTGCTTCAACTAACATAATTGATTCGGTTTAACACAATTTATTTCTTTGCCTTCAGGTTGCAAGGATTCTTTTGTTCATTTACTTTTTTGTCCACATGTTTTTCCATTTTCATCAAGTGAGTTGATCCTATAATTCTCCTTTAAACTGAAAGAGCTCAATTCATAACTCTAGTCTATGTATCTGTCTTTGTAAGAGGACAAGTTAAGCCCCTAACCTCTTGAATGCTTGAACCTCTGCATTGTTTCAGGTCAGACAATTTTTCCGTTGGGATTTTACAGCTTGCTCACGATACCTCCTGTGTTGGCAATCATGAATCTGTTTTGGTTTTGGAAGATTGCCAAAGGTTTGATCAAAACAGTTTCAAAGGGCACACAGAAGACCATACACAGTCAGTGATCCTAGCTAGTGATTCAAAGATGGGAATTTGACTTACCCAGTGTACATTGTCAAATGTATGTCCTTTTCCCTTCTTGTTTCTTGATCGAAAATGATAGATGAATATAACAACCAATAGATGTGGATAATTGTTGTTAATTTTTTCATGGGTTTGCAATCAGCATTTGGGTGATATTTGAATCTGATGATACATAATTTCTGTCACAACTTTCGCTTTCCAGTTAAAGATTTGGTTTTGCAACTTTCAAAGGGACAAAAGGGGAATGCATGGGTGTGAGTTTCCAAGAGAAGAGAACAAACCCTGATGTGGGATGATGAGTCATCTTTTATGAGGTGAGCACATGTTTACGACTTGGAATCGAGGAAAGAATGAGTCATGAAGAAAATGAATTGAACTGATCGAGGAGTCGGTTCTTGAAAAGTAAAAAAAAAAGAATATTGGAAAGTAAAAATCGAGTGTCCGATTCAGATTTTAGTACATAGAACCATGTCAATGTTCATATTATAACCAGAACCCTGTCTTGATTCCTTATCAAATCAACAATGTACCACAAACCAGAGAATCAAATACTTGATCTTGTTTATCCACCACTTTTTAATTACTTACTTTTTATATTTTATCTTTGTGGAACAAAGACGTACTGAAAGGTATCGGTATGATACTTGTGATTGCTGTTTGCCTATTCCGCTCTTAAGTCTTATCTAACTAGGCTCAAGCTGGTTGAGCTCAAGTCCATAAACCTTGTGTATCAAGCAACAATCAAAATAAAAAATATGATCTGTTGATTCCTTCTCCTTTTGGATTGGTGCAGTCAAAGTAAAACAAGCTGTTGCTAGTTGGGGGAAAGTCGTTGGAAAGTAAAAGAGGTTAAAAAGAGGAAAGTCAGTCCCCAAAAACCAATAAACTAAAAAAGGGAAGGTCGGTCCCGAAAGGCCGCCCTACGTAGATTCCTCCAAATATTGTAATACAGTGACCAAGTGGATCCAAAACCCAGAAAAAGGAAAGGAACAAGGCACGAACTTGGTAAGTGGATAACGATGTCGAGACGCGTTAACGAGTGTGCATAAAATTCTCACCAACGATCAAAAAAAAACTTCCCATATATTTGCAGCTCCTCTACCCCATTCAAATCAATTCGATTCTGATTTGTATTTAAAAGAGAGAAAGGTCAAAGTCAATTTTTTTGAGTGTGTCAATGGTGTTTGGTGTGTGTGGGAGAAGCCTTGGCTGTTAGTTGAAACGTTTGAATACTATATTTAAAACCCAAAATTTTTTGTGTTTTTCATTCAAGGGTCAGAAACATATGAACCAACGGAGTTGGCGGTCCGGCTTTGCTTCCTTGCCTTGTAACCTACAGTGAATTTTGCCTTTGTTACCTCGTCCACCTTCTTTATTATAATACTAGTGTTTCTATTGTCATCCCCATTGCTCAAAGTTTCTTGCTTTTTCTTCGTTCTTTCAATTTTTTTTTTTGGTGTAGAAGGTTAAAAATCCCAAATTGTAGAGGAATTGATAGATGGGTATTGATATATAGGGTGTTTAGAGCGACCCAGATAGTAAAGTTTTGATCTTTGGTCAATATGTGGAGGAGTGGGTGGAGAACAACCAGAGTTGTGCTCAGGGATTTGGTGCACCATGGAGGACCCAGAAGCCCAAACCCATGTGCTGTGTTTGGTTTGAGGCGTTTTGGGAATGATGAGGAACAATGTGGGTTTTTGAATTCTCCTGGAAAGTTTCACAGAAGGGCTGGGTTTGCTTCTTCTGGTGGGGATGTCAATGGGGAGGGTGAGAATATCAGTAAAGGTGCGGGTGTGGGAGGAATGCCCATAAGTTTTGGGGAGGCCAAGAGGCTTATGAGGCTTGTGAATGTGGAGGCTTTGAAGACTAAGCTTGGGACAGAAGGGAAAGAGGCCATTCCTTATTCTGAGTTGCTTGAGGCTTGTCAGAGCATTGGTGTGGCTAGATCTCGGGATGAGGCTGCTACTTTTGCTAGGGTGCTCGATGAGGCTGGAGTCATCCTTCTCTTCAGGGATAAGGTTCTGCTTCATCCTGATAGGGTATGCCTTCTTTAACTTGTTCTTCTTCTTGTTGCTTAAACTTATAGGGATGGAGGTTGTGGTTTTAATTCCTTTCTGTTTCATGAGAGTATGAGAATATATACCTTTTGTGATTAAAAAATATTGATGCCTTTGTGGCTGGTCCCTCTTCAATCGTTATTCCTTAACCTTTTTAGTTTTTGGTGCTGGATGTGTAAGGTTTAGGACCCTGTGGGTCTCTTTATCCTTTTAGAGCAAGAGGAATTTTAACTAAACACACATCATAAACTGTAGTAGATTTTTTCTTTTGATGGCTGTAGGAGGAGATATGCCCTATTAATTCGTGTTGGGTCTTATTTATGGACTCGAAAAGAAAAGCTTAAACAAAATATCACAATACAAAAGGAGGTTACTTGGTTTGCCTGCATCAAAACTAGGGTAGAGCCCTTCACCAGCAACCTGTTCTTTTCTTATGCTTCTTACTCGGTTATTCATATATCTATGTTTTATGTGGTGATTAAAGATCCCTAGTTCTTCCAACCAGACATGTAGAACATGTCTTGACTGTTGAATTGTTTTCCAGGCGATCAAAGTTCTGTTTTTCTTTGTAGATAGCCCTAGCAATTCTACATTTGTCTATTACTGCATGAAATTGCTGCTGTGTGTGTACATTCTCTTCATCTGCTATATCTGAGGCCATGTTAATGAGGAATTTGGAAATTTTCCAAATACATAGTGCATTAATATCGCCTTGCAAACCAAGGTTGCATTTGGACTTGCCAATTTATCCAAAAAAACAAAGGAATTTACTTCAAATCCAAGTATATTTTATATCCAGCAATCCAACTGCAACATTCAACTCTACAATCTTTTTTGTGTTTAGAATCTAGTGCCTTTTGGCTTCTAATGTTCTTTATTTGTCATGGTGAATTTGGATTTTTATGTTAATATACTGTGGCAGTTTTATGTGTTCAGAAATTCAAATGTATTAGATCCTGTCCTCTTTTGTTGTTATTAGCATTTGGTTTTGGATAGCATCTTTTTTATTTCCTCTTTGCTCCCGCTTCAGGGCTGCAGTATACCCACAGTCGCTGGTTATTCATTCAATATTCTCTGAAAAGTGATTTCACCTTCTTCTTTTTTGCCAAAGATTAACATATTTTATGCACTCTGCTACTGTGTATCTTCTTCAGGTCACCATAAACGAGTGTTCTAGTTATTCCCAATGTGATCTGTAGTTGATAAGGAAATGCCAACTTCTACCAGTCAAATGCAGCATTCCGATCATAACTTGTTTGCATCATCCATGCATGCCATGTTGTGGTCTAGTAAAGAATTAAGAATTAAGATTTTGTTATGAGATTTTCCCAAAGTCAACTGCATCTATTCATGTGCCTTTGATAGGTTGACTCATACAACTTCTTTGCATTGTTGAATGTTCAGGTTGTGGATCTGGTTAGAAGAGCAGTACCCCTGGCTCTGACTCCTGATAATGACCCTGTGTGGGAGGAGTTAAAGAAGATGCAGGAGAAGAAGATAGAAATTGATATCTTGGCACATAGGCATGTCCGGCGTGTACTCTGGGGCGGCCTGGGGTTGATTACAACACAGCTCGCCCTCTTTTTCAGGATGACATATTGGGATTTCTCATGGGATGTGGTTGAGCCACTTGCGTATTTCACCACAACATCTTGCATTGGCATAGGCTATGCGTACTTTTTGATTACTTCAAGAGATCCGACTTACCAAGACTTGATGAAGAGGCTTTTTCTCCGGAAGCAGAGGAAACTTATCAAGAAGCAGAACTTTGATGTTGAGAGATTCAAGGAGATACAGAGAAAATACGATACAACTCTACACGCCAGCACCTCAATCAAGAACCGGATAGGCATGGATGTGGAGCTGGACGATGCTTTACACAGAGATTAACACACTACATAATTTTACATTTTGGTGAGAGCTGGGAAATGGCAGGAGGTTAAACTCAGCTTTATATTGGTTACAACTTACAAATCTGGTCTCACTTGTTTTTTGTCTAGGTAGGGCCCAGAATTTGATCTTAACATGTTGTTTCTGACCTACCTTTCAATTTTTTGGCATGAAAATTCATTTCATGCAGCTCCTACTTTTAACTAGGAAGAATGCGATGGATACTGCTTCTCTTAATTAGTTGCATCCAATGCATTCTTAATTACTGCTTAATGCTGACTGCATCAGATCTCTTATTAGTCACTGCTCTTTAGTTGTGGGTTGCTGTAGTTGTTACATAAAATTCACATCAATTAATCAGGCTTCTTTTTTTTCCTTTTTAAATTATGGTAATCACATATATATGGTTCTAATTAAATCATTTAAAAAAGTTACTATGTAAAACAAAAGAACGTATATAATAAATGGGAATTGAAATGTTCTGAGATTGAGAACTGTTGTATGATTATTGGTGGTCTTGGTATCAAAGGCTCCTTGAAGTCATTGTTGTTTGTGAAGATGGGGTTCTGATGTAATGGAAAAAGTTAAGAAATGATTTTTTAAGATTTGATGGTCGAACAGATTTTTAATGCATTCTCTATTTCTCTTTTTTATTTAAAAAAATAATTTTAAAAATATGTTGTTGAAAACATTACCGAATAGGCACTTTAAATTCCCATCCTAAAGACAAAGATATTGTTTTCCTTTGGGCGAACCAAATAAAGCCTTGGGTGTGGAATTGTGCGTTAGGTCAGGTGTTGAATTTTCTATACTTTACAATTAAAGTCGTGATTTTTTTATTTATTACCTACCTACATGACCACATGGTAAAAAAATAACTTGTCGTAAGAGCTAGTTTTCGTGTGCAGATTTTATGACGAGGGGAAAAAGAAATTGATCTACTTATTATTGATGGGGTGAAATTGAGACGATGAAATAAAATTTGATGGTGATATATGAATACCTATAGGTTATAGGTAATTTTTCGCCATCTCAAACTCGTAGTTACAATCCCAACATCCAAATGAAAGACAAAAATTTCTGCTAAGGACAAAATTGACTATTTATTACCGATAGGGTCAATTCTGATTTAATTGCATAGGTGAAAATAGAATTGAAGGATCAAAAATGAAAGAAAACACCTTGCAAAAAAAAGAAAGAAAGAAGAAAGAAAACAGAAAAACTGTAAATGGATCAATTTTATGCTTTCACGGTTTCACCTGGACTAGGGCCCACGTTCTGCATACTGCATCTCAAGACCCAAATTACAACTAGGGTTTTTGGTTAAAAACGCTAGCAAAGCCATCACTGCCGCTCCTCACATCCTCTCCTCACATATCTCACCTCTCATTTCTCATCCGCTCGTTCTTACCAAAGTTAATCCCAGAAGGAGAAGATTTCCGTCTCAACCGTCACCATAAGAGCCAAGGTAATCAATATATAATATAGATAAATGTATATTAATTTAAATTCCTATTTCGATAAGAAGGATAAGGAATAAATAAATCCATCCGAATCTCTTTTACCTCCGATCCACTCGGGGTATCGAATGATTAGTCCAATAAAATTTGACTTATCCATCCTACAAACATATCCAAACAAATTTGGCCTTTCAATTTTTATTTATCCTTTTCGGTTGGTACACTTTTTCTCGTGCATCAATTTTTCGGCGGAACCAGGATTTATAGTTTTTTTTCGGGGGGGGGGGGTCGAGATGATGAGATAGAAATATTAATTGAACCTCATAATTATGTAATTATGTTAATTAAAAACTCTATATTATTCTTGACCCCCCCAAACTATAAATCCTGGTTCCGCCAAAAAATCGATGCATGAGAAAAAGTGTACCAACCGAAAAGGATAAATAAAAATTGAAAGGCCAAATTTGTTTGGATATGTTTGTAGGATGGATAAGTCAAATTTTATTGGACTAATCATTCGATACCCTGAGTGGATCGGAGGTAAAAGAGATTCGGGTAGATTTATTTATTCCTTATCATTCTGATCGAAATAGGAATTTAAATTAATATACATTTATCTATATTATATATTGATTACCTTGGCCCTTATGGTGACGGTTGAGACGGAAATCTTCTCCTTCTGGGATTAACTTTGGTAAGAACGAGTGGATGAGAAATGGGAGCTGAGATATGTGAGGAGAGGATGTGAGGAGCGGCAGTGATGACTTTGCTAGCGTTTTTAACCAAAAACCCTAGTTGTAATTTGGGCCTTGAGATGCAGTATGTGGAACGTGGGCCATAGTCCAGGTGAAACCGTGAAAGCATAAAACTGATCCATTTACTGTTTTTTTGTTTTTTTGGCAAGGTGTTTTCTTTCATTTTTGATCCTTCAATTCTGTTTTCACCTATGCAATGAAATCATAATTGCACCCTATCGGTAATAAATAGTCAATTTTGTCCTCAGCAGAAATTTTTGTCTTTCATTTGGATGTTGGGATTGTAACTACGAGTTTGAGATGGTGAAAAATTACCTATAACCTATAGGTATTCATATATCACCATCAAATTTTATTTCATCGTCTCAATTTCACCCTATCAATAATAAGTAGATCAATCTCTTTTTCCCCTCATGTCGCACCATCAAGTTGGAGCAGAAATAGAATGCATGGGAGCACACAAGCCTTTGCTGAACAAATTAGCAAGCTGATCCCTTGAAGTGCGGAACGTGTTTGTGGCTTTGAGCTGTGCTTGTGCACATTCAAATCTAATATTTTCTTTCATCATGTATGTTTCTTCACTTTCTGTTTTTCTGTTCACACAGTGAAAAGTTGGTAGACCTAGTTGGTAGACAAAATCATGGCGGATGAAGTCAGCGCAGATGAAGATTATTCTCTTGCCGTCGCACCTTCCATTCAGAGGAAGTTAGGGCAAATTTCGCCGGTGTCCCCCTATGGATATTCCCTTTTCAGGGTTCCAGAGGTGGTCCGAAGACGGGATAGTTATGCATACCGACCCAGTGCTATCTCCATAGGACTGTTGCATAGAGACGACGGGATAGTTATTCATGGAAAATGTGAAAAGACTGTATATTTAGTCCATCCTCCCGAACGGTGAAACTTATGATATAGATTTTCTATGCTTGGTTAGAGCCGTTACGAAGATTGAAACACAAGCTCGTCAGTATTATGCAGACGATTTGGATCATATTAACTCTGAGGACTTTGTCGAGATGCTGGTGATTGATGGCTGTTTTCTTGTAGAGTTTCTTCGCAGGCAATCTTTCCACACTGAGCCGTACCCTAACGACCCCATTTCCAGAATATTAGGTCTGCGCCACACCATCTATCAAGATCTTGTGCTGTTAGAGAATCAATTGCCTTGGCGTTTGCTCGATAATTTGTACACCGAATTAAGGATGAGTACCGAGCTTCACAATGGTTTCCACGAATTTTCCCTAACTGATCTGGTGATGGACTTCTTCAAACTTGAATCAGGGATTGATTTTTTTTATCATGGAGCCTAAACTCGAATATGTATTTACATCAGTTGTGCACATCCTTGATGTCATTAGAGGTTCCCTCATTGCTGCAAAAGATTCAGAATACTATGCTGCACAAGATTCAAAATACCATCACTAGTACAAAATCGAAAATAGACAACGTTACCCAGATAACGGTTTAATAAAAAACGTTGTGGTTTTTTTTTTTTACAACGGTATAGTCAAAACCGTTATCTATAGATATTGAAAATGTGTTGGTCCCTTGATTAGAAATTTTCTCATTTTACTTGTACAACGGTGTGGTCGAAACCGTTTTCTATAGATAGTAACAAAGTGTTGGCCCCTTGGTAGAGATTTGTGAATTGAACTTATACAACGGTACTGTCAAAACCGTTATCGATCTAAAAATATTAAAAGTGTTGGTCCCTTGGTTAAAAACGTTAATTTAACTTATACAACAATACGGTCAAAACCGTCATCAATTTATAAATATTAAAAGTATTGATCCACCATTAAAATTTTATTTATTTAAAGAATTTTATTTTAATTAATCAAACCGAGGAAGTGAGAAACAAGATGCCAACAAGATCGATCCCAAGCTGTCAAAAAAAAAATAAAATAATAATAATAATAAAAGATCCCATACTGTTGTGTTTAATTATGCTTTAGCTTAGGGCTGTCAATGAGTCGTGTCGGGTTGGGTTCGTGTCGGGTCAAAGTATATGTCGTGTCACAAGAGACAAACTCAAACCCAACCCATTTATTAATCGTGTCGAAAATTTAAACCCAAACCCAACCTATTTATTAAACGGGTTACCCATTTCCAACCCGCTTAACCCATTTAATAAATAGGTCATGTCGTGTTGGACAAAATGACTCATTTAAGGGTTAACACTGCAAACCATTTAACTAAAAACATGCATAAATTGATTAAATTCACTAAAAATTTCATAAGACAAAGAATATAAATAATTATATATAATTCATAAATAATTAAATCCAATAATGATGAAGCAAAATATTTCAAATTGTCCAATCCTAGAATCAAATACTCCCAACGTCCAAAATAGCATAATCGGGTTATACGGGTTCACTTCGTGTTGGAGGGTTGACCCGTGGCCAACCCGTTTATTAAATGTGTTATGACGGGTTGAACCGCTGCCTATTTGTTAACTGGTCCCCAATTTTTAGTATTTGAAGTACCTAATCCTCCATTCTTCAAATAGAAAAGAATAAATTGAAGAATCGAGCTCTGAAGGCAGGTGATGGTTTCACCTGGGAGCGCATTCGGACATTATTGAGGATGCTTCCCTTTTTCTCTTAGTATGGAACAAATTCTGGTCTTCTCTTTTTGAAGTTTTTGCATCTGATATTGCATAGGACAAAAGTTTGTACTAATTACCAGCTGCTTACTAGAATAATGGGGACTGGGGACACCCACGATTTACTCCCTAAACGCTTCATCATCTTCCTAATTATTCAGGAAGCCACTTCTCTAGCTCTCTACGTTCATGAGTTACAGTCGCACCAAAAACACGGTCAAAAGAATAAGTAAAAAGATGCATTTGAGTTTCAACTTTCAAGTGACGTACTTTTGACAACTGCTCCTCTGCTGCTCAAGTCAAAATGGACAAACAAGAGGTTACGAGGGTACCACGGTGGTACCACTTAAAAATACCACATTGCTGGTGTTGGGGATGACGGGATGCATCATTCTTACTGTTGTTCAGTAATTTGTTGATGTGTTAGGTTACATCAATAAATTATGGTGACCAATAATATATGGTCCCAAGATTTCACAGACCATTTTCATACCAAACTCGACGATTTTGCACCTTTCTATCAAACTCATTTGTGTATATAGGCACTTTTTACAGTCCTGAGGTGTGAGCTAGACTTGCTCGCTTTTTGACTCCTAAAGCATGTGTTTAAGTCAGAGTTGCACCCTTTGACAAAACAAAACAAAAAGAAAAGAAGAAGAAGAAGAAGAAGAAGAAGTCAGAGTTGCACCAAACGAAAGAACAGAACAAAACTAAAGAGAAACAGCTACTTTTGACATCTAACGAATACATTGGTCATCATTCATCAACACTGCATCAGTAATTGACAAGAAGTCCGTTTCAGCACTTTCACAGCTTCTATGAACTTACATAACGAAATACATATTGTTCTTTCTGAATATCATAAAGTCACTTTCAAGGCCAGTGAGGAGTTCGATGACACAGTCTTCTTCAGATCCATTGAAGTGCTCCAGAATCGCAGAGAGAGTATCCTGCACAGCATCCACACTTTAAAACTTTTGCTATCTTAACAAAGATTAAGGACCATATAGCTTTCTATAGTGGACTTACTCCATTTTTGGTACTAAGCCAATCCAATATGGAATTCTCGGTTGCCTTCAGTGCAGTTTTACTCTCCTCCTTGGGACTACCAAGCTTTTGGCGTTTCTTTGAGAGTAAATCCTCAAAATGTACTTCAGGTAGCTTTAAACCTTGTTCTCTATTGAATGGAAGGGAAGCTGTTTCTTTATTTTTATCCAAGCTGTAAGCATCTGAATCTCGGCCTGAGGTTTTAACTTCATGAGGTTCTTCCATAGGGGATGTATGAATAGAACTCGGTGACAATTCAGTTTCCTTCTTGAGGAGTTGATCATCTTTTCCTGCATTGTGGTGGTTAGGTAAAGGCCCATCCAGCGAGATCCCACACTTTTCCATTGTCAGGAAAGTCTTGATGCGTCCATAACTTATCTGGCATTGTGAAGAATTTACAATCAGATGAAAAATATAACTTGACTAGTATAAAAGTAGATTCAAGTACAGTGCAGACAAGCAAAGACATACAACTCAGCACGTTAATCACCACTATGAAACAGAAACGCCCAAAACAAGGCAAAAGTAAAGCTCACATCTTCTGGTAATTCATCTTTGATAGGCTTTAACTTTTCTCTAGAGCCAACCTTTGAAATGGCACACTGAATATCTGAGATAACTTTTTGTGTCAGTCCAACCTCATCGCATAATCTGACCCAATCAATTGCAAATCCTTCTTGAGCAGCTTCCATCAGATATTCTTGAACAGTCTGCTCTTTAATAGGAGCAGCTCTACCAGGGAAATTCTATGATTAAAGTAAGTCAAGTCAGAACCGAAACATGACACCAAGATAAGTAAAGCATAGTCTATATTGAAAAGCATACAGCAATTTTCTGAATTGAGAGGCCGTCTTCATGCCACATTCTCCAAGCCTCAAACTTGGCCGGTGTTAACTTTCTCTGTTGGTGGTTAGGTACTGGATATACTTTCTTCATAATAGCAGTTTGTATGGGTGCCTCTCCATCCAATGAAAGGTTTAGTCCTTGTGATAGATGCCGAATGATTTGAAGAAAATGATTACCGTGTGCCACTACAAGGTGCTACAGTATATATAAAGTTGACAGTTAGCTTTCACAGTTTTAAGTAAAAGTTAATTATTCAAAAAAATGAAGTAAAAGTTGAAAAGCAGGAAGGATCATATGAAACAATGCATGCGAGGCATTTATGTATCAAAAGTTGAGAGGTCAGGAATGCAGTTAAGAAATTATTAGTCATTGTATTGGATACAGTCATATATGCAGAAAGCATGATTATGGATCCTCTACTAGACATACCTGGTTGACGCCATCGATGTTAGCTAACCTTGCTCTGGTAGATGGTCTTGTTAAAGCAATTTTTTTGATTGCTTGATCACCACAAATGGCATATCTGCAAAGGGGAAACTACGGATGAGTTTTAATGTTTGATTCCAAGTTTCCAACTATACCTATATATATTCCTTTGTAAAGTAATTTACTGAATAAACCATTTTGGATTGGTATAGACTATAGACAATATAGTTAGAAGAAATTTCTTACGGAGCAGTTCCAAGGCTTCTTGCAAGCTTCCTTCTCTCTTCAAGAAGTGAGTGATACAGTTGCTTCTCAGCCTAGGAGATTACACATGTACAAAAAATAATGAATAAATAAGAATGACCAAATGATAAAATGGAGAGATGCAAAATAAACAAGTGAAATAAGGACTCTAGATTTTATAAATATGCCAGAGACCGACCATAACAGTTTCACTTTCAAGTATGCAGAAGTCTTGTTAGTCCAGTTAACTTTCGCAGGCAACGTTTTAAAGGAAGCTCAATAAAAGGAGGGGGTAATTTGTTCCATTTAAGAAAAAAGATAGTAGTGATTGATAACTAATATTTACTTTTTGCCTTCCAAATGACCTATAAGGATCATTTTATGATGTGGTCAAACAACTGATAGTTGATAGTAGAAAACCAAAAGATAACTAAAAAAGGAGTGTGGGGTTGTGAAATGAAAAAGAACCCAAATTGCAACCTTTCCACACACACAGAGAATCTATCTCACTTGTTGGTAAGAACATACAAGGATGAAGAGATTGAGTAGTTGAGATGAATGAACAAAATACGCTCAACTCACTAACCTCCGAAAATCCTTCGCATTCCAGAGTAGACAAACTTTTAATTTCTCCAACTTCACCTAATGTACTTTTATTGTCCTCATCATCTACCATTTCACTGGTCACTGGCAAAACTAAAGGCGGTTGATGATCAGGTCCAGCAGAACTCAGAAATTGCTCCCCTTTCCGACTGACACTGGAGCATGAAAAACATAAGTTCTTGAATTCATCTTGGGGTTTTATGAAACAAATTTTATTTGACAAACAGAAAAAGAAGAAATATTTGGAAAGATTCATTGTAGGGTTTCAAAAAAATTAAATGAATAGCTTACCTTACAGTTCTGTATATATCAGATACCGTCTCCATCAAATAACCTGTAGAAAGTAGCAACATTTTACTTATAAACTGACCACTTAATTGTATTATTTAAACGAGAACATGGAGCAGTTACTGTAAGCAGAAAAACAAACATAACCTTGGAAAAAGTTCATTCAGGAGCAAGAACTGAACTATCGTATGAAATAATAAATGCTTTACCAAGATAAATCAGATGAAATAATAGTGAACTCACGTATTGTTAAGCAAAACTGCAAATGGAACTCACGAATTGTAATGTTCTACTTAAATTTATGACAATGGATATGAAGCAGGATGCAAGAATGGAAAGTTTAGGTCAAAGTAAAAAACAGAAACTGGCAGGCATCACAATCTGTACTTTACAGTAGTTTCGCAGTTAGAATACTTCATGACAAGCAACAACTTTAGGCACAGTACACATAACACTCAATAGTTGAATTCATCAAACTACCACTAGATCTGAGCATTGACAGATTAAGAGTCAAACATTCATATACCTCCAGTATTAAGGAATCAAACATCATACTGGGAGCAATCAACCCAGCTAGACATGGCTAAAATACACAGCAGGCACCCGCCAGTTACCATCAATGTCCCAATCTCCTCAGCCCAATAGGGCGGAAGAGAGGGAGGAGGGAACACAGTTGATGATTGTGGATGTCCAATGGGTATCCTATGGCACTTTTGCCATCCCTAAGTCCGGCTAATAGAATATTAAGAATTGATATGAATTTTGTCATGCATAAATTACAGTTCACCACATATTCAAAATGCTTCCCTACTATACCAGAAGAGATTAATTGGTAAGAAAGTGCTTTCCACCAATTTGCTGAATAGTCTTTCCCGAGTCCATGCAGTGGAAGCTTGTCATATTGGGCATCAAGAATCTTTTTGGCCTGTATGCCACAGTGAAAGATCAGTAACAGTATGAGTAAGACACACAATCACATAAAATTTGAAAAAGGCATCAACTGAAAAAGGATGAATGCTTAAACAAGAACTTCAAGAGCAGGAGCTCTTAGAAACGGAACATAAAAAGATAAAAACTGTACAAAACCGTGCCAATCAAGACAGAATTTCAGTAATTCTTAATAAGCACAAGAAACATTTAATCCTTGGTTATATAAGAACTTACCCGTGAGCCACGAAGAATATCTACAGGCATATTCAGACCCCATTTACCCCGACATGATTGAATGCAAGCCATGAGAAGAAATGCTTCTCTAGACATGTCCCTCTCCTTCTTTGAGGAAATACAATTATCACAATTACCTACAAAGACGATATAATCAACTACTGAATATTGTTATATATTAAGATAGATTATTTGCTGAGGAACACTAACGCATGTGGTATGATGCTAAAGCTCTAAACAATTTTTTTGTTCTAATATTTTAATTTAAAGAGCTAGTATCAAAAGCTAGCAGTACGTAAACTAGGCAAACAATTCAAATTCAGAGTCAAACACAAATATGAAAGGGGAGTTGCACACAGGGAATCTAATAGTAAAATCAGAGACAGACCACATTTATCAGATGGAAAGATTTCCCCAAAGTGACCAAGCAACAACTTCCTTCTGCAAGTTGTTGATAAGCAATACTGTTGTGCTGCCATCAATGACTCTACAACAGCTCTTCGTTGACTTTCCTGGTGAATAGCAGCACACAAAAACTCATTAGGCAACAGTCCTTAATCATTAATGGTACGTACATCTACTTGGCCACTAGGAAAGAGCCAACTAGGCCCTTCCTCCTTCCAAATAAGCAACTGGTTACAAATTCCCAACTCAAAGCAAATTAGTATGCATCATTACGATTACAGGGCAAATAACTACGGGAAATTTAGTAACAGATCTTCACAGAAAGGGGACTTACTGTATGACACTCTCCAGCATAAAAGTCAGCTTTTGTGAAGTCGCTTCTTGTGTAATAGAGCCAGCAGACAGAAGCCATACCATCTCTACCACATCGTCCACTTTCCTGGTAATAAGACTCCAAACTCTTCGGGCAGCCATAGTGGATTACTTGTCTTATGTTTGGCTTATCAATACCCATTCCAAAAGCAATAGTAGCAACCATGACATCTAGTTCATCTCTTATAAATAATCTATGAAAAATCATTAACAAGCTCAGAGAGTATGACAAGAATCAAGTCAAGTTTAATGCAATGCAAGAGTAAGAAAGGGAAGGGTGCAGTGCTCAACAGTTGCAGTAATAGCACAGGGAACATTTATGAATGCTACTCTAAATACACATGGATTAGGGGTGAGAACCTATGGGATTCGGCACGAGCTTTATTATCCATTTGACCATGATATATTCCAGCTTTAATACCCACCTCCTTCAGTGAATTGAATACCTAATAAGGTCATAACAAACACTTATAAAAAATGAAAAATACGTTATTTGACAAAATACATGTACGAACAAAACAAGGCATTGACAAAACTGATCAGAAACATGAGATGATGTGGACTAAAAGATGCGTAACAATAGATAAGTATCTAGGTGATAGCTCTATAGCTACAAAAATGTTGGATATGTTGGATTCAAATAAAAATCAAAACTACGTTATATGGCAAAGCCTTATTTTGAGGAAACTTCACTATTCTAATTAACTTGTGCAGAGCAGGAACATATTAACAAAAACATCCTTGTTCATGAAGTTAATATCATTTTCTTCTGTTATGAATACACTGTCAGGTAGATATGCTATCCCATATTATACTTTGACCAGGTTGCATTTGTTACGTATAAATTCTTGGTAAACTTTTGTATGAAAATAAGTACTCAGTAGAACTTTTCCATAAACAGAGTAGGTACCCCGCAAATTTTGAAGTTCCAAATCTCATAAGGTCTACTAAAGAGATATTAAGTTCCATAAAACTAACTCAACTAGCTGTATTCCTAAATACCATCATCATTTGTTAAACTGAAATCATGTCCAAGACAATAAAAGGCGCAACTTTTACTATCCCTTGGGGAGTAGCATTTATCCTCAGTCATAAGGTTGCAGTCTTGAACAATAGCCTATTAAGGAACCTTGAGGACTGTTTCAGGATACAGCTGTCCCATATTAAAGTGCATAAATCAATCATAAAATTAAGCAGATAAGGTATGCACCTGATCAACGTCTTTAATTGTCGTGCAGTATATTATCGTTGAACCATCTGTGCGTACAAATTTGGAAACTTCTTGAACCAGCTCATGAACAAATGATTGAGTCCGATTGAATAACTTGACACCATAGAACAGATTTCCACGATCAAATGAACCTATTTTGACATATGGGTTTCTCATCTTCAAGGAATTAACAATGTCCATTCGAACCCTGGCATCATAAATATAAGACAAGAATAATTATTGGAGTCTTACCAACACAAAAAATAAACTTGAAAGCAAACTAATCTGGATAGCAAAGAGTGTCTAGTCCAGGATTATCTGTATTCAGTGGACAGGTAAACAGCATATACAACATTACGAAAGATTGTCATAGGGTCAAGTGACAATAGATACTATTATCCTCTAAGCTCAGAAAATATCATTACCATAATTACTATAATTAAACAGTAGCTCACTTTCTACAGTTGTTCTGCTGAGCAAAGTTCAGAAAGGATTTCTGTTATGATATATCTAAACTTTCTAAGGCAATAGAAGTGCTGCTTTTATTGGTGGAAGGGCATTAAGAAAATGAAGTGATACTATAAACAGAAGAGAACCTACTTTTCAGTAGCAGTTGCAGTTAAGCCAATAAATGGGACACCAACAAGAATGGCACGTAACTTGTCCAATTGCTTGTATTCCACCCTGTAGATTCAACAAATAGAAATCCTCAGGGGACAACAACAGCAAAACGATAAATATACAAGCAATAAAGTCCACACATGGAGCTCTAGGAGATGACCAAAAACACACTATTTTAAGGATGGCATGGATAAAGATATGAAGTTTGGAAACAACAAACTAGCCCTTGAGCCACCCCCAAAAGAAAAAGAAACTTCAGCTGCAAATTCAAGCAGCATTTGTAGTCAAACACATAAACTTTAGTGAACTCGTCGGTATTTCCTAGCAAGACAGGTTTGACATTACAACACTGGATGATAATGCAGTAACAACTGAGAAGGATCCCCAGAAAATAAACTTTTACAGACCAGAGGCCCAAATGCTCAAAATCTAAGACTGTGAAAATCAATCCATTAAGACTTACTTAAATGATAAGTAGTAGATAGTAACAATAACCTGAAATCATGGCCCCACTCCGATATGCAGTGTGCTTCATCAACAGCAAACAAGCAGATCCCAGCCCTTAGTAATTTTGACCAGAAGCTGCAAAGAAATGTATAACACAGATACTAATTTCTCTAAGTAATGAATTTTTGAAAAATCCAATGAAAAATAGAATATGATATCGGACAACGTTATAAGTTATATCCCCTAGATTACTTCCATCTATCACTAAAATCTTCATTATGGACATAGACTTTCACGCAAAATCATGAGAATCATAGTCCCAATTCCACCAGTCAATCCCTCCCAGCTTATGTTTGTAACATGTAATACACACATGTAATATTACTTGTAAAATTACCTGACAGGAATCACACATGCCTTTTCAGGGGTCATGTACAAGATATCAAATTGACCACTCTCGGCTCGGCTCTGGACAGTGTTATCCGATTGACTACTACCCATATACTCGGCTCTGATCCCTCTTTGTTTCAAAGACATTACCTTTACATAAAAAATTAAACACATATTACTGACATGCAATTTGGGTCTGTTGACATTTCTGTTTATGTTCAAACTCATTGAGCACTAATCAAAAACACCAACAAAACTAGTTCACCTGATCTTGCATTAGGGATATAAGAGGACTCACAACCACACCTGTCTTTCCAACAACCAAAGGAGGCACTTGATAGCTGGAATCAAATCAAACCACCTTCAAGCTTTTGAATTTGCATATGAAATGAACCCAATATTTCAAAACAGTGAAAATCAAATTTAGAGGAAACTCTTACCACAAAGACTTGCCACTTCCAGTGGCCATGACAATCAAAGAGTCCCTTCCTGCTATGATTTTCTCAATCACTTCCTCTTGGTATGGCCGAAATGAAGAAAACCCAAAATATTGCTGTACCCAAAACAGGAAAATGAAGAAAGTGAGAGCTAATTTACTATACCCAACAAAAAAATTGAAGTAAAAATCGAAACTTTAACTCGTGAGAAAGAAGAAAATGGTTTTTGTCACCTTGAGAATGGCCTGCATAGACTGCATTTTGAGGTTTCTGGTTGCTCTGCCGTTGAGACGCTCTGTAAAGTTTGGGAATTTGGAGAAGAACGGTTCGAGTGTTTTGAGGGTTTTTGTAAATATAATGGAGGAAAATATTAATTGATTAAGATATTATTACCTGTAAAAGGGCAACCTCGATCTCCCGCCATTTTTAGACCGAGGGTTTAGGACTTTAGAGGGGTTATGGCCCAACAAGAACCCAAGTTTAAGATTATAAACATAATTTTCTTTTTCTCAAAGAAAACAATCTTAGAATTTATTTATTTATTATTTTTTTTTTTTATACGAGACACCTAGACCATGTTTCATTTAATATTCATAGTTGGATTTGGATTCCCTGGAGTAGTTATATTCTCATTGATGATTCTTGGGTACACATGCTTGAAGGGATTGATTGGCGTTTGATTACGGTGTGAATTTGAGGCACGTAGGTCGTCTTTTTCAGCCTTTGGGATGCTTGTTAGTTAGTTTTTTTTTTTTTTTTTTTTTTTTTCTTTTGGTGTGCTTCAATGAGTTTTTCGTTTACTTGCCTATTTACTATGTCGTAGTGTTGGCACAGTGCATAGGCTTAGTTTTATTAAGTGAACATGACACGTCTAATGAATAGACTTATCCTATGTATCCTCACAACTTCAAAAAAAAAAAAAAAAAAGGAGATTCTGTCCATTTACCCCATTTCTAGGGATTTTATTCTCATTTACTGCATTAAGTTTTTATACTTCCCCCTTACCCAAAAAAATCCTAGCCGCACACACGAGAGAGAAGAAAACCCTAGCTCACAAAAACCCTACTTCTGTTTGCATGGAGGACGTTGACAAGATGGCCGTGCGCCTGGCTGCATCCTTGGGACTGGCAAATGCGGGCCGGCCGGTGGACCTGTGGCCTTCGTGTGGTGAAGGATTATGTCGATCTCAGACGTACCTTGTTGGGAAACTTCTGATAGCCACAGCTTCCAACAAGAGATCCTTTATAGGGATGTTCTAGTGAGCATGGCGGTTGAATGGCCACTACACTGTGCAGGAGCATGATGACCGTTTTCTCTTTACCTTGTCGGACCTAACTGATCGTAACCAGATTCTCCGAGGTGGTCCGTGGAGTTTTGACAGAGCTCCGGTGGTTTTGGCACCATATGATGGAGTTGGAGCAATCAAAGATGTACCACATACTAAACTAGCTTTCTGGATCAAGATGCGTGGGTTACCGCTAGATTTTCACATAGACCACTGTCTTAGAAGGATCGGCAATGCAATAGGTTGGTATGTTCAAAAGGACACCACAGAGTTTGATGCAAGAAGAATCCAGATTCGGGTTGAATTGGACTTGCTGCAGCCTATCATCTTTCGTCGTAGCTTCACTGTAGATGATGGTATTGTGGTGGATTTGGAGTTCTTCTTCAAGAATTTGTATGGCAGATGCAGGGATTGTGGACTTGTCACTCATGTTGGTTTGCCATGTTCTGGAACTCCTCTGCCAATAGAGCTGCAAACTGATACTCCTTTAGTACATCAGAATCTTGGGCTTGCCTTGAACCAGGTGGATGTGATACAGCTAGCTGGGCCGATATTGGTATTTGGGGCACAGAAGACCCCCTAGGTTGGGTTAGAGAGGTTTATGCCGACTACTAAGCCTAAGGTGAGGAAAGAAATACGTCAGAGGCCTTTCGTTGTTAGTGGAGAGGATAGCTCCGGGGTGCAGACATACTCAAATGCAACGGACCTGGATGTTAGTAGTGAGCCAAAGTCTGACGGCTCGGGTAAGGGGACAGTTGGTGTAGACAATTCGACAGAACATGCACCAAGTCATGCAATGGATTCTCGTAGTTGTGGCAAGAGTCGTAAGTGTGTAGATGAGGATGGGATTCCTCCAAAGAAGATGAGATTCAGCTTGGCAGTTGGAAGAACTAACCTAGATGCTATGACCATGGGTTTGTGCAATGTGAAACCGGTCAAAAAGGTTTACAAGAAGAGAGGCAGGCCGAAAGGTACAAAAAACAAGGCCAAGGAGCTCAAGGTTGTTCAAGCTTCTCCTATGAAGAAGTCCCCATCAAAGAAGAGTAAGTCTCCAAGAAAAGAGGAAAAGTTGGTGAATGGTTTGCCTGCATTTACTTTAGTTGAGGTTGTCAATGGTCTTAACCAATCTAAGGGGAAGGAACCTATAGTTGTTCAGTAGGTGATCCTAGTTTTGATTGTCTATGCTAGTAAGAATGTCTCTATGAGTCTTATAGAAGTGCTTAGGTTTTTAGTGTAGCACAATTGTGTGCTCGGCGTTTAAGGTTAGGAAAAATAGATTGCCTGCAAGGCGAGGTATTTTTATGTGGCATAGACTACTCTGAGCAGAAATGTATTGTTGGAGTAGTCTTCAGTACTATTCTTGATCTATGCCGTATGGAATAGTTTCTCACTTTGACTAGAACATCATTATGCCATAACAGTACCACACCCCTCGAACCATTCCTTTTCGGATACCCCAAACACTGATCGAACCCGACCTTGATTCTCAAAGTTTCCAGTTTCCTTTTGTCGTAGAGAGTCTCGGAGAGGAAGAGAATGCAAGGTTTCTCTTGCCTGATTAAATCGATCAACGCTCTGCGTCGATAGCAGCCTGCAATGCCTCTGCAATTCCAGGCTAGAACGCGGTAAGCCATCACCGCCTTGAGCGCCGCTGTCGTGGAGATACTCAGAGCCCCGTCGCGACTCTGCTAGGGTTTTTTCTCACACCAAATCAGGGTCTATTTAGTTTGGTAATATTAGGGTTTTAATTCAAAATATTATAGTAGTTTCTAAAAAATAAAATAAAAATTATTCACACATTGGAAATTAACATGTTAAAACAGATTATGTGGCAGCTGCCAAATCATTTGGGATTCATATTTGGTATAATTTTTTAGGGTCTCTAGACCAAAACCTAAACCTAGACAACACTCTTTTAAGTTGTTTACTAATTCAAAATATTATATACAAATGTAAATAGATAAAATTATGGGATGTTAAATTGAGAAGTGGAGTAAATGAGAGCGGGAAAAGGGATTAAATTTAACGGTCGGTGATCACAAAAGTTCTTAGTCACTTGGTGACCGTAATAACAATACTCAATTTTCAATTTGTATTAAAACCGCTTCAGTTTTTTTATCGGGGTAAAAATCTTATTTTCACATTCATTTTACCTCACCTCTCCGGACCCAAACAGTGGCCGAACTAAACGCAGGGTGAGACTCTACAAGCTAAAAACACACACACACAGCAGTCGCACCTTTGTGGACTGAAAATTCACAACTCCCTCAATGGCAGCCAAATGCGAAGTGAAGTTGTGGGTCGATAATGGAATTAAAGGCCTGAGAGCAATACGACGCTATTTTGGTCGGAAAGGTTGGTTCTTTTTGAGGCGCCCTCGACAAAATTGCCAAGCGAGCACCAGGCTCCATCATAGATTTCTGAGCCCAAGTGCCTAACCAACTTGTTGCTTGCATAACAAACAAACCCATTTGCTAACTGAAACAACTCAGTCACTCACTCTCTCTCATTTTCTTGGTTCATCTCTCAACAAGCTGGGTTCGATTACTCTATCTTTCGTTTCAATTCTCGGTCTCTCCGACCCTTTCTTCTTCTCTTCTCGCTCTCTCACACCAGACCCTCTCTTCTTCTCTTCTCGCTCTCTCACACCAGACCCTCTCTTCTTCTCGCTCTCTCGATCAGACCCTCTCTTCTTCTCGCTCTCTCAAGAAGCTGGGTTCGCTGCCGGGTTTGGGTTCGCTTACTGAAAGATTCAATCTTTCGCGTCTACTCTCGCTCTCCCAGACCCTCTCTTCTTCTCGTTGTTCTCTCACGAAGCTGGCTTCGCCTGCCGGGTTTGGGTTCGCTTACTGAAAGATTCAATCTTTCGCGTCTACTCTCGCTCTCTCAGACCCTCTCTTCTTCTCGTTGTTCACCACTCACCAGGGTTAGTACATTATTATCAAGATCGTAGCTTTTACTTGTTTTCATAAAGGTTGATCCCTTAATTTGTTAACAACATATCTGCTTTTGTGTGTGGTTTGCAATGCTGGTAGCTTGGTAGTTTTTTTCAGATTGATGCCTTAATTTCACATATCTGCATGCTTTGTTTATAGTTTGCAATGATAGTAGCTACAGTTTTTTCTTATTTTCTTCGTTTCATATTGAATGGATCTTGGTTTCACATATCTGCATGCTTTGTGTTTAATCGGGTAGAAAGGTTTAACTAATTCCACAATGCACAGATGGATGTGCCAGCTGAAAGTGATCAGTGGGTCAATCTTAATGTTGGAGGCAGAAAATTCTTGACAACCATTGATACGCTCACCCGGGAGCCAAACTCAATGCTTGAGTCCATGTTTAGCGGGAGATACACATTGAAGGAGAAGAATGGATATGTGATGATCGACAGAGATGGGTTTTATTTTGGATACATACTTAGGTGGCTGAGAGATGGGGTGGTTCCCATATTGGAACCAATGTTTTACCCAGAGCTGGCAATTGAGGCAGATTACTACCAATTGCGTGGCCTGAAGGCAGCACTTCAGGAGGTTATGTTACGATGCAATGCCGACTTGTCAAGAAAGGAAGTGATCACAAGTATGCAGGCTGGGGATAAAACTTTCACAGGTTTCAATTTCTCAGGTCAGGATTTGTCAAAGTTGAACCTGGAAAGGGCAGATTTTACTGGAGGGTGTCTGCATTCTGTAAATTTTGAGGGGGCAAATCTTAGACGTGCTAAGCTGCGAAATTGTGATGCGCTGAATGCTGTGTTTGATAATTCAACAATGGAGTTGAGTCTTCTGTCCAAGGGAAACTTTTCTAGTGCATCCTTTGTTGGTGCTCATTTGCAGAGATCTGACATGACAGGTGCCACTCTTGTTTCATCAAACATGACAAGAGCCAACCTTTGGGAGGTAGAGGCCAGGAAATGCAAGTTCAATGGGGCAAATTGTGAAGGTGGTATCTTCAATGGGGCAAAACTCAGTGAAGTATCATTTGAAGAGGCCAATTTGTCTGATGCAGTCCTTAGCAATGCCGATTTATCGGGTTGTACATTGTTACATGCTAATCTTCAAAATGCTAACCTGCAGGATGCAAATTTAACTGATGCGAAGCTCTGTGCTGCAAATCTATCTGGCTGTAGATTCTCAAGGACTAACCTCCGAAATGCAAATCTGGAGGGCGCAAATTTAACGAATGCCAATCTGAGTGAAGCAAACCTTGAGAATGCCAACATGAGGAATGCCATACTAAGTGCTGCCAACTACCTGGTGGCCTTAAATAGAGGGGCCATCTTGTAAGTGGAGAACTGCAAGATACAAAATTCTGTAATTCTTCCATGTGGTCTGTTCTTTGTTGTTTCATCTTCTATTACTTTTAGGAATCATTGTTATGAGTTGGTACTGTTGCAGTGCCATTTTTTCTTTTTGGCTTAGAACTGCCCTTTGGAAATGATCTGAACACAGTTGGTTCCATGGAATGTTGGTATATTTTGATCATTGATATAATGCAATTTGATTTCTCAGCCTTTGATGTTAATTGAGTGTTACTGGTTCCTATTTTGTTTCTCTCATTGTAAAGATGAGCCAAACCAGATAAGTTGTTACTGTTGGTTCTTCATTTAGCTAAATATACCAGATCAGTTCTTCATTTGTCACTTTCATTGTATTTCTGTGTTTATTTGTTTCAAATTTTAGAACCTGTTACTGTTGGTTCTGCATTCTGCTAAATGAAGATAGTTTAGATAGCTACTCTGTTGGCAATTGAGCTAAAAAAGGCTATGAGAAATGGCTGCTGTTGGTCTCTAATGTTTCCGCATTGCAGCCTTAAGCCCTTTATCACTTATCTAAATGAGGGTTCTATTATTGCTCTGCATTGCTACAGAAATATGTGTAGCCTATAGAAATACCAAATATAGTCTTCAATTCTCAGCAATCATGCTAGTAGACTAGAAAAGCCCGGTGCACAATAAGAAGAGGAAATGGCATAAGATACCACTTTTGACTCCCAAGCATGTGCTTTGGTCCAATTTGTAACATATGAAAGAAAAGGAAAAAATAAAAATAAAGGAGAAATAGCTACAGTTGACATCTGTGAAATACATTCCTTATCAACATTTGACCCAAATATGTGATTTAGTCCAATTCGCAACATATAGAATGCAGAACCAAGCTTTTAGCGTTTCTTTGAGAGTAAATCCTCAAAATGTACTTCAGGTAGCTTTAATCCTTGTCCTCCGTCAAAGCGAATGGAAGCTACATTTTTAGTGTAAACAGCTGAATTTTGGACCAAGGATATAACTTCATGAGGTTCTTCTACGGAGAAGTATGAATGGAAGTCGGTGACAATTCTGTTTCTTGTTAAGAAGTTGATCAGCTTTTCCTGCATTGTGGTGGTTAGGTGTAGTCCCATCCAGTGATATCCCACACTGTTGCATTGCCATGAAAGTCTTATCTGGCATTGTGAAGCATTTTCAATCAGATGAAAAATATAGCTGAAACCATATAGAACTAGATTCAAACAAGCAAACACGCACACACAGCACATTAATCTACACTTCTAAACTGAACCTCCCAAAATAAGGCAAAGGTGTTAAAGCTTACATCTTCTATCAATTCATTTTGATAGGCGATAACTTTTCTCTAGAGCCAGCCTTTGAAATGGCACACTGAATATCTGAGAAAACCTTTTGTGTCAGTCCAACCTCATTGCACAATCTGACCCAATCAATTGCAAATCCTTTTTGAGCAGCGTCCATCAGATATTCTTGAACAGTATGCTGTTTAATAGGAGCAGCTCTAAATTTTAAGATTAACGCAAGTCGTGTAAGAATCAAAACATAATACCCAAGTAGAGCATAATAGCAAAGGCATATATTGAAATGCATACAGAAATTTTCTGAATTGAATGGCCATCCTCATGCCACATTCTCCAAGCTTCAAACTTTGCTGATGTTGGTTAGGCACTGGATATACTTTTCTCATAATAGCAGTCTGTACGGGTGCCTCTCCATCCAACAAAAAGTTGAGTCCTTGTGATAGATGCGGAATGGTTTGAAGAAAATGATTTCCGTGCGTCACTAAAAGGTGCTATAATTTAAGAAAAAGTTAAAAAAGCAGGAAAAATCGTATAAAACACATCATGTGATAAGTCAGGAACACAGTTTAGACATAATTAACTATTATACTGGAGATACCTCATATATGTAAAAAGCATGATTATGAACCCCACACTAGACATACCTGGTTGTCGACGCCATCAATGTTAGCTAACCTTGCTTTGGTACATGGCCTTGTTAAAGAAACCTTTTTTATTGCTTGATCACCACAACAGCATATCTGCAAAGAGGAAACTATTGATGAGTAATGAGTTCCCCTATTTGATTTCATATATACATATATTTATATATATCCCTTTGTAAACAAAATTATTAAAAATAAACTATTTTGGATTGTTGTTATACAGTATTAGTTAAAAGGATTATTTTCCTATGGAGCAGTTCTGAGGCTTCTTGCGAGCTTCCTTCTCTCTTCAAGAAGCAAGTCATAAAGTTGTTTCTCAGCCTGAGAAAACACAAATGTAAAAAAGAGAGAGAAAAAAAAGGGAATAACTAAGAATGACAAAATGATAGAAGGGACAGATACAAAAGAAACATGTGAAATAAGGACTGTAGACCAATCTTAACAATATGCCAGACATCATCCATACAAGTTTCACATTCAAGTATACAGAAGTCTCATTAGTCTAGTCATCTTTCACAGACAACCTTTTTAAGGAAGCTGAATAAAAGGAAACAAAGGGGTGATTTGCTCCATTAGACAAGAAAGGAGGTAGTACAAGTTTTTTGATGATTAACTGTAACTTTTTGCATTCCAAGATGACCTATAAGTATGACTTTCATTTTATGCTATAGAAAAAAACAGATAGCTGATAGTAGAAAACAAAAGATAACTAAAAATGGAGGGCGGGGTTGTCAAAAAAAGGAACCCAAATTGCAACCTTTTCACATAGACACAGACTATCTCACTCGTTGATAAGGGCATAAGGATGAAAAGATTGAATAGTTAAGATGAATAAACCTCTGAAAATCCTTCATATTCTAGAATAGACAAACAAGTTCTCCAACATATTCTGATGTATTTTATTTGTCCTCATCATCTACCATTTCACTGGTCACTGGCAACACTAGAGGTGGTTGATGATCAGGTCTGGCAGAACTTAGAAATTGCTCCCTTTCCAACTGACACTGGTGGATGGAAAACAAATGTTCTTGATTTCGTCATGGCTTTTATGAAAGAAATTTAAGGAAAAAAAGAAGAAGAATCTATTACTAATACTGAGAAGGGTAATTTCTGATGGATATGCATAGAAAAGAAATGTTTGTAAAAGATTCATTCTAAACTTTTGGAAAAATAAATGAACACCGCACCTTACAGTTCTGTATATGTCAGGTATCATCTCTGTCAAATAACCTGTAATAAGTAGCAATTTTAACTTATAAACTGACCACTTAGCATTGTATTACTTAATTGAGAACACATAGCAGTTACTGTGAGCATAAAAAGTAAACACAACCTTGGACAAACTCCATTAGGGCAAGAACTGAACTATTGTATGAACCATAGACATATAAATCGGATATGAAAGAGGATGCGAGAATGCAAAAATTATCAAAATGGATATGATAGAGGGTGAATGAAAAACTTAGGTCACAGTAAAAACAGAAACAGGCATAATCACAATCTGAACTTCATATTAGTTTCACACTTTGTATAGTTCATGACAAGCAACAACTCTAGGACGGGGACACATAACACTTAATAGTCAAATTCCACTAGATGTAAGCATTGACGGACTTCTTATAAAGCACTCATATGCCTCCAGTATTACTGTATCAAAGAGTCAAACATTATACTCAGAGCAATGCACCAGCTAGAGATGGCAAAAGTAACCAAGGGGCACCACACAGACAGCATCAATCTCCCAATTTCCTCCTCCCTGTAGTGTGGAAGAGAAGCAGAGGGGAATATAGTTGGTGGTGGATGCCCAATGTGGCACTTTTGCCTCCCTTTGCCCAGCTCATAGATTATCAAGAATTGATAAATTTTGTGGTGCATTAATTACAGTTCATTATAAAAATGCTTCCCTACTATACCAGACGAGATTAATTGGTAAGCAATTTGCAGAGTAGTCTTTCCCAAGTCCATGCAGCGGAAGCTCAGTATCTGAAAAACACTTATTGACATAAAAGTTGAAAAAGGCTTCAATTGAAAAAAGGATGACAGCTTAAACAAGAACTTCAAGAGAAGATCCAAGTAAAAGAGCTTGGAAGATATAAAACGGTATAAACTGTGACAACTAAAACCCAGTTTCAGCAGTTCTTATTGACATGGGATTTTTTTTTTTGTTATTTATATTTTATTTTTTATATCAATCTAATCACTGGTTATATAAAGTATAATTTAAAATTCTTCTGTTTATCCTGTTAACCTACCAATTTAAGCCAGTAAATGTCATACTACAAAAGCAAACAAAAGCCAAATTTAAATACTTACCTCTATAAATGATAAACATGACATATTTGTTTCAAATCACATACAAATGTACCTGAGAGCCTAGAAGAATATCTATAGGCGATTAGAAGAAATGCTTCTCTAAACATGTCCCTCTCCTTCTTTGAGGATATACAGTTGTCACAATTACCTAAAAAGATGATATAATCAACTACAGCATAATTGGTCACGTATTAAGTTGACAGATTATTTGCAGAGGAACACTCATGCATATGGTACAATGCTGAAACTCTGAACACTTTCTTTTTCATTCTAATATTTCATTTACTACCCTGTATCAAAACCTAGCAGTAAGTAAACTAGGCGGATAATACTATAGCACGTAAATGTAAACTGAATGTTAAACACAATTTAAAGGAGAGTTGAACAGAGGCAGTCTTATGGTAAAATCAGGCACAGACCACATTTATCAGATGGAAAAATTTACCCAAAGTGACCAAGCAAGGACTTCCTTCTGCACGTTGTTGATAAGCAATACCGTTGCACTGCCATTAAAGACTCTACAACAGCTCTTCGTTGACTTTCCTGGTAAATAGAAGCACACAAAAAATCATGAAGCAACAGGCCTTCTTATTCAGTAATAGAACTTACATCTACTTGGACACTAAGAAAGTGCCAACTAGGCCCTTCCTCCTAAATAAGCAACTGATATAAATTTACAACTCAGCAATTTGGGCTGCCTCGTTACAAGTTTTCAACGACAGGGTAAATAACCACAGCGAAAGCTTAGTAACATATCTCACTCATATATTGCATTATTGAAATATTGGAAAAATTAAAACATTCCAATATTCCCCACACCAGAGACAGCGAGGACACTTACTATTTGACATTCTCCAGCATAAAAATCAGCTCTCTGGATTCCCCACATCAGAGAAGCCATACCATCTCTACTACAGCGTCCACTTTCCTGGAAATAAGACTACAAATTCTTCCAGCAGCCATAGTGGATTACTTGTCTTATGTTTGGCTTATCAATACCCATGCCAAAAGCAATTGCAGCAACCATGACATCTAGTTCATCTCTTGTAAATAATCTATGAAAAAGTAATAAGATCTCAGTGAGTATAACAAGAATTATGTCAGGTTTAATGCAATGCAAGGGTAAGAATGGGGAGGGTGCAATGCTCAGCAATTGGAGTAATAACAGAACACAGATGAATTAGAGGTGCATGCATACAAAATCATGAGAATAATAGTCCCATTTCCGCCAGTCCATCCCTCCCAGCTTATGTTTATAACGCGTAATACACACATGTACAAGTACATGTAAACTTACCTGGGGAATCACGCATGCCTTTTCAGGGGTCATGTACAAAGATGTCAAAATGACCACTCTCGGCTTGGCTCTGGACAGTGCTATCAGTTTGACTACTACCCATATACTCAGCCCTGATCCCTCTTTGTTTTCAAAGACATTTCCTTTATATCAAAATTAAACACATATTACTGACATGCAATTTGGTTCTGTTGACATAAAAAATGTTCAAACTCATTCAACACTAATCAAAAAACACCAACACAACTGGTTCACCTGATCTTGCATTAAGGATATAAGAGGGCTCACAACCACACCACTTTTTTCAACAACCAAAGGAGGCAGTTGATAGCTGAAATCAAATCATTTAATAATCATAATTGGATTTGGATTCGGATTCGGATGCCTTGGAGTAGTTATATTCTCCCTGGAGTATGATTGGGATAGTATATGAATTCTAAGCTATTTAGGATTAAGATTTTGCCCTATATAAGGGCCACCTTTATTAGATTGTATTTTTCAGAAAGAAAACCAAAATACATACTTTCGTGTTCATCAGGTTCAAGGCTTGTCAATCTTTGTACGTCCGCTTTCAGCTTTACATTCCCCATCTTTGAGTTTCAAGCAATGAAAAACGACTCTGGTTCATCTTCTTTGGTTCGAGTTAATGTAGGAGGAAAAAAATTTTGCACTCACGTCAGTACTTTGACTCAGCACGAGCCTAATTCTATGCTAGCTGCAATGTTTAGTACTGGGTGTCACGCCCTGTGTCAAGATGAGAAGGGATATATTTTTATTGATAGGGATGGTGAATATTTTACATACATTCTGAATTGGTTGAGAGATGGTGTTGTTCCAACATTAGAAGATTCTAAGTATTCGCAACTTCTAAAGGAGGCACAATACTTTCAACTTGAAGGACTGATAGATGGAATTCATCTCTTGCTGAACAATAAGAAGGAGACAGAGTTGGGTACAGATTTAACGCGTGGTGATATTATCAAGTACAGACTCTATGTTACGAGCCGTGAGGTGTATTGGCCGCATTGGCCAAGGTTTAGAGGTGTAAATCTTTGTGGCCTTGATCTTTCTGGATTGGAGTTGTCTGAAATTGACTTTAGCTACGCATGTATTAGAAATGTGTGTTTTGCAAATGCAAATCTTTCAGACTCAAACTTTGAACATGTCGACGCTGAAGGTGCTAACTTTACTAATGCGACGTTGGGAAAAACTTCGTTTGAAAAGGCAAATCTTCGAGGTGCTAAGTTTAACAATGCGAATTTAGAAAATTCTTCGTTTATTGAGGCAGATCTTCGAGGAGCTAACTTTAATAATGCGAACTTGGAAAGTTCTTGGTTTACGGAGGCAGATCTTAGAGGAGCTAACTTTAATAATGCGAATTTGGGAAGTTGTTAGTTTGTTGAAGCAGATCTTCAAGGAGCTTTAGTAGCGGGTGTTGAATATGATAAGCTCAAACCTTTTTCAGGTTGCAGATCATCACCTCTTGACTGAAGTTAATGGTTTAGTGCGGATGAAATGAGGTGAATTTGTGTTTTCTCTTTTTTATTTTTCTTGTTTCTTTTATCAAATGCTATATACAGAGTTTGGAGAAATTTTGATTGTCATACCTACTTCAATAAGAAGAAAGGCTAGTCCTTTAGAATGAGTTTTGTAATATCCTTTAATTCAGTGTCATATCTTTTCTCCGTTTTTTTTTTGTGCATCATAATTTTTTCTACTTTATTTAAGAATGTGGTGCGTGGTGAGTCTAAAATTTTCTTTCTATACCTATCTTTTTTTAATCAAGCATGAAATCAAAGTTATATATATATATATATACAGCGCTTCTCCGGTGCGGACGTCCGCACTTTTTGCTTAGGTGCGGATTTCCGGTTTTGACCCACTTTCCGATCACATTTTCACATCTTAGCCGTTCAGTTTTTAGGTCATAATGTATAGATCACCTCTACAAAATTTCAGCCAATTTGGTGATCGTTCAGGCATCTAAAACTGCAATTTACCATTATAAATACGAACGGTTCCGGTTCGACAGATTCTGTCCGTTCGTGTAAATTGCAATTTTAAATGCCTTAACGATCATCAAATTGGCTGAAATTTTGCAGAGATGATCTATACATTAGGATCTAAAAACTGAACGGCTAAGATGTAAAAATGTGATCGGAAAGTGGGTCAAAACTGGAAATCCGCACCTTTTTCTTCAGTGCGGATATCCGCACCTGAGCAAACTTTTATATATATATATATATATATATATATATATAGAACGAAGACACTTGAAACACTAAAACATTATATCAAATATCAATACCAAATTACCACATCATCATTTTAGACATAATAATTTCCTACCCTCTTGTAATTTTATCATTATCAAAAAATTATTATTATATTATTTATAAAAGAAATTAATTGTGATTTAATGGAGAAGAATTGACCCCTCCTCTCAAGTTGTGTTCTTCCAACTTCCAAGCCAGTGCCATGGCCCTACCATGGATGTGGCTGTTAGACTTTATTAACAAAAAAGAAATTTTGTGGATCTAAACCACACCACACACACGTATGTATTCATGAAACCAATCAAAAAATTAACTATTGCAGTTTTTCATTTTCAATAAGAGTTATGATATGAAGAATAAGAGTGAATATGTAAAGAATAATAACAAGAACCACAATCTCAGATCATCTTCATAGTAATAAAGAAGCGTGACATTGGCCACTGCGCCTAGGTAATTACCAGTACGAATGCAGACAATGCTTGAAATCATATTATATATTATAACAAAAGAGGAACTGATATAAGGATAACAACAAGACTTATGAATCTAAATTCTAAAATAAAAAACAATATGCCCGGGACTAAAAATATTGTAGTTTTTTTTTTCAACATACGAGACACCGAGACCATGTTTTCATTTAATAATCATAATAGGATTTGGATTCGGATTCGGATTCCTTGGAGTAGTTATATTCTCCCTGGAGTATGATTGGGATAGTATATGAATTCTAAGCTATTTAGGATTAAGATTTTGCCCTATATAAGGGCCAACTTTATTAGATTGTATTTTTCAGAAAGAAAACCAAAATACATACTTTCATGTTCATCAGGTTCAAGGCTTGTCAATCTTTGTACGTCCGCTTTCAGCTTTACATTCCCCATCTTTGAGTTTCAAGCAATGAAAAACGACTCTGGTTCATCTTCTTTGGTTCGAGTTAATGTAGGAGGAAAAAAATTTTGCACTCACGTCAGTACTTTGACTCAGCACGAGCCTAATTCTATGCTAGCTGCAATGTTTAGTACTGGGTGTCACGCCCTGTGTCAAGATGAGAAGGGATATATTTTTATTGATAGGGATGGTGAATATTTTACATACATTCTGAATTGGTTGAGAGATGGTGTTGTTCCTACATTAGAAGATTCTAAGTATTCGCAACTTCTAAAGGAGGCACAATACTTTCAACTTGAAGGACTGATAGATGGAATTCATCTCTTGCTGAACAATAAGAAGGAGACAGAGTTGGGTACAGATTTAACGCGTGGTGATATTATCAAGTACATACTCTATGTTAAGAGCCGTGAGTCGCATTGGCCAAGGTTTAGAGGTGTAAATCTTTGTGGCCTTGATCTTTCTGGATTGGAGTTGTCTGAAATTGACTTTAGCTACGCATGTATTAGAAATGTGTGTTTTGCAAATGCAAATCTTTTAGACTCAAACTTTGAACATGTCGACGCTGAAGGTGCTAACTTTACTAATGCGACGTTGGGAATAACTTCGTTTAAAAAGGCAAATCTTCGAGGTGCTAACTTTACTAATGTGAAGTTGGGAATAACTTCGTTTAAAGAGGCAAATCTTCGAGGTGCTAACTTTAACAATGCGAGTTTCGAAAATTCTTGTTTTAAGAAGGCAAATCTTCGAGGAGCTCACTTTAACAAGGCGAACTTGGGAAGTTCTTCGTTTATTGAGGCAGATCTTCGAGGAGCTAACTTTAATAATGCAAATTTGGAAAGTTGTTCGTTGTTGCAGCAGATCTTCAAGGACCTTCAGTAGCGGGTGTTGAATATGATAAGCTCAAACCTTTTTCAGGTAGCAGATCATCACTTCTTGACTGAAGTTAATGGTTTAGTGCGGATGAAATGAGGTGATTTGTGTTTTCTCTTTTTTGTTTTTCTCGTTTCTTTTATCAAATGCTATATACAAAGTTGAGAGAAATTTTGATTGTCATACCTACTTCTATGAGAAGAAAGGCTAGTCCTTTAGAATGAGTGTTGTAACATCCTTTAATTCAGTTTCATATCTTTTCTCCATTTTTTTTTTTTTTTGCGCATCATAATTTTTTCTACTTTATTTAAGAATGTGGTGCGTGGTAAGTCCAAAGTTTTCTTTATGTACCGATCTTCTTTTAATCAAGAATGAAATCGAAGTTATATATACACACACACACACAGAGAACCGATCAGAAGCGCACGTCCGTGAAAGTGAAAAAATGCGGACGAAACAACGTGTCAGCCACTCGTTGGTTTACTTGCAAAACTGAGACGCGGTCCGCCAGCCACTTATTAATCATCTTCTGTATCTGTTTATCATCCTTTGTTTTTTTGTTTGATGCGAGTAGTCCTCGTTTCTACGCTTTGCTTTCTCCTTGCCACATGAAAATCTGAAATTCTGAACTCTTTGACACACAAAGAGAGCTGTTCGAAGATCTCAGATCACCCAACAACAGCTGCCTACAATTTTACAGACGAACCAACCCCAATGCTCTCTTTTTTTGCCCCCCCTCGATTTTCTCTATTCTCTACCTTCGGATCTGATCTGCTTGCTACTGTGGTTCGTCTCTAAATTCAGCATTTCAAAATTCGTGGGCCGGATCTAATTCGACGAATGATGTTGTAGAACATTTCAATTCTGGTGTCTGTAATTGGTACCATCTTGGTTTTCAAGCGGGTTTAAGATTGGTTTGAATTATTACTTTTTTGTGGTTAAAAAAAAAAAATCATCTTAGAATGAAGTCACAGCCATTAAACACCAGATTTCTCACATCCACAGAAATTGAACAATTGTCTATTAATATTGATGGAAAACTTTTATCAAGATCTCTCTTGTCTTTTGGATTGAAGCACAATCAAGGAAAACCAAGAAGTCTCAGACCATTTGAGATGAATATGGTATATCTTTGAAAGAGGAAAGTAAAACCACCCCATGATTCTCAGAAGCCGCCACTCATGATCAATGGCACGTCCGACTCTTCTCAGGTACACCGAAGCCACATCGCCGCCACCTCACCTACACCCAACTCTAGCTCGTGTTGATTCCGTCGCCTCATCGAAACGGGTCGAAGAATTAACCCGAGTACCTGACCACCTTGTTATAATGCCTAATGGGATTATAGACAGGTGAATATTCTAGCTTTGATTCTGGGTTTTGTTAATTGAATGTTGTATGGTGTAAAGTTTGATTGCGGCAGTGCTGAGGATTACGGGTATGCAGCTACCTGATTTTTGAAGAGAGGCCCAGATGATTTTGTTGGGCATGATGGTTTTGCTGGCAACGATGATGATTAGAGAGGATGAGAGGCTGGTCGAAGGGGATGGGATTGTGAGAACGGTGGAGGGGAGGAGAGAATGTGAAGTTAGAGCAGAGCTTGAGGCGGCGGCGGTTGGCGGGTTTCTTTGGCGAATGGGAGATGAGCAGCAACAATAGAAAGTGCTGCCCATTTCAAGATTAACACTTTCTATTCAATCTGTTTCTGTTTCTGGATTTGGAGATTGGAGAGACGAAGAAGGATCAATATATATATATATATATATATATATATATACTTTTTTTTTTTTTTAGGGGATCTATACTATTATTAAGAGAAGAGGTTTTGTAAGTCAAAATCTAAAATTTTGACAGAATTGATCCTAGAAGATTAATAAACTTTGAGAATTAATTAAATCACAAAGATAATTAAGATATTTACAAAATGTATTTTTATTAAAAAAGTTATAAAAAAAATACCCACAACCCACTTTTCTCTGCAATAACCAACTATTTTCTTTTTTATTTTCTGAAAAAAAAAATAATAATAACGTGCACATACAGAACATGTGTGGAGAAATGCTAGTATATATATATAGAAAGAAAATACTTGAAACACCAAAAAATTATATCAAATATCAATACCAAATTGTCACATCATCATTTTAGACATAATAATTTCCTACCCTCTTGTAATTTTATCATTATCAAAAAATTATTATTATATTATTTATAAAAGAAATTAATTGTGATTTAATGGAGAATAATTGACCCCTCCACTCAAGTTGTGTTATTCTAACCACTGCAAGTGGCCTAATGGTTCTTGCCTAGTTGGGTGTGCTCTTCAACCTAGCTTCGAACTCCGAAGCTGTCAAAGTAGCCAGGCACTGTACTGCAATGCACAGTTGGAGCATTTTACATACGCCGAAGGGGTTAATCTTGGACCTAAGAAGCTTTTGGGTTCCCCTACACAAAATCAAAAAAAAAAAAAAAAGTTGTGTTCTTTCAAGCCAGTGCTATGGCCCTACCATGGATGTGGCTGTTAGACTTTATTAACAAAAAAGAAATTTTGTAGATCTAAACCACACCACACACATGTATGTTTTCATCAGTGGCGGAAGCACATGGTGGGCTATATGGGCTCAAGCCTAGACAACATTTAGCCCAAAAAACCCTTAAGTATATAGATATCTCTACCTCTAACCCATACCAGCCCAAAGAAAAAAAAAATTACATGTAGAAGTCCCGTATTCCCAGCTCGCACAGTAGCTCCCAGCTCCCAGAGTCCCAGTCCCGTACTCCCACAGCAGCTCCCAGCTCCCGGTCCCATACTCCCACAGTCCCACAGCAGCTCCCAGCTCCCAGTCCCGTACTCTAGACCTCTAGTGTTTCGAACTTTCGATGGAGGTTATGGATTGAAACAAGGTATGAAGCTTTATCAATCTCCTCTGTTCTTCACTTCTTGTTGCTCTGTTTTTCCCTATGGGGTTTCTTGACTTTCCTCAAAGAAATCCCAGATCTCTTTCCTATGATTGTCGATTCTGTTTGCTAGTTGCTACCACTGGTTGTGAGTTGGGGTTGTTGGGCTTTTGTGTATGAGTTGAGATTTGGGGGAGAGAGAGATAGAGAGAGAGAGAGAGATTCCATGCTAGCTGAGGTCTGGCCGTCTGGTTGTGAGTTGGGGCTGTTGGGCTTTTGTGTTTGAGTTGAGATTTGGGGGAGAGAGAGAGACAGAGAGATTGAGAGACTGAGAGAGAGAGAGATTGAAGGTCAGTCACTCAGTCAGTGAATTTTTAGTTAGATGATGAATTGATGAATGATGATTGATGAATGTATTTTTAGTTAGAATTACCAACTGATGTCTTTGTTGATCATGGTCTGATACTCTGATGGTCGGTGGATTGTGGATAGGTGAGGCTATGAATCTATGATGATTCATAATGGTATAAATTATTGGGTAAAAAAATCAAGTTGTGATCTTGGCTTCTGATCATGTATTCATGTTGTGAACTTGTGATTATTTTTTATTTAAAGATGTGCATTTTGTGTTGCAGATTGGAGAGTTTTTATTTTGAGTTATGGTGATAGTGTCTGGGGTTATGCATAATACTGAGATTGAGATTGCTGTTGATGCCCTTTCCATCTGGTTAGTGTTACTAACTTGATTTCCTTCAGCTTGTCTTATTTAATAACTGAGTGTTCCTTTCACAAACCCATTAAAATTATATATATGTTAAGGAGACACATATTAAATCCATTACACATTAATGTCTGCTGCTAGTTAGTAACTAATAATAATGTATAATTAGTTGTAATTACGTTATGTATGAAATGTACATATATATATATATATATATATAGAGAGAATTCTAATGGTGGTATCTATATAATACTATAGGTATTGAATATAATGACAGATCACCGGAAACCCAAGAGGTACAAAAATCTTTTGTCATGGTTTACAAGTGGTGCTCTATCAAGTGATAGTGTCGATGGGATTAGAAGTGGGAGTGGGAGTGGGAGTAGAAATGTGACTGAGAATTTTGTTAATGATGTCCGTTTAAACCCTTCTCCATCTATTCCATTAGAAGAGTGTCATAATGAAAGAATTGAGAGAGAAGAAAGTTTTGATGTTAGTTCTCTTGAACGTGATCCATGAATAAGGCATCCAATATGCAAGTACCCTTTGAATGAGCGTGATAATATTTGAAGAGCTTATGTGGTCTTAGGACCGTATCAACCTCACTTAAGTTTTTACCCATTATCATTTGACGGAGGTCAAGGTTGAAAATTTAATCCTAAATGGTTCAAAGAATGGCCGTGGCTTGAGTATTCCGCAGAGTTGGACAAAGCATTTTGCTTCCCTTGTTTCTTGTTTGATAGTTACCCATCCCATCATCCAGTATTTACTGAGCATGGGTTTCAAGGTTGGAAGAATGTTATGTCAAAAAAATCTGGCATTGGCTATCACATGGGAGGCAAAAATTCCCCACATAATATTGCCATGCACAAGTGGGAGTCACTAAGAAACCCATCTAAGCATATTGAAAGAGTGATTAGCACACAATCATCACAAGAAATAGCAGACCACCGACTCCAGCTTATTACTACTATAGAGAGTGTAAGGTTGTTGGCACGCCAAGGTTGTGCTTTTAGAGGCCATGATGAATCAGTTAATTCATCAAATGGTGGCAATTATTAATGCGGTTGTGGATTCCTTTGCAAGAATGAATATGGATGTTCGCAGAGTCTTACAAAATGCTCCTGGTAATGCCAAGTATGTTTCTTCCCTTATTCAAAAACAAATTCTAAATATACTTGGTAACAAAATTAGAATCAAGATTCGGGAGGAAGTGGGAGATGCAAAATTTTGTATCCTTGTTGATGAAGCTGTTGATGTATCTAATAGGGAACAAATGGCTATCATTCTTCGATTTGTTGATTGTGATGGGTTTATTAGAGAACAGTTTTTCAAAGTGCTTAGTGTGGCAGACACTTGTTCTCAAACTCTAAAATATGAGATATTTAAAGTCCTTACTCAATATGATCTTCAAGTAGAAAATATGCGTGGGCAAGGATATGATGGTGCTAGCAACATGCGGGGTGAATTTAATGGTTTGCAAGCTTTGTTTCGTGAAGAGTGTCCATATGCATATTATGTTCATTGTTTTTCTCATCGCTTACAATTGACTTTAAATGCTGCAGCTAAAGGGGTGCATGATATTTGGGAATTCTTTTCAACTCTAAGTTTGATTGTAAATTTTGTTGATTCTTCTGCAAAAAGACATTCAGCTTTGAGAGTTATCAGAGAAGAAGAAATTGCAGATTTAGTGGCTGCTGGAGCACTTGAGACTGGTAGAGGTGCTAATCAGACTTGCACTTTGCAACGAGCAGGGGCTACTCGTTGGGGTTCACATCTTCGCTCTATTTCAAGTTTGATTAAGTTATTTGGAGCTACTCAAACAACTCTTGCAAATTTGGTTGCAAATGGACCAAATAAAGTACAAGGAGAAGCAAAGAGTGTAGGTAATGCAGTGAAGCGTTTTGATTTTGTATTTTGCTTGCTTTTGATGCATGATGTCATGAAGATTACTGATTTTCTTTGTCAGTCATTGCAAAAAAAAGCCATAGACATCTTGAATGCTCTCAATTTTCTTTCAATAACAAAATCAAAACTTCAAGATATGAGAGAAGATGGTTGGGATGATTTGATTATGAGGGTTGAAACATTTTGTTATGAGCATGATATTATTATGCCAGATATGTCTGCTCCTTATAAGAAAAGTATAAGGGCTTGTGAACAAAATATTACAAACGAGCATTATTATCGGGTAAATATACTTAATGCTGTGATAGACTTTCAATTGGCAGAGTTGGATAGTAGATTTACAGATAATTCGTTGGAGCTCCTTATTCTTAGTGCTACATTTGATCCACGCGATAATTTTCGATCATTTAAATGTGAAGATGTTTGCAATCTTGCTTTGAGGTTTTATCCTCAAGATTTTACATCATATGATATGTTTGCTCTAGATATGGAGTGTGGGTATTTTCTACCAGATATTCAGAAGGATCCAAGATTTGCCAACACAACTACTGTGTCTGATTTGTGTCGGCGGTTAGTTGAATCAATAAAGTCAGCATTCTTTCCTATGATTTATAGATTGATTTGTCTTGTGCTGACTCTGCCAGTTTCTACAGCAACAACAGAGAGAGCATTTTCATCTATGACCATCATAAAAAACAAACTTCGAAATAAGATGGAAGATGAGTTTTTTTGATGATTTGATGGTTCTCTACATCGAAAAAGAATTTGCCAATAGCATTGATAATGATTATGTGATTGCTGAGTTTGAACTCAGTGGGTCTAGGAGGGTACGATTTAGTTAGTTTATTGTTATTTTACAACAAATGTATGCTTGTAGTTTTTAATTTGCGGGGTTTGGTTTTATGTCCCCCTCCGTTGTATGTTTTGATCCAAAATAATAAAGGCGTGAGGATGAGCCTCCCACTGGGTTCCAAACCTAAAAAAAAAAAAATATTATTGTGCCCTTCTAATTAGCTTAGACAGAAATTTCATCCTGGTTCCGCCACTGGTTTTCATGAAACCAATCCAAAAATTAACTATTGCAGTTTTTCATTTTCAATAAGAGTCATGATATGAAGGATAAGAGTGAATATGTAAAGAATAATAACAAGAAGTCAAGAACCACAATCTCAGATCATCCTCGTAGTAATAAAGAAGCGTGACATTGGCCACTGCGAATGCAGACAATGCTTGAAATCATATTATATATTATAACAAAAGAGGAACTGATATAAGGATATCCACAAGACTTATGAATCTAAATTCTAAAATAGAAAACAATATGCCCGATCGGAATCTTTAGTCGTATAGCAATTTTGCAGATTGAGTTCTCAAGTTTTTGCTTTCATGCTTAAAGTGCTCAACAGCCTTCTCTCTTTTCGTCCATTGCTTCGTTGTCCTTAATTTATTTTCTTCTTGCACCTGTTCTATCACTTTGGAAATTAGGGATTGAGAACAGATATTCAAGCACTCGTACTGTCGTCCTTACTTGCTCAGCTTCTCAAATGATCCTCGTAGAAATCCTGCACTCAAAAAACCCAAACACGAAATTTAAACAATTTCGGATAAAATCAAGGAGGAGTAGAGAGTTGAAATTTCGGACCTCGAAGTCGTCTTGGATCTTTCTGGGGTCGAGAGCCTGGCCCTGAAGGTCAACGCTTGGGTTATCGGGTCGCTGGTACATGTTGGTACTTGGTAGCCTGACCTTCTCTATCAAAACTCCTTCCTCTCCAAAGCAATCGTCACAGCGCGCCATTCACACGTACGAATCTAACGGCTTCCAAGCAATCCGTTTCAATTCTATAAGGCTGCCAAGTGCCAAACTGCCAACCACGTTCCACATAGCTTGAATTCCCAAGATCACCGCTTGGAGCTCAGCGGCACAAATTCGAAGTCTCGCTTGTACTCGTTCACCGACGGCCAGCCATAATTCACCTTCACTACCTCTAACAATAGTCCCCCACCTCAACTTCCAGTGAACACGTCCATTTTGCTCCCTCTATTGCATGCATGCTCCCAAGCAAGAGCCTTCTCGATCATTTTGAAATGCATTGCTCGAGAATAACTTCAGGCCGGGGGTCTAGGTTGATCACCAGGCACAACCTTATTCCTTTCTCTCCAATTACTCCACATGATAATCACCAGTAACTTCATCTCATCCCTTCCAGCTATGATTTTCTCAATCACTTCCGCTTGGTATGGCCGAAATGAAGAAAATCCAAAATATTGCTGTACCCAAAACAGGAAAATGAAGAAAGTGAGAGCTAATTTATTATACCCGGCCAAAAAAAAAAAAATTTGATGTACAAGTCGAAACTTTAACTCGTGAAAAAGAAGAAGATATTTTTTTCACCTTGAGAGTGGCCTTCATAGACTGCATTTAGAGGTTTCTGGTTGCTCTTCCGTTGAGACGGTCTGTAAAGTTTGGGACTTTGCGGTTTGAGTCGTTTGAGGTTTCAGGGTTTTTGTAAATATAATGGAGGAAAATATTAATTGATTAAGATATTGGATTCTTGACCTAAAGAATTAAAATAAACAAAAATTATCCCACTTATCTCAACATAGATATTTATTCTTATTAAATAAATTTAAAAAAGAAAATAACAATACTACCCTCAATTAAGCAACTACTTTATGCCACTCTCTCTCTGTATACTGTTTCTGCAAAGGATGAGGAGCTGCAGTTGGAGCCGATTTCGGTCACATAACTCTCTCTCTCTCTCTCTCTCATTTTCTTGGCTAAAACAAACAAACTCATTTCCTAACTTATCATAGCCTCACCTAAAATCTCATTCTCGCTTCTTCACGTTGAAAGATTCAATCTTTCGTTGCCTTGAGTTTTCAACTAACTCTCTCTCAGACCCTCTCTTCTTTTTGTCGTTCACCATTTGCAGAGCTTGGAGTTTCTCATGAATGGCGACAATTTACTGGGTTGGTTTCTTTCTCCCAAAGTTTCAATCTTTGTAGTCCAAATATGTGCATCTCACTGACACGCTCAAAATGAGTGCACAAAATATAACCCTGCTGTTGGTATACATATACCTCCCAAGCACAAGTACTGAAAGCACAAGGCTCATCTAGTTATCACAAAGTAAGGAAAGATCCCAGCCCCTTGGGGTGATATCGGGAACCCCAAACGTCCTACACCAATGGAAATGAAACCAAACTCCCACGAACCCACTACATGAAGGTCATCTCCAATGACCGAAAGAGGTAACTGTTTACTATCGCTTTCCATTATCATGATCTTATAACGATACTGACGTAGGCATTAGAGCGTTGAAGGCCGGCACACCCGGTCTTCCCTCTGACCTTTGTTTGTCTTATAGATAAGCGAGACCGATAGCGATAGTGGTAGGTCGAGACACCCTGTGATTTAGCTGGATTGAACCCCTCTCGAGACAGCTGAAACACCTGCAATTGTAATAAGAATAAGTATGGATCGTTCTTAGCCGGTGATTAAGGGATGTAAATTCTACAAAAGACGTTAAGAATTAATAAAAGAATTAAAGTATAAATATATATCATGTACAAAAATTACAAGATAGAAGTAGATGAATAGAACGAATGAAGACTTAATTAACTACTACTAACATGTTGGCAAGGTTTCAAAACACAAATCACGAATCAAACATGTCATATCAAGAAATCAATCAATTACAGAGATGAACGCATACAAAATCTTTATTACTTCCCTTAATTAAATTAACTAGATGAACGCACCATAGTTAACCCTATTAAATATGCAATTACTAGTGGTAGCTAATCACTAACAAGAACAATATTAAAGCATTAAGAACATGTGGAAGTTTGATCGATTTTAGCAAAGATAACAAGTTAGAATGCTAATCTTATCATGCAAAGCTCATTGCTGAATGTTGATTTACCTAAGGAACTATATATTTTTAACTTAGCAATTAAGACCTAGAACGCTAGCAAATCTTAATTTGGAAACAACTATATGCTCATAACTCTAAGTATGCATCCAAAGATTACAAAACACATAAATGGTGGGATTGAAGCACGAAATCAACAAACAAACAATGACAAGATAAAATCACAATTTTCTATTTTGAAAAACCTAAAACGTTAAACCTGCTTCATGGTATTTGAAAATTAAACATCAATATTCAAACTTTAATCTTACAAGAATCCATAAACATTATTTCTTGATGCCGTTTATCATGCTTGTTTCAAATTCGTTTTCTTGATGCGTTTTCCATGTCAACAATCTTAATCGAGGTTTTGAGAGGATGTGTATGATTTGATATTGTCTTATTTTTTTGTTGATTCTTGATACATATGGTTGTATTTTTGTTGTGTATTTGATAACAATGGTTTGATGCTTCATAGAATTATAACTGGGTCTTCATGCCTTTTCAATCATGCTTACATTTTTATTGGTTTGTTTGTAGGGCGGAGTCTATAGTGGCTTTTGTCTATTCTAGAATTTATAAGTAGTAGAACTGACGACACATTTATTTATTTGGAATGATAATGGAAATGATTCCGGTATATCATTTTTCCTGCGTTTAATAACATATATAGATATTAAAATGGGTGTGAGTCCCACCTCATTGTCAAGAATCAATCGATTCCTGATTAATAACCTGGAGCTTGATACCCAAGGAGGAATCAAAGCCTCAAGAATTTTTTTTTTACCCAAAATATCCTTGCGTATTTTCAGGCCTGATTTCTGGTTAGTTGTAGGATAACCTCCTCAACTACAGCAATCATGCTACCCAGTTGATAGTATTTGGCTTCCAATAATAGTTCTGGATACAACATGGGTTCTAATATTGGAACTACTCCGTCTCTCAGCCATCTTAGGATGTACAGAAAGTCAAGACAAATCCATTCTTCTCCTTCAATTTATGTCGTCCACTAAACATCGCCTTAAGCATGGAACTTGATTCGAGAGTCAATATATGAATGGTGGTTAAAAATTCCTTGCCTCCAACATTTAGATGTACCCACTGCACACTCTCAACGTGCACTGTTCATCATGAAAAATAAGATATGGTTATACCCTATATGTTTGCTACACAATTTTTCAAAATATCAAAACTTACTGTACGTATGAATATACACAAAGCACTCAAGCACCATATTTTAAAGAAGATGCTAACCCTAAATGAATATAGGCCAATATCACACATAATGTGTGGTACCTACAAATGATATGCCTAGATATGCTTGTTCCAGAGTAACCAAATGAATTCCATTTTTGTTGGAATGAAGACCATACATAAAAACTTTCAATCATTATCATATAAAGTCAACAAATGAATTCCAAACGAGTTCCAGAGTAACCAAACGAATTCCATTTTCTGGTTGCTCTTCTGTTGAGACGGTCTGTAAAGTTTGAGACTTTGGAGAAGAACGGTTCGAGTCTTTTGAGGATTTTTTCTATATATAAGAGTGTTTTTATTGAGATCTTTAAATTTGCTCAATTGACCTCACTCTATTATGGATTATTAAATAACATATATAACCTACTATAAAATGACTATTAAGGACAATAATTATACCCAAAAGATATTATATTGATTTTCTTTACACTTTCCAATTCAATAATATTAGATCGCATTCTTTATTATTTTCCTTATCTATTTTTATTTTTCAATATCACTACATACTCATTAAAGCATTCATATATATATATATATATATGGATTTCAAAAATATATATATATATATATATATATGATTTACATGTTTTTTTGATGAAAAGAGATCAGCCCATTATATATATTCAGCACGCAGTACAAAAACGAAACACCCCTATGGGGTCAACAGAAAGAATCGTTCCTTGGGAACCCTAAAACCTATTATGAAACAAGAATAAGACCTAGGAAACCTTAGTACACCCATATTTTAGAAAGTCCACGCACCATTATTTCAAACAAAAACCTAGAAACTCCGAAGCAAGTAAATTAAAATCATCCCCAGAGCAACTGGTTTTTGCGACCTATGAAAATTTAAGCAATAATGGAAGTAAAGGGTGAATCTTCACCCTCCACCTTCAATTCTAGAATAGCCCATGCCCCAGAAAATAGAGCTCAGCCCACAATCTAAAAGTAAGCCTGGATGGCCCAAAAGCTGAGATCTGCACCCCCTCTACAGGATTCCAGGCCACCACCGCTACCAGTCCACGCCGCTATCATTCGACTACTCAGGCCACTGACAAGGAAGCCACCGCGACCATCCTTGTTTGCCATCACCACCATGCAGGCGCTGCTGTATCACTCGGACCAAAGCGCTCCCAGATCTGATCCCATTGCAGGCCGCCATGACCAACACTACCCCTGTTGCCAAGGTTGCCATCACCCACCGAACAAACCAGGTCACCGGTGCCCTTTCCAGTACCCCGGTCTAGTGACAAAACCATAGGTCGTCGCCCCAATCTCAATCCCACCAGAAACTGGATGCCAGTGACAACCCAAGCTCGATAGTCTTCGTCGATTTCAAGAGCAAAACTGACCTCGAAGCCATCATCCAGCCCAATCAACGTCAGATTTCTTCGTTGCCTAGTAGCAATATCGATCACAGAGAAGGGGAAGAAGAAAATTCCCACCCCTGTTGTCAGAGATTCACCGTCGCCAGCCATTTTGTCGAAAGCGGCAGCTTTCGAGTAAACCCTAGAGAGAGTGTTCTAGGTCATGAGAAAACACATATGATTTACATGTTGGATGCATATTGGTGAGGGAAAACAAATTAAATCATATTAGGACCTAACTCTAAGTCTATCCATTATATTTGCAAAAAAAAAGAAAAAGAGCTAGCAATTAAAAAAAAAACTAAATAAAATATTTAAATAATTAATCATCAGGTATAGAAAAAAAGAGAAAATAAAATAAACATTAAGAAAAAAAGATTAATTTTCATTTTTTTACACAGTTAAAACAGGAAAAAAAAAGTTAAAGAAAAACCACAAAATAATTCATGTTATTTTCTTGTTGATTGGAAATTAATTTTTAAAACTCAATACCTTGTGTTTGATTTTTTGTTTTTTATTGAAAAAGAGATTTACGTTGTCTGATTAAGGAATGAATATGTAATTAAGATTTATAGAGTAATTAAATCATGAAAATGACTAAGTTTTTTTTATTTTAAAGATAATAGCTTGTTTGGAAATCAGATGAGTGTGGTTATTTGAGGAACTTTAGTGAGGTTTAGTGAGTAAATTTAGTATATGAAGATTTGATAGGAGGTGTAGAAAAACATAAGAGGTCAAGTGAGTAAATTTGGAGGTTCCAATAAAAAAAACTCTAAATATAATGGAGGAAAATACATTAATTGATTTTGATATTATTAAGGGCAACTTCTCCTGCCATTTTTAGACCGGGGGTTTTTATCCTATGGCCCAAAACAGAACCAAGTTTAAGATTGTATAATATTCTTTTTTCTCAAAAAATGTTATCTTAGAAATATGGAGTTCTATTCATACATCTCATAATGGTATTTGGATCTCTAACAATTTTAGGAAGTTTTTGAATCCAACATTGCCCTACCAAAAAGAGTGTTTATACCTCCACATTTAGCATGTGAGACCTCTTCAAAACTTTGTAATATATCCCATTATGCCCCTTCCAAAATTTAAGGGAGTGAAATATAAGCTCCTCATTTTACTATTCACATTCCTTGTTTCTTTTTCTAGTAATTCAATTTTGTCTTTAATAACTTAAACTTTGTATTTTTATAAGAACTTCAACCAAAAAAAAGAGAGAGTGAATTTCATTCTCCCAAAATTTATATCCCTTCAGTTTTACTTCTGTGGTCATTCAATTTTACCCATTTTGAACCTTAGTAAAAATGGTATCTAGTGACTGACTGACTGACTGGTAATATATAGATGACATAAAAGACCAGGGGCAGAACCATCACTCCACTGTTACATGAACAGTGATGAACAGTGCATCCACATTTAGTATATGTAGAATTACCAAGGTTCCTCTAGTACGTGTTGCCGTCATAGTAGAAGGGCAAGTGGGCAACATGTACAACAATGTAATCACATTGAGGAAGTAATGTGGATTGTGGAGATCCAAATGTTCCAAACTGAAGCTTAATGTCAACCAATACATAATGATCTAACCAACACATACAGACTCTTAGCAAGTAATTAAACCTAAAGACCTCTAGCTTTCGAAACTTGCCCTTTTGACAATGAAGTGGTATTTGAAAGGATCCTCATCAACAGTCAGACGTTCAAACCATCTCTGATTGCACATTGAGCTTGTACCGTATTGATTTTTTGTTCAAATGGGATTAGTAGGGATCGAAGGCCAAGGATCAAGGACATCAGTCAGGTCTTTGAATCGAAACTCAGAACGACCCAGCATTGAGATATATGAAACTATATCAATCAATTATACTCGGATAGAAAATCCAGCAGAAACTAAGAAACAGTAATCTCCGATCAACTAACTGAAATCATATACAGAGCCGATAAACTAATCAAGCATTGAAGAACAATCAAATACACATAGAAACACAGTAAAGGAAGAGAATGGGGGCAGCTACTCGCATCAATGGCGAGACCTACTCTTCCGAAGATTCAACCTTTCTACTCCATACATTTTCATCTCTTTCTCTCCTGATGTACTTTTATTGTCCTCATCATCTACCATTTCACTGGTCACTGGCAACACTAGAGGCTGTTGATGATCAGGTCCAGCAGAACTTAGAAATTCCTCCCCTTTCGGACTGACACTGGGGCATGAAAAACAAAGGTTCTTGATTTCATCTTGGGGTTTTATGAAACAAATTTTAATTGAAAAAAGAAGAAGAAATATTTGAAAAAGATTCGTTGTAAAGTTTCAAAAAAATAAATGAAGAGCTTACCTTACATTTCTGTAAATCTCCATCAAATAACCTGTAGAAAGTAGCAATTTGCACTTATAAACTGAACACTTAATTGTATTATTTAAACCAGAACACAGAGCAGAGAAACAAATATAACTTTGGACAGTTCATCAGGGCAAGAACTCAACTATTGTATGAAATAATAAATGCTTTACCCAGATAAAGCAGATGAAATAATAAATGAACCCACGTATACTGCAATGGAACTCATCGAATTGTAATGTTCTACTTAAATATATGACAATGGATATGAACAGGATGCAAGAATGAAGATTTTAGGCCAAAGTAAAAAACAGAAACTGGCAGGCATCACAATCTGTACTTTACAGTAGTTCCGCAGTTTGAATACTTCATGACAAGCAACAACTTTAAGCACAGTACACATAACACTCAATAGTTTAATTCATCAAACTTCATCAAATACCACTAGATGCAAGCATTGACAGATTAAGGAGTCAAATATTCATATGCCTCCAGTATTAAGGAGTCAAACATTATACTGCAAGCATGAACCCAGCTAGAGATGGCTAAAATACACAGCGGGCACACAGCAGCTACCATCAATCTCCCAATCTCCTACTCCCTATAGGGTGGAAGAGATGGAGGGAACACAGTTGATGATTGTGGATGTCCAATGGGTACCCTATGGCACTTTCACCATCCCTAAGCCCAGCTAATAGAATATTAAGAATTGATATGAATACTGGCATGCATAAATTACAGTTCACCACATATTCAAAATGCTTCCCTACTATACCATAAGAGATTAATTGGTAAGCAAGTGTTTTCCACCAATTTGCAGAATAGTCTTTCCCAAGTCCATGCAGTGGAAGCTTGTCATATTCGGCAGCAATAATCTTTTTGGCCTGTATGCCACAGTGAAAGATCAGTACCAGTAAGAGTAAGACACATAACCACATAAAATTTGGAAAAGGCATCAATTATAGAAGGATGAACGCTTAAACAGGAACTTCAAGAGCAGGAGCTCTTAGTAACAGAACTTAAAAAGATAGAAACTGTACAAAACTGTGCCAATCAACATAAAATTTCAGCAATTCTTAATGAACACAAGAATATTTAATCATTGGTTATATAAAAACTTACCCGAGAGCCACGAAGAATATCTACAGGCATATTCAGACCGCATGCACCCCGACATGATTGAATGCAAGCCATCAGAAGATATGCTTCTCTAGACATGTCCATCTCCTTCTTTGGGGAAATACAATTATCACAATTACCTACAAAGACAATATAATCAACTACAGATTGAGTTGATAGATTATTTGCAGAGGAACGCTAATGCATCTTTTATGAACCATATGATGCTAAAGCTCTAACCAATTTTTCTCGTTCTAATATTTTAATTTAAACAGCTAGTATCAAAAGCTAGCGGTAAATAAACTAGGCAGACAATACTATACTACAAAAGCAAATTGAGAGTCAAACAGAAATAAAGGGGAGTTGCACACGGGGAATCTGATAATAAAATCAGACACAGACCACATTTATCAGATGGAAAGATTTCCCCAAAGTAACCAAGCAAGAACTTCCTTCTGCAAGTTGTTGATAAGCAATATTGTTGTACTGCCCTCATCGACTTTATAACAGCTCTTCGTCGACTTTCCTAGTGAAAAGCAGCACACAAAAACTCATTAGGCAACAGGCATTCATAATCATTAATGGAACTTACAACGACTTGGCGACTAGGAAAGAGCCAACTAGGCCCTTCCTCCTTCCAAATAAGCAACTGGTTACAAATTCCCAACTCAAAGCAGATTTGGATGCATCATTACAATTACAGGGAAAATAACTACCGGGAAATTTAGTAACAGATCTTCGCAGCATGGGGACTTACTGTTTGACACTCTCCAGCATAAAATTCAGCTTTTGTGAGGTCGCTTCTTGTGTAATAGAGCCAGCAGACAGAAGCCATACCATCTCTACCACATCGACCACTTTCCTGGTAATAAGACTCCAAACTCTTCGGGCAGCCATAATGGATTACTTGTCTTATGTTTGGCTTATCAATACCCATGCCGAAAGCAATAGTAGCAACCATGACATCTACTTCATCTCTTATAAATAATCTATGGAAAATCAATAATAAGCTCAGTGAGTATGACAAGAATCAAGTCTAGTTTAATGCAATGCAAGAGTAAGAAAGCGAAGGATGCAGTGCTCCAGAGTTGCAGTAACAGCAGAGGGAACATTTATGATTCCTACTCTAAATACACATGGACTAAAGGTGAGAACCTATGGGATTCGGCACGAGCTTTATTATCCATCTCACTATGGTAGATTCCAGCCTTAATGCCCACCGCCTTCAGTGCAATGAATACCTAGTACAATAGGGTCATAACAAACACTAAAAGAAAAGCAAACGTTCGTTGACAAAATACATGTAGGAACAAAACAAGGCATTGACAAAATTTATCAGAAACATGAGATGATGTGGACTAAAAGATGCCTAACAATAAATATGTTTAGAGGTGATAGTTCTATAGCTACAAAATGTTGGATATTTTGGATTCAAATAAAAATCAAAACCAAGTTATATGGCAAAGCCTTATTTTAAGGAAACTTCACTATTCCAATTAACTCGTGCAGAACAGGAACATATTAACGAAAACATCCTTGTTCATGAAGCTAAGATCACTTTCTTCTGTTATGAATACCCTGTCAGGTAGACATGCTATCCCATATTATACTTTGACCAGGTTGCATTGTTACAAATAAATACTTGGTAGACTTTTGTATGAAAATAAGTACTCATGGAAACTTTTGCATAAACAGAGTAGGTACCCCGCAAATTTTGAAGTCCCATGTCTCCTAAGGTCTAGTAAAGAGATATAAGTTCCATAAAACTATCTCAACTAAGCTGTATTCCTACATACCATCATCGTTTGTTAAATTGAAATCATGTCCCAGACAAGAAAACACACAACTTTTACTATCCTTTGGGGAGTTGAATTTATCCTCAGTCATAAGGTTGCAGTCCTGAACAATAGCTTATTAAGGAACCTTGAGGACTGTTTCAGGATAGAATGTCCCATATTAAAGTGTGTAAATCAATCATAAAATTAAGCAGATAAGGTATGCACCTGATAAACGTCTTTAATTGTCGTGCAGTAAATTATAGTTGAACCATCTGTGCGTACAAATTTGGAAACTTGTTGAGCTACCTCATGAACAAATGATTGAGTCCGATTGAATAACTTGACACCATAGAACAGATTTCCACGATCAAAGGAGCCTATTCTGTAATATGGGTTTTTCATCTTCAAGGAATTAACAATGTCCCTTTGAACCCTGACATCATAAATATAAGAAAAGAATCATTATTGGTGGAGTCTTACCAACACAAAATAAAACTTGAAGGCAAACTAATGTGGATAGCAAATAGTGTCTAGTCCAGGATTATCTGGACATATAAACAGCATGTATAATGTTATGAAAGATTGTCAAAGAGTCGAGTGAAATCTATACTATTATCCTCTAACCTCAGAAAATATCATTAATATAATTAAACAGTAACTCACTTTCTACGGTTGTTCTGCTGGGCAAAGTTCTGAAAGGATTATGTTATGATATGATATATCAAAACTTTCTTAGGCAATAGAAGTGCTCATTTTATTGGTGGAATTCTGAGGACATTCAGAAAATGAAGTGATACTGTAAATAGAAGAGAAACCTACTTTTTAGTAGCAGTTGCAGTTAAGCCAATAAATGGGACACCAACAAGAATGCCACGTAACTTGTCCAATCGCTTGTAGTCCATCCTGTAGAGTCCACAAATAGAAATCCTCAGGGAATGACAACAGCAAAACTATAAATACGCAAGAAACAATGTCCACACATGGAGCTTTAGAAGAAGACCAAAAACACACTCTAGTAAGGATTACATGGATAAAAATGGGAAGTTCGGAAACAAGAAACTAGTCCTTGAGCCACCCCCAAAAGAAAAAGAAACTTCAGCTGCAAACTAAAGTGGCATTAGTAATCAAACACATCAACTTTGGTGAACTCATCGGTATTTCTTAGCAAGACAGGTTTGACATTTCAACACTGGATGATAATGCAGTCTAACAACTGAGAAGGATCCCCAAAAAATAAACTTTTTACCAACCAGAAGCCCAAATGTTCAAAATTTTAAGACTACGCAAATCAATCCATTAAGACTTACTTAAATGATTAGTAGATAGTAACAATAACCTGAAATCATGGCCCCACTCTGATATGCAGTGTGCTTCATCAACAGCAAACAGGCAGATTCCAGCCCTTAGTAATTTTGACCAGAAGCTGCAAAGAAATGTATAACACAGATACTAAGTTCTGTAAGTAGACAGAACATGAATTTTTGAGAAATACCATGAAAAATAGACTATGATATTGCACATCGCTATAAGTTATAACCCCTAGATTACTTCCACCTATGACTAAAATCTGCATTATGAACATAGACTTTCATGCAAAATCATGAGAATAATAGTCCCAATTCCACCAGTCCATCCCTCCCAGCTTATGTTTGTAATGTGTAATACACACATGTACAAGTACATATAAATTTACCTGTCAGGAATCTTACATGCCTTTTCAGGGGTCATGTACAAGATATCAAATTGACCACTCTCGGCTCGGCTCTGGACAGTGCTATCAGTTTGACTAGTACCCATATACTCAGCTCTGATCCCTCTTTGTTTCAAAGCCATTACCTTTACATCAAAATTAAACACATATTACTGACATGCAATTTGGGTCTGTTTCACAAGACATTTCTGTTTATGTTCAGACACGTTGGGCAACAAAACTAGTTCACCTGATCTTGCATCAAGGATAAAAGAGGGCTCACAACCACACCAGTCTTTCCAACAACCAAAGGAGGCACTTGATAGCTGAAATCAAATTAAACCACTTTCAAGCTTTAAAATTTGCATATGAAATGAACCCAATATTTCAAAACAGTGGAAATCAAATTTAGAGGGAACTCTTACCACAAAGACTTGCCACTTCCAGTGGCCATGACAATCAAAGAGTCCCTTCCTGCTATGATTTTCTCAATCACTTTCTTTTGGTATGGCCGAAATGAAGAAAACCCATATTTCTGTACCCAACACAGGAAGATGAAGACAGGGAGAGATAATTTGCTTTACCCAACAAAAATATTGGTGTAAAAATCGAAACTTTAATTTGTGAAAAAGAAGAAGATGGTTTTGTCACCTTGAGAATGGCCTGCATAGACGACATTTTGACGTTTCGGTTGCTCTGCCGTTGAGACGGTCTGTAGAGTTTGGGACTTTGGAGAAGAACCGGTTCGAGTCTTTTTTATTTATTAAGACATTACGTCATTACCTGTCAATGGGAAACTTCTCCCGCCATTTTTAGACTGAAGTGTTTTTATTGGTAGGGGAAGCTATGGCCCAAACAGAACTAGTTTAAGATTTGAATCATATACCATCTTGGCATCTCATATATCCTTATCATGTTCAATTGCAAAGTCGAGTTCAACTTGTGATCTTGAAAATGAGAGTTTCGAACATTGTGGAGAGAAGGTGTTGGAATGAAGTGGACTTGACATGATATATTTACATTAAGTAAAAGAAACAATTGATTTAACTAAAATAAATAGCAAGAAATACATAATCATAACCCGAATTCCAGTTGTGTATATCTCTCAATAGGAGTAGAAAACTCATTAGTGAATTACCTGATTAACTTGAAGTATTTGTGATAAACCTTAAGTTGATCTTGGACTCTTTATGGGATGAGTCTGAGATAAGGTTTTGGCCTATATACAAACCGGGGTAAGCCCATATTGTTCAGCCCCATTCTGAAGCAAGTTAGTGTTGAAATACAAAAGACTGATTCTAGACGAGTAGTAGCTGTGTTCATCCCTTGTTAAAGATGTCTTCTAACCAAAACATGGCTGCTGCACTCCAAAGCTGTGATGTAGGTATAATTCTAGTTCCTTTAGGACTACTAAAGTTATGCTAATATATATCTATATATGCTTGTGTGTTTGAACAGATTATGTGTTTTTGTGTTTGTGACATGATCCTTGATTGAATTGTTGCATTATTGTTTTACAACAGAACGCCATAAAAATTAAAAAAAAAAAAAAAAACTGTAGAGAAATATAACTAGACCAACTAGCTACTAGCTATTCGTCCACTGTTGATTCACGACATCCTTTTTTGGTTTATTTTTATGGTACAGTGTTCTTTATTGAGTTGTAAATCTTATTTTCCAAATTCCGGGTCTAAAAGAAGATAAACTAGATCTCTAGTTAACACCGAATAGAGGCAACTCTCTCTTATCAGACTGTATGCCTTGAAGTCATGGATAGTGATTAGAATCATATCTGAAATGATCGACCGGTTCAACAACATAAACTACTAGCTAAACTGTCAGTCTAACAAGCGAATCAACTGATGACAGCAGTAATTGTCTCATCAACCAGCAAACACATAAATGATACAGGAAAAGCAGTTTTCTTGTAACCAGTGACAGGAACCGATTGAACTTACTAAACGAATGATAGTTAACCATCCATGCAAACTGGAGGTAAATTGGAAATTCAGATAGAATAACCATCCACGCAATTTCTGGTGCCACTGGTTCTCTCTGGGGTATGTCGGGCAGCGCAACTTCTAGTACGAACTTCACATCTGCATTCTACAAGAAAAGCTTTCTGTATTCCTCTGCTTCTTGTGTCATTTCCTCTAGGCTTCTGTCCTTCCTCTCCTTTTCCAAGTCAAGCTTCTTCTTCTTCTCCTTTTCATCAAGCTATACCATTAATGGCACATGATTAGCAAATGCTCGAGGCAAAAGCCAAGGCATTTGGAGGTGTTGATAAAAACTGATATAGAATTCCCCAACTTACTGTATCATCTTTGCGTGGAAGGATATGGATATGAACATGGGGTACAGTCTGCCCTGCTTGGGGACCATCCTGGGGTTCAAACAAACGATGCAGTTAACTTCAAAGGACACAAAACCATCACATCAAGGAGTCACAGATTTTCAGAGCTATTGTATGAGCATGAACCAAAGGAATATCTCTTTGGTCTCAGCAAACATCACAAAATTGTTCCAGTCGAATACCATAGAAAAGGCAGATGGCACACTGATTTCAGTTAATCACTGAAAGAATATTGCTTGATCAGATCAAAGAGAGACGTTAAAAAGATTTGAAGTATGATCACAAAAGAATGGCATAAAATAACACATGTGGAGTTGTAATCTACGTGCACACTTACATTATTAAAATAGCATCAGTAATAGTAACACACTGAAACAGTTACAGTGGAAATGATCCAATTATTCCAATCCCTCAAATATTTTCTGAGTAAAAAGCGAGAACCAGATTATGTGTATAATGTATCAAGCGTTCGCTTAGTCAACAAGTGATATCAGTAACAGACATCCAGGGCGAAATAGCTGACTAAAAACCTGATCAAACAGAAGGAACAATCAAATATCTTAATCAAAAGGGCTAGTTGCTTACTTGAATCCCAAATGTTAGAGATGTTGCTTTGTGGTAGCTCTCAAGCCGACTGCCAACCTTTTGTGCTGTGATCCAAAGATCACTGGTCTCATCAACAGTGAGATCAGCAAAGCGCTTCACTTCACGCCTTGGGCAGATAAGCACATGTACATGATGTCAAGATCAAACACAATGAACAACTTACCAATTTAAGTTCATGGTTCCAGATAAAATTGTTACACATATAGTTGCATGCAAAAGAGGCTTAATCCAAATACTGCAGAATGTATAGGCATGCTAGTGCAAGCATATAAACACATACGATATGCACGATCATGTTTCCAATATGCAGATATACACACCTATCAATCCTGTGCAACAGGGTCTACCCAGTATGTGCTTAAGTATTGGAATTACTGGTCCATTATTTGCTTAGATGTCAGTGTTATAGTGAGGAACCATTTTCTTTGATAATTGATATGCATACTCACAAATGTAATCCAATCAATACCAGAAAAATAACGAAATATGTAATCCAATCAATCAAGTAGTTCAACTCATATATTCCATTCTTTACAAGCAACAAAAAGTCACTAAAAGAGAGAAATTTCCCAACTTTCATAACCAAAACAAGGCCTTGACTGAACCCGAAACACCATTTCAATTCAGACCAAAAACAAAAGGATATGACCTGCAGAGAAAACAGGGAAATGGATCATCAAGTTTGCAACTTTATACTTACTTCTACATTCTAATTAGTACAAGTAATTAAAGGGTCATCAAGTTTTCAACTTTATACTTATTTCTATGTTCTAATAAGTGTAAGAGAGTATTGCTTTAATTCCAAAGTAAAGATGTTATGATGCTGAATGAGGTCTTTGTTGAGGATTCAACGCATTATGGCTCTACTTAATATCACTACTATATATCATGTTCGACGTGAGGCGAATATGGCTGCCCATGCAATTGCGAATCATGTAGTCTGAAATAATGGGCGTGTAGTTTGGTTAGAGAATGGGCCTGATTGGCTCATGTCACTTATCGTTAGCGTTAAGACTTTAGCCAGTTTATCAGTTAGGGATTTTAGTACTTCTCGCTTTCTTATTCTAGTGAGGACGGGGGAGATTACATTGTGTCAATCCCATGGTTGTATTGTTTCCAGTTCAGAAATAAAACTTCCTTCTTCTAAAAAAATAAGGAAGTGTAAGAGAGTAAGAACGGTACCAGGAACAACAGGGCGCAGATTAACCAAGGCATAGGACAGACTAGTGCTGTAAAACACTTCCCTGCTGTCCTTTTTGTACGGCCCAAATGTATAGGACTCCAAAGCCATCTGGGTCCATTTTGCAGGAGAAAAAACCCAAATAAAAATGGATCAAATTCAGAAACAACATCAACAATAACCAAGGAAGAGTTGGAATAATAATTACCTTGGTAGAGGTGGTGGAGGAGAAAGGAGTATGGATGATGATGCCTTTGCCTGTAGATGAACGTGAAATGAGAAACTCAGCTCTTGAAGCCAAAGTCGAGACTTGACATAAACAATACTTTCAATTTCATGCGAGTAGTGCTGAGTCCTGTTACTATACAATTAACTACTTACTAGTTTCTTATTGAATTCAAATTTAATAATGAGAGATAATCAAGTTGTTATAATAAATTATTTTTCTTTATTATTTTGTCTATCCGTCTACAAAAGTCTCCCATAAAAAAAGATGTTAGGTGGGTATTTGATCCAAAAGGACAAAATTAGAGAGAATGTTTTCATCGGTCTATCAAAAAAAAAAAAAAAAAAAAAAAATTCTACATCTCTCCCTTAAACTCAAACATGCCTTGATTACCAATTTATCAACAACATTTTGAACAAATCACAAATTTGCCAAAAGACTCTTTCTCTGTTTCAATAACGAGGCTTCATCTCAGTCCCAAGCGACCGTCTTCCACGGCTTCACAACCCGCCGTCTTTCCAAATTCCATGGCTAAAATGATCGACAGGTTCAACACAACATAAACTACGAGCTAAACTGTCTATTTAACAAGCAAACCAACTGATAACAGCAGCCATTGTCTCATCATTCAGCAAACACAGAAATGATACGGGAAAAACAGTTTTCTTGCAATCAGTGACAGGAACCGACTGAACTTACTAAACGAATGATAGTTAACCATCCATGCACACTGGAGGTAAATTGGAAATTCAGATAGAATATAGATTACAGAAAAGTTCTCTAAGGCTATTGTTTCTGATGCCACTGGTTCTCTCTGGGGTATGTCGGGCAGTGGGGCAGTGCAAGTTAGAGTAGGAATTTCACATCTGAGTTCTACAAGAAAAGCTTTCTGTATTCCTCTGCTTCTTTTGCCATTTCCTCAAGGCTTCTGTCCTTCCTCTCCTTATCCAAGTCAAGCTTCTGCTTTAATTCCTTCTCCTTTTCATCGAGCTATACCATTTGTGGCGTATGATTAGTAAATACTCAAGGCTAAAATATGGGAATTCGGATGTGTTGAAAAAAAACTGAAATAGGTTTCCCCAACTTACTGCATCATAAATCTCATCATTGTTCTCAAAGTCACCACCTTTGCGCGGAAGGATATGGATATGAACATGAGGTACAGTCTGCCCTGCTTGGGGACCATCCTAGGGTTCAAACAAACGATGCAGTTAACTTCAGAGGACACAAAACCATCATATCAAGGAGTCACAGAATTTCAGAGCTATTGCATGAGCATGAACCTAAGTAATATCTCTTGGGTCTCGGAAAACATCACAAATTTTTTCCATTTGAACCATGGAAAAGGCAGATGGCACACTCGATCTCAAATAATCACTGATTTATTGCTTGATCAGATGAAAGAGAGAAACTAAAAGCTTGCAGAAAGTTTTGAAGTGTGATCACAATAGAATGGCATATAATAACATATGTAGAGTTGTAATCTACATGCACACTTACATAAATAGAATAGCATTACTAACAGTAACACACTGAAACAGTTAAGAGTGAAAATGATCCAATGATTCCAATCCCTCAAATATTTACGGTGTTAATAAGCAGAACCAGATTATGTGTATAATGCATCAAGTGTTCACTTAGTCAACAAGTGATGTCAGTAACAGATATCCAGGGCAAAATAACTCACTAAAAACCTGATCAAACGGAAGAAACAATCAATTTTTCTTACTTGAATTGTAAGTGTTAGAGATGTTGCTTTGTGGTAGCTCTCAAGCCGACTGCCAACCTTTTGTGCTGTGATCCAAAGATCACTGGTCTCATCAACAGTCAAATCAGCAAAGCGCTTCACTTCACGCCTTGGGCAGACAAGCACATGTACATGATGTCAAGTCAAACACACCGAACAATTTACCAATTTAAGTACATGGTTCCACATAAAACTGCTACATATATAGTTGGCATTCAAAAGAGGCTTAATCCAAACATTGCGGAATGGGTAGGCTGTGCAAGCATATACACACATACTATATGCACGATCATGTTTCCAATACGCAGATATACACACCTATCGATCCTGTGCCAGTATGTGCTTCAGTATTGGAACTACTAGTTTAGGAACTAGTTTAAGTATTGCAATAGGGTCTACCCTGTATGTGCTTAAGTATTGGAACTACCCAGTATTTGCTTACATTTCAGTGTCAAAAGAAACCCAAATTCAAGTATAGTGAGGAACCCTTTTCTTTGATAATGGATATGCATACTCCCAAATGTAATCCAATCAATCCAAGTAGTTCAACTCATATATTCCATTCTTTACAAGCAACACAAATGCACTAAAACACTGAAATTTCCCAACTATCATAAGCAAAACAATGCCTTACTGAACCCAAAACACCATTTCAATTCAGACCAAAAACAAAAGGATATGACCTGCAGAGAAAAAAGGAAAATGGGTCATCAAGTTTGCAACTTCATACTCATTTCCACGTTCTAATAAGTTTATGAGTAATTAAAGGGTCATCAAGTTTGCAACTTCATACTCATTTCCACGTTCTAATTAGTGTACAAGTAATTAAAGGGTCATCAAGTTTGCAACTTTATACTCATTTCTATTCCTAATTAGTGTACAAGTAATTAAAGGGTCATCAAGTTTGCAACTTCATACATATTTCTATGTTCTAACAAGTGTAAGAGAGTAAAAACGGTACCAGGAACAACAGGGCGCATATTAACCAAGGCATACGATAGATTAGTGTTGTAAAACACTTCCCTACTGTCGATTTTGTACGGTCCAAATGTGTAGGATTCCAAAGCCATCTGGGTCCATTTTGCAGCAATAAAAACCCAAATCAAAATGGATCAAATTCGGAAACAAGATCAATGAGAACGAGGAAGAGTTGGAATAGGAACTACCTTGGTGGAGAAGAAACGAGTAGGGATGAGGCCTCTGCTTGTAATGAACTTGAAATGAGAAACCCAACTCTGGAAGCCAATGTCGAGACTGACATAAAGGCTCTAGGCAATTCTTCTTTCTGGGTTTAACACCCTTTGCCTGTCTTTTAAGTTTGGGCTATTGACACTTTACGCCCTCCAACTATAGGTATTCTTTCATATCCGACCTCATGATTTCAATACTTTCAATTTCATCCGAGTAGTGCTCTGAGCCAATATACTTAAAACACATTTGTGTTTATTAAATACTTAAATACATTTGTGTTTATCTGTCATTGGATTCAGATCTAGTGATAGAGAACAATGGAGCATTTATAGTGACTTAATTTGAAGAAAATTTTCCACAACTAATTTTAACCCAATGATTGTTGAAACAAAATAAACACACCTCCACCAATAATAATTCGTTGCTAAAAGCCTATATAAGGAGAAATCAACGATATTTTGTCAATAAAAACCCAACGAAATTTCGTCACTAATGACCTCTTATGAAAAATAAAGAAACACACATTTACCCATAAAACCTTCATCAACAACAATATTTCTTTGATAAAAATCTCTTCAAGAGAAATCGACAAAACTTCATCTATAAAAAGTTTAAAACCTCTCACAAAAATTAAAGAGACGTAGCTCTTATAACAAAATTTTGTCACAAAAATCCTGATCAGTGTCCATTATTTTTAATTTAAGCTGTTTATAAACTCTTTCAAACACAGTCCATAGTTTGTCTGCAGAGGCCTCTTTAAAGTACAAGTACTACCAATACTATGATTTAGATTTTCATTTAAAAATAAATAAATAAACAAATTTCGACAGTAGTAGACAATACACATAAGTACAAAAAGTGCATGCTCAGCCAATATTAAATATAAAAAATTCTTTTTTATATAATTGAAAAGATAAAATGTAGATATCTAGATAAGGTGACTGCGTTTATTACATCGAACAATAAACAGAAACGAGGACGAAAAAAGCTCTTTCACAAAAATGGCAGCAACTCTCACTCAGAGATGCTGGGCTGCTCCCGGCGTCAAGCTCCACCCGACTCCCCAAACCCTGACCCGAAACCCGAAACCCAAATCATTATCTCTTCCACTCTCAGCTAACTCCACCTGCAGCCTCTTCTCCTTCACTCCTCCCCCCTCACCAACCTTCACCAAATCCTCCTCCTCCTCCTCCGTCCGTACCGCCGTCGCCGCCGTCGAGTCTGACCAGCTCAGCTCCGCCGAAAAGGTTCGTTCTTTCGCTACCCTTTAAGTTCCTGATCCTAAAGTTGAAGCACCCATTTGAAAATTTTCGATGGTTCTTCAATTGCAATGCAGCAGAAACCGAGCAGGTACTACTTTGTTGTGGCCAATGCCAAGTTCATGCTCGATGAGGAGGAGCATTTCCAGGAGCAACTGTTCGAGCGGCTTCGATTGTTTCAAGAGAGGAACAACGAGCAGGACTTTTGGCTTGTGATCGAGCCCAAGTTCTTGGATAAGTTTCCTGACATTACTAGAAGATTAGGCAGGCCTGCTGTGGCTCTGGTCTCCACTAATGGCCCTTGGATTACGTAATTTCTCTACTTCACTATGGCCTGCATTTGCTTACTTCTTTCCGATTTGTGTTTTCAGTCATACTAATTTTGCAAGCTACATGTGTTTTGTTTGTGATTCAATTGTGCTGTTATGATTAAGAAGTCGATGTTGCTACTGGCTAAGATCTAGATTTGAAAACGATAATAGGATCCAAAGCAGAGTCAACATTATTGGCCAGTTCTATATATGAGAAGTTGATGCTAAGATTCTAGACTTGATCACTATCATATAACCTATTGTTGGACAAACTTTAGAGTGTGAATGCTTAATATGTTACAGATGGGGTAGTGTCTTCTTTTGTTAGCGCCAATACCTTGTTTAGCAACCGTAATATATACCGGAAAGTTAAGCTGTTAGGGAGTGGATGAGCAATGTATATCAAGCTCATACCATGGCTTTGATATCACATTCTAAACGATTCTAACTGCATGTTTCACTGTTTTGAATGCTAACAGATCAATGGTAGTGCATGTTCCTTCTCAGCTTAGAAATCACCTGACATCATGTTCATGGTATAAGGATATCTAAATAACGTTATGTATAAGTAGAAATGTGGAAGTTGTGACCCTTGCAAGGAATAACTGCTATGGCTCCTTATGAACCACAATCATCTCTCTGAATCTGGTCATGTTGTATCGCGTGCAGATTTATGAAGCTGAGATTGGACCGAGTATTGTCAGAAAGTTTTGAAGCTGAGAGTCTAGAACAAGCATTAGCCTCCAGTCCAACAAATATTGAGTTCAAGAAGCCAGATAAATGGGTAGCACCATACCCCAAGTATGAATCTGAGTGGTGGGGGCCCTTCTTGCCCCCAGGATCGAAAGAGGAGGCCAAAGTGTAAATCACTTCTTTCTTTTCGCCTTGTTGTTTCAATTTACATGGATTTTGTCATCTATAGTAACTAGAGTTGAAGTTGATGCATGTAGCTAATGAGTAGTTTTGAGAGGTTAGCACCTCAGGTAATATGCATTCTAGTAGTTGGCTATGAATTCTTGAAAAGAGGTTCAAAAACAAGTAGCATTTTCTTCTTGAGTGTTAGCTATGAATGTGTGAAGAAAGGTTCAAATCAAGGAAGTGTCTATTTCTGTGGTAGCACTTGTTTATTAGTATGCAAAATATTCAGGAAATATTACTTCGGAAATTTGACTGCAACTGTCTAAAAAGAAAGATATGCAATTTGTAACTGAAGAAATCTTGGCATTCTTAACAATCTCAGAAACCAAAAAGGATGAAGAAATTTGCACATTAATGCATGGATATGCTAATAGCTCCCTGACTTCATTTGGTATTCCTGAAGAAAAACTAGAGGCTATACTAGTATGACAGATGGGAAGCACCATAGATTTTGCCTTCAATACTGCCTTAATCGGAAAAACTGAGATAACAAAATGAGCTCGAATGAAATATGACTGTACCAGCTATATGGGGAGACAAGAGTCCATCAGAACCTCAAGAATAGGTAGACAGTGCTAATTAAACTACCAAGTACTTTGCTGGGATATGATTATTGTTGCTTACTATTCTTGTCAGAAATTACTTTCTTCTTGAGATTTTGGAGAACCTTTTCGTCCAACACTGCATACTGCTTCTTTATTTCAATCAGTGCTTTCTCTGCAAAGGTGTCCACAGTATCCTCAAGACATTCATAGAGCAGTGGCAATGTCATTAATATCAAAAACGCTGCACCAATCAACAGAGCGAAGCCTTGATCAAATACTCCTTAACATAATGTAGCACAAGTTGAGAGTATCCAATCCAAAATCAATTTGCTACGAGTGATACTGACCTATGTAAAGGAAACTCAAGAAACTGTACCATCTTCCGACAATAGAGAGAACCCACAAAAGCGCAACCGCCTGCAAATGAGTTTCTCATGTCAAGATTGCAAAATTCAGTTGAGATTGCTTTTAGTATCTTTCAACAAACAAACCCAAGAAGAAAGAGTCAGTACCGAGAGGAAAGCTCTCGAGTCTTTTCCAAAAGCTACATGCCCAAATGTTCTCAGTGCACAGTTATATGCACTCGTTAAGCAAACAGCCGTGCTCACAAACAGGTCTTTTGGGATTGTAACCTCCGGAATATCCGTTGCCGTCCTGAGGAAACTGTCCGGGAATAAGAACACAGACACATAGGAAACCTCAATGAAAGTTTCAATTAATGGAAAGTTAAGGAGCTTACATATTGATGTAGGAGGATAGATTGGACCAAAGGAATAGTGTTGCCATAAAAATTATTGTAGCATGGCAAACAAATGTAAGCAAATGATAACCAAGCTTCTCAAATAGAATCCATATTGTTGTTGCACCCATACAAACATAGGCTGAGATCTGCTTATTTCTCCAAAGTATTATATCAGCACCTGAAGACAAATAAATGGGAAAATTGGATCGTAAAGAAACTAATCCAGGAGATTTACAGCATTGATCAGAAAGATTACAACCAATTACATACATAATCCGCCTCCGAGGACCACATGAAGAGGCTTCTGGCGACCAAACAATCGATTCTTACAAGTGAAAGCCATGCAGTAATTATCAATCTCAGAGTCGGAAGATTCATAACCATCACATTGGTTTTTGAGGAAATCAGAATCAGCAATATCCACATCCACAGGATCTAGCATTTTATGAATGCTTAATTTTTTTCTATGTATTTGCAATCACATCAAAGAACCTTTCATAATTCATCATTCCCTACTTTCTTTCTCTCTCAAATCTGAATCCCAAATTTAGGAAGGTTTTGATCATTTCTTATTTGGTGTGGTGCCTAACACCTTGTTTGTTTGCCACGTGTCTGTCAAATGTGGTTATGTATGATTGATGACCTTTTCGACCACATTATCAATAGAATTATAATTCATCGATACAAATGTGTTCTACTGGTACGGTCTAAAAATTTATTAGTTTATTATTTAGACCACATCAACTGACCATAATGTAGGCATTACTATTTACATAAAATGCATCTCAATCTTATTAGTGATGTGATTTACAATGTGTTCAATTTAACATTATATAATAGAAGGGGGGTGAAATTTGCACCCACAAATTTACAAACCACACCCCATTTTATTTTTTTAATAATATTTCTTATCATCTCTTTTGCCACTTCCTAAAACACCCTCAAAGTCTCTCTCTCTCTCCCCCCTTCTCTTCCAGACCACCACCAAGGTCTCTCTCTCTGTCTTCTTCCTGATCTTCATGAGCTCATAGTCGGACGCTGAAATCGGCGACCGGCAGAGCTGGCAGACGGCTGGGAGTGGAGCCACGTGTCGATGCATGATACGTGGAAGGCGTGACAGCAATGAGGGAGTAGCCGGAGCTGATCGTCGTGCACGAACTTCAAGAGGCAGATTGCACAGTCGGCGGTGATGACCGCAGTGGAGGAGGCTATGCGGTGCTTAATGGCGGAGAAGACGAAGACCGGGAGCGAGGCGACGGGATCGGCCTGAGATACTCGGGCGGGGGAGTCGTCGCCAGAAGAGGGAGTGACATGGCGGGGGAAGCGGTTGTTGGATTCGGCAGAGGGAGAATGAGGCGACGATTTTGCTATCTATGCCTGCCCATGGTAAGATTTTGCTTCCTTGATGAGGTCATAAAGTGGCACTGTCCTGCTGACAACTGCTGGTTTCTTATTTCTTTATTCAATGGTAAACTTTTGTAGGTCAAAGAAGCTATGGCTGGATGGTTTTCTCAAATTGAACTCCACCCTATTTGCAAAAGAGCTGTCAGATCTCCAAGAAGTTATGCGGGATAAGGAAATGAATCTGAGAACAGACATTTATGAAATTCTTTCGCAGGATGAGCTAGTACTGTAACCATCAAATGCAACAAATGGTGCCAGGTAATACTAGATCGAACGGATTGGGAATGAAGTTTGTTAATTCATTTGTATGGAGGCTTTTTAACAGATGTATGACATTATTGTTGTAATTGGAATTGAGATGTAGGGTGACGACGACGATGATGATGAGAATGCTAGGACTTGAGGTTTTCACGGTCAATAAGCAGTTGTTGTGAAGTGGCGATGTGGTGGAGGTTTATAATGGCGGTGGCGGCGGAGTCCTTAATGAAGATCGAGAAGATCGGCTTCAGAATGCCAGCGTTCCTATTGACGTTTCTGTGGGGTTTGATCGCGTTGCTTTGGGCTTCGCCTTCTCCTTCGATTTTGGTGCGGCGGCACCGACCTTGATGGCGGTTCCAGCAGTGGATGTGGAGGACTTGGCCAGCAGTGGGAAGAAGAATGGGGACCTTGGTGGTGGTCTGGAAGAGAGAGGGGGGAGGGTGTTTTAGGAAGTGTAAAAATAGGTGACATGAAATATTATTAAAAAAACAAAAGGGGGTGTGGTTTGTAAATTTGTGGGTGCAAATTTCACCCCCCTAATATAATGGTATAGGGTCCAGATCAAGGGACACATAATTGTACATAATCTTTTACACTCCTCGTGAACCGTACCCTTAGATTTTAAAATATTCGGTCTAGATTAAATGTGAGAATGACATGACATTCAATTTATTTTCTAAAAAAAAAAAGACAAATAAAAGTAGATTAAACTATTTTTTTAATAAAGAGTAAAATATAAAATATAAATATTACTGGAATTAGAAGAATAGAAGAAGGGTAGGGCTGGCTCTAATTACCAAACCTACCGCAATCGACCAGAAACCGGCCGAACCGGAGGTGTCGGCGCCGACAAATACGGCAGCAGGTGGATCGGTACCGGTATTACCGTACCGAAGCTAGGTACTCGGCTCGGGAGTGGTACTGCATAATACATAGGTTCGGTAATACTGAACCAGCCGAAATAAAAGTTTTTGGTTTAATTCCAAAAACTCCCACCCTTTTTGGGTCTGCCATGCATCGAACGCTTGCCAACCTCAATGAGAACTCAAGCCACTTACCATTAGACCACAAGCTCGCTTGTGACAAGTTGTGCAAAAACTCATATTTAATTGCTCATAAAGAATAATAAGGTTCTCACCTTCCATTTCTTCCCGAAGCGACTATCTCTTTTATTCATTCTTCCTTCTCCTTCTTCCAGAAATGACTCTCTCTCTCTCTCTCTCTCTTCATTTCTGACTTCTATTCTTCTTCCATTCTATTGCTTCTTCCTCCATTTTCTCATCGTTTTCCTTATTCATTCTTCCCTTCTTCCTTCTTAGATTTGAATCAAAAATCAAATCTACAAATAAATCTCTTCTTCTTCGACTGTTCTTCACTTCTTCTGGTTCATCTCTTCTTCTTCATCTTTTTTTTTTTCCTTCTTCCTCTCAATTTCTTCACTTGGCTTATAGATCTAAGGGTTATGAACCTCAAGATTTATAGATATGAGGCTCATTAACCTTTAGATGAAAAAAAACTGCATATTTTGTTACTGGATTTTTGCCGGATCATCACTAGATTTCTTTCATCGCCTTCGAATTCCGACGATCGGTGTGTCAAAATACCAACCGATACCAACAGTTTAACTCGGTAAACCGAGGTTTCGGTAACCTAAACTTTCGGCACGGTACCGGTTTCAATTCTGGAGAAACCGAAGGCTTTCGGTCGGTATTCGGCTGACGCCAAAAACGTCGGCAACCGTGCTGCAGCCAGCCCTAAAGAAGGGTACAAAGTAGAACAACAACGAGAACGCCAAAAGAAAAAAGGAAAATGGTGTTCATCTTCGTTAAGTAATTTTGATACCCTGCCCTAAAATCAGTTTAAACTAGGCCTCCTAATTATTAAACCCTTTATTGAAGTTTTTTCTCGATCTTGTATGTTTGATACTACTGATTGCTGTTCTTGGACCTATATCTCGACTCTTACATGTTAAGTATGAAAATTGAGATTAAACCATGGTCTCAATGTTTCTCGATCTTATTGAATTAATCCTCAGATATCTGTTCTCTAATACTCAAATGTACCTGAAATTCATTGAATAAGATATGCAATTTTGTTGTGTGCGAAACAGAATAAAGAGTGAAATACAAGAAACCAATTTCCCCAGTGCGAAACAAATATCTTATTTTTTCTCTTTCAATACTTCCCATAATCCTCCCTTAGCTTGTACTGGATTGGAATTCTGGGATTTGTGTCCCTTATTGTTGTCTTCTTTGTTTGGTAACGAAGTTCTCCATATACCCAAAAAAGAAGAAGAAGAAAGTGCTATTTGTTTTTTAGTATATGAAGTTCTCTCCATGGACGATTCACAAATCACCATGAATCTCAATTTCTGTATATGGAATTTGGGGAAGGTGATGGATCTTAGGGAAGGCAGTGTGGGTGTTCTTGCTCTTCTCATTCTGTTCTTAACTGCTTTTCTTTTTTATCGTTCTTTTAATTTTATTAGTCTTTATTATTTTTGTAATTTACTTTTTCTTTAAAAAAGAAAAGATTTATTTATTTTGGTTGAAAAAAATTATTATCCTTTTGGTTATTTACTTATTTATGTCATGTCTTTCTCCTGACAGTACTTAATCTAGACTATTAAATGTTTTAAAATCTACGGGCTCATAAGGAGTGTAAAAAATTGTTTGTAATTGTGTATCCCTTGATCCGGACCCAATAATATAATACCCCATAAGAATCCATAGTTATCGATTTGCAAAACATTGTAACTATTTTATAGAAATCAATTCTTGCCTCACTTTCAAAACCTAAAATATTTTAGTTATTTTGCTATTATTGTATTAGGTTGATATTTTCAAAAACCCTAGTGTCGCAACCTTGTTTGGGTGGCGCTATAATTGGAGATTTCACCTTTGAAGATGTGCAATGGCTTTGGTCGATTAGCCTCAGCACGCCGTTCTTGGTAGTTCTTTCTTACTGCTTTCCTAGATGCCAGGGTTGACGTCTCTCTCCCCAGGCGACCTAGCGTTGGCTTCCTTATCCATGGTAGTGCTACTGGAGGTGGAGCATGTTCAATTTCTAAAAGGGCAGTCGTTGTGATAGAGGTGTATGGGATCCGGGGTGAATTTGCGTTGCTCTCTCACTCATGTGGATCACTATATAGCAGCGTTGGGTGATGGCAGAGGGACTTGCAACGACGCCAACATCATGTCTGTTGCGAGGTTCCACTTGGACCCAAGCTTTCATGTTTTGGTCTTGGGTTCCTGTGTTAGATGTCCTAGTGAACAACATTGTATAAAGCTAAATGAAGATATATGTATGACTGGTTTTTCAGTTCAAGCATTGAAATGAGTATAGAGACTATATTAAATCATATTTGGTCCGACTTATAATTTATTAGAATTATGAGATTCAAATGAATGCAGTTATGAGGTATTATTTGATGTTTAGTTTTAAAAATACATTTTATACATCATGATAGTTTCTTGATGGACGAAACTGACATGAATGGCTAACTGTATATGTGTCAGATTTGGTCCATGCTAATACACATGTTGTTTTCTCATTCTGAAAATGGTCTCATTAACTATAAGAGAAACCTAAAGGTGGAATGAGGAGAAGAACCAGATGAACAACTCGAGTGGTTCAAGTAAGATTGTTGTTCACTTTCCTAGAATGTTTTACATATATTGTTTAATTTCATGTATTCGTTTTGAGTTAGTCTACAGTATTTACTACGGAGATTTTCACTGCAGTGATTTGTTCGCGATTGTGAATTGAAATATCATACATCCTAGGTTCATTGGTGTTTGGCTTCGATGGACGGGGACAATGTGGAAGTGTGGCTTAGTGGTGTTGGGTACTTTGGTGGTTCAGTTCAAAAACCTGGCGTGTGATGTCGCAAGGACTCGATTTCTAGATTCGGATTGTTTTCATATCCAGATTTGGATATGGTTTTGCATGTGTGTTCTTATTGATTTTGGTCTTCAGGTCATGATAGGAGCATAAAATGCGACGTTTATAATGTTTAAACCCTATATTTTGCTAAGTTATTTCCTTTAACTTGATCAATTTAACTTAGTTAGTGTTTTTTAGGTAAAATGGAGTCTCATGGTCCGAAAATGACTAAGGAATGCACATAGGGCGCAGAAATGGAAAGAAATGAAGAAATGGAAGTTCTCCCAGTTTGACTAGGAAAAGGAATCCTAGTTGGAGTAGGAATCAGAAGCTGACTTGGATTCAAACTCTTAAGTCGAGGAAATTAGGAGTTCTACTTGGACAAGGAAACCCAATTCTACTCAGATAAGGAATCCTAGTGTGATAAGGAGTCCCTGTTGGATAAGGATTACTCAAGAAGGTTCCGGAAGAGTGGAGAAGAATCGCAGAAAAGAAGTTTGTATTCAACTAGGAAACCTACTTGCATATGGAGTTCTACTCATACTAGGAGACCTGTGGAAGCTAGGAGAAGTCTATGGAACGTACAAGAAGCATCTAGAAGTCTCAAGAAGGTCATATGCCATGCACATGGAAGAGGAAGCAACAAGAGATTCGAATTACAAAGCAATGTGGAATTTGGACTTCTTGTTGAGTAAGGATTGGAATTGCCATGAGATTCTTGAAGGTTCTAGGGATTTCTTGACATTTCTACTTCAGAATAGGCGTGGAAGACATGTGAGAGGCATGTAATGCAAGGGAAAACCGAATTGGACTCAACTTGTGCTTCAAAAGTCAAATCCATTACAGATTCGGAAATCTGCCTGTGCAGATCAGTCAACTTCAACGGAGTGTCAAAAATCTCTCAGAGCTCAGAAAATTATGATCTTTATATGGTTGGAAAGCTACGGATGTCTAGTTTCCAGAGCTTTTTATGGTTTGTCAATAAATATTTTCTAGAGAAAGTTATGGCCATTTTAGTGGACTGAGGTCAATCCTGCCGGAAATCTGTTTTGTGAGAAAGAAGTCCTAAATCAACACGAACTAAGAGAAACCAATTAGAAACAGATTGGGAGAGCCTTGGGACGTCCTCCTATAAATACCTTGTGTATTAGACGTTTCAAGGTTAACACTTTTCTCCACAATTTCGTATTCTTACTTGTTTGCTCTCTAGTTTCAGGTTTTCACAATCTTCAAGGAGCAAAGCCATGCCATCACCCTCCACCACCGTGATCTTCACTTGTTGCCGTGCTAAGGAGCTGCTTTGGACCTTGGGACGTGATTAAGGGTTGTTCATATGCTCTACCATACATTAACTCACGGTTTTGTGTACTTGTTAGATGGATTTTCTGCTTAGGATTTTCTATGTGTAAACCGAATCTTTTGAGTATGCAAATCTGTTTTCGAATGCAATTTTGATGTTCTATTCAATGATTGATGTGTTTGTGTATCCTTTGTATTGATTAATTGCCGAATGCATGGATTGATGATCTGATTTTGTGCTTCATTACATGGAAAGTTCTTGTGGTCCGGAACATAGGAAGACTTGCATGTAATTTGCTAGTAATTAGGTTTATGCTTTGTAACCCTAATTCGAATAAGTAGTAAAGGCTTGCTTTGAGTCGAAATCAGGTTATGCATGTGATGATGAGTTTTAACATGCTTGGATTTACATGTCTATTGATTCTTTCTTGAACTTAATGATTTGAAAACGGGATTTTTCAACACAGTTGCTTTGAGTGTGTGATATCGAACTTTTCAAAATAAAATTGATTTGGTGCTTTGCTATTTCGATTTGACTTAAGAAAGAAAGTTAAAAGGGGACAATGGTTGCTTTGATCTTTGTGTTCTTGGTTGATAGCTTTCCATGGTAATTAAAATAAAGATTAAGGGATGCATGAAATATTGATTCTTGAATGGTTCTTGATAAGTTGTTCTTCGAAAATTCTTCTTTTCCCACCTTTGTATAGAAACAATTTTTATTCTTTTATTTATTTTCTGAAAATTTATACTTTGATCTTTAAAACCCCCCTATCTTTTATGTTTTGTGTTCTTGTATAGTTGTAAATAAATAAAATCGGTTTTAGGTTTTTAGGTTGCATGAAATTGTAAATTGTATAAAAAAATAATCTGAAAATATAATTTAATTCCGTGAATAGTGTTTTGTGAATAGTAATATGTGTTTGTGTTATACATGGATTTGTGTAGTTAGAGTTTAATTACGATTTGTTGTTTGTATGTGTGTTGTATATGGATTTCTAATTTGACTATAACTTGGATTCTTTGTAAATTTCGAATTGTTGTCTATATATATTTGTTATTTTCGTGTAAATTTGTATATTCTTTCTTTTAATTTGTTTCTCACATGTTAGCACCCTCAATCCCCGGCTTGAACGATCCCTGCTTATTCTATACTAACAACTACATTTTTCAGGGTTTAAATTGGCGATTGCTTTTGCACGTATCAGGTCACTGTTTCTCTTAGATGTGGGACCCGGTGTCATAAATCTAATTCTTAAGAGTGTATGAGTTTGTATGCGAACATTCAAGTTTTTCACACCCTCAATCGCATAAGATCTCTCGGTGGGTAAATCACCTCTTCTAGGTGGTCGTTTATGGTTATGGTTACAATTAACACTGCTCAAATGACTTTCACAGTGCATTATTTAATGTCTTGCGGCATTCTATATGGTTCTTGATACGTTTTATTTTAGATGCAACTCTGCATCTAGCTATATTTTTTGTTTTCTTTCATTTCGAGTTTTTTTTTTTTTTTTTTACATTATCGCATTGTATTCCTCAGTTTCATTTAATATATTGATTGTCGTCTTCCCTTAAAGAAAAAAAAAAAGTTGTTACTTCATTTAAATAAGTCCCTACATAATTTTGTTAGCGTTAATGTGGACTTCTGCTGGTCTGTGCACTTTGTCTATCTTGTCTGTTCGAGCGAGGAGGTGAATCATCTGTGTAATCAAATAGATGCAACTGACTAGTGGTAGGATAAACCGAAATGCTACTGGATTTATGTCTCTGCAACAATATAGTGGGAAAGTTGTATTATTTGGCTTATGGCTTTTCCGATATGTCATTGTTACAGTAAAGCAAATGGAGTTGCCTATGGAGCAATCCATGTTAGTTGGTGCATGTTTAGGAAAATGTTCATTTACCCAAATTTGAGCTATCCTAACCCCACGTACCCAAACATCTTATAAAATTTCCCACTTACCCAATAAATTACATATTTTTTGCCCTAATACCCAATTAATTTTTTTTTTGAGACAATTTTGCCCTTCTTCTCTTTGTCACTTAGAGAGAGAGGTCATCGGAAACTTCACGGGACTCCGGTCAATGGCCGCCCGACTCTGATCACCGATCATGGGACTCCAGTCAAAGATAGCAGGAATCTGGACATCGGTCGCTTAAAACCTCGTTGGATGTCCCTAAAGAGGTCGTCGGAGATCTCATAGGTCACTGGAGAATATTATTGCTCCCCAATAAAACCCAATAGAAAGTTTATTGCCCCCCAATAAAAAATTTATTGCCCCCTATAACATGTTTTTTGCCCCATAAAAAATGTTTATTGCCCCCCAATAGAAAATTTATTGCCTTCCAATAAAATGTTTATTGCCCCCAATAAAAGGTTTATTGCCCCTTAATAAAGTGTTTATTTCCCCAACAAAAAAATTACATCAGTTAATCATTAGTACAGTCAGTTATGAATCTACAAAATCTACCAAACAGATGCTATTCTACTGCATAACTGGAATTAAAACATCATTTTATGCATATTTTCTCATACCAGATAGCATGTACGTGGTAGTGTGGCCTATGGTTTGACCAAAAAAAAAAAAAAGACAGGCTGTGGTCGTCGTCCACCATGCTGAAGTTGATGACGTGGCTCTCCTCATCAACCACGTCCAGCCTCTCCATGCTGCTGTTGGCCGGAAGCCCGGAGATGACCTGGACCTTGAGCAGGGTGCTGACGTCGCAGTCTCCAACGATGATGTGGCACCTCTTGATGAAGTACTTATAGGCCTGGGGGTTGTCGAAGACCCGGATCGGACCAACGACCACACTGTGGGGGCGGGAGTAGCAATCTCCTGCGTCACGATTGAGCAGCACTTATAGGGGCCTACCCCATGCGTGTGGTAACGTGCCACCGCTTCGGGGATCGGGGCGTGCTGCTTCTTGATCATCATGCCCTTCTGGTTCTAGTGTGGGGACGCCGAGATCTCCATCCCCAACCGCCTCGTCAATCACCGTCCATTCCTCGTCCGACGGAGATGGTGGTGAACTCGGCATCTTCGAGGCTGACGGTGGTTGGTGAACTCGGCATCTTCGAGGCTGATGGTGGTCGCTGAGTCGACTCTATCGAGAGAGAGAGAGAGAGAGAGAGAGAATCTGAGAAGAGTGTAGTTTATTAATTAAACTGAGGGCAAAACTGTCATTGATGTTTAAATTGGGTAAATAAGATTAAAAATTTCTTAGTGGAGTAAGTGGGAGTATCTTGGCCCAAATTTGGGTATTGGGTCAAGATATTTAAACATATAGGATTAGTGGAGAGTCGTGTTATTTTTGGGGACATTCTCCTAATTGTATTATGGGATTTAGGCATCATATACATGCTACAATTTTATTAACCACGTGGTGTGGTGTGGTGGACGAGCGGCCTAGTCTGGAACCCCCAGGTCTAGAGTTCGATTCCCAATTCCACCCCGTGGCCAGCAGATTTAAGGGACCTGGGTTTGTTAACACCTAAGGTTCGTGCGTCTGCGGTGCAGTGATTAGTTTGGCAATGTTGTGATACACTGCATGGGTGGGTGTGTAAAGGCTCTACTGTCGTCTTGCCCCTAAAAAAAAAAATGCTACAATTTTATTAATCAAGATTTGAGAACAGCCACACAAGCTTTTTTTCACCCAATAAAAAAAAAAACTAAATAGATTTATCCTCAACAAACGTAGGCACCGTGCAATTTGTGAGTATGGTCAACCAGGTAGGAAGATGCAAACACATGAAAATGTCCAATGCTTCATGTAAAATATATCGGGAAAAAAGAACTACGAACTTCAAATTATTCAAATCTCAAACAGATCAATACAATATGGGAACAAATTATACATATATAAAAGATGAGTTAACTGTTCATTCGGAGTTACTGTTCATTCACGGATGAAAAGACCATTTTGCCCTCATTTGAAATTTTGTTACGGATCTGCCACTGACCAATTTCTTCCTCTCTCTCTCTCCCTCCCTTCTGCCTCCCAAAGGACCCAGACCGAGTTCTTCCTGTCTCTTCCTCCTAAAGGAAAATGCAGCCAAGACTTCAGCTTTGGAAGATCAGAGCAAGAAGGAGTCGAACCCTAATTCAATGCAAGAAGAGAACGCCAAGACCAAGCAAGAGGATCGGGGCAGCTCTATTCGCCCAATCTACACCTTCTCTACTATTGAGGAATTCTGGGGGTTTGTCACTCTCATTATGTTCTGTTTGTTTTCTTGATGAGAAAATTGAGAGACATATGAATCTTTTGCTCTATTGTGTTTGTAATTTCTGAATTGTGATCTTTTAGGGTTTTTAATGAATGAGAATTTTGGGAAAGATAAGAACGTGATGGTTATGAATATTTGAAAGTAGGCAAATTTGTGGGGCAATGCTTAAAGATTAATTTTTTCGTTTGGATTTGGGGTTTTGGGTGAAAATTTGCTATATTGCTTTGAAAATTTGCTTTTAATAGAGAGAAAACTCAAGATTTTGGGTTGTACTGTTTACTGATTGTTTTGAACTCTCTTATTAAATTAATATAAGCTGGATTGATGAAGGTCGAGATGGCAATGTCCAAAGATTGATTAAAGGTGATATTGATATGGGGTTTACAATTGATTTGTGGCTTCATTAGAAGTTAGGAGGAGATGAGATGAGCTCCAACTGTTTGTCATGTAATGTATCTATGTGTGTAGGCAAATAAGTTTTGATGTGTACATATACCAATCATATGCCTATATATATAGTTAGTTAGTTACATACATGAAATCCATCTGCTTGCGAACCAATGGGTCGAAACTCAATGATTCATGTTCTAATCCAATAACATAGCTGCAGCTGCTTTGAATTTAATCCTACTTTTTGTGAAGTTGTTAATGTCATTGTTTTAGAAGAGTCCATGTTTGTATGTTGGACTGAACAATTTTAGAAGAGCCTAAACGGGCATGTTTTTGTTTTGGTATACCTCTCAACACTTTTGGAACTAGGGATATATTTACTATAACATTTGATTGTTTTGGTGGTCATTTGCATCTGAAGAAAAGATTTGGTGTTGTGAAGTGAATATTGCAAAGCTTACTTTCAGTGGCACGTGACCGTTACTTTTAGTATTGCCTCCATACAAGTGACCCCTGAAAAAGAGGCATGAAAAAAAAAAAAAAATTACCGTGATTTGTCACACATTGCCTATAGTACTTGATACCATTTGCATTGGTTCACGTTTCTTTGTGGTGCTCTAATCCATCGAAACATGGAAAAAACTTGCATGTCTTAATCCTCATTTATTCGATTGTTTGATTACGTTTTTTTTTTCCCTTACATACTCAGTGCACTCTCTTTCATTTGGCAGGAAGTTTGATGCACAATCTAATTACCTTCATTCTTATATTCCATATGTTAATATATTGCCGTCCTTAACATGATTGGTGATATTAAGATTATATGTCCTCTGCAGCTTCATTCCTTTGTTCCTTATCTTACTACCCAATCTTTCAGTGTTAGCTCACTACATGTAGAAACTAATGAACTCATCAACACAGATGAAGTGTTAACAACAGTCGACAGATGATCCAACTGAAGAAATGTTTGAAGAATTTATGTAGATTCATTGGTTCGAAGTATAAATGTAAAATATTTTGATGGCAACCAACAATTTTTGTAATTTGTACATAAAGAACAAGTTTGGTTAGAATGACCATCTTTTGAAAAAAGTAGATATACGAGCTCGGTTGAAGTACCAACTTTTCCTCAAAAATTTCTTTTGTGAAGATATACAAATCTGATTCAAACGCTATTTGTAATATGTAAAGATATATCACTTTCAATTAACGTTTATTAGCTTAACATTTTCTCTCTTATAATTGTAACTATATTACTGACAAAGTTTGAGGGAAAAAAAAAATATTACTGACAAAGTTTGAGGGAGAAAAAAAAAAAACCGCAGCATCGCGCGGGTTGTAGTATCTAGTAAATGTAAAAGTAGAGCTTTAAAGCACCCAAGTAATTATACACAGCAGGGAACCAAACCCTGTTCGTAGAAGCAAGAAGCTTATATACGTACGTGGAAATTAACCCCTTCCCCTTTCTTATTTTACAGCAGAATAAGTACTAACCAACGTACTCACAGCTTTTTTACCAAGAGATCAACTCCGTGTTCTGGTTCAATAACCAACTTAAGAGAAGGCTTGTGGATGTACTTGGGAGATAGTGAGAAGGAGAAGTTGGAGAGTATGAGAGCTAGCAGAATCTTGAGTTCAACCATTGCAAAGTTCTGTCCAAGACATATTCGTGGTCCAATCCCAAACGGCATGTACAAGTAGGGAAGCTTGCAGGCACCAGAGATCCCATTGGAAAATCGCTCGGGGTTGAATGTGTAGGAATCCGGTCCCCATATTTCAGGATCGGTGTGTAGGGTTACTATATCTGTCCATACATTGACACCCTTTGGCACATGAATGTCTCCAAATTTCAAGTCCTTGAGAGCCTCCCTTGACACCACAGTGTTTGGGGGATAAAGGCGCAACGATTCATGAATCACCATTGTTAGCTGCACATTCAGAGTTTGTGTGTAAAAGCTCCAAAGCGCTCGCAAGTTTACTGTACAAAGTGGCTTCATTCACAAGATTTGTTTACCATATATTGTTTGCTAAATGGTGTAGTTCAAATATGAGCTTACTTTTGAGCCTCGTTTATTTCTAACACATAAAGACTGATATATGTACTAGTCTAACCCATCATTTGGTAATCAATTGTGGCGATCTATGCATGTGTTTGATGATAATTGAGCAGGAAAATACCTGTTTCATCTTAAGGAGCATATCAGCATCTGGAATTCGGCCCTTGAAAACTAGAAGAACCTCCGCTCTGACACGTTCTTGCCATTCTTGATTCAAAGCCAACAACATGAGGCACCATGTGGCAGAAACTGCTGTGGTTTCATATCCAGCCAAGTAAATGTTTTTGCAGTTATCGACAATGAAACGGTCTGTTGCCTCCTGGCTAAGGTCACTGTTTTTAGCCCCCTCAAGAATCATTTGCAATAGGTCTTTCTCGTACCCCGCAGCCTGTCTCTCCTTCACTACCCGTAGTATCAAAGTTGCAGCCTCCTTCTCTAATGCCCAAGCTTCCCTATTACTCTTTGTTGGAAGGTGTCTGCATAATATTATATGATAGTTTATAAAAAAATGTTACATGTGACAAACTTACTGACCAGTGTTGTACTTATATGAAAACGTTCAGTGGCGGTGCGCGTACATATACATATGGAACAAAAAGTTTAAAGTTTTAAATATTCAGTACCTCAATCCAGGTATTCCGGTCAAGAAAAGTTTCTGGCCATGGCCTCTTGGAGATCGGTTAGTTTCTGAAATATCTCTTCGCCTTTCAAATAGTTGCTTCCGAAACACGCCCTTGAGATAACATCACCAGAGAAACTTCTCATATAGTGGTCCATTTTTATGTCTGCAATTCCTCCCTGTGCCTCAATCTTACTGTTCCATGAATTTACCAGAGCAATTGTAGACTCTGTGATTAATTTGATCATTCCCTGCAGGAGAGAAAATTAATCATCATTATTAAATCTGTTCCTAGCTACTTCCCTACCAAAGAAGTCGATAATTCATATTGAGCTAAACTACCAGAGTTCCGATCTCAAGCACTCAAGCATAAACACAAACATATAATATGCATGGTGCAGCTGAGTCATAAGTAAATAATTGTACCTTAACTTTCTGCATGTATAGTTCAGGAGCAATGATTTTTCTCTGATGAGCCCATGAGGCACCGTTCGAGGTTAGAATACCATGACCAAGTAAGGGACGGCGCTCTTTATACTGATAACTAGGCTTCCCCAAGTCCCAGGATGTGCATGTGGTAATCTCCTTCACTGCCTCAGGTTTGTTCACATATAGTACCTGTGTGTTGCCGAGTGCAAACACAAACACTTCACCTGCATGTACATCAATTATAATTACTCATGCATTTTAATATCATATAGGACGAGACACACACACACACACACATAGCTACATGTATTACGTATTGTACATGGTATATACCATATTGCTTCCTCCACTGCTCAAAAAAGGGGAAGAGAACAGCAGCACAGTTGTGGGAGGTGGGGGGTTCGCTTGTCGGAGCCTTAGTAATGCTGCTCGGACGAGCCTTCTTAATGTCCATGATATTTCCCAGGAGAAAAGCTGGCGAGGGACCGCTGATGCCTTGCTTGGTTATCAAGGACCGCAGCCTCTTCGGCTTCACCACAAGCCCATTATACAGACGTACTAATAACCCTATGACTCCAAGCATAGCCAGAGACATTAACATTTTTGCATCAAAGTGAAGAAGCTCCATACTTTACCTATACCTTAAAGGAAAGTGTTCTTCTTCTTGATGATCTTCAAGCTCGATAAGTACTGTATATATAGCAGTACTATGTGGGGGGAGGGTCTACGTGGTCTGCAATTTTTTCTTCATGAAATGAATAAAGAATAATAATAAATTAATCATGGCGGCCCAGGTGAAACTTTACCAGAACGTACGCTAGCTACTGTATACAACTCTGTAAGCTATCGTGCGCGTCAATTTAGACCTCTGATTTCTTGCAGCTGAAAAAGTATGAGTTTGCGGCTTTATTTGATCTGGTCGAAAGAATTGTTCACTTAGACCTGAGACACCACTAATCGTGATTCATGACGTAACCAAGTGATTTTTGTGGAGATAGGATTTGTGATTATACCATACGAACATAATTCTCCCGATGACTGTCATCCAAAAAAAAAAAAATCTCCTGATGAATTCTACAATCTTAATTGGTCAAAAGGGTTTGTTAACTAAAAACTAATCGTCTTGAAAAGCATAATCATCGATACAACCAATCATGGCAAACTAGCTTCCATTAAATGAAAGGGTTTTGTTAACTTTTGATATGATTAATTTCTTGCGGCCAAGTCTCTACTCTCTAAGACCTATGCATACACGTCTTTGTCTCCTACATTATGGCTAATAGCCATGGCACCAGATATGAGTTAGGGTTTGCAAAGAACACAACGAAATTTGAGAGAGATGAACAGAGAGAAAAGATCAGACCCCTCTTTCTATTAATCAAGCTTTTTGTACAGAGGAATGAGCTAGAGTCAGCTGATATTTATACTAGAAAGGAAAAATAGAAACTCTAACAAACTAACAGATTTTTGACAGCTGGAACTAGCCACGTGCCACACTCATATGAAGCTTGAGGTCAGTATGATTAGCATAGTCAACACCCTCCCTCAAGCTCAACTAGGGTGACTAGTCTGAGATTGATGCAATGAGTTCGAAATATAGGAGAAGCTAACCCTTTTGTCAATATGTCTGCAGTCTGTTTGTGGTGGAAACATACTCAAGACGAAGATCATTGCGTTGCACCCTTTCTCGGACAAAATGAAAATCATTGTCCAAGTGCTTGATCTTTGAGTGGAACACTGGATTTGATGCTAATGCGAGAGCAGATAAATTGTCACACTTAAGCAAAGGAGCACAAGGAATATGAATTTTCAAATCACACATGAGATGTCTAATCCAACTGATCTCGGCTGGATATGCAGTATTGGCCAAGCTTCTATATTCAGATTCAGTAGAACTTCTAGATACAGTCCCTTGCTTCTTAGATTGTCAAGAAATAGGACACAATCCAATGTAGACAACAAAACCAGTAGTGGAGCGTTTCTGTATCACCTCACCAGCCCAATCGGCATCACAAAAAGCCTTAACATTCACAGCATTATGCAAAGCACCAGTTGAACTATAAAAAACGCCCTTATGAATTGTTCCCTTCAAATATCTCAAGATTCTTTTAACAGCAGCATAATGAACATCTGTAGGCTTAGTCATGAACTGACATACAGTATTAACTGCATATGCTATGTCTGGACGAGTGAATGTTAAGTATTGTAGAGCTCCTACAATGCTTCTGTACATAGTAGGATCTTTGAGAGGGGTACCTTGATCTGGTGTCATCTGAGAGTGAGGAAGGACAAGGTGAGCTGCAAGTATTAATGGACTCCATTCCAATTTTAGCCAACAAGTCTTTAGCATACTTTGTTTGACTCAGTAAAATTCCCTGCTTAACTTTTGTGACTTCTAGACCAAGAAAATATGACAAGGGACCAAGATCCTTCATATCAAACACCATGCTCAACTCAGAAATAACCTTATGAATACTTGCAGTATCTAATCCAGTAATAACTATATCATCCACATACAGTAATAAAACAACTAGGCCTTCTGATGTGTGTCTAATAAACAAGCTTGGATCAGAATGAGAAAAATGAAAACCCAGACTTGGTAAAAAAAACTGGTAAATTTCTCATTCCAAGCCCTTGGAGCTTGTTTCAAGCCATAAAGTGATTTTCGTAGTAAGCAGACATGATTTGGATACTCAGGATCGATAAAACCTTGTGGCTGAGACATATAGACTTCTTCTTTTAGATCCCCATGTAGAAAAGCATTCTTGACGTCTAACTGCCTTAATTCCCAACCATTCATAGCAGCAAGAGCTAATATAACCCTCACAGTACTATGTCTAACTACAGGGATGAATGTTTCTTCATAGTCTAGCCCCTTAGATTGACTAAACCCTTGAGCCACTAGTCTTGCTTTATATCTGGAAATGCTCCCATCAGGATTCTTCTTTATTTTGTATATCCATTTGCTTCACACAATGTTTTTGTTCTGTGGACAAGGAACAAGAGTCCAAGTCCCTTGTTTATGTAAAGCCTCAATCTCATCTAACATTGCTTGATCCCACTCATTCTTACCTGAGGCTGCTCTGAAAGATTTTGGTTCAACAATCTCACTGATATCAGACACAGCAGTAAAACCACTAAAGAAAGGGAGCGCAGTGTACAACTTTTGTTGAGCAACAGCAGAATAACAGTAAAAGTCCTCAAAACTCCTCTTCTTGATAATACCATTCTTGGCCCTAGTCAGCATGGAATGGTTATTATAGTTTTGATGAACTATAAAATCAAGCTCCTAGGGAAGGTCATGATCCAAATTTCCCCCAAACTGTAAAGCATCTACTTCATTGCTATTTAGGGCAGAAACATCATTTGGAACACTAACTCTAGTTGAAGGTTCATCACAAACTCTAGCTGAAGATTCATCACAAAAATTTTCTGCAACTACATTAATAGAGAGGTTACCAGTAATACCAGCACTATCCACAACATTCTCAGCTGCTATATTCACATCATCATTTGCACCATTAGAGACTTCACCAATAATACCAGTACTAACATCAACATTCTCACCTGCTATATTCACATCATTAATACTTGTGAGAATTGCACCTGGATTCTTAGAAACAACAAATCTTGAATTATTAGAATTATTAAAACCATCATAATCACTATCAGAATTTACTCCAATTGCATGAATTTCTATAACATTCCCAGTTTCAATATTTTCATGAACCTCAGTTTCATGAGAAGCATTAGACTCATCAAGTCCTATATTCTCTGCACAAGCTGGCCTAGCATTATCATCAGTAGCAGCTGAACCTGTGTTAATGTTAGTGCCAGAACAGGACACATCTGCTGTTGAAGTAGCTCTATTGATACTAAAGGTAGTATCTAAATTCTCATTCTGTGAAGCTGTGAGAGATGGTACAGGCATCCATGGGTGAAGAGTAGTGAGAGATGAAGAAGATGGAAAGAAAGTAATAGGATCAACAAGAGATGACACAGGTGGAGCTGAAGAAAGGAAGGGAAAAATAGTTTCATCATGAATGACATGTCTAGACATCCAAAGTTTATTTTGAGAAATACTATAGTAGAAGACTCCTTTATATCCTAAGAAGACACACTTTGTAGTTCTAGGATCCAACTTGTCATGAGCATATGGTCTGAGATAGGGATAGCATGAAGAGCCAAAGATTTTCAGCTGGGAGATGTCTAGAGGTCTATGAAACACAAGTTCATATGGAGAAGACATATTTAAAAATTTGCTAGGCATTATGTTGATAAGATAACAAGAATGAGCAACACTATGAAACCAAAATGGTTTAGGTACACCAGCTGTAGACATCAAAGAGATTGCAGTTTCCACTATGTGTCTATTTTTTCTCTCAGCAACTCCATTTTGCTTAGGGGAATGAGTACATGTAATTTGATGTAAAATGCCTTTGGATGATAGAAAATTATGAAAAGCTTTACTATTGAATTCACCTCCTCCATCTATTTGAAATTGTTTAATTGTAAAACTGAATTGAGTTTCCACAAAGGCACAAAAATGCACAAATTTGGCAAGAACATCAGATTTATTGATAAGTGAAAAAATCCACACAAACTTGGTACAATCATCAATGAAAGTAACATAGTACTTATATCCTTCTATGGATAAACATGGAGCAGGTCCCCATACATCAGAATGCACTTTAGAAAAGGGCACAGATATTTGTGTCACAAAATCAAAAAAAGGAAGTCTATGCATCTTGCCTTCTAAACAATAAGAACACACAAAACTTGAGACTGAACTAGGTGTTTTTATTTGTGAATCAGACAACATTTTAGACATGACAGGTTGAGAAGGATGACCTAATCTTTGATGCCATACTGGAAATGATGAAGATGAGCTGACCAATGCAGATGGAGAAGACTGAAATATAGAAGAGACTGGTGGAGATTTGAAGAGAAATAATGACAGGTTGAGAAGGATGACCTAATCTTTCACTACTCTTTCCTTGGTAGAGAACTGTTTTGGATGCCTTATCCTACACAGCAATATTAGCTTCATCAAGAGTTATAAAACAACCATTGTCTCTGCATAATTTTGTGAAAGATAGCAAATTCATAGCTAAATCTGGAACATGAAGAACTTGATTCAATTACAAGACATGATCAGCAGGTTTAATATAGCTAGAGCCAGTATGTGCCACATTCAAGCCTGTACCATTACCAATAGTTATTTTGTTGTCAGAAGAATATGGTTGAGCAACTGTGAGATTTCTCAGTTCTGAAGTCATGTGATGAGTAGCACCAGAATCCTCTATCCAAATTTCACTATTTGAATGAGCATTTGATGGAGCAGACAAGCTATTAGATGAGGAAGCCCCACTGTTAGGATGAAAACCACCAGGAAAATTAGAGCTGGATAACCCATTTGATACCACATATCCTCCTCCTTGAGTTTATTGAAACACACCATTGACATTTCCTGTTGATTGAGCAGTTAGAGTAGTAAGAGATGCAGGAGGATCAAACCCTTGATAAGCAAAGTTGGTTCTATGAGAGCAGTTCAGAGCAACATGTCCTTTGAGACCACATATTTGGCATGTGGGAATGGACAAAGATGGATGTCCATCAGGAACATCAGTTCTGTAGAAGCAGTTAGCAGCTGTGTGACCTTTCTTTGAGCAAATTTGGCATTCTGGAGATGGTCCATTGCTTGAGGGCCTATATGGTGGCTGAGATGTTTGTTGAGGTTTGTAGTCAGGGTTCTGATAGCAAGTACTTGTAAGATGGCCATGCTTTCCACATATTTGACATTTGTGAACATGAAAGCATGTATCGACAGTATGACCTTTCTTACCATATACAGAAAATTCAACACCACTTCCATTATATTTTGCATCTTTGGTTTTTCCATCACCCTTGTGATCCCATCCTCTACCATTTCCATCTCTATCTCCATTCCTTGCTCCATCTCCTCGAGCAACCATAGCACTCATATTAGATAAGAGAGAAAAGCTGCCTTCAATTCTTCTTTCTGCAGCAAGTAATTAAGACCTCAAGTCTCGAAGAGAATATTCTCCCTGCCCTCAATCATAGTCCTGATAGTAGAATATTCATCAGAGAGACCATTCAAGATAACAATGATAATGTCTTCATCTGGAATGGACACTCCCACAGACAGAAGCTGATCCCGAGCATTCTTGACACGCTGCAGATACTTCTCAATTGTCTCACTTCCCTTCTGAAGAGTTTGTAACTCAGTCTTAAGCTGCATAATGCTTACTCTTGACACAGCAGAGAAACGTTCTTGAAGAGCAATCCAAGCTTGCCTAGATGTTTTACAACCAATTATCACATCCACAATATCTTCATCCAAAATGGCCATTAGCAGACTAAGAATAGCCATATCTGTCTGCTTCCATGCTCTATATGCTGCAGTTTCTTCCTTAGTAACTTCACCTTCAGTGGTAAGAGAATATCTAGCAGGGGCAACTTCTGAACCATCATAAAATCTAAACAATCCATTTCCAGCAAGAGTAGACTGGAACTGAAAACTCCATTTGATGAAGTTTCTTTCTCCAAGACGTATAGTTATGATACTCAACAAGGAATGAACATCAGAGTGAGACAGACTAGGAGTAGGTACACCTTGAGGAGCCATTTTGAACTTTTCTGCAAATAATTCTCACCAGATAAACTTCAATTTGTTGGAGCACACTCAAAGAAATTTCAGCAATCTCTTGGAACTAGTGAATATGCTCAGATTTTACTGTTGCTTTGATCAAAATGCTCAAAATTACTCACAGAAGAGAGATTTACTCAGATTTTACTTTTGCTCACAATTTGCTTCAATTTGCAACACAAACACTGCATATCTTGATGCACTATTTTACTCAACTACACAATTTTGCTCTATTTTGCTCAAATACTCAGAAAGCTCATATTTTGCTCAAATACTCTATATGCTCCAAAGTTACTCCGATTTACTCTATATACACCAAATTTACTCCAAAGCTCAAACACACTGAGATTTGCTCAAGAATTGCACTATATGTTCTAAATTTACTCCAGATTTCTTATTTCTAAATGACATCGCACAATATTGCTCAAAATCATAAAGCTCATTCTTCAGAAGAATAAGAACAAGAGCAAATCACCTGAGGAAGAGAAGTCCTAGTCACAGCAACTTCAAAAACACACTGAGAAAGCTCACACCAGGCTTCGATGAAGATCAAAGCTTTGAATCCAAGATCCAAAGATGATCAAACCGCAAATCGCACCAGAAATGAAGCTAGATCTGAACATGCAAAACATATAATCAATTTAACAAAGATGAGAGCGGAAGCATGGATCACAGGTCCTGAAACTATGGAAGCTCTGATACCATGGTAGCCATGGCACCAAATATGAGTTAGGGTTTGCAAAGAACACAACGAAATTTGAGAGAGATGAACAGAGAGAAAAGATCAGACCCCTCTTTCTATTAATCAAGCTTTTTGTACAGAAGAATGAGAGTCAGCTGATATTTATACTAGAAAGGAAAAAATAGAAACTCTAACAAACTAACAGATTTTTGACAGCTGGAACTAGCCACGTGCCACACTCATATGAAGCTTGAGGTCAGTATGATTAGCATAGTCAACAATGGCCACGTTTGGCAACCAAGATAGGAATGGATTAGGATACATAAACGGATTAGATTGGAATAAGATTAGATTGGAGAAGAAATCCTTAACCTAAGACTTCGTTTGTTATACTAGATTTTGAATTAGATTGGAACCAGAACTCTATCCCTTTTAGAAGGAAGAAAAAAAACAGAGACGAAGCAAAGGAGATTGCATCTATTCATTAGTGGAGCATGAGCTTAAGCTTCGCATCGGCAACCGGAGATGGCAGGAGAAGAAAAACACAACTATAATAAGCTATAATGGAGGTTGGAGATGGCCGAAAATTTCTCGGAGATTGCTAATTTTTAGCCGAAGAGTTCTTGGTGGAAATAAAAATTGCAGAGATCGAATTCACAATCGACCAATCATTCTGAGGTTCCCTATAAGGACATGATGATGTTTTAGGAACCAATAGTTGAGATGCAAGAGGAGGAAGACGTCACCGGACTTGGCCATAGATGTCTGGGTTCTGCTGGATATGGCCGGAATTAATTGGAATTGGTCAACGAAGATGTGATGAGGATGAAGGCTAGTAGTTGTTGTTGGCATATATATGTTTTGCGATAAGGTCGGTGTCTGTCAAATTTTATATCCACCTCTTATCCCACCTATTCAACAAGATTAGATATCCTACTCTGATAGGAATAGAAATTTCAATCTATAGAAATCTAGATTGCCAAACAGATGAAACAGCTGGACATGAAATTTTTAATCCTTATCAGGTCACTTAACTGGGCAAACAAACGCGGCCTATACGTGTTATAGGAGAGCGAGGAGACGTGTGTCTTAGATTGATACAAGTTGTCAGCTAATGATTTAGTCATTAATCTTTCTCGGCCACACACCTTTACAGCTTAATTTGTTTCTTTAAGAAAAATTAGTCTTCTTCATACATGTTCTGCATGTGTAATAGTTTTTATTTTAAGAAAATAAGAAAAATAAATGAAATAAAACAATTATTACCGAGAGAATAGTAGGAGAGAAAAGTAGAGTTGTGGAATCATTTCTTTTTAATTTTCTTAATAAAAATCTATTTTATAATTGTCATATATATCCTTGTGATTTAATTTATTCTCTTAGTTTTTTAATCTGCCGGAGTTAAATCTGTCTAAATTTTTAGTTTTGGCTAACAAAACCTCTTTTCTTAATAATAGTATAGATAAGTACAGATTTGCTCACCTAAGGGACAGTTTTAAGGAACTGTAAGGGATAAATGTGTCTCAACCACGTGTATTAAATATAAAAGCAGAAATTATAACAACTTAAAACTGTGCATTTATTTTCAGCCGTCAGATTCACTTATCCCTCACAGTTCCTTAAAAACTGTTCCTTAGGTGAGCAGGCATTTAGATCAGTATGTTTTTGTCACAACAATCAAATGGTAAGTGTAAATTGAAAATGTCTGTATTTAGTATTTACTGTTAACCAAATAACTGGAACAAAATCCCCTTAAAAAAAAAAACCAAAACAAAAAATTCCTTCACACACATGGCTCTTCTATATATAGGGCCCTTCAAGTAAGGGCTCCTTTTTTTTTTTTTTGTTATTTTAAGGGATCACTTGTTAGTAGGTGTGGCCCTAAGGGTGTGCAAGTAGTGCCGTCGCACAAGGTCTTTGTGTTTCGAATATATATATATATGATCCTATCCAGAGTGTGGCTTCACTCTGAAATTAACATGTGAGGTTGGAGTTGCACTAAGAGATCCCTTAAAATGGCCAAAAAAAGGAATCTCACCCCATTCTTGTTTTTCACCTTTCCCTTCCTTTTTTTTTTTTATCTTTCTTATCAGACTTCTCTTCTTTTTTTTCTCTGTTTCGTGTTTAACATTATTTGAAACATTTTTTTGGATTCGAGTCTCCTAGTCAATTAATAACTGAAAAAATTGGAGTTCCAAATATCAAATTTGGAGGTCCAACTAGAACCACCTTTTTTGTTTATCTTTCTTTTCAGACTTCTTTTCTCTTTTTCTTTATCTCGTATTTAACATTATTTAAAACTTTTTTTTTTCTGTTTCCCATTCCTTGTTTTTTTTTTTTTTAGCTTTCTTTTCAAGTCAATCTACTTTTCTTGATCAAAAAGAACTTCATTAATAATGAACTGTTTTCTTTTTTTCTTTGTCTCGTGTTTAACATCATTTGAAATTTTCTTAGTTATCTTGATTAGCTGTTTGAGGATAATTTTTACGGGAGAGGATCCTCTCCTAACATCCTTATCTAGCATGAGCTTCCTAAGCTTTCTACCACAAACTGACACGTGTACACAATTACATCTAATGGTTCATATTGACTCCCACACTATTTTTACTGTTTTTTCAATCTCTGCGGCTAAAAAAGTCTTGAGTCTCTCTGTCTCATCTTTTCTCTGGAACTCCTTCCAGCTACTTTGATTCATCATGCTTCTCTTCACAAACTTCACCCTCATCGCTCTGTGCAGCCACAAGAATTGGCAGCGAATTTTTCTTGTGTTTCGGTAGAATTTGAAGCTTCTTGGCAGATGAGAGAGAGAGAGAGAGAGAGCTATGGTAGAGAACTATGATGGTATTTGTGATTGGTTTGATTTGATTTGATTAGTTCATTCCATGATCATATTTGTTGCTCAAAGCCTCTTTCAAAGAAAATTTCATGTTCACTCGACATCAACAGAAGGGTCTATATAGATTGAAATCCATTTTGCAAAGAAGGACATATAAGAGAGAGAGCTACTAATTTAACAGATTTTCTGCACTGTATACAATCTATTTGGGATTACAATAATTTAAGTAGTAGTACTCATATGGGTGTTGTGTCTTGTCAAGAAACGCAGCAAGTTAAATTGCCTAATCAACCCACCACATAGATAACATTCCATAGACTCTGTTTTGGGTTTCTAAAGTTCAATCAATTCCATGTTTCAGAAAGTGAGTTCCTTCAACTACAACAGCTATGACAAGCACAAATGAAAACCATTCACCTTCAACTAAGAACCAGAATACTATATAACAGGTTGGATGGAAGTTTAGGATTTATATGATCCTGCCACTCAACGACTGGAGATCCGTCGACCCATCTTCATCTTCTTCTTGTGGTTCAATTTCAAAGAAGGAGATATATGAGGTGTTTATTGAGATAAAACTTAAATGAGTATCAGAGCTTTTTTATTTCCACTTCTTTATTGATCGACTGATGAAGGAGCATCTGACCAAAGAAAGACTGACGAAGGAGCTGTACTTAGTCAGAGGAAGGATTGAAAATATAAAACACTATAATCGTTAGATGCATCTTGTAGTGTGGGAGTCAATATGAACCATTAGATGTAATTATATACATGTGTCAGTTTGTGGTAGAAAGCTTAGGAAGCTCAGCTAGATAAGGAGGTTAGGAGAGGATCCTCTCCCAATTTTTACATTGTTGAATGATGATCTTGTCGTAGCATTTATTTTATTATATTCATTCTTTTTTTTTTTAAGAGTAATTATGCAATAAACATCAGGCCTCGGTCAAATTATAACCCCAATATTCGAAATAGTCTCTCTCTAGCCATGTAGGGCTGCTTTCTCCCGATGTTTCAAGCTACCCATGTGACATTATAGTGTTGTCGGACTGGTGGTGGTCTTCATGGCTCCGTGGTGGTTCTTGGGATCTTGAATAAATGGGAGAGTGACACAGATTAGCGTGCGTCTAACTCTTTTCAATCCTCGTTGGCAGCGTTGGTGTTTGTGACACAAGTATCAAGAAAGACGGAGTTGGCATCTGAGTGGCAATCGATTTTTGGTGACCCAAATCTGAAGGGGTTCGAGCCTTGTACCCTAGCATGTTGCTTGGACGGTGACAGCGGTGGGAGGCGGTACTCTTGGAATAGCGGTGACGGGGTTGTGGCTGGTACTTTGGAATCCATGTTGTAAAGGATGATGTTGAGGTTGGGGTTAGGGTTGGGCGGGGCTAGGTCTTCTTAGGCTCTAACCTTGGTCTGGGATCGATTCTCCTTTGGGTCATAGTTTGGGCTGTTGTTTTAATTTAGTCATTTTGATTACAATAATTCCCTACTTTGTTAAGGAGCTATGCTTCTCGGTTTCTAGTGAGGGTCATCGAGTATAGTTTACTCTGCCTATTTACTGTGTAGTAGTTCATAGTCTATAGGCTCTCTTTTATAAGTGAGCGTGAAACAGTCAAATGATTGGACCTAATCTATGTATCATTAGGGTATTACCACAAACTCTTTATTTACCCCATGTTGGTAGAGGGGGGATATGTAATGGCCCTTTCTGGCTTAAGTTTTATTAATATATCAATATGTGTTGAAGGAAAACCTAATTTGTGTTTAGCCCAAACTCTAGGTTACTTGACCTAGTGGTAATAGGATTTAATTAGAAGGATCTAGAATCCTATTCAATGTAGAATTACTTTCCTTGTATGATTGAGATTCTATGCATTGTAATCCTCTATATAAAGAGGCCCCTATTATCAATGAGTATACACAGCAAATTCCTCTCAAATTTAGTTTCTCTACAACACGTTATCAGCACGAGCCCTAACCCTGAAATCCTAAATTCGTAGCCTTTAAATCCCAGAAACCACCGCCGCCCACCTTGAAGATCTCAACTCCAGGAGTCCAGAACCGGCGGCCCCGTCCACAGAACCGGCCGGAAAATATCCGAACCGGCCACCGGAAATATCGTTACCCTCCCTGCCCGGTTCGAAGTCTTCCTCCCGGCCAACTGCTACCAAACTTCACCAGAACCTGCAACCAGACCCCAGATCACCGGAGCCGAAACCGGCCTAGAACGGTCCGAACCGGTCACCGGAAAGGACCACTACCGAACCAGCAGAAAGAAAAAAAAAAAAAAAAAAAAAAAGGAGAAGGCAGCAGATTAGCCCAGCCCAGCTCCGGCCCAAAACCTCACAGCCCAAGCCCGCCAGCAGGCCCAGCGAAGCCCACGTGCAAGCCAAGCCGCCAAGCCGCAAGCCGCCAAGGAACCTGCCACGTCAGCAAGCCACGCAGGCGTCCAGTCAGCAGCCATGTCAGCCACCTGTGCCACGTCAGCAGATCGGTCAACCACAGTCAACGCCGGTCAACCACCGTCGGTGACTTTTTCGGCCGACTTCCGGCGACTTTTCCTGCCGACTTCCGGCGACTTTTCCGGCCACCTTTCAGGCGAATTTTCCGGCCAATTTCCGGTGATTTTTCCGGTCAGCTACAGTAACTCCGGCAGCTACAGTAACTTCCCGGTTGCTACAGTGCTTTTCCGGCGACGATTTTCCCGACCACCTTTTTAGGTAATTTTTTCTAAAAGTTCCCGTTTTTGAAGTTTTTTTTAATAATTTCTTCTTCTTTTCTCGGGGACTTCCAACATCCCTTCTTCTACCCCCCTTTCTTCTTCATAGGGGAGACCAATAGCCGAACTGTGGGGGTTCGTGCTCACTCCAAGCTTGGAGCTTGTAGAGTCCTCCAAACTTAGAGTTTGTTGAGAAGAAAACGATCGACCACATACATCGTCGTTTCGATCTAATCCAAAACCCCTCTTGGAATTGGATTTTCTTGGAAGCGACTACGCTCAGAAAATCCCTAATTTCTTGGAAGCGACTACGCTCAGAAATTATATAGTTTTTCGTGGTAGCTTCTATGCTCCGAAACTAACCCTATTTTCTTGTTGTTTTTCAGGATGAGTAACCTGAACAAGTTGAGCTTCACTCCACTTGAGACAACAGGCGCAGGATACCATAAGTGGGTCCGTGATGTGCGCCAGCATCTTAAGGCTGATGGGATCCTGAGTACGATCCAAGAGCCAAGTCAGGACGTGCTTACTCCTCAACAAGCTGCTGCTTTTGAAGCAAATAGAGCTACGAGAGAGGCTAACGAAGCAAAAGCCATCATTCTCATGACAAGGCACATGAATGACGCGCTCCAAAATGAGTACCTCAATGAGGAAGACCCAAGAAGGCTATGGGTGGAACTCGAGCAGCGTTTTGGCAACGTCCGTGATTCCCTGCTTCCAGACTTAGAAGTGAAATGGCATAGCCTTCGCTTCTGTGATTTCAAGTCTGTACTTGACTACAATTCGGAAGCACTCCGTATCAAGTCTATGATGGAATTTTGTGGACAAGACATCACTGATACGATGTTGATCGAGAAAACTCTCTCCACCTTCCCCGTCTCTGCGTTGATGATAGCCAAAAACTATCGGATTGATGTCAATGCTAGACGCATCACAAGATTTCATGAGCTAATTGGTGCCATGAACGTAGCTGAAAAGCACGACAACATACTTGTGAAGAACTATAACTCTAGACCCGTGGGAACCAAGTCAATTCCGGAGTCTAATTATAGTCGCGCCCCCAAGGGAGGACGCAAGGAGCGAAACCCTAAGAGTAGGGATAATTCTGGACGTTCTGGTCCATATTCTCGCCCTAAAGAGGAAGGAAATCGCCAAGATAGGCGTGCACGGAACCGTGGAGGTAAACGTGTGAAGAGAGAGAGAGGCCAAGCCTCCGGTTATGGTAATAACGCCACCAAAGGTAATAACCGTCTACCAAACGCCCCCAGAGCGTCTCGATCAAGGGAATCTGGCCATAATGATGCTTGTCTCAGATGTGGATTAAATGGACATTGGGCAAAGAAGTGTACTGCATCCCAGAATGTTGCAAACGCATACAAGATGTATCGTGAAGCAAGGGAGGCACATTACATGGAACAAGAAGATCAAGATGGAGATCTCGATCTAAGGGTAGAAGACTACAAGGATCAAGACCAGAAACTGGCGATTTTGATTAAGTCTTTTTATTTTCCAAGAGATGTAGGCAATTGCCATATTACTTTTGTAGTAGATGCCAATGATACTAGTCTTTCTTCAAAGTAGGCGTACTTAATGTAAAAGTGATGTCTAGAAAGGTTTTGAGATAAGTGGTTCTTAAGCGAGCTTTGCTCCACCGACATCTCTCTACTTAACTGGTCACATTTACATTGAAATTACCGAAAGAAGATAGGCCACTACCATTGTTTTGCATTAACTAGTTTATTGGATTAGGTTTACTTTGGTTATGAGAAACGATGATGTAATTCCGTTTGGCTTATTAATAAAAGTTGAGTTCTTTTCTTTATAACTCCTTTTAATTACAAGCACTTTCTTTTAGGAATGGATGAACTTCAATGTCTTGCGGATAGTGCGACTACGCACACCATTCTACGACATAGGCAATTATTTTTAGAGATGTTGCCTACATATTCATCTGTGACTACGATGGCTGGGCCATCAAGTTTAATTCAAGGACATGGAATGGCCCAATTCCTTTTGCCCAATGGCACCTTGATCAAAGTCACTGAAGCTCTCTACGCTCCTAAGGCAAATCGGACCTTATTGAGTTTTAAAGATATTAGAGCCAACGGATTCCATGCGGAAACGCATAATGAGAACGGAATAGAATTCCTTTGCATTACCTCTAATGATTGCGGACGAAAGCGCATCTTAGAGAAGCTTATGTGTCAATCTAGTGGACTTTATGTCACTACAATTCGACCTATTGAATCCAATAATATCATAAGAGAAGATCTCTTGGATTCAGACACATATTGGCTTTGGCATGACCGACTAGGACATCCTGGTCGTGATATGATGCTCCGTATACTAAAGACTTCACACGGACATCCATTCTTCAGAGTGAGAAGAAGCAAGAATCGAAAATTGATTCCAGGACTTAGCAAGACCGCAACCATTGCAGCCTCTGGAACTGCAGCTGTCTTGGGGCGCCATAAGGCCGCCCACGTCCCAAGTGATGACGCCATTATGGCGCCAACCATGAGCATGACACCATGGTTGTTCCTCCCAGTAGCCATGACGCTACACACACCACTTTCCATGGCTCTAACGCCATAATGGGAGATGTAGTCACACACTTTGCTTCTAATAGCGCTACGGACGCTCCGGCCCAACCAAAATCCTCATTGGTTGCTTCTAAGGCCCCTCGCTCTTTCTGCAAAGCCTGTTCCTTCGGGAAATTAGGACCGAGACCGTCCTACGCAAAGGATCCCAAAATACTTATTCCGTTCTTACAAAGAATCCAAGGGGATATCTGTGGACCAATTCAACCATCATGCGGACCTTTTAAATACTTTATGGTATTGGTTGATGCGTCGACACGCTGGTCACATGTCGCGCTACTGTCCACTCGGAATGCTGCTTATGCAAAACTCCTCGCCCAGATTATCCGTCTACGGGCTCACTACCCGGACCACCCTATTAAGTCAATTCGACTTGATAATGCTGGGGAGTTTACATCGAAAACTTTCGATGACTATTGCATGTCACTGGGGATTGATGTAGAACATCCAGTTCCCCATGTTCATACCCAAAATGGTCTCGCAGAAGCCGCTATCAAACGACTACAGATGATAGCACGGACATTGGTTATGCGCACCAATCTCCCTGTTTCTGCTTGGGGATATGCAATATTGCATGCAGCGACTCTCATTCGTCTACGACCCACTGCAACCCAATCTTACTCTGCGTTACAGCTAGTGACTGGATTCGAGCCCGATATCTCGCATTTACGCATTTTTGGGTGTGCCATTTATGTGCCTATTACGCCGCCACAGCGTACTAAGATGGGTCCACAACGACGAATGGGCATTTATGTTGGATATGAATCTCCAACAATCGTCCGCTACCTTGAACCCTTGACAGGCGATCTCTTTACCGCTAGATTTGCGGATTGTCACTTTGATGAGACAGTCTTCCCGTCGTTAGGGGGAGATAAGAACACAGATGTTCAACAGGAACGACAAGAATTGTCGTGGTCTGTCCCCACTATGTCTCATCTCGATCCCCGTACCGCACAGTCCGAACTTGAAGTGCGAAGAATAATCGAGCTCCAGAACGTAGCAGACACTCTGCCTGATGCGTTTTCTGATGTTGCCAAAGTGACAAGATCACACATACCTGCTGCAAACGTGCCTGCAAGGATCGATGTCTCAAATACTGGACATCACGCCACTCCTGTCACATCAGGAGATGGCGCCATTGCCCAACATGGCAATGATGTGGCATCTATGGCCGCAGGTCCCGCAAGAAAGCGCGGTAGACCAATTGGTTCGAAGGATACTCGCCCTAGAAAGAAGGCGAATGAGGCACAAACAAATCCTTTGATCATCGATACTCAAAATCCGTCCCATGAGAATGTTCCGGATTATGGTTATGTCCAAGAGACATCATTGGGGGACGCCTCAATGTCAGAACCTATCCCTGAGAACGTAGAGATCTCTGTTAATTACACTAGTGTACTTGGGACGTGGGAAAGAAACTCCATCATCATCGATGATGTATTCGCGTATTCAGTGGCGCGTGAGATTATTGAGACCGATGACATCGAACCACGCTCCGTTGCTGAATGCCAGCGTAGAGCCGATTGGCCAAAGTGGAAAGATGCGATTCAGGCAGAACTTGATTCTCTAGCGAAAAGAAAGGTATTCGGACCAGTTGTGCCAATACCGCCCAACACCAAACCAGTTGGTCATAAATGGGTATTCGTTAGAAAGCGTAATGAGAAAAACGAGATTGTAAGGTACAAAGCTCGCCTTGTGGCGCAAGGCTTCTCACAACGCCCTGGAATCGACTACGAAGAGACCTATTCTCCCGTAATGGACGTTATTACGTTCCGCTACCTTGTCAGTTTGGTAGTTTCTGAAAAACTGAATATGCAGCTTATGGATGTGGTTACTGCGTATCTATATGGGGATCTAGATACAGAGATATACATGAAGATTCCAGATGGAATTCAGTTACCCAAATCAAGTGGCTCTAAACCACGGAGTGCGTTTGCGATTAGATTGAAACGCTCACTATATGGATTGAAACAATCCGGACGGATGTGGTATAACCGTCTAAGTGACTACTTGATTGGAAAGGGATATGTCAACAATGAACTATGCCCATGTGTGTTCATAAAAAGGACAAGTTCCGGATTTGCAATAGTAGCGGTTTATGTTGATGACATGAACATAATTGGCACCCTTAAAGAGTTAAGGGAAACCGCTGAACACTTGAAATCCGAGTTTGAGATGAAAGATCTTGGGAAAACACGGTTTTGCCTCGGTTTGGAACTTGAGCACCGTAGAGATGGTATTCTGATTCACCAATCAGCTTATACCCAAAAGATGCTTAGGCGTTTCAACACTGACAAGATTAAGCCTTCAAGCACCCCAATGGTCGTCCGTAGTCTTGATCCAAAGAAGGACCAATTTCGTCCAAAAGATGACGATGAAGATGTGCTAGAGGCGGAAGTGCCCTACCTAAGTGCAATAGGCGCATTATTGTACTTGGCACAATGCACAAGACCGGATATCTCATTCGCAGTGAACTTGCTAGCTAGATATAGCTCTGCGCCAACACGACGCCATTGGACTGGTGTTAAAGATATCTTTCGATACCTAAGTGGTACGATCGATATGGGCTTGTTCTATCCCTATAGAGAGATGATGGATTCGGACCCATCAAGTGCCAGGGACGCCACACATGGTGGACCGCGTTCCCTATCCCCAATCCAAAACGATATAAGTGTTTTGGAAGGTTTTGCTGATGCTGGGTACCTCTCTGACCCACACAAAGGTCGCTCCCAAACTGGTTATGTTTTCACTATGGGAAAGACCGCGATATCTTGGAGGTCTACGAAGCAGACTTTAGTCGCTACTTCTTCGAATCATGCAGAGATTATTGCTCTTCACGAAGCAGTCCGTGAATGTATATGGCTTCGATCCATAGTTACGCATGTTCGAAACAATTGTGGTTTGAAGTCTACCACAGATGAGCCAACGAGCATTTATGAGGATAATGCTGCTTGCATTGAACAAATGAAGCAAGGCTACATCAAAGGCGACAACACCAAGCATATATCGCCTAAATTCTTCTACAATCAGCAACAACAAAAGCTCCTCAAGATCAAAGTGAACCAAGTTCGATCTGAGGACAACGTGGCAGACTTATTTACTAAGTCATTGCCCAAATCCACATTTGAGAAACATGTGGCAAGAATTGGCTTGCAGAAGTTATCTAAACTCCCATGATCGTAGTCATCAGGGGGAGGTGCAGACATCAGGGGGAGATGTCTACATGTTCGTCTCGAATCGTGAAGGGTGTGTTGTGCTCTTTTTCCCCTTCGACCGAGGTTATTTTTGTCCCACTGGGTTTTTGTTACTCAGCAAGGTTTTTAACGAGGCAACGAGAGAAGCACCGCGTTTGGGCAACACAAGGGGGAGTGTTGAAGGAAAACCTAATTTGTGTTTAGCCCAAACTCTAGGTTACTTGACCTAGTGGTAATAGGATTTAATTAGAAGGATCTAGAATCCTATTCAATGTAGAATTACTTTCCTTGTATGATTGAGATTCTATGCATTGTAATCCTCTATATAAAGAGGCCCCTATTATCAATGAGTATACATAGCAAATTCCTCTCAAATTTAGTTTCTCTACAACAATATGATATTTATTCAAAAATAAGGCCTCGGTCAAATTTTCGCACTAGGTCTCTCAATTCTTAGGACCGGAACTGCTTGTTAGACCAACTTTTCAGTCACATATCGACATGTCTACCGTTTAATTTTTAGGCTATAAGTAGATCAATTATGCAAATTTCAGCCAAATTGATGATCGTTAAAGCTTCCATAAGTGTGATTTACAATTTTAAATATGAATAGGTTCAGGTTGGACAGATTTGGTTCGTCCATTGATTTAATTTAGTCCTTAATTAACTGTCATCAATATGGCTGAAAATTTACAAACATGTTATATTCATGAAGTCCTAAGAATTGAACGGTCGAAATTCCGATATGTGATCAAGAAGTGGGTCACACAAAGAATCACTCAAAATAACGAAAAAAATGGAACCCTTAGTGGAACAGTCCTCCACACATATTTAACTCTTCTACTAGAGGATTTCTCTTTTTCTTTGAGTTGATGGATTTATGTAATCTAATTTTGCCGATTTGAACACGTGGTTCTGTGGATGCATTGGGTTCTCCCACGGGAATGTTCAAGATGTGGAACCTCCACATCCTGCATTCGATTGCTAGGTTGGTTTAGTGTTATTTACAAGAATTATAAACGTGGTTAGGAGAGGAGTTGCAATGTCATGTTGGCCGTTTGGGCCCCGAGTAGATTAATCTCTTAGTCTAAGAAGTTTTTGGGATACCACGAACAATCCGATAAAAGGGTTTCAAAAAAACAAAAAACAAAATTAGCCGGCGTCCACCTTTCAACTTTCAAGTTTTACGTCTCTAGCTACTTGTAGATCATGTGCGTATGTAAAAAGGGTAGCTAACTTGGAAATAAGATAAGGTATTGAAAGTGAGATCAAACCCAATTCCGATCAACTGCCGATATAATCTCTCTAAGTGGAGGAACTTGCTGAAGGATCCGGATCATCATCGAAATGAGATCTCTGCTGCTTAGTTGTCCTTGTCCATTTCCAGAGCAGGGTGATCCATCGATCGATTTCATTGCTAGCTTTCTTTGAATAGAATTAAAGAGGGGCCATGAAACTCATTTTAGGAAAAGATGAGGTACTAATTTAAGTATGTTTTGTATTTTAAGTGCAATCATCCTGTATATTATGGGACTATGATAACTTAATTTATGGACCTGATCGATTTCCCTTTCTTAATAATTCTTTTTCTTGTTTTTTTTTTTTATAAGAATAATTCTTTTTCTTGTTGTTGACCTGCAAACATCATAACAGGTTCGGGTTTATGCATAGCAGCATGAATGAATAAATAAATAGAACATCATGACTACCTGGATCAGCATGGTTGGGCACCAGAACGGACGCTAGCGACCGTTGCCAGCTCTGGTCAATATGTGGAATTACGTACATTTGAGACCTCAAAATTGTTAGTTATACAGAAAATATGTGTCGTTGGACCGGAATCGTCTGCTCTTTTACACTGCATGTGGCCTTTTTGTGTTGATTGCAGTTGTACCACTGGGAGGCTCTCGGGAGAAGACCACCACTGCGAAGCATTTCAGGCGGAACTAAGAAAAAAAAATGTTTTTGTTCAAAAGCTTACCGAGATTGGAGAATAATTTCACACCAGTATGGCACACAATTACTAATTTGACGACTCAATTACTCTAACAATAACCTATTTTACTCAAATAAGAATTGTATTTACCTTAATAACGAAGAGTTTTTCTTAACTACCATATGACTTATAGTGGTAGTATATACTATCTTATTTTTATTTTTTAAGAAGACGACACATGTGATAAACATCCATGTACCATATCTTTACAACCCACCTACATTTAGAAATTAATCTTTAATCTTTAATCTTTAATTATTTCAAAAAAAAAAGTTGTCATTTCATAGTTATCACACCTGTTATTTTCATTGGACTAATCCCTTTCTGTCCAATTACCAGGTCATCATAATAGCCTCTAAAAATACAATAAAATACGTACTTTGTGAGTCTGTTCTAACTTCTGGCCTAATTCCAATCTCACCTAGGAAGAATTCACCATCTCAACTAGAAAATTTTCAACCGAGACTCTTATCTTCTTTCTTGTTGGTTGTATTGAGTTATTGACCATGTCAATTTCTTTGGGCTAAAGAATTATAATGCTAAGTGAACCACCTTTTGGAGAACCACCTTTTGGGGAACCATCTAGAGTCCACCTTAGGTGGCAGTTTATGTGGCGTATCCATATCATTAAAGCATAATTCCTGATTTTTATATTTCTATATTTTCTTAATTACAAAAATTCTTTTTTTCTATTTTACTTTCTTGATTTTATCTCTTAAACCCTATTTTTTTTCTTTGTGATATTATCTGGGCAACGTCTTCTCTATCAGACGTTGTTTTCTTTTCTCCTCCTCTCACCCTTCCTCAACCCTCTCACCTCTTCTTCAATTGATCAACGCCTTCTCAATTTGATCTCGGTTTCCTCGCAAGTATCGTCAACAAACGCTCTGCCTAAACGTGGTTAATTTTTTTTTTCCTGAGTATGAAACACGAATAGCATAGCTTGTTTGAAATTCGGGTTTAGGAGGAAGTGGATTTGACAAGCTAGAAGAATTACTATCACAATAAACAACAATATAGTATAGTCTGACTTGACAGCTCAAGACAAACATGACATTAAGTTAGAAAAGCCTTCTAGTGAGCTGTAATGGCAAAGAACCCATGTAGGCAACTACAAGATTAACAAGGCCTCTTTAGGACCTTAGCGTCTATGTCATACGAACTTCCAGCACCCGATCATTTGTAGAATTCAAAGTCAATATCAGGCTTAAGGCTTCTAATAACCCTTTTCAAAGTCCTTTGGAAGTATGACATATCGGTTCTTGCGAACTGCGTGCATTCCGGCTTCTTGACATATAGCTTTAATCTATATAACATTATGCAGCAATAAACCAGAAGTAACATATTATAATCTTGTTAAAGAATGAAATGAAAAGCAAATCTATGTAAGATTGAATATGGCTAGTTAAAATTGCATTATGTTTCTAGGTTATCCAGTTGTGATATTTTATGGTTGTCTATTGTAATCTCAAAAACAAGGTCTGGGAGCTTTCAGTCTTGTGCGATGTTATTATCTCCTTGTTTTTAACACACCAAAACGACGTCGTTTTGGTGTTTTGAGAGGGTTTTCATTCATTTGGTCGTGTATTATACCTGAGCGAAGCCCCAAATCCCTCAACAGCCTCCCCCCCCGACTCTTCACTCTCAAGAGCACCCAATCCCAATCCCTTACTCGAAAAGTTGATAAAATCATGAAGAGCCCATATGTTTTTTGAAGAATTGGAACAAGAAGGAGGTATGATCTTGCTTTTCTATCAATTTTCCTTGCTTTCTTTGGATGTTTCGTGTTTGTTTGGCTCTCATTCGAATTCAGTCTCATTCTCTCCCATTCATATTGCTTTCCTTCATTTCTCTGTCTGTCTCTGATTCTCAGTTTCTCACACACGCACAGATCGATCGAGAGAGGCGAATTGGAGCTCCCATTATAGAATCCGATCAGCGAGTTTAGTGTCGAATTCAGATCGGTGACTACTGCGTCTGTGCGATTGAAGGTTCGTTGTTCTTTTAAGAGTTTGTATTGTTCTTTAATTTGATTACTGAATTAGGTTTAGTGTTTTTGCTTGATTGTTCATACTGTAGGTGAGTTGTTTGTTCGTGTGAATTGTGTGTGTTGATTTGATTTACATATCCTAGATTTTGTTCTGAACTTCTGATAGTGCATTGCGTGTACGGCTGTGGATGTGATCTGCTTGGTAGTTGGAAGGATGGTGTATCATGGATGTGAACATAGCTGTTTCATGACTTCACACATGGTTATTTGATAAATGGCATCCCTTAGTAGACCCGGATCCACAACCTGGATGCTTTGATGTTTATAATTGAACATTCAATTTCAAAGGTTTAATAGGCTGAATTTTTGCTAAGAGAGTAAACAAGTTAAGATGAATATCCTGCCTTTGCTGAAGCCTCTGCTTGTCTTGCTTGTAATTTTGTTCCCCAGTATTGTTAAACCAATTAGCAAAGCAGCTGATGATCACGACTGCCTAGTTTGTGACTGAATGAACATTACCTTTGATTCCTTTGTAATATTCTCTCTTTGTAATATTCTCTCTTTATATCTTTGGATTTATTATAGGTTTGGTGATTTTGTTGAATCATATGGTTTTAGTACTTGCTTATTATGAATGGATGACAATTTATAATGTTTTTTTGGTTACAATACATGTTCTATATATAAGACTAGTTCTATACGTAAATACAGGAAATTTATACGTAAGGCTTGCGCCTTACGCCTCAAGGTGAACGCCTTGCTGAGGCTCTCCCGGCTACGCCTTGGCTACGCCTCAGCCTTTTAAAACATTGGTTATTCGTGTTTCATACTCAGGAAGAAAAAAAAACTAACCACATTTAGGCAGAGGGTTTGTTAGCGATACTTGCGAGGAAACTGAGATCAAATTGAGAAGGCGTTGATCAATTGAAGAGTAGGTGAGAGGGGTGAGAGGAGGAGAAAAGAAAACAACGTCTGATAGGTCTGATAGAGAAGACGTTGCCCAGATAATATCACAAAGAAAAAAATAGGGTTTAAGAGATAAAATCTAGAAAGTAAAAAAGAAAAAAAGGAATTTTTGTAATTAAGAAAACATAAAAATATAAAAATCAGAAATTATGCTTTAATGATATGGATACGCTACATAAGCTTCCACTTAAGGTGGGTTCTAGGTGGTTTCCCAAAAAATGATTCACCTAACATTACTCAAAGAATTGACCATGGCATTGAACAGCCTTCCCTGCTAACAGCCTAAAACCGACTCGTGTACAATTTTCAAAATATGACTGAGGATTTGGCATGTGGAGTTATCATGATCGATTTCAACCAAAAGAAAAAAAGAGTTATCATAACCGGTCATACTCCCCATCATTTCTAGAAAGAGTACGTTGGCTAAATCAAAGAAATGCCACATGGCAGATGCTAAACATTCTGATAATTTAAATTTGTTTGCGCTCTTGGTTCTTATTTCATTCAGATTTTGTTCAATCAAAGTTTTAACCGAGCATGATGCATTAATCCAGATTTTCCTTCCTAGTTTACGCAGATTTTTTTGTCGAATCAGATGGACATGGAACATCTCTTTCAAAGTGCAAGGGTGTAGCAGATTTGTTTAACTATTGAAAAGATATCCCCGTGAAACTCATTGGATCTTAAGTTTGGGAATGAACTAACGATATATGTTAGGTTTTAGGATTTGAATTAAGTCGTAAAAGTAGTATATACAACACGTGAAGTCACTACGCGAGAAGACCAAAGACTCCCTGATTACCAAGCAGCACTATAAGCAGACTATGTCACTAACAAGTAAACAAGAACACCATGCATTTTTCTTCACCTTCATCACTGAAGATGTCAAATATGCCTGCGTTAGGCAGAATAAATTCTATTGGCTCAGAAGGCCTCAAATGTGTCGCACCCGGTTTCTCTAGAAAGACATCATCATAGTCTTTACAAAATCATTTACATGATCTGTTCCAGACTAACCATCTCTTAGCAAACCTTTTTCGACTAGTTTTCGACGACTTTCACCTTTAAAGATGCACTGCTTACGTGCACTTTATAAGCATGAGGATATATGCTGATTGTGCTCCGAGCGTAAGAGACTCGTTACGCTCTTTGCAAAAAAAACTAGCGCAGAGTATTTGATAATAGCCTCAAAAGAAAAAAGACAAAAAAAAAAAAAAAAGCTGAAGTAATAACAGCTCGTCTTTTATTTTATAACGAAGTAACATAAATGGTACATGAACTTTAATTTTAATCACAATCAGTACCTGAACTTTTCTATTTCATTTTAAATGATACTTCCACCATTTGAGAAACCACCTAGAGCCCACCTTAGAGCATTTCCAACAAACTAGCTAAATTCAATTTTTAGCTATATTTTTAAAGAAAAAATCAACTCCAACAGACTAGCTATACCCAAGTTAAATTTAGTTTTAGCTAAAATGGTTAGCTATATTTAGCTAGAGAATCTTGCATAGCTAAAGCAAAAGTTATATTTCTCTCTCCTCTTCGCAGGGATTGTAACAAAGACATTGGGCCTATTATTTCTGCGTATCAAGGTCGGCCCTACGGAGGGGGTATATGCTTTCTTTGTAACAGACTGCTACCCGGCGTATAGCACCATTCTAGGCAGAGACTGGATCCACCGGAGTTATTGTGTTCCGTCAACTCTTCATCAGAAATTGATTTTGTGGAACAGGGCTACGAACAAGGCTGATCCTCGCCTGTTCTCTATTTCTGCAAATTACATAGATGCCAAGTACTACTAGGAGCCAATCACTCCATTACAAGTCAGTGGCATCGATGACAAAGGCTGCCACACAGGGGTGACGGCCTCTGAATTGGCACAGTGGAGACTCATGCTAGCCAAGGAAGGCCTGGTCACACTATGCCCAAACCTTTAAATAATTAATGGATTACGACCTTCCAGAGGAAGGGATAGAGGCCTTCCACTCTTTGTACGAGAGATTATCCTCGTATCTGGTGGGAAAAAAGGCCTATAATTGAGTCGCGACCTTGGAAATAGTTAACCAGGAACTCTCTGACCATGAACAGGAAGAGGAAGACAGCCAGCTCGCCCCAGCAGCATTGGATGACACACCTCCTAAGGTCAGGGACCCTACTGAGAAGGTCAATTTTGGAACAAATGATGAGCCCATGGAAGTGGCTATCAGTGCGTACTTAAAGCCTAGCGAGAAGGATAGGCTTATCGACTTATTGTTGGAATTCAGGGACTATTTTGCAGAAAAATACTAAGACATGCCAGGCCTGTTACCAGACTTGGTATGCCATCAGTTGCCGACACTCCCTGACAAGAGGCCTGTGAAGCAAGAGCCACAAAGAATGAATTCGGAGACCCAGGTTATAGTTAAAGAAGAAGTCGAGAAAATGCATAAATTAGGCATTATGAGGGTGGCCAAGTACAATCAGTGGCTATCTAACATAGTGCCTGTTCGCAAGAAGAATGGCAAGATGCGAGTCTGTGTGGATTACAGAGACCTTAATGTGGCTACACCTAAAGATGTTTATCCCATACCGGTAGCGGATATGTTGGCAGACGCAGTAGCGGGACATGAATTGTTATCCTTCATGGATGGAACTGCAGGATACCACTAGATTCCGGTCGAGGAAGAAGATAGATGTAAGACAGCGTTTCACTGCCCAGGCTTCACGGGAGTTTTTGAGTATGTGGTCATGCCTTTTGGTCTGAAGAATGCTGGGGCCACATATCAGAGGGCCATGAACCTGATCTTCCACGACATACTTGGGAAGATTTTAGAGGTTTACATTGATGACGTGGTTGTGAAGTCTAAGAAGCGAGGGGATCATATCGTAGATCTCAGAAAGGTTTTCAAGCGCATGCGGCTACACAAGCTCAAGATGAATCCCGCCAAATGTATTTTCGGAGTTCAGGCAGGTGACTTTCTAGGGTTCATAGTCCATCAAAGAGGAATCGAGGTCCCGAAAGATAAGGCAAACGTGGTTATCAACGCATCTCCCCCGCGAACGAAGAAGGAGCTACAGCGACTGTTGGGTAAGATCAACTTTTTGCGACAATTCATCTCTAATTCTGAAGGTAAAATCCAGCCTTTTTCCCCGCTGCTGAAGTTGCAGGGATAGAATGAGTTTGTATGGGAACTTCAACATCAAGAGGCTTTTGACAAGATCAAGGCCTATCTGGAAAGTCTGCCAGTACTAGTTCCCCCCAGGGCTGGTTTTCCGTTAAAATTATTTATTTCAGCAGCGGAGGCTTCCATTGGCAGCCTCCTCGCGCAGGATGACGAAGCTGGCATTGAACATGCTATCTTTTACCTCAATAGGACACTCACAGATTGTGAAACAAGGTACACTCCAATGGAAAAGCTGTGCCTCACTCTTTACTTCTCCGCCTGCAAGCTGCGACATTACATGTTATCCTTTACTACTTGCATCATCGCTTAGACCGATCTGGTTAAATATATGCTGTCGCGACCTATCCTAAGGGGACGCATCGACAAATGGGTGCTTGCTTTGTCAGATTTTTTGCTACAATATGTCCCTAAAAAACTAGTGAAAGGATAAGCCATCGCAGACTTTCTAGCGCATCACCCCATGCTGGACGTTCCCTCGGTAAGAGACTTAGAAGTGGCTACTGAAACTGTAGATCACTCGGATCTGGCATGCTTACCTGAGTACGCCATGTTATATCAAGCCACAGTTTCACTCCAACCCTGGGTGTTATAGTTTGATGGCTCGAGAACGGAGACACTGGCTGGAGTCGGAGTCGTCTTGGAAAATCCAGCTAGCGATCTTTTCTCAGATTCCTTCCAGTTAGAGTTCCGGTGCACCAACAACCAGGCCGAATATGAGGCCCTTATTATTGGCCTAGAGGTGTTGCTAGAACTGGGAGTTAGAGACATCCAGGTACGCGGTGATTCTTTACTCGTGATCAATCAGCTTCGCGAGAAGTACAGATGCTCATGCTACTTGCTTGCACCGTATTTGAGTCGCGCTCTTGAACTTATGGCCCAATTTGAAGACGTGGACTTGGAGTATATTCCTCGCGAGCGCAACTTTGTGGCTAATGAACTCGCTCAGTTGGCTACATACGTCACCTTGAAATATGGGGTTCGCGAGCGAATTCTCAAGGTTAAGCGACGCACGCTGCCTTCGTGGCTTGCACACGCTGACCCACTAGATGAGCCCACAGTGGTGGCTCTTGATCCTATTGATGTGGATTGACGTATCCCGTTAATCACCTACCTTACGCAGCCAGATCCTACTGCAGACAAGAAAATCTGTTTTCTGGCCCTAAATTACTTCCTCAGAGGCAACGAGCTACGTTGACGTGGTGAAGATGGCATCGATTTCAGGTGTGTCTATGGCCGCGAAGCAAAACGATTAATGCGAGAAGTGCATGAAGGAGTGTGTGGAGCTCATCAAGCTGGTTCGAAGATGCACTGGCTCATTAGGAGACATGGGTACTATTGGCCCAGCATTTTGAAGGATTGTATCGCATTGGCTAAAATATGCCAAGATTGCCAGGCTCATGGACCAGTCCAGCACATTCCTAATATTCTCATGCAACCTATCATTAAACATCGGCCTACACGAGGCTGGGCTTTAGACTTGATAGGAATGATTCACCCGCATTCTTCACTCCAGCACAAGTTCATCATCGTCGCTACTGATTTCTTCACTAAGTGGGTGGAAGCTAAGCCTTTGAAGGAGGCATTCAGTGCCATCATTGGCCAATTCATCTTTCGCAATATTATATGCAAGGTTGGCATCCCAAAGGTTTTGGTATCTGACAAGGGGCAGCATTCATGGGTGGTGATGTAGAGAAGCTCATAAGTGATTATGGCATCCAGTTTATCCATAGCACGCCCTATTATGCTCAATCCAATGGTCAAGCAGAGGCCAGTAACAAGATCATCATTACTCTATTAAAAAAGTTGCTTGTGGAGAACCCTCGCCAGTGGCACGAAACATTGTATGAGACATTATGGGCTTATCGCACTTCTAAGCGGAACCCTGCTGCCACCACCCCCTATGAGTTAATGTTTGGCCACGGTGCGGTTCTCCCTTTGGAAGTGAATGTTCAATCCCTCCGGGTCCAAGATCAGCATCACTTGATCGGTGAAGATTATGTCCAGGCTATGTGGCAGGAGCATGAAGACCTTAGCGATAAGCGCTTAGAGGCTTTGGACAGCTTAGTGATGGAAAAGCAACGCATCGCTCGTGCCTACGATAAGCGGACGCGCGGCCGCAGTTACAAATAGGGTGAACTAGTTTGGAAGGCGATTTTTCCATTGGGCGAGAAGTTGACTGGCTGCGGTAATAGGACTCCGCATTGGGAAGGACCCTTTGTTGTTCACAGAATTTTGGAGTGCGGGGCGTTTCACCTGAAAGATTTGGACGGCGACCTCCACCGCAATCCCATCAATGGCAGGTTCTTGAAGAAGTATTACCTCAGTGTTTGGGAATTCGAAGATCCACCAACTCCGCCTGTTTTTGGGGGGCCAACCATAGTCTTCCTTGGTTTGCGTCCTCCCTTCCATTTCGGCCTTTTCTGTGGCCTCATTCTCCTATCTTTGCTTCACCTACTAAGACTAGGGGGCAACACTCTATGCATTAACGCTTGTTGTAGCGGCCTTATGTATCCCTTTTCTTCGTTGTAATTTTTTACAAGGATGCATTAAGGCTTGTTGTAGCGGCCTTATGTATCCCTTTTCTTCATTATAATTTTTTACAAGGATTTACTTTTTACATTTTTCTTTTGACAATAAGTGTTAGAAGCATGTAAAAGGGCCTATACCAGAGGCCATATTATATAGACAGATATTGAAAATAGAGGAAGAAATATGCTTGGATTCATAAAGTGGTTTTGCGGCCAAATGCAATACAAATACATGTACAAATTACAAAGCCAACAGTGGCTGAAAATCATAAGGGTTTCAGATCTTCTGAAAATTTATGTGCTTCTGAGTTTTTTATCTTCAGAGGGGTCACTGAATTAATCGCTCTTCCTCTTTCTCTCTTCACCCTCCTCTGATCTGAGTCGCTGCTGCTACCATTGGTACTAGAAGAGGAGGGAAGGAAATAATCCATTGCAACCCCTTCCAGTGAGTTATCCTCCAGGATGGAGATGGTCATCAGAGCAGAGTGCGGCTCAGCTGCCTCAACTCCCTCAAGGGAAAAAAACAGAAGTCGGTCCTTCAAACCCTTGAGGTAGGGCGCCGAAGAAGAGCGTAGGGCCTCAAGTGGCCTTCCACCCTTCTTATTTTTTCTCCACGCGAGGGAACCTAAAGAGAGAGACTCCCTAGAATGTGGTACCGCGCGTTAGGAGTGCCACATGTTCTTCAGCCTAACTGGAACCGGTGAATCCCGTCCAGACTTTCTGGGGCCAAGTACATGCTGCTGGACCTGAGATTAGGCCATAAGGCCTACCCAGGAAGTGAGATTAAGCGATAAAGCCTAGGATATAGAGGCTAAAAGCGAGAAGAGGAGATGATTTCAAGAATAGGAGGAAGAGAAGTAGGGATTGCAAGATATTTTCTGGATGAATCATGGCTGTGTGTATTTGCACTCCTACGATATAGGCATTTATAAGGGCCAACTTTAGTGGCCTCAGCCGTTTAGTCTTGGCAGTTGAAGTAGATTCAATGCCATCAATGGGGTCATCAAGGAAATTCAATGCTATGATCTCAGAAATGAACAAAACTGAATACGAGTAGACAATAGAGCAGTCTCCAAGGAGGTATATGCCCCATTTCGAGTTTATCCCTTTGAAAATTGCTTTAAACAGTTAAGGCCAAATTGATATCGTTTTGTTATCTACGAAGATAAAACAGAAATTTGGGCCAGCAAAGTGGCTAAATAGATAATATTAATATTGTTCATACAAAAAAATGGGCCTAATATTAGAGGCCTAAAGTTTCCGGCCTGCATAAGTTAGGCGGAGAAAATGTTCATCCAGGCGAAAACTCGCATCAGCAGTAGCTTGGGCAGCCTGTTGGGCTGCCACACGGGCTTGGGCCACTTCCTATGAAAGTGCCTCGAAAGCGACTATTGGTTGTTCTAGTTGAGGTTCCAGGGCAAGCCTGGCCATTTCAATAGTTAATTGGGCCTGAAGATCCTGAATCTGGGACCAGAGGTGGTTCCTCGCGAGCGTCAATTCCCTGACGAGATTGGCCCGATCACCCAAATAGTCGCGTGAATTGTCCATCTGATGAGTAAGGGCCTGATAGTGTGCCTGGGTCTGCCTGGCCTGCGCGGTCGCGACCACCTTCTCATTGAGCCATTGGGGGAGGTCCTGCAGCAACTGGTCAATATCAACAAATTGAGCTTCACTGATGGCTCCCTTGCGGAGAAGTACCCTCAAGTACTCTAAGACTCTCGTGGGCGCGCCAGGGGTTAGAATATCATGGCCCAGGAGGCAACTAAGGCCTTCTCTAGCATCATCTACAACCCCAGGTGGGACCACTTCAAGCATGCGTGCTAGCCTCTCTAGTCTTGAAGGAGGCGCAGGCGGTAGGTTGGGATCCACAGCGACAGGAGCCTCAGGAGGTTCCTCGATAGAACTGCCTCTGCACCGGTTCATGAGGTACCTCTGCCTTTGCTTCAAGCACTTGGGGGGTATAGGGGGCAGGTTCCTGGTCAGCCACGTCTCCACCATCCAGTTCGACGGGGTTCTTAATAGCAATTTCCTCGGCAGCCATTGCCACTTCCTTATTAGGGGCGACATGTTGATCCTGGAAAGAGGTGTTAGAATATGAAAAGAGTAAGGTGAGAACCAGAGTGGAAATGTTTACAAGGAAACATACCTCTTCAACAGGTGACTCGCGGGGAGCATCGGTTGCCACTTGCTCTTAGGCAATCTCTAGAGGGTTAGCCGAAACTGGCGGTATCTGCTCCATGATGAGGTTTGCAGGTGGCTGCTCGCGAGAGGTTTCTATTGGTGGTGCTCTTTCTTCAGCCTCAGGCGAGCTGTCGTCCAGAATCTACACTGGCACCAGGGGCGGCTGCGAATCACTCGCGGTATTAATTGGAGGTGGAGGATTGGTCAAATCAAGCTGTGCTTGAGTCTGAGATGAGGGTGCTCCGTCGCCAGGGGTAGATGATCATTCACCAGTTAGTCTTAAGGGCCTACGACGGACCTGCAAGCAAGGAGCATTATAGGCTCGGACATAACGATGGAATGAAAATTTCAGCGCCCGCGTTAAGTATGAAGTACCAGTCGAGATGCGAGTGGTTCATCTTCTGCCCACGAGTCGGTCAGGGGGTCAGCGCGACTGCGTTTGCAGGCCAAAGTGGCAGCAAGCTGTCTGGATCAAAAGAGAATTAAGTTGACTGTGGAGAAAATGTCACAATATTAGATTCTAAGAGGAATTCCTTACAATTTGTGGGTCGTCATCATCGGAAGAAGAGTCTTCAACTTCAGGCTCCGTGGCTACAGGTTTTTGTTTAGCAGCCTGACCGGTGGCCGGAGGAACATCCACTACATGGCTGCTGGAAGGCGGAACACATCCCTGCTGCATTGAAATTTAAGTAAAGAGAAAAGAATGGAGTTAAAAGCGAAAGAAGAAAATGAAAATATTCAAAGCGCAAGTTACCTCTTGCAAGGGCTCGCGGATAACAATGCCAGCTTGAGCAGGACGCGGGGCTCGCGCTGGTAGTGGAGTCGGCTCGGGTAGTGGATAGCGCACCTCATCTTCAGGGAAGCGAGCAAGCAATTAGGTATCAACATCATAAGGATACCGCAGGTCTTGGAAGATGGTCACGAAGAGTTCAACATCCTTTTGTCTCCAACAGTTGATAGAGACTTATTTCCACCATTGATCATAATCTTCGGCGATCTCATCAATGGGAGCGAGTTCATTGGCCCAATGAGGGAGATCTACCAATGCAAGCATGCTTTGGGCTTGCGGAGGCCCAGTTGGGGGACCAATTCTGCGCCAGGAGGTGTTGTAGTTCCAAGCGTCAAAGAGGGGGAATGGCACTAACTGAATCATCCCGAGTTGGCGCGTAAAGCTCATAACTGAGTTCTTCCGCGGTGAGCCTAATGTCTGAGCAGGAGATCGCGCGGCGAAAAGCTAAGCGCGCGCGATCACTATAATTAACATCCCCAGGAAGGAACCCATGTTCAAGTAGAGGCGAGAATCTCCTATTGATCACTAAGTCGAGGTGCGGCATTTCATGCAGGAGATACAAATATGTAAAACACTCGGAATAGGGCGGGGATGTGTACCTTGCCTAGCGGCAGAGCCATCGGCCAAGAAGAGTTTCAGTTGGTGGTAGCGGCGGAATGTCGTCATGGCGAAAGAATGGAAAGTAAATTTGAATCCAGAAATCAAGAATCCAAAAGGGGCCTGAGATGTTAGTTTCGAAAGGATGCATGGTGGCCTGGTATAGAGTGCGATAGAGGGCACCCAAAATGGGTTGCCCAAGCCCTAAGCGGTGGCCGTTGTAGAGGGCCGTCGCGAGAGAAGTCCAAGGTCTAGTGGGCTTGTTGGCGGAGGTACAGAAGATGAACTTGCACAGCTAATACTCCAGGAAGGAAATTGCTCCGGTCGCGTTGTGTTCTCTACGGTAATGGGACAGCCACCTCGGGTAGGAACCGATATGAGAGCTGCGGCCGGTTTGAGCCATTGTCAAAGTGAATGTGACAGAGTCAAATTGGCCATGTACGTAGGGCTCGCCGTCAATGGGTAACCCAATCATAGTGAGGATGTCTAGCAGAGTGATGCTCATTTGGCCGAATTGAAAGTCAAAAGTGTTGGTGGCAGTGTTCCAGAAACAAAGAAAGGCAGCCAGCGGTGAACGATTGCCACCGCGCGGAAGGCAAAAGCAGAGATCAATAGTCTGAGTAATAGCTGTCGTTTCCCAGCGAGCCAGATCTAGCGCTCGCGCTTCGCGGTACCATGAGAGTTTTGCCACATTTATGGTGGTAGGCCAATGCCCTATTTTGGCTCTGTGCAGATGCGCACCCTAGCTAGTGAAATCTCCAGGAGTTCTTCTGAGGACCGGAATGGGTCGCCGGATAGGCAGACCGTAAAGGGCGAGAGAGTCGTCCGGGATGGAATCTAGCGGTGAAGGGCCCAATCCGGCATGTTGGTTTAGGAGTCTGAGAAGCAGAGGTCTTTGGACGATGGAATGGATAAAACAACAGACACCTACACTGGTTCCCCAAGTGTGGGCGGCTTTCTTGTTAAGTTCCTCTTCCTGATCGATGATCATTTTCTTTGGGGAAGCCATTTCTGGGTTTCTATAAGGAGGTGTATGGAGCAAGGAGTTTTTTGGGTTTAGGAGACTGGAAGGGTTTCTAATGTGACAGGTCTGAAGTGGCTACGGGGTTTAAATAAGAGATTTTGTGAGGGAAACGATACGGCAAAAAGACGTTTTGCAAAGTGAATGGATGCGACCCTTATTAATGGCCTCGTTTTAGTCGTTAGGCTTGTCGTTTTAAGTCCTCTTCAATCAGTTACTTCTCGCGGGCCTGATTTCGGGGCCTGGGGGGTAATGTTTGAGCCCAAAAGTATTTTTGGCAAGATCCCTTAGGGGATTTAGCACAGTGGGCCCATACCTGCAGCCTAAAAATAAGCCTACTTGGGTTTGGGTTATAGCTTCGCTCATTCCATGATCCATAAGGAAAACGAGTCATGAATCAAGTAGCGGAGATCAAATATGAAACTTCAATCAATAATCCTTCTATGGCAAGAAACAGTCGAAACCCTAGGTATAAATACCAGGTTTCAAGGACAAATTAAACACAACTCTTCAATCAACTAATCATATAGATTATCAAAGCCTCTCCGGAGCAAACCTACCCACAACCTAGTTGCAACCCAGCGAAGCTAAAGATACGCTTTAGCAAACCTGTGCTTTCTCCAAACTTCCTAGTGATTGCTCTGCTCAACCTGCAACGTTGAGTATCGATTCAGTGACGCGAAGAGATCACAACCAAAGCTTTACTCGTAAGGCAAAAAGTCCTTTTTCGGAAGGCAGAGAAAAGAACCTTGTGACGAGGTTGGTGCTCTCCTCGTCCAAATCGTTTGATCAAGAAGTCAGGTCAAGGGATTCTCCGACGACTGGACCCCACAGTGCAGGCACGCCTGCGCACACACTCAAAAGAGACAGTTTGCACCCATACTGATTTTGGAGCCAAACACCTCCACTTGAATGTATTTCCTTTGTATCGATTTATCAATTTGAACTTGGCTTCATTCAATACATTCGAGTTCAAATTGATATTCACATTGTTGTGTTCCTCCACTATATATATATATATATATATTCTGTTTTTTCATGTGTAGAATTTGTATATGTTAATTGATTTTTTTATAGCACTTGATTAAATTGCAATCGGCCGTAATCATGTTTGGTGATTATAGAGCTATGAACCCTATTTCATACATAGTTGATCCATCAGCACCCCTAGTATCTGCTCTTTCTTTTTTCTTTCCTTCTTTTGGCATTTGTTCTTCTGCTATTTTTATTTGTTTATTTTTTTGATCGCGTACAGTTCTCATAAGAACATATTCCCCAAATTTTGATTTTTTTTTTCTTTTAATAAAGAAAAGTTTACATCATTTTGATTGAAAATATGTAATGCCATGTCATTTTCCACATCATTTGATGTTGTGTTGACATCATGCAAACAACAAATTTAGACTCTTTAATGTATTTAAATTTAATGGCTCACAAGATGTGTAAAATATATGATGTTGTTAAAGTAAAATGACAATGGGAATTGGTCTACTCATTTCATTCATAACCCCTTTATATAGGGATAGGATTACAACGGAAATATCAATTACATTGATGATACTAAATGCTGATTGAGCTGTGATTTGTAATTGCTTGATTCCCTCTTCGTCTGTTTCTTTGACGAAGGCACATAATGTGCTTTTCCTTTAACACTCCATCTTGTGCCAAGTCAAAGACGAAATGGTGCATGAGTTGTTGCCTCACTAAAAACCTTGCCAAGTAACAATAAAAACCCTGTTGGACAAAAATACACCTTGGTCAAAGGAAAAGAGCACAACGAACCTTTTACATTTGAGTATGACATGTGTGTGTTAGACTCCCCCTGACGTCTACACCTCCCCCTGATACTTACATTAATCAGGGGAGCTTGGAAAGTCTTCGCATTCCTATGCTTTTCACATGTTTCTCAAATATGGCCTTAGGCAATGATTTGGTGAACAAATCTGCCACATTCTCCTCAGACCTTACTTGATTCACTTGAATCTTGAGGAGGGCATGATGTTGCTGATTGTAGAAAAACTTTGGCGATATGTGTTTTGTATTATCACCCTTGATATATCCTAGCTTCATCTGTTTGATGCAAGCTGCATTATCTTCATAAATGCAAGTAGGCTCTTCATTGGTAGAACTCAAAACACTAGTCCCTCGAATATGTGTGATGATAGCTCTTAACCATACACACTCACGGACCGCCTCATGTAGAGCGATGATCTCTGAGTGGTTCGAGGCGGTAGCCGCAAGGGTTTGTTTGGTTGATCTCCAAGATATCGCCGTGTTCCCAATGGTAAATACATAACCAGTTTGGGAACGACCGTTATGTGGGTCAGAGAGATACTCAGTATCAGCAAAAACTAACCAAAACATCATTTGGCATTTCGGTGTAGTGAGTGGCACTTTCGCCATCAATATTTCCTTCAGGGATTGCAGTTTCATCTGCGGTCCCTCTTGTCTCTCTGTAGGGAAAGAACAGTCCCAAGTCAATGGTTCCTTTTAGGTATCGGAAAAATATTCTTGATACCATTCTAGTGACGCTGCATTGGCGATAAGCTAAATCTAGCTAACAAGTTCACTGAGAATGCAATGTCTGGTCGAGTAAATTGGGCTAAGTACAATAATGCGCCTATTGCACTTAGATAGGGAATTTCAGCTCCCAACACCTTTTCGTCATCTTCCTTTGGACGAAATGGATATTTCCTTTTATCCAAACTTCGACCGATCATGGGAGTGCTAGCAGGATGTGCTTTGTCCATGTTATATCGCCTGACTTTTGGACATATGCAGACTGGTGGATTAGTATTCCACAAACTCGGTGTTCTAGTTTAAGGCCTTGACAGAATCGAGTTTTCCCAAGATCCTTCATCTCAAATTCAGATTTCAAGTAGCTCGCGGTTTCTCTTATTTCATCAAGAGTACCTGTTATGTTCATATCATCGACATATACTGCTACAATTGCAAATCCGGAACTTGTTTTCTTTATGAACACGCAGGGGCATAATTCATCGTTCTTATATCCCTTCCCAATCAAGTAGTCACTTAGACAGGTATACCACATCCGCCTGGATTGTTTTAATCCGTAAAGTGAGCGTTTCAACCTAGTTGCAAACGTACTCCGTGGTTTAGAGTCACTTGACTTGGGTAATGTAAGGCCATCAGGCACTTTCATATATATATATATATATGAATCTAGATCCCCATAGAGATATGCAGTAACCACATCCATGAGCTGCATTTCCAGTCCTTCTGAAACTACAAAACTAACTAAGTAGCGGAACGTTATAACATCCATTACGGGAGAGTATGTCTCCTCGTAGTCAATTCCAAGGCGTTGTGAGAAACCTTGCGCCACAAGGCGAGTCTTGTACCTCAGGACTTCATTCTTCTCATTACGCTTTCTGACAAAGACTCATTTATGTCCTACATGCTTTACACTTGGTGGGGTTAGCACTACCGGACCAAATACCTGTCTCTTTGCCAGAGAATCTAATTCTGCCTGGATTGTTTCTTTCTATTTAGGCCAATATGCTCTTTGTTGACATTTTGCAACAGAGCGTGGTTCGATATCATCGTGCTCTATGATTCCTTGAGCAACAGTATATATCATCAATGTGTATGGAAGATCTTTCTATCAACTCATACGCACTCTCATAATCCTTTGAGATTTCTTTGTTCTCTAAAATCATTTTAAACATCGGCGCATCCTCCAGTATTGATTCAAGGACATAACTATAATCAGAGACAATCTCATGAGAGGGATTCTATACATTGATGATTGGTTTGTGCCTTACTCACCCTCTTCTTCCTAGGGTGAGTGTCAATCGAACCAAGTGGCCTCCTCCTCTTCCTTTGGGGAGCCACGGCCTCAACCACAACTCCACTAAGTGCGGTTGCAGTGCCTCTATCTGCGGCACCGTGCCTCTATCTGCGGCACCGTGCCCCTTGTTGGGGACTTCTAACCTTGCAGGCACATTTGCAGCTGGTATATGTGATCTCGTCACTTTTACGATATCAGTAAACGCATCAGGCATCGAATCTGCTATGTTCTGAAGATCGATTATTCTTTTCACTTCACTTTCACTTTGTGAAGTGCGGGGATCAAAATGAGACAGAGTGGGAACAAACCACGACAATTCCTATCGTTCCCTTGGAAAATCCTTTTTCCTATCTCCCCCTAACGATGGTAGAGAGATCGCCTGTCAAGGTTTCCAAATAGCGGATAATTGTTGGGGATTCGTATCCAACATAAATACTTAATCGTCTCTGAGAACCCATTTTGGTGCTCAGTGATGGCGTAATAGGCACATATACTGCTCAACCAAATATACGTAAGTGTGAAATGTCAGGCTCATATCCAGTTACCAACTGGTACGCAGAAAATGGTTGGCTAGTTGTGGGTCTGAAACTAATAAGTAAAGCTGCGTGCAATATTGCATAACCCCAGGTAGATATAGGTAGGTTGGTGCGCATAACCAATGCCCTTGCCACCATCTGTAGCCTTTTGATGGTGGCTTCTGCAAGACCGTTTTGTGTATGCACATGGGGTATAGGATGCTCTACATCGATCCCGATAGACATGCAATAAGCATCAAATGCTTTTGATGTAAACTCTCCAGCTTTATCAAGCCTTATAGACTTGAGGTGATCAGGGTGGTGAGCCCTTAAATGTATAATCTGTGCTAGGAGTTTTGTAAATGCAGCATTTCTTGTGGACAATAAAATGACATGTGACCAGATTGTCAAAGCATCCACCAGAACCATAAAGTATTTGAATGGTCCGCATTCTGGATGGATAGATCCACATATATCTCTTTGTATCCTTTGTAAGAATGGAATGTTTTGTTTTGTATCTTTAGCATAGGAAGGTCTCGATCCTATTTTTGCTAAAGAGCAGGCTTTGCAAAACTAGTGATGTGCCTTTGAAATAGTCAATGAGGCATAATGGGAGGGAGGTAGTGCTTCTGGTACTTCAGAAGGCAATGACTGCATTTGAGCAATACTAAAACCGACACCTTGCAGTGTGGCGGATTTTTCTCCCATTTTTCACTCGAAAGAAGGGATATCCGTGTGAGTTAAAAAAAAAAAACGATCATCATGTCACGACCTCGGTGCCATAGGCGGTCATGCAAAAGCCTGTATGAGTCAGTGTCCCACATTTCATTGTTGGTGACAGTATAAGATTCAGTGATCCAAATCGTAATGAGGTATAGTCCACTAGATTGACTCATAAGTTTCTCTAAGATGTGTTTCCTTCCACAGTCATTAGATGTAATATCAAGGTATTCAGTTCCATTCTCACGGTGTGTTTTTACATGATAACCGTTGGCACAAATAGCTTTGAAACTTTAACAAGGTTCGATTAGCTCTTGGTGCATATAGAGCGTCTGTGACTTTAAATGTTGTGCCATTAGGCAGCAAAAATTTTTGCAGTTCCTCGCCCTTTTATTACTTGTGATGATCCAATCATCGTAGTCACAGAGGAATTATAGGCTATTGATTCAATGAATAATTGCCTATTTCTTAATATTGTGTGGGTAGTCCCACTATCATCTAAGCACTCAAGTTCTCCTCCATTCATTCCTACAAATAAATGGGAGGTATTTAGAAAATATAACTCATATTCTTTAGAGTATTTCTATTTGCGTAGAATGGTATTCTTTTCATTCTAATAATTTTTCCTCTAGATGTATTGCTTTACATCTTTATAGTGCTATGTCGAACCATGTAAATATGTGTATAGTAAATAAATTTGAATAAATTCAGTGCTTCAGAATAAAATTCAAAATTTATTAATAAGCCAACGATAATCAAATCAAGGTCTTGTTCAGAAATCTTATTCATCAATCCATGATTGAAAATATACTTTAAGACCAAACAATAGTCTAATTAAAAGTGAGGCATTATGCCTTCACAACTGTCTTTGGAAAATAAAAACAGATCAGTCAAGATTGAGAGCATCCATTGACCTAGCAAGTTCCTCTTTGCCATTGAAGTCTGCAATTGTAAGGTTGACGTCTAGGTCATGACCTCCTTCTTCCATATAGTGAGCCTCTTGTTCTTTAGACTCTCTATACCTCTTGTAATTGGCTGCTACTCTGTTGTTTGCTTGGCAGTTCTTGTACTAATGCCCAATGAATCCACACCTATAGCATGGTTCATTGTCAACTCTTTTCTTTTGCATCTTGTTTCCACGATCCCCATGTCCCTTTCCACGTGGTGCATTGTTGCCATGTAGGTAGGGATCAGCACGTCTAAACCCCCTTGCATTGGAGTTATTTCCACCTTTCATTTTTCCATAATTAGCCTCGGGAATTTTCTTTGTCCCAGTGGGCCTGGCATTGTTATTCAAGAGAATCTCATTTTGTCTCTCAGCCACTTGCAGTAGGCTTATCAACTTATTGAAGGTTGTGATTCTTTTGTTGTCATACTCCAACTGATACTGGTTCGCTAGTATAAAAGCTGAATTAGGAAAGGTGGTAAGAGTCTTGTAGATCATATCATTTTCTGTGATTTTCCTTCCACAAAAATTGAGACGTACCTTTAAGCGCAACATGTCCTTGTTGAAGTCATTGACCTTTTTATAGTCAAGCAAGAGGATTTCATTCCACTGAACAGCCAGTCCTGGGAGCAAAGTATCGTGAATGTTCCCAAAACGTCCTTTAAGGGCATCTCACAGTGCTTTAGGTGTCTTCAACTGAAGGTACTCCCAGCGTAGGCTAGGATCAATATGTCGGCTAAAAAAAATTAAGGCATCTGCTTTCACCTTATTAGATAGTTCATCATCTTTGGGGTCAGTAATGGTGGCAGTGTAGTCTTTTGCCACAAAGGCAGTTTTCATATCGGAAACCCAACGATGGTACTCAAGTCCTTCTGAGTCCAAAATGTCAAACTCAGGTCGAGTTGGATCAGCCATCTACATAAAACAAGAGGGAAGATATAAATTACGCAGTCATAAAGACATCCACGTGAATTATTTTTCAAAAATGTGAATTAGATTTCAAGACCAAGATTCGTAATGGTCACATTTTTTTTTCGATGCTACGTGAAAATGCATTATCACGATAAGTATGTATGTATAATGCTCATGAATTTTCATTATCATGGCAAAGCGGATTATATATTTTGCATTCTAAAATAAGCATAACACATTTAAACATAGCATATATAAGAAATAAACTACATAGCATGCTCAAATTTCATAAATATACAACAAATTATATACTACACATAATAATAGCAAGAATATATCATGCATAAAATAAAATGTAAACAATAGCATAATACAAAACATGCGTAGACATACTTTATATAAGCGTATATAAAATAAAAACATGCTCAAAATTGCATAAATAAGATATAATATATATATATATATATATATATATATATGGCATGTTCAAAATAAAGTATAAACAATAGCATAACATGCTTAAACATAATTATGTAAAACATAAATAACAAGACATGCTTAAAAGAATCAAAATTATCTAACTAAACATGCTCAAAAGTTCTAATTAGATAAAAATATATATATATACCATAGTATGAAAATAAATAAATAAAAGAGAACATACTCGTTGTCGAGAAAATAAAACAATTATAGCACACGCGCGTGTTGATGCAGGCGTGCGTAGCGATGTTTTTGGGCTTGAGAAAAATTGAGCCGCTTCCTCTTTCCTTTCGGCAGTGGGCCACAGGCCCTCTTGTTTTCTTCTTCTTCTTCTTTTCGTGGCCTGGTTTTTTTTTCTTGTCTGGGCCGCAGCCCTTGTTTCCTTTTTTTCTTTGCTTTTTTTTTTTTTGGGCTGCAGGGCCTACTTAAGCAATGGGCCGGGTCTTGTCTTTTTCTTTTCTTTTATTGCTGTTTTTTTTTTCTCTGGGGCGGGTGGCCTGTTTCTATTTTTTTTTTGGGCCGGGTCTTTACTTTGGCCCGGGTCAAGTATTTTTTTTTTTTTTTTCTTTCTCTCTCCCTTCTTCGCGTTTTCTTCTACGCGTCTTCTGATTTTCTGCTCTGTTCTTCTTCTGGGCCGGAGCCGAGAGCTGTAGGTTGTAGGCCACGAGCAAGTCTGGAGGCGGAGGCGGGGTGGCTGGATCGGAGGAGCTGCGGTGGGCTGGAGGCCGCGCGGTCTGATGGGCTAACGCCGATCTGGGATTGATGTAGGCTCCGGTGAGGACTGGCAGTCTCCGATCTGGATGCAAATTTTTTTTTTTTTTTTTTTTTTGGGAAGACGGCAGAGAAGAAAAAGTTTTTTTTCCTTCTAGGGATTTGATTTTTTTTTTTCGACGGGAAGAAGAAAGAAACTAGAGAATTAAGGTTTTTTTTCTTTGCCTATTAGCTCTGAGTGTGCTGATAACGTGTTAAAGTAAAATGACAATGGGAATTGGTCTACTCATTTCATTCATAACCCCTTTATATAGGGATAGGATTACAACGGAAATATCAATTACATTGATGATACTAAATGCTGATTGAGCTGTGATTTGTAATTGCTTGATTCCCTCTTCGTCTGTTTCTTTGACGAAGGCACATAATGTGCTTTTCCTTTAACAGATGTCCCATGATCCGGACCCATATTTGAACAATCTAAAGGAAGATAGAGGGTACAATGTGTTTCATGTTTAAAAACTATAGAATTATTGATCAATTGACATGCAATTATTACACCATAAATATATACAAAACATAGATCTATCATAATGTTTTGGGGGGCCGGGGCCATCCCAAGGCATAAGATAGTTCCGCCACTGGTGATTCATAATTGGTAATAGCTAGGGTATATAGATGGTAGCTTGAAGTTCATCATGAAAATGAATAATTAAAAACAAACATCACCAATTTTTTCACCTACATCAGTCCTACACACCGGAGCATACGCAGTATGCTAGCTAGCTAGCTACTGTTGGCTCTCTTGTTAGAATTAATGGTAGAATTACGTGCAGTACGTAGACCTCAAGAACAAGTATGATTTTGTGGCTTTTACTTGGTCCAAGGGAATATACTCATACTATGTTGAAAATTTAAACTGACCATGATTAAAATGACCCAATTGAACTTTTACATGTCTCAGTTAAATTTTGGCCGGTTAGACAAACTGTTCTTCGTTTTACATTATTTGGTCGATTGCTAGCTAATCGTATCTACATTGTTGGCATTTCTCTTTTGAACAACCATGGCGTTGCGATTTCGACCATAAAAAGTAAATGGTAGTGTGATTGTTCACTACCACAAAACTGGCCTAAAAACACCATTGATAATAGTGTGTATTGGACCTATAGATACCAATGATTGGTGTGGTAAACCAATAGCCAGCCTTAGTCACTATCTAAGGAAGTGTGCCTATTGCTGGCGTGACATATATTCAAAATCTCATGGCAGCAAATCCTCTGTCCCCATCCCTGTGACCCATTCAGTTTATGACACCTGTTCATTTTGATTCATAGAACTTAACTCTGTCAAGTCTTATGTTTTAATTTCAATTAATTACTCAATATCATTTTATCCTTCTTCCACTTCTGCTCCGTAGAGCTTCTCTCGTTGTCAATTCCGAGCAAAGTCGACCGACAGGATATCTAAGACCAGTGGTATTCACCTGGTCAGTTACTGACCAAAGAATTTATGCTCAATAACCCTTAGATTTACATCCAATGGTTGAAAACAAAACACCTCAACTTAATAATAATTCTCTCTGCCATTGGATTTACATCGAATGGTGGTTGAGCATTATTTTCTTGGTCAATAACTGACCAGGTGAACATTTTCGTATCTAAGACACATGCAATCTTTTGCTAATCATGTGAAGCCAAACCACATATTGGGCTAGTATGTTTTACGTGTCACCATGAAACCCACCTTAATATCTCACCCGAACCAATCTTCTTAGTCTCTCACAGCATACTTTTCTGGCATCTCTATTTCTACATCTAAATTTTGAAGGCCACTCTAAAAATCTTTGTACAATTGATTAGCCAAATGTAGTTATTTCCCAAACCCAGACTTAAACTCACAATTTCTTGACCACCTCAAACTATTTATCCTGATTTAGATCAAATCTTCAATTGAACTCTCAGAACCGCTTCACCATTTGACAACTTCTCATTCCACTAAGAAACCATATGGTTAGGAGGTTTTGTGGTTTGATTATTGTTCTAGACAGGTGGTGATTTTGTGGCATGAATGCTGGTCTGATTTGGGTAGATTTTGTGCTCTTGATCGTTGGAATAGTTTTGACGTGGTAGCGTTAAAGAATGCAATGGTCAATGTTGGCGGGGATGGTGCATGTTTAAGAAATATATATTTTTAGTTTACTTCTTAAATACTTGATTTTTAATTTCTAGAGCAGCTGTTAACGGTGTTAAGCATGTATTTATTAAAGTAACAGGTGTCATAAAACGAATGTGTCACAGGGATGGGGATAGGAAAATAAGGGACAGAGGATTTGTTGCCAAATCCCACCATCACTTTTTTGGTGACTTAAAATTGTGGGCCCCATTCACCAAAAAAACAATCTCATTTATTTTATTGGTGACTTTATTTTTGCATTATTTTTAATATTATATAAAATTAGATATGTACCATTAGGAGTATTGGTGGGAGATATTCACACCAATCAAAAGTGATGGTCCACTACTATAATGTAGAATGAGATTCATAAGTAATAAAAAAAAAAAATTATGTTGTCACCATTAGGCTAAACGTGGGGATACATTAGTATCCTTAGCCCACATTTGTTGTAGTGGTTGCCCTTCAGGGAAACCCAGTCACCTAAACAAAGCAAAGTGGTAGGTGGTTAATAAAAGAGATTAATAAAGGGTCATTGACCAAAATCCTCAAAATGAGCCAAAGTTATCCCACTTACCCCAATAAGAGATTTTTATTCCCACCAACCCTATTTAAAGTAAAATGACTATTTTGCCCTTAAAGTAATTAATTAATTACATTTGCCTCTCTCTCTCTCTCTCTCTCTCTCTCTCTCCGATCTCTTTCTCTCTCTGCTCAGAAAGACGGCGCCGGAAGATTCATCGACGGTAGAAACAGAAACTAGGCAAGTTTGATGGGCCGCCTGAATTGTGAGCTCGGAGAGTTGTGGTTCGCCATCTCCGATTCCAAGCATCGTCGCTACGCGAAGAAGAACTCCCAAGCTCCGTTGATGATGCCCGGCCTCTGGAAGGACTTTCCGGCCAAGCTCCACCGCAAGGTCTACAGATTCTCAATGTCGCCGGTAACCGCCTCTCCAGCGAAATCAAAACCGGAGCTCATCTCCGGCGAGATTTGGCGCTCGACCTCAGCTTGCAGTCTCGTCAGCGCGGGTGTTCAAGCCGGTGGTTCGAGCAGTCGAAGGTGCTACGATCACTTTGGTAGCAAACCTGCAGACGGTTGCTACAGTTGAAGGTGACAGAGATAGAAAGAGATAGGTGGGTGCCCGATCTTTTTTTTCTTTTTTTTTTAAGTAATGGGACAGAAAAAGAGGGAAAAAAAAAGGGGCCGCGACCACTTACCCAATTTCAGCATGAATATTGCCCACTTACTCCACCAAGAGTTTTTTAACCCCAATTACCCGATCTAACATTTTTTGACAGTTTTGACCTTTTTTTAATTATTAAATTACAATCATCATCTCTCTCTCTCTTTCTCTCGCCCCTCAATTTTGTATTTTATTAATCATCATCTCTCTCTCTCTTTTTTTTTTTTTTTTTTTTTTTTAAGAATTGTTGTTCAGTTTTTTTTTTTTTTGGCAAGGAATAGCATTTTTTTTTTTTTTTGAATGTCTATTGGATTGGAGGCCAATGATCTACTATCTGTTCAACAATGTGAGTAATCTGACATTGCAATGTAAGTGTGGGGTTTGTTTGATGGTCTACTGGGGGGCAGTAGACACATTATTGGCCCCCAGTAGACTTTGATACGAGGGACATGGATCACTATAGTGTGGTGTTTTGATAAGTTACATGTTGTTTTCAGTGTATTAAAATCAAATTATCTGTGAATCCTACAAAATGGTGCATTTTTGGTGGTCTATTGGGAGGCAGTAGAGACATTAGACTTTGTATTGGGGGGCAATAATATGATTATTGGGAGGCACTAATATAATTATTGGGAGCCAATAATATGATTATAAAATGATCAATTGTGCCTGTAGTGTATTCATTTTGGTTTTGGGAGTTCATACAATTCACTGGACGGCAATAATATGATTTTTGGAAGGCAATAATATGATTACTGGGGGGCAGTAATATGATTACTGGGGGGCAATAATAGCCGGATTCCGGATTCCAGTCATCGGTCGCCGGATTCCAATTACCGGTTCCCGGAATCCGGTCATTGGTCGCCGGAATCCGGTCACCGGTCGCCGGAGACCGCGCCGGCCACTGGTCACCGGAGCACAGCAAGGTGGAAGGTGACTTCTCTCTCTAAGTGAGAAAGAAGGAGAGGGCAAAAAAGTCTCAAAAAAAAAGAAAAAAGAATTAATTGGGTAAAGGGGAAATAATCTCTTAGAGTGTTTTGGGTAAATGGGGTTAAAAAACAGTTGGTGGAGCAAGTGGGCAATTTTTAGCCTAAAATCGGGTAAATGATCATTTTCCCAAAAAAAAAAGGTTTTGAATGTCTATTGGGGGGCAGTAGACGTTTTGAATTGATGTAATCTCCTCGTTTTTTTTCATTAATCAAAGTTTTATTTGTCTAATTTTAAGAAATAGATTGGTATTAGGGGGCAATAGACGTCTGTTGGGGGGCAATACAGGTTTATTCAGAGGGCAATAAACCTCTCCGACCCCATATGAGATCTACAACAACCTCTTTGGAGACTTCCGGCAAGGTTTCATAAACCTCTATTGCCCCCCAATAGTCGTCTATTGGGGGGCAATACATGGCTGATAATCGTCTATTGGGAGGCAATACATGGCTGATAGTCGTCTATTGGGGGGCAATAGACTATCGAGGCAATAAAGGTCTATTGTGGGCAAAAAAAACCTTTCCGGTGAGATTTTCACCAAAATCCGATGACCGGATTCCTGCTGCCGTGACGGGGCTCCGGCGAAGTCTCCTATGGTTTCTCTCTCCATTCTCTCTCTCTCTCTCTCTCTCTCTAAGTTTTAAAGGGGTGAGGGTAAAATGGTATTAAAAAAATTAAAAAACAAAAAAAAAATCTTAATGGGGTATTAAGGAAGACCTCCTTAGAGTGTTTTGAGTATGAGGGAATTAAAAAAACTCAATGGGGTCAAAGGGAAAAAATCTCTGAAAATGGAGTAAATGGACAAAAATCCATTAATAAAAGAGATTAAAAATGGAAGGTGGTAGCCAAGGCTCCCACCAAACCAAGTTATCATTTGATGCAATGGCATCATGATTGACGCATCCACAAAAATATGGGATACTCGAGAGTACATTTACCGAATCCGAAACATGCAGTTCTGCCACATATAGCTTCCAAGGTACAGGAGTTGTAGCCAAAACATGAAATTCTGCTTTCATCTGCATGTTTGCCTCCACAAGTATGATACTATTGCACATTAGCTCCAGAGTAATTTTTTTAGCTTTCTATGCACAATATGGTCATCAGTTTGTAAGATGAAGAGATTTTTTTGTGAGAGGGTAAGATGGAAGACATTATTTTAACTAAAACTTTATTATTTTTATTAGATGATCGATATACTTTCATGTACTTTTGGTTTATTCTCTAATACTAAATAGTTACTTTTGAAATCTAAGAATGTTCTACATATTATCACGATTATGAAATATAGAAATTTCTGAGCCATGATGGTTTCAGCCAAAAGAAGATTGTCGATGAACAAGAAAGAAAAAAAGAAGAAACAATAGTGTTTGGTTTGGGTTATCTAAATTTTCCTAATTGAGTCTTGTGTTTGGTTTGTGCTGGTCTTCTTCTTGGTATTCACTAAGGTTGGGCGGACATAGATATTGAGAGCGATTCGGCCCTTCTGATTGCTGCACTTAAAAGTGAGGAGTAGAATTTTTTGGAGGTAAGTAGAATTTTAGATGATTGCAAAGAGTACTTTTCTGCTTTTCAATCAGTTAGAATTCAACATACCTACCAGGAAGCAAATGGTGTTGTAGATTGGCTTGCACACCTTACTAGTGTTTTTTCTATTGATGATGTTTGGTTAGATGAGACTCCTGCTATTATTCAGGATGTTCTTTATGAGGATTATTGTCACTGTTTCCTGTAGCTCAGGATTCAGGTTTTATGTCCACCCAATGTAAAATTCTACTATTAATAAAATAAATGCAATCAGACATGGGGCTGAACCTCTCAAATAAGCTGGGTTTCAAGCCCCTTTCAAAAAAAAAAAAAAAAAGTCTTGTGAATGGATATTCGTGCTTGTTCATGAGATTGGAATTAGGTTTGAAGTTAATTAATTAGGAGCAAATGTTTGTATTTTGTTTATTGAAGGTGCATGTAGCCATTCACACAGCCGGGTAAGGATAATTGAACTAGCAAATAAAAATGCTTGCGATCAGCTTCTCAATTCACATTTTGTCAAAGAAATCCTTATCTCATCTTGCTCTTCAAGAATTATTTGTTAAAATGTTACCGCCAAACAACCTCACAAATTCAGTACATGGTTTTATAACCTAACCGGATTTTGACATTTGACTGCTTATGTAATGCCACCCAAATCCAATTATTTCAATTGTCCAAAGTCCATGTTGGGTTTCTCGATGGCCACTATCCAGCCATCTCCTTGTTTTCTAAATTCATAATGATTTCCAAGCTATCTCAATCGATAATCTCATAGAAAACAACACATATATTTCTCAAACAACAGATAAATTCGAGCACATTGATAGCTCGAAATTTGAATAGTCAACCATTCCATCAAGGCGTGTCGACATCCATTATCAAACCAACATTACATGACTGGGGACTCCGGCCAACACAATGTATACAAGTATACAACAAAAAGTCTAGTGAATTTTGGTTCGTCATAAAATTAAAATCAAGTTGTGACCGAACATCAACACTAATGAACATTAGGGAATGCCTGGTTCTCATGAAGGAATTAAGGGAGACTTCGTCTCTCTCCTGCTAGATGATTTCCAAGATAACTTGCATTTTATCACGTTCGAGTCTCGGCATTGGTGGCGGTCCAGTTTCGCAGGTGAGAGTAGGAATGGTTACAGGAAGATTCGATGCAGTTACTCGCATGAAGTAACTGACCCTATTTTGCGGGAGTGGACGAATGTTGCTGGTTACACAGCAGTTGGTACATGACAATTGTCCAAAGCGAGGGAATTTTTTGGGTTGGAAAGAACAAATTGGCCTGTTGTTGTCCAGAAGGGTTCTTTGGTCATGAAACATTTTTAGAGACATCACAAGACCAGTTTGGATTGCTTTCAAGTTTCGGAGGAATACAATTGTGTTCGTGATGTATCCATATGCCGTGTTTTCCTTGTCGGTGGTACTCTTTCCTCGGTTTGGGGTTTTTCCCATTGGGTTGTATCCGAACAAGGTTTTAACGAGGCCACCACTGTTTGTGTTCCGTCAACCAATTGACTTCTAGATTAGTTTTAAGAGAAGAAGTGAAGACATTTTTCCACTTCTTCCGCTTTCTGGTTATAAGTAAATATTCTTGTGAAAGTTACAAGCAGCGCAGCTAGTTAGTAGTGAGTGCGCTTTTGTTCTTGACTTTCACATTAGGCTGTGGATTGTCATTTTTGACTCTCCCATACTTATATCCTGTACTTGTATCTCAATTGCGTATAAATGCAATTCATTCTCTCTTCTAAAAAAAATGAACATTAGGGAGTCTTTAGTGAAAACTGGACTTATACACAATGTATTACATCAAGACATAAAAATTAAGGGGTTTTGTCCATTTACACCATTTTTAGAGATTTTTTTTCCCACTTACCCCATTAAGTTTTTTTTAATTCTCTCTTACCCAAAACACTCTAAGGAGGTCTTCCCTAATACCCCATTAAGATTTTTTTTTGTTTTTTAATTTTTTTAATACCATTTTACCCTTACCCCTTTGTTACTTAGAGAGAGAGAGAAAATGGAAGAGAGAGAGAGACCATGGGAGACTTCGCCAGAGCCCGGTCACCTGCAGCCGGAGTCCGGTCACCGGCCGCCGGAATCCGGTCACCGGTTGCCGAAATCCGGCCAACTTTCGCCTGAATCAGGTCACCGGCTGCCGCCTACCGGAATTTGCTGAAAATCTCACTGAAAAGTTTTTTTTGCCCCCAATAGACATCTATTGCCCCCCAATAGACGACTATCAACCATGTATTGCCCCCCAATAGATGACTATCAGCCATGTATTGTCCCCCAATAGACGACTATCAGCCATGTATTGCCCCCCAATAGACGACCATCAGTCATGTATTGCCCCCCAATAGACGTCTATTACCCCCCAATAGGACTTTCAGTTGCCAAAATGAGAACTAATCTCCCTAAATTTAGACAAATAAAACTTTGATTACAGAAAAAAAACAAGGAGATTACATAAATTCAAAACGTCTATTGCCCCCCAATAGCCGTCTATTGCCCTCCAATAGAGAGGTAATAAACGTCAATTAGAGAGCAATAGACATTCAAAAAAAAAAATTTCCTTTCCTTCTGTCCTGTTACTTAAAAAAAAATTAAAAAAAACTAGAAATTGATATGGGCACCCAGAGAAAAGCTCTGGGCACCCAATCACCTTTCTCCTCTGCCACAGTCTGGGTCGAGCACCGGCGGCGTCCAGGAGGCCATCGAAGACGTCGTGTGGTCGTCGTTGTCAGCGCCGGCCGAGCTTGGGCTAGCTGCAGCAGAATCTGAGCAAAAGTCAACCAGCACCGGCGAGGCAGTTGGACGCGGTCGAGCTCACCGGCGAGTTGCACTGAATCTGGGCGTTGCAGCAGTTGGACACGGGCGTTGCAGCAGTTGGACGCGGTCGTTGTCAGAGCGACAGCGGTTGGACGCTGTCCCTGGGCGAGAGGTCGAACCTCGCCGGAGTTGGAGATCTGGGAGCGATGAGAGAGAGACAGAGACCGAGAGAGAGCAGATCGGAGAGGAATGAGAGAGAGAGAGAGAGAGCAGGTCGGAGAGCGATGAGAAGGAGAGACAGACAGAGCAAACGGAGAGGGATGAGAGAGAAAGAGAGTTCAGATCGTGGAGAGAGGAGAGAGACATAGAGGCACGATGTAAATTCATTAATTAGCTTAGGGCGAAATTGTCATTTTGTTTTAAAATGGGCAAGTGAGAACAAAAATCTCTTGCTGGGGTAAGTGGGATACTTTTCCCTCATTTTGGGGCTTTGGGTCAAGGACCCAAAAATTAACTAAGCTATTCGTTAATTAGAGCCGAAGTTGCAAGGCCCATTTGATTTAGACTTGGTTTGTAGTCAACCTTCCTTTTGCTTGACCAATTGAACCCTAGCCTTGTGCTTCAATTCTCATTCTCTCATTCAGTAAACGTTTATATATTCATAAATAAACACTACACCGCCCATTCAGGTGACATTGATATCACCAAAAGTCCAACAAGAACTGAATTAGAAAAACATATATACATGGAAACTGCTTCGATCTCCTTCATACATGATAAAATGAAGGATGTCAAATTTCAAATGGCCTCACAATTACGTGATTATATTGTTGCTTAGTTTCTCTGGTTCATGTACCAGTTCTATTAGCAGTCAGCCTTTGATGCTATTAGAACACTTATTCGATCCTCTTTTTTTTTTTTTTATGATTGAAAAAAGAAACGGTAACTAGAAAACAAAACCTCGAGCCACACCCCCTCCCAGCTGATCTAAGTGGAACATTGGGGACACAGAAAGGGACAAACAGAAAAACCAGACAGAAGGATTATGAGAAGTATGTGTTGCCTGTGCTAATCGGTTTGTGTACCTACCTCCAATAGTATGGAGGATTTGCTACATCACCAAGCATAAGTAACACCCTTTTAGTGGGCCCACAAGCCATAGTGGGACCCAACCGTGATATGAATCTCGTAATCCGACATCCAAGCTACTCCGTAGTAGTCGGAAGCCACCTTCCCGACCTTGCCAAGATGCCTCCATGATAAGCTTTCTACACTAGAATAGTGGGTTTGCATCCCACATTGAAGAAAATGTAAATGAGAGGGATTCTCTTACCTATAAAAGGGACCCCTCCTCACACTTTGAAGGGATCCCCATTACACACTTTGTAATTCCTTGCGGCCCAAACCCATATAATGCAACACTTCAAGTGGACGTAGTTTTCCGCTAGGGCGGGAGACGAACCACTATACTTCTTGTGTCTCTCTCTCTCTCTCTCTCTAACGTTAATTAGACCCCTCGGTCACTTACATTAACAGTTTGCAACAAAATTTGTCTCACGATAGACGTGTCTGAAGATTACTGATTGGAACTGTAGAGTAAGCGATTTAATGTCCTATAGTAATGTTCTAATTCGCCAAGGAATCTGACAGTGTCCTTGAACATAGTCCATTAATAACTTGGAGTCCCCTTCCACAATGATATGAGTATGATGTTGAAGCAGGGCAGTATGGAGACCCTCTCTAAAAGCTGTAGCTTTTGCTACAAGCACTGACGCATTTCCAATCTGCCTATTGGCTGTAAAAAGAGGGTTACCGTCATCATTATGAATAACAAAGCTAATAGTCGCCAAACCATTCTTGACAAAACCGTCAAAATTCAACTTCACTTGATCTGTGTTAAGGGGTTGCCACTTAATATGAAAGTATTTCGAAAGCTTTGGGTGAGAGAAACTGGGATTGGCCTTCAAATAGTTGGAGCTCAAAGCATAAGCCTGAAACACACACAAAGCAGGAGCAATATGGAGATTCTTAAAAATTAATTTATTTTTGCTATGCCAAATGACCCGAGTAATGTAAAGACTTGAAGCAAAATGGTCTGAAGCAGCAGAAAAATTATTCCCAATATGGTCCAGCCAATTTAAAAAAGATCGATTCCAATACAAAGGATTTAAAGTAGGTACTGAAGACCAAACCTGAACCGCAAAAGAATAGCGCATAAATACGTGATCTATGGATTCCAAAGAGCTACAAAAAGGACATAATGGATAAATGTTGTGGTTATAAACAGAAAGCTTATCTCAAGTCTTAAGAGCATTGTGAATTAAGTTTCAAGCAAATATTTTAACTTTAGGAGTAATGCATCCTAAGCAGCCTGTCAACCTGGTTATGAACAAAAAACATTAAGAGCATTGCGAATTAAGTTTCAAGCAAATATTTAACTTTAGGGGCAATGCATCCTAAGCGGCCTGTCAACCTGGTTATGAACAAAAAACAATAAAAGTCTTCAGTCTAACATCAGAGTACTTATGGCCAGTATATGATCGACCTAGAGAATAATTCAAGGTACGTAGCTTGTGTAGAAGGGAAATTTAGGTAAAGAAATTGTTAATGTTTGAGATTTGAGCGGTAGCCCAAGCCTCTGGTTAACGCTGATCCAGTGGGTGGATCGTTACTTGCAATTTCTCAGAACTTCCGCTACCTATAAAGTAAAATACAAAGCGGCATCAAAGGGAGACCGCGCTGGGCGGTCTTCTCTTCTCCGATGCCTAAGTTAGTCAATGTATTTATGTTGACAGAATAACAGTAGGTAGGTAATCAACGCGTAATTAATGAGGAGAGATGAGAGAACTTTTTATAGGTGGGGAAGAGGTAGAACTCTTCCATGTTTTAGATGTGGGACTGATGTGCTTCAGTTCCCAACTTCTGAATCTTTTGATGCTATCTTGGGGCGGCGCATGGTGGCTCGTCAGCGGTGATCTGGGGGTGAGCAGAGGCTCAGGCGGTAGCCTGCTTGGCTGTGTTTCCGTAGGTCACACAGTTGGCGGTAGTTGGTATCGCTGGCGGTATCATGAGCGTGGCTCATTATAACTAATTATGCTTGCAAATACTTATGTAAGTACAAGTCTCCAGTCAAGGAGGGCAATCATGGTTGGGGAGTTGCCTAGCAGTTTGAAGCGTTACTTCTGCTAGACTTGCAAAAGCATAATTAGTGTCAGTGCGTTGTCAACCATGGACTTACTGGGCAAACGCTTTGTACCCTTTCGGGTGGACCCCTGCTAGGCCCCCCAAGGAGTCCCCCACTCTCCGGCTAAGATAGATCTCCGTTTGGTCGGTATATTATTTGTTGAGGGGAGCTTCACTGAACAGAGGGTGTTGGGTAGCAAGCCCAATCTTTGGTACCCGAGTGGTGGCGGTCAACGTGCCTGATCAGGGCCGTCATAGACTGTTGACGTGTCCCCGTATCCCGTAAGGACGTAGCCTGAAGGTAACGCCATGTGGCGGTCGTAGTCAGGACGAGGCGTTGCCTCGGAATCGCCGTTGGCGGAAATCCCTCCGCTGATAGGAAGCGGCAAGACTTGTCGTAAGGACCTGCTTGGTGGTAGACCAGTGAGCGGTGTTGCGTTCAGCTGAAATTGCCTTGTGTACTTACATAAGCATTTGCAAGCATAATTAGCTATAATGAGCCACACTCATGATACAGCCAGCGGTACCAACTACCGCCAACTGTGTGACTTACAGAAACACAGCAAAACAAGCTACTGCTTGAACCCCGGCTCACCCCCAGATCACCGCTAACGAGCCGCGCCAAGTTAGCATCAGAAACTCCAGAAGCTGGGAACTAAAGCACATCAGTCTCACATCGAAAACATGGAAGAGCTCACCCTCTTCCCCACCTATAAAAGGTTCTCTCCTCTATCCTCATTAATTACGCATTTACTACTTACCTACTGTTATTCTGTCAACATAAATACATCGACTAACTTAGGCATCGGAGAAGAGAAGACCGCTCAGCGCGGTCTCCCTCTGACACTTCTTTGTATTTCACTTGACAAGTAGCGGAAGCTCTGAGAAAACTGCAAGTAGCGGTCAGCCCATTGGACCAGTGATAACAAAGATTTGGGCCACCGCTCAATCTTAAACATCAACATTGGCGCCGTCTGTGGGAACCCTTGAATAAAAGGCCATCCCACCACAACAATCACCATTACTAACGGTAGCGGGGGAAACGCTGAGAAGCAAGCGGATCAATCTGCCAACCCCCATCCCACCAACCCCGCGGCTAACGTTAACCCATCGATTAACGTTAACGAGCACTATTCAACACTCTAGTCAACCCTAGCGTTGAACCCCAGGGCTCATCCCAGGTCCCGATGACCCAGACCACAGCGGAGGCACAACCAAGCAGCAATCGCCCACCAGGTTGGGGTCTCGCCGCTATGTATGAGCTGACATTGGTGGACCTCCACAAGGCGAATAGAGAGAGAGAACAAGAGCGCAGAGAGAAGGCCGAGGCCCAAAAGTAGGTGGCACGCTGATGTCAAAATTCGACGAGCTGAAAAGGGCGCTGGAGACAAACGCTAGCCCAGGGTAGAGCGAGCATTTGCGGAGCACCAAACGTAGTCGACCCAATACCGGTGGATTGGTACCCATACCAACCATACAAATGCAGGTACCACCGAACCCACCAGAACTATTGGGAATGGGCCCACCTCCCCTGCCCTGCTTAATAATGGAACAGGAAGCGGAGTCACAGCCACACACCAACCGCTCGACAGCTAGGGCCAGGACCGAGGGCAATCCACCTGTCCCCAGGCGGGAGCTGGTTCAGTGGAATCTCCAAGCAGGACCCGCTGGTGACACAACTGCCTTAATCCTAGAGAGAATGCATCAATTAGAGCAAAGGATAATCCGGGCAGAGGTAGGCGCCCGGGCGCCAATCCCAAATCAGTTCTTTGCGTCTAGACCAGGACCATTCACCGCCAGGATTTTGCAAGCCGTCAGATCAGCATATGCAAAGACACCAAAGATGTCACATTACAACGGCATGACTGACCATTTTGTTTACATGGACACCTTCAAGAAGGTCACTAACTAAATGACACCACCCTCTGCCATTTGTTCAGCGAAACATTGGATAGTGAGGCGATGAGTTGGTTCTTTGAGTGCCTACCGGGATCCATCGATTCATTCCAGGCACTATCAAATGCTTTCCTCTCTCGGTTCATCCTCCTAGCCGCCGGACATCACAACACAAGTCAGTTGTTCAATGTCAAACAGGGCGCCGAGGAGGCGTTGAAGGCATTTGTCACTAGGTAGCGGGTGGCAGCATCTCAGTGCCGCGATCTTGACAAAACAATGGCGTTGCCAGCCTTCAAGCAGGGACTCCTCAAGGGGCCATTTCTCTACCACCTCAATTACAATCACCCAAGTGCCACGTATGACCACGTCATGGGCGAGGCAGTCATCCATGCACAGGAAGAATTCATCACATATGGAGAAACCCCACCATCGCCGCCAACACCAGCAAAGTCCACTCAACCCTCCTCCAGCCACCAAGAGACCGCTAACAAAGTCTCCATTACGCCGCCAACTGACAAGAAGAGAGAGTGGCAACAGGGCAACTATCAGAGCAAGTGATAGAAGGACCAACATTACAATAAGGGCAACTGCTCATCCTATGGGGATAATCATAACAAATCGACAGAGTCCTCTCAACGAACGCAATATTTACAGTCCTCACAGCCTCATATGAGGAGATATACGACCAGTGCAAGGGCCAGATTGCGCCACCACCACCAATAAAATACCCAAGGGTGGGGAAGCCCAAGAACACCGGCAAGTGGTGCAAATACCACGAGGACAGCGGTCACAACACCAACAATTGCAATGCTCTCAAAACAGTTATTGAGACTCTGTACCGTGATGTTAAGCTGGAACAATTCAAAGTGCGCCAACAACCACCTGTGGTTGCCAACATCGAACCCATGCGCCGAATCAACACCACAGACGGCGGAGCTCCAATCACCAACATGTCTCATAGGGTAAGAAAGCGTTATGCACGCGCTAACCACCCCTAAGAAGTTTGCAACATCTGCTATGAGAGATCCGCTAAACTCTCAAGATCTGGCTGGGAACCCATTACCTTCTCGGAGAAGGAAGAGCGTGGAGTACATCTGCCCCACGACGATCCATTCTTGATCGACGCCATACTCGACAAATGGTTAGTGGGAAGAGTCCTTGTTGACAGCGGATCCGCTGTCAATGTCATCTTCAATGGCTGCTACAACCAACTCCAGTGGAACAGAAAATTGCTCCAGGACCACGAGTCACTGCTCAGCTTCTCTGGTGACGTCACACAACCGTTGGGTTCTGACTACATGCGACTAGTTATCGGCGCTAGTCCATATATGGCGGAGATACATACAGAGTTCATCATGGTCGATTACTTCAGTTCATATAACACCATCATCGGTCGACCGGCACTTAACAAGCTCAAGTGCATCATAGCCGGGTACATACTTCTCATGAAGTTCCCCACACCCAACGGGACAGGATGTGTGAAGGGAAGCCAACAGCTGGCACGAGAATGTTACTCAATAACAGTCACACGATCAGCACGCCGCCATGAGATCCTAACAGTAGGAAACCATATACCAGCGGCTAATATCTTTGAAGACCATAGGGATGACGAGAATAAATATGTCAAAAAGGAAGATGTCAACCCAGAAACATCCTTGAGAGTTGTCAGCATCTCCAACGAACACCCTAAGTGGATAGTCCCCGTCGGCACCCAGCTAAACTCAGAGGTAGCGGCTGAACTCACCCAGTTTCTAAGTGACAATGTCGCCGTCTTTGCGTGGTCCTATGCTGACATGCCAAGGATCTCCCTTGAGATCATCACACACAAGTTGAGCATCAAACCATCTTTCTATCCTGTCAAGTAACGGCGAAGGGCCTTTGATGAAGAGAGGTATCGGGCAATAGGAGAGGAAGTCGCCAAACTCCAGAACATCGGGTTCATCCGCCAAATCAATTACCCTCAATGGATTTCCAACCTGGTCATGGTCAAGAAACCTAGCGGAAAGTGGTGGATGTGTGTCGACTTCAAGGGCCTCAACAAGGCATGCCCCAAGGACAGCTTCCCGCTACCCCGCATAGATCAGTTGGTCGACGCAACCGTTGGACACGAGTTACTTAGCATGATGGACGCCTTCTCTGGCTACAATATCATATCAAGATGCACGCTGGGGACCAAGAGTGCACCGCCTTCACCACCAATAATGGCCTATAAAAGTCTTGTGTCGTCTGATGAGTTTTTTTTTTTAATCATGATAAACTGCTCGTTGTTATACAGCGAAAACCATTTTTATTCCCTTATCTTCCATTCCAACTTAGGTTACCATTAGCTTACTGTGGTTATTCATCTTGACATTCTTCCCTTTGAAGACCATTAAAATGTTTATCTCTGACAGATAAGGATAGACGGTCAAGATATTCGAAATGTGACACTTGAGAGTTTGCGGAACTGTATTGGAGTTGTGCCGCAAGATACAGTAAGTCCAAATAAGAAACATCATTCTTGTTTTTTGTTTGGTTGTAAGTTGTAACAACTTCATTGGTGGCTATGTGGATCTTGTTTGTCATTAGTCGTCACGTAATAAGAAAAGAATTGGTTCTTCATGAACAGGTACGTACTCTTCAATGATATAATATACCACAACATTCATTATGGCCATCTTTCAGCAACAAAAGAAGAGGTATGATATAATGAGTATCAAATTTTTGATTATTTGTAAATAATATTTGCCAGTGTTGAATTTACCAGGATATTCTCCTGGCCTAACATCTCTATCTGTTCAGGTGTATGAAGCTGCTCGACGTGCAGCAATACATGATACTATCATGAACTTTCCCGACAGATATTCTACTGAAGTGGGGGAACGGGGGCTCAAGGTGAGAGGCTGATACTTTTCAGTTTTCACTAATTCATTGTTTTCATCAGTAATATGCTAGAAATTTCTCTTCGAGGGTCAAGCTTGGGTTTGGGTCTCTATGGTTTTTGAACATGTAATCTGAGTAACCCATGTACCATGGAATTTATGGCACGTTTACTTACTTGGAATGGAAAATAATCATGAGTCAGAGACAAATGGAATGTGAGAAGAAAGGAATCGGTATTGATTCCGGAGAAATGATTCTTAAACACATCTCCCCCCTTCGTAATCGAATTCCTGAGTATTCAGAAATCGATTCCTGATAAGGATGTGAGACCTACATTCATTCAGATTCTTTCATGTGTTAGTAAACGCAGGAATTCTTTTACCCGGAATCATTCTGATTCCTTTATGTGTTAGTAAACGCAGGAATGTTTTTATGCCGTAATCATTCCCTCTCATTCCAAGTAAGTAAACGTGCCCTTAGTGAAACTCATGTAGAACTGCACATTGACCTCCTGAAAGTTCAACGTGTTGTACTATCTTATGATTGACCGTATTAGTTATAAGGGAAAATTTCACAAACAGTACACCAACTAAAGGCCACTAATAATTTCTATACATAAAGTTTCAAACCGATCATTTTGGTACACGAAATCTAAAGATCGACCCACTATCTAGACACGACGTCAATGACGCCGTTAGTTTCACTGCCACCTGGCCTAATTTGGAGGGTAATTTGGTCTCTTCAATGTTTTACTCTGAGCACCGGCCTTTTTCTGTTTTACTCTGGGCACCCAGAGCTCACTCTCCCTCTCTCTCTCTCTGTCTCTCTCGCTGGGTACCTCCCTCCCTCTCCCAACAAAAAAAAAAAAAACCCGATCACCTCTGCAATTCCAACCATTACCATCAATCCACAACGCCATGAAGAATCTCCGGTTGAACCCTCTAATCCCAATCCTGGTGTTAAATTCCAACAACAACTCCGGATTCTGGCCGGGAAAACAGAAGATTTTGTCGGGGAGCGTTCTCGATTTCCCGGCGCTGGTGCTCAGCCCCGTCACGCCGCTCATACCCGACCCGTTTGACCGAAGAGAAAGTGATCAAAGAAAAAGTCGACGTAGACGAACTGGCCGAGCTGGAGGCGGTTGGCAAGGATGAGATCGGTGTCTTTCTCGGAGAGGGAGACGTAGGTGGAGTCGGAGAGCCGGACATAGAAGCCTTGGTTGGGCCAGAGGTCGTCGGAGTCGGCGAGGGCGGGGACTATGCCGATGACTTGGAGCAGGGCAGATCGGTGGTCGCCGGTGACTTTAGTGGCTGAGTTCATGGACTGGAGGAGCCGGAGGAGGATTCCGAGAGTGGGTGACGCCATTGGGGGTGAGAGAATCAAAGAGAGAGAGGATTCTGGGTTTGGGTGTGGGGAGGGAGAGAGAGTCAGAGAGAAGAAAAAGGATCTTCTGTTTTTTTTTTTTTTGACCAAAAAAAGAGTTAGAGTGAGAGAGTACTAAATTATCCCTTGATAAATGAAAAATTACATAAAATTAACGGCGTCATTAACGTCGTGTATGAATAGTGGGTCGGGCTTCAGATTTCGTGTACCAAAATGATCGGTTTGAAACTTTATGTATAGAAATTATTAGTGACCTTTAGTTGGTGTACTGTTTGTGAAATTTTCCCTAGTTATAACGGACTGGGAAATAGAAAAATGAATAGTTAACTGTTAATTATTTTCGGTGAACTATTGAATTATGAATAATATGATCATTGTTCTGCGCAGTTAAGTGGCAGCGTGTGGCACTGGCTCGTGCATTCTTGAAAGCACCTCCAATTCTGTAACCATTTTATTCTTCTGTCAACTTTTTTTTATATATTCATGTGGTCTGCATTAACGTGTTCGTATATGATGTTGAAGTTGAACTTCTTGATGAATCAAATCGTTTCGGTAAATAATGAAGATATCCTATTCTGATCTAGGCATCTCCTTCAAAGTGAAGGTAGCTAGATTATTGTAACCGTTATATGACTTACCTTTTATTTGAAATGCACAGGTTATGTGATGAAGCTACAAGTGCACTAGATAGCACCACAGAAGCGGAAATATTTAGTGCATTGAAGTCCTTGGCAACCAACCGAACTTGTTTTCATTGCTCATAGGCTGATTACTGCAATGCAGTGCGATGAGGTAACCATTCTTCCACCTTCTAGTTACCTCTCCTGCATTTTTAGTAGTTTGCTACTTGCTACAGTGCCGTTCTTTGCTACAGTATCTTTTTGGTTTTGCTACTACCTCGTACTCTTGAGTCTTTCCGAATCAAGTCTCAGATAATAGTTATGGACAATGGGCAAGTGGTTGAGCAGGGACTCCATGATGTTCTCTATTCCAAGGCAGGAAGATATGCACAGCTCTGGGGACAGCAAAATAACACAATTGATGCACTTGATGCGACAATTGATACAAATAAGGTGAATGAACTACTCTTTAGAAGCATCATTCTAATTGCAATTGAGTACTAACTAGGTCAGAAACTATATAGTTATTGATTATCATCATTTTTATTTCAGTTTTGCTCAAAATTTGCAAATTAGAAGCTTATGAATTTGGGAATACATTTTTTTATGTAGAGATAATTCTTGTGTATAAGATTGAAAATATATCTATATAAATTGAATGGTAATGATATATAGAATAACTCAAATTTTAAATTGAAAGAAAATCTCCCTAAACCAGGCTCTGATACGTGTGGTGTGTTTGAAACAATTTGATTTAAAAATTACTTCCAGCCATTTGGCTCAAATAGTGGTCATCATTCTCCTTTTATAAACATTTAAATTGGCAGCTAGTTTCTTGGAGGAAAATTTATTGAACCATTCAAAACACCTGTATATATACTTTTAGCAATAACAACACCTGTATATTAAAAAATTATGCCACAAACTAATTAAATTATGAGAATATTCAGTATGTGGGAATATGAAAAAGTGTGCGCTACTTAAAATTATTTTATTAGAAATGATGAACTAAATGAATGGTGTAGGTAGATGCAAAATGGGAAAGAGATTAATTCTTTTAAGGAGCAACCCTACGATTTGAGCAGAGCGTTGGCGGCAGAATTCTTTTCGATCGCTGTCTAACCTAGCACCGGCGGGTATCTTCGTCGGGGGTCGTGGACAACACAGAAAACCAGTTTCAGTGTTGACTGGTGGTGGCAGAAGGGCAAACCAGATCTCTGATTATGTAGGTGAGGCGCAGGCTTGTTGTTGGCGATCGTCTGGTATCGACGCCATTGAACTTGGTTGTGGTGTGTTTCGATCGATGGTTCTAACTGGCACGAGGTGATCGAGGAGTCATCGAGGTAGAGGAGCGTTGGACTGGGCTTGGTGATTTTTTTTGTCCACATCTGATGCTAGGGTGGAACGGCCCATCGCCGGAGGGCCTGATGGCAGTAAGGGGCTAGGGTTTCTGCTCCTTTTGCTCGAGTTTTGGCTTGGGTCTTTGGCCTGGGCTCAAACTTGGACCAAGGAGCAACATGTTGCCGAGGTTGTTAGCTGCGGAAGTTAGCTTTCTAACTCTAAGGCCCCGTTTGGTTGACAGGAATATCAAAATAGGAAAATGATTTATTTTCCTTTCCATATCGATATGGAATTGAATAAGTTATGATATTTCCATAAGAGTGTTTAGAACATTATTGAAAATTAAATTCTGAAATTAATTTTCTATTTCTATTGTAGAGTTTGGTAAGTCCATAAGAATGAAATATAAAACTATAATTTTCAATAACACCCTTTTACTAATTAAAGTATAAATATGATATCAACTTGTAATTAATATTAGCAGAGGAATATAATATCTTTAGAGGGATAATTTATATAATTTTGTCTTTGACAGTGAGAAATGGAAATAGAATATCACCCCTTGACTAGGTAATTCTATTCAAGCTTTATGAAGGAGTTAATTTCCAGTCAAATCTCATTTTTTTATTTCATTTCCAATTTCTTTTTACAACCAAACGACACATTTAAATGGAAAATGAAATTAATTTTCATTCCATACTATAATTTCCTACCATCCAAACAGGGTCTAAGGGGAAGGAGCTAGCCCTAAATTAATTGTATGCTATTAGACATTTGGATGTAAGCCTTTTTTTAAGTATGAGTGACTTCTATATGTTTTTCAGAGGAAACAGTTGTTATCTGTACCATAATTGCGTACTGGCAGATTAGGCTAGATGAATGATTTTTCCTTAGAAAGTGAGGTTGTTCTTGCTTGGTTAAGCTTGCTTTATGCGAGCGTCTCATAAACTTTAATGAGTTTAGTATTGACTTAGATAGGTTGTGTGATTTTTTTACTGGATTTCTTATAAGTGCATGTAAGACTCTGGCCTGTTTTATGGCTTGATTATCTAATGAAATCAATTCTTATTAAAAAAAAAAAGAAAAAAAGGGAGAAAAAAAAAATAATATTATCTCTTCCCTACCCTCTCACCACCTTTTGTCCATGTTCTTTTTCGAGGGAGGATGATCCATAAAAGGGAATAGCTAGGGTTTATGGATGGTAGCTAAATCGAGGTTTTTTTTTTTTTGGATAGACAAAGCTTTGGAAGAGGTAAGGTTCGAACCCCTCACTTCTTTGACAACAGCTCAACTCCCCACCACTGGAGCACGAGCTGCTCTAGCTCAATTAAGTTTCTTGATCATGAAAATGAGTAAATAAAAACAAACATCACTAGTTTCTTCACCTGCGTCAGTCCTACACACCAGAGCATACGCAGTAGGGTAGCTACCGTTGCTACTGAGTTGTAGAATTACGTGCATTACGTAGGCCTCAAGAACAAGTACGATTTTGTGGCTTTTACTTGGGAGAAATTCTTAGGTGGGGGTTTCCCCACCACGTAGCTTTAGAGCTATCCAATCAGAAGAAAGAAATTTTTTCCTCTTTTCCGAAACTGCCCCTGCTCCCTAAATGTACAATACTCAAAAGACCGCTCTGCTGAGTAATAATTGGTCTGCCGTGCGGGTGCCCTCGCAAGTCTTTCTCTTTACTTGGTAGAAGGGAATATACTCATGCTATGTTGAAAGTTTAAACTGACCATGATTAAAATGACCCAATTGAACTTTTACATATGTGCTAGCCAATTAGACAAACTGTTCGTCTTCGTTTTACACTATTTGGTGGATATATTGTCAGCTAATCGTATCTATATTGTTGGCATTTCTTTTTATGGAACCTCCATGGTGTTGCGATCTCGAATTTTCGACCATAAAAAAGATATGGTGCTGCGATTGAAGCCCTTCAGGGAAACCCAGACACCTATACAAAGCAAAAATTGAGCAGTCCAATCTCATCCAACTGCGCATGCGATTAATAAAAGAAATTAAAATGAAAGGTGGTAGCTAGTGCATCCCGCCAAACTACGTTTGATGCAATGGCATCATGATTGACGCATCCACTCACCATCACCAAAAATATGGGATACTCGAGAGAACATTTACCGAATCCGAAAAATGCAGTTCTGCCCCATATAGTTTCCAAGGTACAGGAATAGTAGCCAAAACATGAAATTCTGCTTTCATCTGCATGTTTGCCTCCACAAGCAAGACGTAGCCAGGAATTGAAAATGAGTTGGGCTAATTTTAGCTAGTATATATATATTGATACCAGCACATATAGCCTAGTTGATGAAGAAAGTCAATACATGCCTGATTCAATTAAAACAGATAGGCTATATATTGATACCTCAATGTCAGTGGGAGTCGCGGTGGCTGCGAGAGTGATTCTCACTTCTCAGACCGTGACTGAGTGTCGAGACCTAGTCTCCTCGAGTCGATCACTAATGAACTTAGTATAATTTTTTTATATTTAGACTATTACCTATACTTTGCAACTTTTGGCCCAAAATCTCCCTTGGGCTACAGCCCAAGTAGCCTTGGCTGTAGCTACATCCCTATCCACAAGTATGATAATATTGCACATTAACTCCTGAGTGCTTTGTTAGCTTTCTATACACAATATGGTCATCAGTTCGTAAGATGATGACATTGTTTTTTGAGAGGCTAAGATGAAGACATTATTTTAACTAAAATTTTATTATTTTTATTAGCTGGTCGACATACTTACATGCACTATTGGTTCATTCTCTAATACTAAATAGTTACTTTTGACATTTAAGGGTGTTCAACATATTATCACGATTATGAAATATAGAAATTTCTGGGCCATGGTGGTTCCAACCAAAAGAAGATTGTCGATGAACAAGAAAGAATAATGTTTGGTTTGGGTTATCTAATTTTTACCTAATTGACTAGTCTTGTGGATGGATATTCCTCGTTGTTCATGAGATTGGAATTAGGTTTGAAGTTAATTAGGAGCAAATGTTTGTATTTTATATATATTGAATGTGCATGTATAGACCTGTAAATGGACCGGATTTTGATCCAGACCCGCTCCAGATCCGTAGCTATTAAACGGGTTTGGATCGAACATTTTGATCCGTTGATCCGTTAATGATCCGAATCCGTTAACCCGTTTAATAAACAGATCGGATTTGGATTTACGTTGATCCAATCCGTTAATGATCCGATCCGTTTTAGTAATAAAAATATATTATTTTTTATTAATATATTATTATTATTTTTAAATATCAGTATTAATTAAGCCAATAAGGCTTATGGTTAAATTTTCATAAACCCACAATTTGCCCTTCTTTGATAATAGACTAAAAATTTATAATTTAACATATGAAGGATAAAATAGTAAATATAATAGCAAACTGAATTGAAAGAAATTACCAAAAAAAAAAAAATCTTAAACTTTTTGTTAACTGCAATGCCAGTTTTTTTTTTTTTTTTTTTTTTTTTCGGAGTTGGCAGTTTAAATAGAAAGATTACTTATTAAACAAAAAGTTATTCATAATTTCATAAAAAATAAACAACTTTTTTATAGAAATTACTAAAACAAATATAAACTCAAATAAATATTGTAGATACATTAAAACGGCCAATTGACACACGCGTGAGCGTGTGTTAAGAGGCTAGTAAAATATAAAATATAAAATATTAAAGATTTCTAATATTACTTTTTTGCAGAAATCTAAGAGGCAGTCTTTGTAATTTTATTTTTGATAATGTAATTTTATTTTTGGTGATACTCTTCATGTAGATCATGTTATTTTAATATTTTATTAATATCTTATGAGATATTATGATACAAATTTAATATTACTATTTAAAATTTAAAAATATTTGAAATTATAAACGGATCGGATTAGCGGATCGGGTATCCGTTAATCCGATGGATACGGATTTGGATCGAGGTATCAATGATCCGCCGGGTTAATGGAGCGGGTTTGGATCGAATTTTTTTTTTAGTAAACGGATTTGGATTTAGGTCGATCCGATCTGAACCCGGTCCATTTACAGGCCTATGCATGTAGCCATTCTCACAGCCGGGTAGGGATAATTGGACTTGCAAATAAAAATGTTTCTGATCAGCTTCTCAATTCACATTTTGTAAAAGAAATCCTCATCTCATCATGCTCTTCAAGAATTAATTCTTAAAATGTTACCGCCAAACAACCACACAAATTCAGTACATGGTTTGATAACGACCTAACCGGATTTTCACATTTGACTTTTGTAATGCCACCCAAATCCAATTATTTCAATTGTTCAAAGTCCATGTTGGGTTTCTCGATGGCCACTATCCAGCCATCTCCTTATTGTTCTTTTAAATTCATAACGATGTCTGAGCTATCTCAATCAATAAACTATCTCGTATGTAGAAATAGCACATATATTTCTCAAAACAACAGATACATTCGAGTAGATTGATAGCTGGAAAGTTGAGTAGTCAAACATTATCAAGGTGTGTCGACATCCATTATCAAACCAACACTACATGACTAGGGACTCCGGCCAACACAATGTATACGACAAATTGTCTAGTGAATTTTGATTCGTCATAAAATTAAAGTCGAATTGTGGCCGAATATCGACACTTAAGAACATTAGGGAGAGTCTCTAGCAAGAACTGGACTTATACACAATGCATTACATCGAGACATAAAAATTAATTATGCTATACGCGCATTAATTAGAGCCGAAGTTGCAAAGCCCATTTGACTTAGGCTTGGTTTGTTGTCTTGACCAGTTGAACCCTAGCCTTCTGCTTCAATTCTCATTATCTCATTCAATAAACGTTTATATATTCATATATAAACAGTACCGCACCGCCCATGCACCGCCCATGCCCCATGCAGATGATATGACCAAGAGTCCAACAAGAACTGAAGAAAACCATATATACATGCAAACTGCTTCGATCTCCTTCATAAATGATAAAATGAAAGGATGTCAAATTTCAAAGATGCCTGCCGCCTGCGGGCGCGTTAGGCATCGCAAGTTCTATTGGCTCAAAAGGCCTCGCAATTACGTGATTACATTGTTGCCCAGTTTCTCTGCGTGATAAAGCGGTTGTTTGTTGCTATTAGAACACTTCTTCGATCCTCATTTTCTTTAGCAACAGACCAAGTGCATCCAAAGCGGGCCAGTCACAAGTCACAACCTGTGGTTATAAACAAAAACAAAAACAAAAACAATAAAGTCTCGAGTGTATTGTTGATAAAAAAAATTAAAAAAAAAGTCTCGAGTGTAACATCACCGTAATTATGGCGATATGATCGGTGTTGAGCATAATTCAAAGGTAGGTGGCGTGGAGGGGAAATTAAGGTTCTTAAAACTTCTTATCAATAGGTCTGGCACGTGAGGAAATTTAGGTTTTTGGGGGTCGGTGAGACAAACAACCTTACAGGTTGTGCGATTGTAATCAAATTTAATTGTCCCATTCTCAGATGAGGCGCCACATTGCTGGATCCTTTACACGTGGGGGAATTATTGAGAGCGCAGGGGAGAGCATCCACAATTATTTAAAGTTATTTTTTCCATTATAAAATGCACTAGCTGGTGGGAAAATGGATCTATATGTGACACTTTATCAACTTAAAAAATTGTTTGACTGTACACTTAATCATATGCCATTAACTATTAAAACGTATCTCTTTGTAATATTTATATAAAATTGAAAATCATTTGATTGTATACTTATTATATACAATTGACTATTAAAATGAATGTATTATTGATTATTCTAATGTAGTGGTGTTCACTTTGTTAGTAACTGATTGAAAAAATTATGCTCAATTATTCAACGGTTAACAACAAAACAGCTCAACTTAAAAAATTTATCTCTACCATTAAATCTACATCCAAAGATAGTCTAGCATAATTTTCTTGGTCAATTATTCATCAGATTAACATGTTCATACCTAGGGCTGTCAATTCTTACACGACTCGATAACACGACTCGAAACCCGTACGAAATAAAGCTGGTTGAACCCGCACGATTAAAAAGTGGGTCAGCCGTGGGTCAACCCGTCATAACCCATTTAATAAATGGGTCGGTCACGGGTCAACCCGCCAACACGAAGTGAACCCTTATAATCCGATTATACTATACTTCTTCTTGAAATTTTGGATGATGGGAGTATTTGATCATAGAATTAGACAATTTGAAATATTTTGCTTTATAATTATTAGATTTAATTATTTATAAATATATATATAATTATTTATATTCTTCGTCTTGTAGAGTTTTTAGTGAATTTAATCAATTTATGCATTTCTTTTAGTTAAATGGGTCGCATTGTTAACCATTAAATGAGTCATTTTGTCTAACTCGACATGACCTATTTGTTAAATGAGTTAAGCGGGTTGGAAACGGGTAACCCGTTTAAATTTTTGACACGATTATTAAATGGGTTGGGTTTGGGTTTGTATCTTGCGACAAGACAAATACCTTGACCCGATACGAACCCAACCCGACATGACCCATTGACAACCCTAATCATACCCTAATGAGCTAATAAGAGAGGATACTTTGGACCTCAAAAATTCCAGATGGGATCTATTACCATATGCAGCAATCATGGCTGACATTTGAGTTATATTACAGTCCAAACTAGAGCAACATATTTGTTTTGCTCCTAACACTTGTAATAGGGTGGCACACATATTGGCTAGTCTTGCTTTTGATGACAATGATAGTCATGTTTGGAGGGATCATCCCCCTGAATGTATCCTAGATGTACTAGCCTTGGACTGTAACTCGGGCTGAGTCCTTATCAAATGCTAGAGATCGGTAGATGACTCAAAACTATGTTCGTCCCAGCACAATTAACACTGCTCGCCAGGCACGCAATTGTGGTACTCACAGCGTGATTATACAGAGATCTTTTATAGAACACAGTAATAAGCAATCTGCCTGTACGTAAGCACGACACACCCGAAATAATTAGCCGTACACATATGAGCAAGCAAGCATCCAAAACCCCTCCTGGGTCCCAAATCCAAAACTGCGGAGAACTCAACCCCAACCATTGGGCTCTGTTTTGGACCCAATACCAGCCTAGCCCCCAAGCCCATGACCTTATTCTGGGCACCCCAAAGACTGATATGGGCACCCAGTCAATGCAAGCTCCGGTGCGGAAACTCGGTACCGTCGCTGCCCTTTGCTGCACCTTCGATCGCCGCACGCCTGGAATCAGCACTCCTTGTCCTGCCTCCATCCCAGATTGCACCGCTGCCCTGCATCTGCTCTGAAACCCAGGGCCCCACCATGCTTGCTCCCTTCGCTTCTCAACTGCCAATCCTCGATCAAGATGTCGACAGCAATAGCCAAGAAACCTCCCCGTGATGGGCATCCCAACCTTCGTTGTCAACCTCGTCGCACCGAACTCAGGTGGCCTACCCCATCGCCACAACATGCGATCAAAATCCAACCCCATCGCACCCAGCCTGTTGGACCAAACGCAGCATCGCAAATATGAGATCGGAGACGAATCCCAACTTAGATCTACGCCACACCTACCAACGCTGAACAAGAGCGCGAGCAAAGACGCAATCAACGCCTTCATCGCCACATCTGCGGATCCTCAGAAGAGTGCCGCAGTCGCTCTCTGCTCAAACCCTAGAGTTTTTGAAGTCGGTCTAATAGTATTTCTCTTTACAAATATGGATGAGGTCTCATTCTCATCAAGTCCCCTTCTCTTAAGGTAAAATCCTCAAAGTGCGATTCTTACAAGCTAAAATATAATGAAATAAAAACTGTGTGTTTTGAGAAACTTTTTTATTATAATATTTGAAAGAAAAAATAAACCGACTTTGTAAGGGAGCTAGCACGCGTTATGTCAACTCCGAAAAGTATAAGTTTGCAGGAACTGCTGTTCTAGGTATTAACAACGTTCTCCTAACAATTTTTTGTAACTTTTACTTTCAACCAAATTGTCTCAGGTGCCCAAATTAGAGGTTGGATAAGCAAAACATGCTGAGAGATAGAAGGCGGGAAAAGAGTAATATTTAAAGCATTTAACAAATTGTCTAAAAAAAAAACTAGTTAATAAAGAAATTGATATAGTAACTTCGTCATCATCTCACCTCGAGGGGGAAATGCCACTGAATCTCTGTAACATAAAAAAGGACGTAACACAAGAGGACATATCGTGTCAACAATTATTGTCGATGTTTCTGGTGGCTTTCTCTGGGAACCTCACACAGAATGCTATACCGCCTGGGGCACCGATCGGCACCTAAATCCTGTAGCAAGTACACAACGTTAGAGGAATAAACCGTACCGGATGGTCTATACCTCTCTGATGCCTGAGTGAGTAACTAATAGCTGTGTAGAATAAATCATGGATCAAGGAGTTCTTACCTGTCCAAGGTGGTTGTGCTATAATCTTTATATTCAAGCGTGGGAAGGGAGTCTCCCCTATCTTCGATGTGGGACACAGGTTCTTCTGATGCCATATCAGTCTTGTATTTGTAAAGATAGATGGGCTGTGCTAGCCTTGCCCCAGGCCCTGGGTGCCCGGGGTGGCATCTTATGTGAAGCCCGCCAGGGTGGGGTGTGATCCAGGTCCATGGCGTAGTACCTGGGAGTACCGATGGGGCTCAGGGGCTAGTGCTAAACCTAGTTGAGACTCCCTAGTATGTACAAGTCCCCCAAGTTCCCGTTCAAGATGTTTCTTGGGTGGGGACTTATTATTTTAGTCTCAAGGTTTGGCACTAGTGTGCCTATAGGTAGTCCCCCAAGTTCCCTCAGAAGAGAAATCTTGAGCGGGCTATGCCTTAGGTAAGCCACTTTCATGGGACAATGAGGTTGTCCCTGGGACTGGGTGGGATAGAGAATTTGATCCTCCGGTATCCAATGGAGGTGGAGAGAGCTTGGCTCCGATACCCAATGGGGTAGAAGATTTGGGCCTCCGGTACCCAATGGGGTGGAGAGAGCTTGGCTCCGATACCCGATGGGGTAGAAGATTTGAGCCTCCGGTACCCAATGGGGCGGAGAGGGCTTGGCTTCGATACCCGATGGGGTAGAAGATTTGAGCCTCCGGTACCCAATGGGGTGGAGAGGGCTTGGCTTCGATACCCGACGGGGTAGAAGATTTGAGCCTCCGGTACCCAATGGGGTGGAGAGGGCTTGGCTTCGATACCCGACGGGGTAGAAGATTTGAGCCTCCGGTATCCAATGGGGCGGAGAGGGCTTGGCTTCAATACCCGATGGGGTAGAAGATTTGAGCCTCCGGTATCCAATGGGGCGGAGAGGGCTTGGCTTCGATACCCGATGGGGTAGAAGATTTGAGCCTCCGGTGCCCAATGGGGCGGAGAGGGCTTGGCTCCGATACCCGATGGGGTAGAAGATTTGAGCCTCTGTGGAGAGGACTTGGCTCCGATACCCGACGGGGTAGAAGATTTGAGCCTCCGGTACCCAATGGGGTGGATGGGGCTTGGCTTCGATACCCGACGGGGTAGAAGATTTGAGCCTCCGGTACCCATTGGGGTGGAGAGGGCTTGGCTTCGATACCCGATGGGGTAGAAGATTTGAGCCTCTGTGGTACCCGATGGGGTAGGCGTTGCATGTCGGCCACGTGGGCAGACTAGGTTGTGCAATAAATGCCCGTCCCTTCTTCTTCCGAGGCTTCGAGAAATGGGAGAACGCGTGGGACACGTGTAGCAATCCTACGGCAGAGGTCGCTTCGGTTCCGACGGTCCTGATGCGTTGGAGATTGAATTTAAGAGGGAAACTGACTGTTTTCCCTCACTTTTTGCGAAAAAGAAGCTCGAGAGATTTGGAAGGTTTGCAGCGAAGAGAAAGGGATAACCAAGGGAGAATTGTGAGTGCTTGTGGAGTGAGATCGATCGTCTGCCGAGGAAAAAAGGTTAGATCTCTGTCTGCCTGTGGATTTTACCTATTCTCTTGCTGGGTCTACTTCTGTTACTGCCAAGGCAGTTTTCTGTTTGTGTTTGTGTTTGTGTTTGTGTTGCTCTTGTTTGCATAGATATAGAAACGGACAATGCCAGTGTCATTGTTGTGTTGTTGTAGATTATTTGGGTTTGCTTCATTTTGTGGGTTTTGGGTTTTGGGTTGAATTTCTGGGTTTTCCTTTGAATTTCTGGGTTTTGGGATGAATTTCTGGGTTTTCCTTTGAATTTCTGGGTTTTGGGATGAATTTCTAGGTTTTGGGATGAATTTCTGGGTTTTGGATAGGCTAACCCTTGTGCTTCTGGTTCCAGATATAGCAAGATTTGAGGTCCCCGGTACCATAGTTAGGATGGAATCAGAAGCCAGGGGTGGGCATACGGGATCGTCGTACCAGTCCTCTGCCAGGCGAGCTGAAATGGACATCTACCGGTACCTAGGCCGGGTAGACCAATTAGCGGAGAACACGGGGTCCTCGACTGAGGTGTTCTCGGAGAGTAGTGGGGAGTCCGACGAGGGTGAGAGCGAGGGTGGATCTGCGGAGGCCCGGGTAGTTACAGTGGCCATTCCCGAGGGCATTCCGAAGCCGAGGTACACACTTGCGGACGGGACCGTATGCGATGAACTTGGGAGAAGCATGACGATGAAGGAGATAGTAGACATGCGGCTGAAGTGGGGGATACCGGACGCAGTAGAGCTTAGGCCTCTTAGGGATGGGGAACTGGCCGCAAATCCTGCCCCGGGGTGGGTGGCGCTGCACGAGAATCAGCTCCACCAAGGGTTATCGCTACCCCTGCCCCGGTGCCTACAGTATCTGCTGCGGATGCTGAACCTGTCACCGGGGCAGCTAACCCCGAATGCCGTTTGTCAAATATACAGTATGATGGCCATGTGGGACCTGTGCCAGCAAGGGTGGCCTTCCATAAATGAGTTCCGCGCGGTACACAGGGTACTGTATTCTAGGAAGCGGTCTTGTGCGGGTACGGTGACCTTTGCCGCTAGGGATTACGAGCCACTAGTTACCGATATGCCTACCTCGATGAGCAAAAGGTGGAGGAACAAAGTGTTCCTAGCTGGTGGGCGGTGGCAGATAAAAAATAAGAAGTGGCAGCTGACCGGTACCTTCCAAGCTATCGGAGACCAGTCCTATACGCTATCCGAAGTAGAAAAGAAGAGGATAGCCCGGGTATATGCCGTGTGGTCAGAGAAAGAGAGGAGCTCTTATAGGTTCATCCGGCACTCTATACTTTTTAGGCTAGGTTTAGGGTGGCTCCCCGATAAGGGACTTATTACTTTATACATATATGTAGTATATATACTTTTTTCGTCCTCTCTACTTTCGACTAACCTTTGAACTGGTTGCAGTGAAAGCCCCGAAGAGGAAACCCCGGAAAGGCAAGGAGGAGGACAGGATGGATGATGCTCAATTAATGGACATGCTGATGAGCCAGGGAGAAGATGCCCTGCACATCGACGTCGACCTAGGGTCGAAAGGCACGAGTCGGTCTATCGAAGAGACCATGTTGGAGATTACCGATGAGGGATACGGTGAACCTGATCCAGATGCCTCTGTGACCCACACCGTGCAGCCCTCCATGGCAGATGTCATTACGATAGCTGACACCGGGGTAGGAAAAGTACCGGCCTCAGTGCCCATTTCCTCTCGTTCCACTGGGAGCGATGAGGTGTTACTCCCTGGTGAGAAGAAGAGATCCCACAAGCACCGGCATCGAACCAATAAGGAGGTGACGTACACTGGCCGGGATGTCCAGGGTACCGGTGCAAAGAGGCAGAAGAAAGATCACCAGGGATCAGGGCCGTCGCCCTCTCTTGGCTTGTTATCTCCCGCCGTTCCGGTAATCCCCAAGAAGCCCATCAAGCAGCTGCTGAACGAATACGGGGTTGCCGATGAAAAATTCGTGTGGTCCATACTTGGGGATCTGAAGGACATTGACCTCGACCGGGTTCGAGCCAAAGATAATACTCCCCAGGAGAATCGCCGTCTCGCCCGGTAGTCAATGATGCGGGTACGTCTTGTTTTATTTTCTCTATACCTTTTTTGTTATACGTTTTAATCGGTATATCTGCAGGCACTCTTCAATGTGTACGCCATCGACGCCAGCGAGGAAGATACTCATCTGAAGGAGGAGGTTAGCAACCTCTCCGGGCAGGTGAAGTATCTTTATGGCGAGAAGGCCAAGCTGGAGAAGGAGCGGGACTCGTTGAGGGCTGAGATGGCCACCTCTAAGCAGCGGATTGCCGAGCTTGAGGGTGAGGTTGCTGAGGCGCGGGAGGAGGTCAAGAACGCCCGGGACTCCGAGAAAAAGGCTGCAGAGTCTGCCGTCTCATGGAAGGAGAAGGCAGACTCTCTGGATGATCGCCTTCCCGCGGAGAGGCACGAGGCCGTGGAGGAGTACAAGTCCTCGGATGAGCTTATCGCTATGCTGGCTGCTGCGCAAGATAAGGCTGTCATCATGAAGTTTAAGGAGTGGGTGGCGGCCGGGTACTTAGATGAAGCCAAATTTAGGCGGGGTCTCCTGGAAAAAAGGAAGAAGGAGCAGGAGGCGGCGGCCAAGTCCGGTGCCGGTGGGTCTCAGAGTACCGATAGAGATCGGTTGTAAATTTTTTTATATATATATATATATATATTTTTTTAACTATTGTCTAATTTTGTCTGGTAGTCCAGGCTTTTTGTGAATGGGAACATCCTTGATTTGAATGGGAATTAGAAAGGAATTAAAATTTCTAGGATTTTCGTACCTTTGAGCATTTGTTTGCATCACTTATTGCCGGAATAAAGTAACTGACAATAGCTATGTCCGGGAATGTCCAGGGTAGGTAAAAAAAATGCTAGAAATGGTCTGAATAATTCATTTTTCCATTGAAATACCACACGGTGGTTAAATACAGAATGAGTACCCGATGGGTAGCTTGTTATAGCTGTATGTCCAAAAAGCAAAAGCTAGGACAAGATGCTCCCGAAGCTACTTGTAATAGTACCGCAGGCGCTGGGTATTCCATGGATGCCTGGAGACAACCCCGTTCATATCCCGGATGAAAAAAGTTGCGGGACCTACCTCTTCAATGATCTCGTAAGGCCCTGTCCAGGATGGATCCAGTCCCCGGGGTTCTGGGTAGACTTGCTTCATGACCCAGTCCCCCAATTTTAATGTCCGGGACTGTACCTTGGCATCGTAGTAACGAGCTATCCTCCGCTTGTTTTCCAAGTTATGCATATGTGCCACTTCTCTTCGTTCCTCGAGTAAATCAGCATCGAGGTGTAGGCCATCTGAGTTGGTACCCGCATCGAAGTATTCGATCCGAGGACTCTGGATTTGTGTTTCGATAGGGAGTACTGCCTCTGATCCAAAAGCCATGCAGAAAGGGGTCTCGCCCGTGGCCTCCGTTGCCGTGGTTCTGATAGCCCACAACACTTCCGGGAGTTTAGCGGCCCAAACACCCTTGGCTTCGTCAAGCTTCTTTTTCAGTATTTTCTTGATTATCTTGTTGACAGCTTCGACCTGACCGTTTGTCTGGGGGTGAGCCGGGGAAGCATAGAGGATCTTAGTGCCGAGGTTCTGTGTGTAAGCCCTCAACTCATCATTGTCAAACTGGGTACCATTGTCCGTGACTATGGTATCCGGGACTCCAAACCTGCAGTAGATGTTCTTCCATAGGAAGTTCTTGACTTTTTCCGTGGTGATGGCGACGAGAGGTTCTGCCTCTACCCACTTTGTTTGGTAGTCCACGGCAACGATGGCGTATTTGAACTGTCCCACTGCCGTGGGAAGTTTACCAATCAAGTCCAAACCCCACTGACAGAACGGCCATGGTGCAAGGAGGATGGAAAGGGGTGGGCGGTGCTCGTGGGATATTTGCGTACATTTGGCATTTATGGCAAGAACTGGATATAGTTTGAGCCAGGCCGACATGGTTGGCCAAAAATATCCTGCCCTTAGGGTCTTGTGTGCGAGAGATCGAGCTCCGGCATGGTTACCACATACACCAGCGTGAATGTCCATCATTATTTTGTGACCTTCCTCCGGTGTCACACACTTCAGGTTGGGAAATCAATGTCCTCTTCTGTAGAGTTTGCCATTCATGATCGTGTATCGAGCTGACCTTAGCTGCAGTCTTCTGGCCTTGACCTTATAATCCGGTGTTCGGCCATCAACCATGTATTTCAAAATTAGGTCCATCCATGAAGGTTTGTGATCCACCGAAAATATTTCTGACACCGTTTTGGAAGTGCTAGGTCCCGCGAGTACTTCGACTTTAGTGGTCCCATAGGTAGGGTTTGGAGAAGTTGATGCGAGCTTAGAAAGAGCGTCTGCCTTGTTGTTTTCTGCCCTCGGTATTTGGGTAAAAATGTAGGAGGTGAACCTCTGAACTAAAGCCCGGGCCAAGGCCTGGTAGGAGGACATGTGGGGCTCCTTTACCTCGAAGTTACCGCTGACCTGGATAGCCGGGTACTTATCGTGTGTGAAGGCCCTTTGCTTTTGTCTTACCGGTGTTGAATAAGGAACGATACTAAGATTGTGCGTGGCTACCTCTGGCGGTATCCCAGGCATGTCCTCATAGGACCAAGCGAACGCGGATGTGTTAGAGCGGAGGAACGAGATTAATCCTTCCCTGATAACCGGAGACAACTTTGTACCAATCCTAACAGTTTCCGTATGTTTCGAATTCGGCCTGAGCATGTCTGATGGCGGTGGCCATCAGTTCGTCGTAGCTAGCTGGAGGATTATGGTTGATCCCGTAGAGAAATTCTCCTCGCCTTAGGCCCCTCCTGAAAGCCAGCTCAGCTAGTTCCTTATTGAGGTCCCGGCACTTAGCGGTAGCTGCTTGCCATCGATTTACAAAAGACTTCAGGGTTTCATCTTCTCCCTGCTGGACCTTCAGTAGGCCCTTCGGTGTGTGTATCCCATCAGTGCGTAAGATGAATCGAGCGACAAATTTGTCAGCCAATTCCTTAAAATTCCCTACAGAACCGACCGGCAGTTCGTAGAACCAACTTAAAGCCTCCCCTGACAGAGTTTCCTGGAACATGTTACAACACACTTCGTCCGTATATCCCTTGGCATTTGTTTGCGATCGGAAAGCCTGTAGATGTTGGTAGGGATCTCCAACTCTCGTATAGTCAATTTTCAGTGGTTTCGATGTATTCGCTCGAATGGCTCCCCTAACCTGTTGGGTGTAAGGCCCCGGGCGGTCCTCGTAACTGTTCATAGCTCTCCAGGTGTCTCTATTTTCTGTGGCCTGTACTCTTGCCTGCAGAGCATGCAAGGAGTTGCTCATTTGTACGAGTAATGCCGTGTTTGTGTCGGGTACCGGCGTGATACTGTGAACTGGCTGTGGTAATGGTGGTGGTGGTAGATGCCTCAAGCTTTCCGGGAATAAGTCTACCGGTACCTGGATTAACCTTTGGCTGCCCTCCGTGGGAGGTGCTGGTGAGGTGTTGGTAGTTCCTGTTATCGGGGCAGCATTCAGGTCTGCTAGCTGGGATGCTCTAGCCAGGGCCTGAGTAAGTGCCTCGTTGTGCTGGTGCCTCCTGTCTAGTGCTCGGGCCAGCGCCGTGTTTTCATCTTCCAAATCCTGCATTCTCTGTTGCGTGAGGCGGTTTGTTTCCCTATCGGTACTTCGTTGTTCCCGATCGATCCTGGACTGCTCCCTGAAGGCTGCGATCTCGGCTCGCATAGACTCTAACTCCGATTCCGGAGTCACCTGATCCGGGACTATTGGGTCCAAGGATCCGAGACCATGGACTTCCTCCCGAACAGCCGGCGCCTCTGCTGATGAAGTTCCCGGGGAGAAAGCAAGTGCCCGGGCGACACTTCTCCCCTCACCTGTCACTTCTGGCTCACTCATATCGAAGCCCCTATCTGGCGCGCCAATGTTTCTGGTGGCTTTCTCTGGGTACCTCACACAGAATGCTATACCGCCTGGGGCACCGATCGGCACCTAAATCCTGTAGCAAGTACACAACGTTAGAGGAATAAACCGTACCGGATGGTCTATACCTCTCCGATGCCTGAGTGAGTAACTAATAGCTGTGTAGAATAAATCATGGATCAAGGAGTTCTTACCCGTCCAAGGTGGTTGTGCTATAATCTTTATATTCAAGCGTGGGAAGGGAGTCTCCCCTATCTTCGATGTGGGACACAAGTTCTTCTGATGCCATATCAGTCTTGTATTTGTAAAGATAGATGGGCTGTGCTAGCCTTGCCCCGGGCCCTGGGTGCCCGGGGTGGCATCTTATGTGAAGCCCGCCATGGTGGGGTGTGATCCAGGTCCATGGCGTAGTACCTGGGAGTACCGATGGGGCTCAGGGGCTAGTGCTAAACCTAGTTGAGACTCCCTAGTATGTACAGTCGATGTAGAATTATATTGATGTTCGTCTGAGAAAATAACACAAGGTAAAGTTGAGATATGTTAAAATTTGAAATATTACCACGAAAGCACAGGTGGCATCTTTAGCCTTTGGGTATTTTGCCAAAATACAGCATTGGCATCCAATATTGGTGAGGACAGATGCTCGACGCAGAGTCAGACCTGTATCTTATACCTTGTAGTGTAAACAGAATTGAGGATTTGGCTTGCCTTAGCAAATTAATAATGTCCTGCAAATATGTCCAATCTATATGCATGTTCATCGGCTAGGAATTTGGAATCGCATCACACGATTCACACCTTGATGTTGTGAAGAGTGCTGAGTTTGCCAGTTTTGACTATTACTAATCCAAAGAGCTTCAAGTTGATAAAGAAAAGGTAATACTAGCTCAAGATAATGGTACATGTGAATATGGCCTAAATTGAAGGTTTGGAACGTGCATGCATAAAACCTAGCCTAAACGGCCAAACCTAATATTTGACTTCAACAGAGGCACACAGAATCCATGGAACAATAAATGATTTCATATGCCTCTCGTTAGCAACAACAACAAAAAAAAAAAAAAAAAAAGGGGAAGAAGTGGGTGAGCTATTACCAGTGAATGATGTAGATGAAAAATTCAAACATAACTTCTCTATCGGCCCTTCCCTCCATTGACCAATAGTTGTAGCTGGTCCATATCTATTTCTAATCAAATCGTGTATTTATCAAATACGTCAAAAATAAATTGTTTGTGAATTGAATTTTAAGTTCAGTAAAAATGTTGATGGATGACTATATAATTTTCGAATTGGTTGATTTACCAGAATATATATTACAATAAATTGTCTGTGAATTGAATTTTAAGTTCAGTAAAAATGTTGATGGATGACTATATAATTTTCGAATTGGTTGATTTACCAGAATATATATTACAAGAATAGCTGCTCTCTAAAAAATCCTAGACTACGTATTGTTCTTCTGCAAAGAGATTTTCGTGTCGTCGTCGTTGAACATGCCTTTCGTGTTGCAGGGGCCGAGCAGGAGTCTATGTCGAGGTAGGGAGGCGACAGTATCCAGCGTTGGGTCGCTTGTATACGCCAGGGACAGTGGAAGATGTCCAAGCACACGTCTGGTACTGAGCCTCTCACAGTTCCAAACATGGGCCTAGGCTTGGTTTTCTGTGGGCTTAGGCTTTTGTTCTGGGCCAAGATTTTATTAGGTTTTATTTATATTGTCTTTTATGTCTAGTAAGATGTGGCTCAATGCCGGCAATAAGTTTCTATCGTTATGTAATAGGGCGACGTGGGCTCTATCCCGGTGTGTGCACCTTGTATGCCTTGTCTACCCTAATTAGGTGGCGAGCTACTTGCCTTGTCAAATAGTCGCAACCTCCTAGTAGTAGGATGAAATTAAGTGTCGCTGGTCTCAATTCCGGTCGGCAACATAATGGGAAAGCTAGCTACACTACTTGTACTGATGCTTCGAGTTCGAGTCATTTTTTTGGTTGTGTCAACTTTGTCAAATTAAATAGAGTAGCCAGTTGTGCACTTTTTACTAGTTAGTGCACGTTAAAATATATAGATTTTATATAGACTTCTAATATTATTTTAGGACGTTCTGTTGATGCTTATTGTATTATGGAGTTCAGGCTCTCTCTCTTTCCTCCCCTTATATTTTGCAGTTTCATTAATCAAATTTTAAAGACAGTTAAATCGGTCTTTTTTAAAAAAAATTAAACTATGAATTAATCTACTATGGGACATGTATGCAAACAAATGGAAAATTAGATGCTTATATCCAACTTAACCGGGACAAGAGATGGATTCCACTAAATTTCACTAGATTGGAAATGCACATAGCATAAATCTGACGAGACCTACTAATTTGGAGGCATTTCGTCTTGGCGCTCCAGAACGTGCGAGTACTTCCCCCCATTTAAGTGGCCAAGATTAAACCATATATATCATTAAAAATTGATGAACGGCCAAGATTAGCCGCTATAAACGGAAACCAAACGAGATAATCACACACGCTAGCTAAATGGACCAATGGTTGGACCAAACTATCAAACATTCAAACTTATGCAGTGAGCAGTAGGAGAGTTTCTATATGAGAGCATCTTCTTATGAGAGTCGAGTGAAATTTGATAAAAAAAAAATTAAAAAAACGTGCTGAGAAAGTGAAATGTAGCCTTTTGTTTTGGAGTTCCCATATTCTTCTGTCTTCGTTCTATTCTTTTGTTTTGGAGTTCTATTTTAAAACGAAGACAGAAGAATATGGGAAAGATAAAATCAAAATAGTTTTGGTTAGAGATTGCTCACTGGCCAAATACTGGAGCCGGTCATTTTCTGAAAAGTGAAATTTCACTTTGTTTTGACTAGTAATGGAGCCGTTCTTCAGTTAAGAAACTAGTCAAATAATTTTAAAATTTAGTCACATCCACATCAGTTTGTTGTAGATATATTGAATGAGTAAGTTTTTTAAAAAGAAATTTTATCTACACATTTCTAAATTTTTATTTTTTTTAATTGAAAGATGTCAACCTGATTTTATAATTCAACAAGCAGTACCAAACGACACACCCCTATGGAGTCGACAGTAAAAAGCAGTCCTTTAGGACTTATAAAGATCTTATTCTAGACAAATTGAACTCCGCAATCCAGAGTACACTCACCTTTTAGGAAGTCCACACACCATTATTCTTAAATACTTAATACATACCCCAATTTTTCTACATTTAAAATTTCATGGGTAAATGAAATGACTAAAACAAATTATATATTCGAAAAGAAAATATAAATTATTTTTTATGGAAATGAATATTCATTGCTTCACTGAGCCGCTCGCCAGTAACATACAAACACCAGAGCCTAAGCCCCCCAAAGCAATACAATGCTATGCCTACTCATCCTAAACACTGAGCCACCGCCAGTAAAATACATACACTAGAGCTTAAGCCCCTGCAACAATATTACAATGATATGCTTACTCGCCCTAAATGGGGAAAGAAAACCCTAGTAAGTAAACTTCATTATAGACCTTATTGCGCACTAATTTAAAAATAACACGAAACAACAGAAAAAAAAAATTTGGTTTTGACTAACTACACAACTTCAGGGAAGACAAGATGGAAGTAGTCGATGCATGCAATTGTGGTACTAAACACCATCTATACCACCCAAGAGTTTCTCACGCAGTATAGCAATTAAAGCAGTGAACCAAGCCTCACCTACACCTCTCTTTCCTTTTTCCCGAAGAGAATGGGAAAACTGTAAAACTAGAGGAGGAAGAAGTAAGTGGCTCACTACCCATTTCCACCTGCTTTGGCTTGTTGTACCATCCTTGGGGCTTACCACGAGCTTTCTTCCCCTCATCAGCCATCAACACCTGCACCTCCACTAGGCCATCATCATTCCAAGTCAGCACCAGGTACTTTGCAACCAAGGTCAATGGAATCAACTCTAAGGAAAGGAAAACCTACGATCTGATTGGGGTCAACCTCAGTACCCTCCTCCCTGCTCTGCCGCACGCCAGTAATCCGTAGACACTACTCTGCCACCATCTTCCACTCCTCCACCTGATTGATTACCATTTATCTCTTCAGCCCCATAGCATGCATCATATGTCTATGTTGTACAAATGGAGTAGAGAGAGATCTAGGCACATTAGCCTCAAATACCATTGGTGGCAAACTAGGATCAAGCCTCACCAACTTCTGAAGCCGCCACATCGTCTTGTTGGACCTGTTATGGACACGATGCTTCGACATAGTACAAGGATGCACAGTCCCTACACCTACCTACCAGCCTCTCACATGTAAAGTTAAGGTTAGAGTTTTCATCATGAGAAACCCTAAATCTCCTTGCCCAGCCGCATTAAATTAAGCAAAAGTTCCACCTGAACACAAACCCGACCTCCTCAAAGTCCTCTTCTTTCAACGTCCATCACCTTCCCCTCCGTCTCTCCGATCAAGACCATGGTTGCATGAGTCACATATGTTAGCAGTAATTCATGAATATGCACCCAAATTCATATATGATTCAATGACACCTTTTGAATCGAAGACAAGTCATTATAGTCATTGAGTACGATTCGAGCCCAGTTGAAACTCCATGTCGCTTCTTAATCTTATCAACGTCACCGACCTCATAAAAAATTAATAAAAACCTTCCATTCATCCTTTCCTGAACATTGAGAGTATCATACATAAGCCACATTGAGTGAAAGGCTACCATGAACGAGTGATTTTGAAAACCCTACAGATATTCAATCTTCCAACCATGTAATATTGGTTAGCCACAAAGTTCTTGGCTTGCTTTCTCAGGTTTCTGAGATCAACAGGTTCATTCTCGTCCTTCAACGACAAAGCTGATGCTAGTCTTGCGGTCATGGAGGCAATAGATGTCATCTCTAGGTTTGGTGCTGCAAAAACTCTAACAGAGAGAATAAGACAGCTAGGGTTTTGTCTTTTTTGAATTACATAGGTTAGAAAAGAAAATATTGTTTTTTTTTTAAATAGAAATTGATATCATTAGGATCAATAGCTGGCATTCAGCTAATAGCTAGATTCTAACTACACTTACAAAAAGATACCCAACAAGAAATCCAGAAACCCTAATCTAAGCTAAGCAAACTCATTACAAGTCAATGATAAACTCGCTATAATTAGCGAACTTATAAACAAAGAAACTCCATGTCTTCTAGGGCAAAATCAGTCACTAGCCTCCCATTAACCAATCACACAATTGTGGTACCAATAGAAAACCACTTCCTATCCAACAAATAGGACCACCTCCTTATCCATAAGCTCGCTTGAAAAACACCAATCACATCCAAGATAATTACCAAATTTCGAAGAAGTCATGATCTAAATAAATTGGCACTTGAAGACCATAGGTAGCCCCAAACATGCCCAAGTAGGTCTAAAACTCTTAGGCCAGGCTTGCCCAAGTCTAACTAACAAGCGAGGGTGGTAGTGCACCCTCCTTGATAACCCATGAGCTAGGCCCAGCTAGCCCAAGCTCAGAATTAGACCCAGAACCCCAGGTCCAACTCCAAGCCCAAGAAGCCGCTCTGAGCAACCCTACCAGAGCTGCAAGTTCCGGCGGCTGGCTTCTCCAAAAGGTCATATCCACCCTGCTGTATCCATGCAAACCGGTCCACCAATCAGATCGACAACAACCGATCTGTCCCAATTTGCTCAACCTCGACTGGATCAGAGCCTTCCCCACCGACACCAAATCCGACCAAGCACCAAACACAGATAGCCCAGCTATCGACACGACCACATCGTCGCGCTACCCTCGATCTATATCACGTCCATCACATCAAACTGGCAGATCGACTCTGCTCCCCGACACCACTGACAGACACCCCTCGGCCTTCGATCATAGATCGGAATGGCCGGCCAAACACACGACCACGCCCTAGATTGCCCTGACCCGTGACAAGAAGCCCAGCAGTTGCTAGAACCGCCTGCAACCGGAGAAGCTCTAGCCGCCGCACTCTGCTAAACCCTAGGGTTTCTTGACATTAGATCACAAATAATTTGATTTGATACGAAGCTTTGATTCTTATTTGCCCCCCCCATACCTGTTAACACCCTATTAATCTCTAGAAAAGAAAATATTGTTGAAATATAGTTAATAGATTTTAGGGTTATTATCACAAATGGTACCTGAACTATACCTCAATCTTATCGATGGTACCTGAACTTCAATTTTGATCACAACCAGTACCCGAATTTTTCGATTTCATTTTAAATTGTACCTAGAGCCACCTGCGATCAATATTCCGACTAAAAACGGCATGTGAGGCGATCATAGTGATGATTTTTGATGATTTCAAGGGTTGCGATCATATATAGTGATGATTTTTTGGTAATAGACTTGCCTTGAATTTGAATTTTTTTTTTTTTTTTTTTTTTAGATTTGGCTTTTTTGGCCGGAATAGTGACCAAATGTGGTCTTAGGTACCATTTAAAATGAAGTCGAAAAGTTCGGGTACTGGTTGTGATCAAAATTGAAGTTCAGGTACCATCGATAAAATAGAGGATAAGTTCAGATACCATTTGTGATAATAACCCTAGATTTTAGTTTTGTTATAAACCCAAGTTAGAAATTTCTTCATGTTTTCTTGATAATCTTCTGCAAACGTGATGCCAGTAATAATGCATTACAAAATCCTTAGGGTGCCGGCTATTGCCACCCTACTTATTACTTTGTTTACCCAACAAGTCTTTGATTTATTAAAATACTAAAATACCCTAATAAAAAATTACAATAAAGGACAATATCTTATTAAAAAATTTAATTATTTTTCTTATTATCCCTTATATCATATGTACTTAGAATTTATTCTTAATTCTTAATCATTTCATTCATCGTTAATCCTGGTGAGCCTGATTGACTAAGACGTCATGAGATTGACTGAGATAGACGAGGAGGAAGTCAAAAACAACTGAGAGAGACGCGGAGGAAACCAAATAGAAAAAGAATTCGAGTTAAACCCTACATTAGAGAATGGTATTTTGGGTACTACAAATGGGTGAACAAAGTAAACATGAAATTTAAAAAGTATGTGTAGCGTGAGAAGAGAATATAGGGTGAACAAAGTAGCTGGTAGGGTGGCAATAGCCGCACCCAAGCCTTATGATTGTTTATAGGGTGAGGCTATTGCCAACCTATAATTTTCTTTGTTCATCATACTTGCTCATTACACCCTACATTTTAATTTCAATTATTAGATTTACTGATCCAACCCATTTCTCTTTCCAGGAATATCCTCCATCATATGATATATTTTAATTTATCAATTAAAAAGACGTCCTAAAATATATTAAATTTTCCTAATAAAATCATAATTTGATTTACTTCCATTTTTTGAATTTTTTCCATTCAGTTTTAATGTTCGTTTATTTCAATCCATATTAAAAAAATTAGTAACTGCTACTATGAGCAATGAAAAAAAGATTGATTTTTTTTTGTGTTTTAAATTTGTTACTTTCGGTGTTTATGAAGGTATTATAAATATTTTGATGAAGTTAACACTAATGGTTTTGTGAATTGAATAACGAATTAACGATGAGGACGCAACAAAAAGATATAAAAAGAAAATTGTAATAAATTGAAATTTGGATGGAGAAGATGAAGATTAATGTTATCAGAAGAGAATTAAGTAGTTTTGTACTTAATTAGTTATGTATTTAGTTTTCCTTAAAGATTTAAATTTTTGAAAATTAGTGTGCTTATTAGTCATTTTGCATTTGGATAATATAGTCTTTCAATAATTCAAATATTTATAGGGTGACAATAGCCGCATCCTTGTTTATATTATTTCATGGTAGTTAATGGATGGAGAGTATTAAAAACATTATTTTGATATGAACCCTAATTAGGATCTTCAAAAAATCATGTTAATAATTATGAACCCTAGTCGAAATCTTCTTCATATGTTGATCTTGATAATCTTTAACAAACATGATTATGGACAATTTTGCATTACAAAATGAATGAATATGTTGTTTCATGGTAATTAATGGAAAAATAAAAATCATTCTAATTATTCTGATAAACGCATTTAATTTCTTGGTGATATATATAATCTTGTGATTATGATAAATTTTAACTAAAAAAAAATCGAGGATTTTGATATTTATTTGAATTATGAAATTTAAGAGTAGTTTTTTTAATTAAATCAAAACAATTTATTATTGACCTCAAACCAAAATGACACATTACATACTTTTCTACTGTCATGAGTCAGCTGATAAGAAAAGTGGTATATATAATAGTACCCCTCATTTTTTTTTTTAAAGAATAGATCATATATTTATTTTGAATCAAGAGAGGTCAAAATGTCAAATATATTAATATTCAACAAGCAGTACCAGAAACGATACACCCCAGATGGGCCGATAGAAAGAGTCGTCCTTTAGGACATACAAAGGGCCTATTCTAAAAACATAACCTCGCACTCCCGGGTACACCCACCTTTTAAGGACTAATAAGCACCTTTATTCTTACAAAATCTAGTAAACTCAGAAGCAAAGAAATATAAAAGTAACAACCGAGCAAAACTAGACTCTGCGACCTATGGAAATTTAAACATTACTAGTTGAGGATGACGCTCCAACATCCCCTATAATGCCAACACCTGCCGGCAGCTGCGTCATGTACTCATAGGTACTGCTGATCTCTTTTTCCTCAAGAACTTGACCATTACGATCGCTTTCCAGAAGTTTCCACTTCTTAGACTTCCTACCTTGGAATTCATTCTCCAGAACTTTTGCACACTTCGACATGTTATTGCTTCCCTTTGGTCTACCCAATTTCTTTTTTCTTGGCGAAACAATCAGCTGTCCATTCTCATGTTGCAAGACAAACTGCATCCCATCGTCAACTTAGAGTAAAGGTTCAGTGTTAGACACACATCTCTTGCCCAACCATCCCAGCCCTTCCACAATCTTACGCTTAGTTCCTAAAACAGGATAGGTATTAGTTGAAGCGACCATCACCCCTGTATCCTTACCCTTATCCATGCACGGAGGTTTGATAACAGCCACCGGGAATATCTTCCCCACTATTTCCAGAGGAGGTTGACTAGCTTGCTTTGTCCAAGTTTCCAAAAACGCAGCTAGGTTAAAATCCGTGAACATCGAAGGGAAAACCTTGACACTACCAGACAGCGAGGGCTGATGTTTTGGAACAGCTTCCACTATCGCTGCCCCCCCCCAACTACCTGTTTCGATTCAATCATCATCGCCTTCTGAACCTGCAGGTCATCCCTATCAGGCCGAGGACCACTTTCCCCATCCGTCAATGATAGCCCACCATCACAGTAGCCTGGACCTGAGCCATGATCTCATCTCTCTCCTTAGTCAACCAGGCATCACATCATGCCTCTCCATGCATGAAGAAGCCACAACTCCAACAAAACCCTCAGACCTTTTCAAAGTTGAAAGACAGTTTAGGCGCCACCGTCGCTGAAAACTCAAAAAGCATCCAAACTCTAATCCACCTTCGAACATCAAAGACTAAATGGATCCCTTGCTCTGCCTCTTTCCGATATAGAGCGTTCTGATCGAAGTGAATCACACGGCCTAGAGTAGATCCCACCAAGTTCAGCGCAGCCTTATTTCGGAGACCCACTAGAAGTCCCTTAACTGCAACCCATGCTTCCACCAGATTCAGAGGAACCTCATGCACCGGACCAATACAGTCATAACTGCCAAGCACCACCATCGTATTTCTATAGAACCAAGGTCCTCCATGCAGAATCTTGTTTCTTTCAGCCTCATGCTCAAATTGAAACACGATATGCTCTCCCACTTCATGAATTGTCAGTCTAGATTTCATACGCCAAATCGAAGATATAGTACCTATGAACCCCGGAAGCTTGCCCTTCGGGCCAAGCAGTTGACCCACCAGATACCAACGATCAGCCTACAGTGCCGCAAGCCTCGCCGAACCCAAGGATACCCAGGCCGTCTCCACTAGATGAAGATCATCGAGGTTGCTCTCCACCAAGTGAGACATGTCGCCGGAAAATCTTGGAATTTTACTTGAGGAGGTATTGAGGAAACCCTACCAGTCGGCTAGGTCAGTTTATTTTTTTATAATTATTTGAGAAGCTTGTCTCATAACAAGAATAGATAATTTATAATAGTACTACTCGTTGAAAACATCCAACGCTCACTTATTAAAAGCAAACCTATGAACTATGATAACACTAAGACATAGTAAATAGGCTAAGTAACAAAAACTTAAATTTTCTCTTACCATTAAACTAGGGCTAAGAGGCTTAGCAGGGTAAATCAAGGTTAACACCTCTCCAGCAGTAGCTTTCTTCGTCTTGGAGGGATTTTTATTCTTTGAACCTAAAGGCTTCCCCGTTTTTTCTTTGTCTCTATCTTTTCCACATTCACCAACTCTCGTGGTACCATTATACCACTCGGTGCCTCTACCAAGCTCAGTGATTTAGTAGTAAATTTGGAAGAAAATTCAGGTTTCTTTACCTTCTTGATAGGTGCATCAATGAAATATGGCAGCAAGATTTTCAGTTATTTTGGAGAAGAAAAACGAGAGGTCGAGCGACCTCTTTTCTATGGCAGTGACTTCTTAGTAGGTACTAGTGCTGGTGCATTGTCATCACTATATTCGTGGTTGAGTGCATGTCCTGGCTGCGAATCACCACCAAACTTTTGACAAGTTCTTAATTTTGTCCTAAAGAGAGTTCTTCCAATCGAAGGAATGAAGAACTGAAGTTTGAATGCCTTGAAATTTGAAAGCCCCATTCACAAACCTACCCATCTGCAAAACCTAAGAAGGGACTGGCAATGTGAAGGTGTTTAACAGTTGCAGGTTCAACTGCTTTTCCAACGATTCTTCCATCAGTCACTAAACAAACTCCATATTCATGGAAAATCAGCTGACAAAATCTACACTTGCAATTTAAGAGTAGTTTAGGTAATTTGAGTGGTGTAGTTAATAAAATGATAAAATAAGAAATTAAATGTGGAAAGAGTGTGTATTTTTTTTTTTTTTTAGAATGAAACTAAACAGTGTGTATTAAGTAATTGGAAATGCATGAATAAATTTTTTCTTCTTTAAAATTTCAACAAAAATAATTTGATTATAATAAAATCATAACAAGTTTGTAATAATATGTCATTCTTGTTAATTATTATTATATATAGTATATATTTTTTTTTTCTTGAAAAGATATATAGTCTATTTTTTATTTGAAGAAATTCATTATATGTGGATGATATTTTTGATAATTTTCAGAATGTTACTGCGTATAAGACATAATATCAAATGGAACCCCAGAAGATGACATTTTTTATCAGTGTTTCTCTGCTAAGGACCTCCGCCTATTTTAAAATATACGGATTTCCTAGATAGACTCACTTTTCGATCACATATCAACATCTCGACCGTTTAGTTTTTAGGTCCTAATATATAGATCACTTCTGTAAATTTTCAGCCAAATTGATGATCGTTTAGATATCGAACTAGATTAAACAAATAGACGAACCGAATTTGTCTAACATGAACCGTTCATGTTTATAATTGCAAATAGCAGTTATGATTGCCTTAACGATTACCAATTTGGTTGAAAATTTGTAGAGATGATATGCTCTTATAGACCTAAAAACTGAACAATCGAGATGTGGATATGAGATCGAAAATTGAGTCTATCAAGGAAATATTCAGAGAAGCTCTGCATTTTTTTATCATTAAGATCCCTCATTTTCCTTTGACAAAAAAAAAAATCCCATATTTTAACCACTCCGTACATTTAATCACCGGCTCACAAATATTCCTCATTACATATTTTGCATGGCCAAAGCCGCAAACTCGGTACTTTTTTCTGTCTAGGCCACGATTCTACTTTGACGGGACTCGTCTGTCACTTAGCGTAGGTCACCCAAGGCACGCCTCTCCCCTCTTGCCCTTTATATACGCGCTCTGAACAAGCTTCAACATTATCGATCGCCAACTAAACCATAACTCGAAACCATCGAGCTAGCTAGTCCATTCATCATTTAAAGTATACATATATAGATCGAGTTGTGTGGTGCTCATGGAGCTCCTCCACGGGTTCGATGTGAAAATGTTGGTGTCGACGGTGGCGCTGATCGGGTTCGTGGGGTTGCTGGTGCGGTTGTATAAGGGGCTAGTGGCGGAGCCGAAGAGGCTGAGATCCCTACTGGCCAAGCAAGGCATCACCGGACCTCCACAAGCTTTGCTTCTCGGGAATATCTCGGAGATAAAGAGGGCTCACGGCCGCGGTGGCAATGCTAAAGCTCCGAGCAGCGAACCACCCACCTCACACAACCTGGCTGCTACTATCTTCCCCTTCTTTGATAAGTGGCGGAAGCAATTTGGTATTGTACTTAAAACACCATGCTTATCGTTCTTAATTGTCATTTCATAAACATGACTGTTGTCTCTCTTGCCGGAAGAACTTGACTGTTGTCATACCAGATATGTGTACACGTATATTTGTCAGTGCTTCTGTAGAAAGTTCATTTTCCGAAAGCGTTTTAGCTCGAAGCACATGAAATTTTTGAGATGTTCCGATCAAAAGTGGCACCCAAAATTTAGAATTTTACAAGAATGGCACTTTGGTACCAATTTTTGTTACATCACAAAAGTACCAATTTTGTGTTATCTGGGGGGCTTGAGTGAGTCAATCTTTTTGAATTTTTATAATCAGAATAAAAATACACTTTTAACCAAAGCACAAGCAATACCAAACAATCATACAACATAAACTTATTGATTCAAATTTATTGGTTACATAACGTACATGTCCGACTATGTTGACCTATTATCATACTTTTTGTCATGGAGCTTAGTTAGGGATATTGAACGATTTCACTTGGGGGAGGTGGTTTCAGATGGCTGAAGGCCTTGGCATAAGAGAGAAACATTTCGTATTTGTTTTCCCAGTTGGTGAGTTTGCGTTTGTACTAAAATTAACAGCGTGAAACTTGTGTGCAGGTGACGTGTTTGTGTTTGGTCTTGGCACCACGCAAATCCTATATGTGATCAAACCAGAAGCAGTGAGGGAGATCACAACCTGCACATCCTTGGACTTGGGGAAACCCACATACCAATTCAAACAGCGTGGTCCTTTACTTGGTAAAGGTATTTTGACCTCCAATGGAGCCTCGTGGGCTCATCAGCGCAAGGTCATGGCTCCTGAACTTTACATGGAGAAGGTCAAGGTAAGTAATGAGTAAAATTTATAGGTGGTACTTGGTAATGAACTGTGACATGAAAAAGTGTTAATTTTTGTAGTTGTGTTGAATCCTGCAGGGAATGATCAACTTAATTACCGAATCCTCGAATACTCTGGTGAACTTGTGGAACGGTAAAATTGATGCTGGCAAAGGAGTTGCAGACATAAAAATCGACAACGATTTGAGAAGCTTCTCTGGTGATGTTATCTCAAGGGCATGTTTTGGGAGCAGTTATACCAAAGGGGTACAGATTTTTGATAAACTAAGGCAACTCCAGGAGGCCATGGGCAGGAAAGTCTTTGGGGGTGCAGTTCCTGGAATGAGGTAATAAGAGCTATTATAGTTGTGGCTCCTAGTGGTATTACTGGGGTCTTATTGAGATGCTTGAACTTTCCGGACAGAAATTCGTTAACAGTTGCACAAATCAATGGAAAAATATGCTTGTAATTTTACATATTAAGTATATGGTCTAAATTGGTGTCATATTAATTTGATGCAGACACCTTCCTACAAAGAGCAATAGGGAAGAATGGGCATTAGAAAAGGAGGTTGCGAGGTTGATACTGCAATTAGTGAAGGAGAGACAGGCAGCTGGGCACGAAAAAGACTTGTTGCAAATGATTCTTGAGGGTGCAAGAGCCAGTGATCTCAGTCAAGATGCAGCAGACAGCTTCATTGTTGATAATTGCAAGAACATATACTTAGCTGGATATGAAACCACAGCTACTTCTGCCACATGGTGCCTCATGCTGTTGGCTTCGAATCAAGAATGGCGAGAACGAATTAGGGCAGAGGTCCTTCAAGTTTGCCAAGGCCGCGTCCCAGATGCTGATATGCTTCGCAAGATGAAACAGGTATCACTAGTTGATCACTAGGTTATATCTCACACATTATGTAGTTAATATGACAACATAACATGCCAAATTATTTAACAAGAGTATTCATATTTATGAATAATGCTATGTGAACTACTTTTTTGGGTACCACCTTATGTGGCAGCTGGTATGGCACAGTCATGTCATATAATAAAATTCTGTGATAGGTTAAACTTTCTGCTACATCAGCTGTCATATAAGGTGAGATGCAGGTGGTACCCCAAAATGTGGTTCACTTAGCATTACTCTTTTAATATTGCACTTGAAACTACTTGAACATGTCTTATAAAAAACATGCTACTTTTTTTTTTCCTCAAAGGCTTTTTAGACCCAGATACTAATCTGTGCTCAGAGGATCTTATCAGAACGCTTCTTTCCCACTTGAACATGTCCAATCAGTAACCCTAAACTTGAATCTTTTAATGTGCAGCTAACAATGGTGATTCATGAATCATTAAGGCTCTACCCACCCGTTACCATTATGTCAAGGGAGGCATTCAAGGACATGAAATTTGGAGACATTCATGTTCCAAAGAGTGTCAATGTTTGGACCAGTGTGGCGACAATACACACTGATCCAGAAATATGGGGACCTGATGCCTACAATTTCAAGCCCGAAAGATTTGCAAATGGGATCACTGGAGCTTGCAAGCTTCCCTACTTGTACATGCCATTTGGGCTTGGACCTCGAGTGTGTCTTGGACAGAACTTGGCCATGATCGAACTCAAGGTTGTCATAGCTCTCATTGTCACCAACTTTTCATTCTCACTTTCACCCAATTACAGTCACAGACCTGTTCAAAGATTGGTTGTAGAGCCAGAAACCGGCGTCGATCTTTTGATGAAGAAGCTTTGAGGAATTCCCTTTGGATGAAGAAGCTTTGATATTTTGCTGGAAAATAAGATAGCTAATTAGGAGCGTATTACTTTCTTTGTATTATTAACTTTAAAACTGTGTTGGGTGTCTTGAGTTTGGTTGTTCAGTAGTAAGCCTGTACTTTTTTACTTTTACATTGCTAGTTCCATGTTTATATATATATATATATATATATATATATATATATATAGGCTTCTTGCCTGTGGACATCCGCACCTAGTGCTTAGGTGCGGATTTCCATTTTTTCCTCACTTTTTTGTTACACATTTACATCTTAACCGTTCAGTTTTTAGGTCCTAATGTATAGATCATCTTTGTAAAATTTCAGCCAAATTGGTGATCGTTAAGGCATTCAAAACTGTAATTTACAACAATGAATACAAACGGTTCCGGTTCGACATATTCAGAACCGTTCGTATTCATTGTTGTAAATTGCAGTTTTGAATGCCTTAACGATCACCAATTTGGCTGAAATTTTGCAGAGATGATCTTTTATGTCCTAATGTATAGATCATTTCTGCAAATTTTCAGCTAAATCGGTGATCGTTAAGGAATCAAACTAGATTAAATCAACGGACGAACCAAATCTGTCAAACTTAAACCTTTCATACTTATAATCTTAAATCGCAATTTTGAAAGCTTTAACGATCAACGATTTTGCTGAAAATTTGCAGAAGTGATCTACACATTAGGACCTAAAAGCTAAACGGTTGAGATGCCGAAATGTAATCGAAAAGTTGGTCTAATACCCTATCCCTAGAAAAGACAAAAAAAAGGATCTCTCACTAGTAGGGCCCTGATATATATATATATATATATATATATATATATAAAATCTTGTGATTATGATAAATTTTAATTAAAAAAAAATCGTGGATTTTGATATTGATTTGAATTATGAAATTTAAGAGTGAGGGATCCTTTTTTTTGTCTTTTATAGGGATATGGCATTAGACTAACTTTCTGATAATATTTTTGTATCTCAACCATTCAGTTTTTAGGTCCTACTGTATGGATCATTTTTGCAAATTTTCAGCGAAATCAATGATCATTAAGATATCAAACTAGATTAAATTAACGGACGAACCAAATCTGTCAAATGTGAACCGTTCATACTTATAATCTTAAATCGTCATTTTGAATGCCTTAACAATAATCAATTTAGCTGAAAATTTGCAGAAGTGTTCTAAACATTAGGACCTAAAAACCGAATGATTGAGATGCAAAAATATGATCGGAAAGTTAGTCTAATGTCATATCCCTAGAAAAGACCAAAAAAAGAGATCCCTCACTAGAAGGCCCTATATATATATATAGACACACACACACACACACTACTTGTCTACTTGAGATTATCTAGTGATCAATAGTATGATATAACCCCATTAATATACAATAAAACACATTGGGTAATTCCATGACTCCATCTCCCTGATATCAGGGTACTGTACATAGTATGATATATTTCCCAACCTGAGACCCCCCTGTCGGAGGGTGGGCCCTATTGCATCTGTTCCCCCCCCCCCCCCCCCCCCGGTTCTTTCAAAATAAATACTGATGCGGCCTGGAATTCTGACTCTCTACACTATGGTTTTGCTGCTTTGGCTCGAGACTTAGCTGGGAATCTTCTGGGAGGGCCCTCAAGAAGTGCATCTGCCTCCTCCTCTCTAGCTGCTGAAGCCATGGCTCTCGACCTGGGTCTTAGTTTAGCTTCCTCCTTTTCTTTCTCTTCCTTTCAGCTTGAATCAGATTCCTTGATCTTGATTTCAGCTTTGAAAAACCCTCTTTCGGCAATTGATTGGTCGGCTTCGACTATTGTAGCTAGGCTTCGTGCTCGTGCCTGCAATTTCAATTGTGTTAACTGGTGCTGGACCAGTAGAAGGGTGAATGGTGTGACAGATTTGGTTGCATCTTTGGTCTCGCGCAGGGTGTGCCCAAGAGACTGGTTTTCTAACCCCCCCCCACCCAATTTTGTTGTTGTTGTTTTCTGGTTTTCTTGCCTTGTTCTGGGTAGTTTTGCCTTGTTTCCCTTTTTTTTTTTTTTGGTTACAAAGGAGGCCTAAAAGGCCTGAAACAAAAGGAAAAACAGAAAATTAACCCTCAGGCCCTGTTCTAACTCTCCTAGCTCTTGGGAGTTTGCAAAGATCATCAGTGAAAGCACTAGCAACATGAGGGGGAGGGATGTCAAAAATCACAATACCATAGTCATGGCTGAGACTTCCCTTAGCAAGAGCATCATCAGTATAGTTGCATTCCCTGAAAATATACCGGATCCTAACGTCTTCAAAACCATTGATTAGATGTCTACAACTGTTGATAATGTTGCCTAAAGGATGAGATATAGGGCAACCATCAATCAACAACTTAACAAAGATAGCTGAGTCAGATTCTACTTCAAGCTTTCTGATATTCAGGTCAGAAGCAAGTTTCAACCCAGAAAGCAACCCCCTAGCTTCAGCATTGATGATTTGGCCAACCCCCAAGTTTATGCTGAAGCCAGACAACCAATCTCCATTGTGATCTTTAATTACCCCACCAGCTGCAATAAACCCAGATTGCTTTGTTTCCCTGTTTTTGTTTGGTTGCTATTGTTTGTTTACTTTACCAAAAAAAAAACTGTATTAACCAAAATATGTGGGGAGGTGTCGTTTGAAAAAAAAAAAATATATATATATATATATATATATACTATTATTAAGAAAAGAGGTTTTGTTAGCCAAACTTGATTTTTTTTACCTTTTCAACCCTCAAAGATTAAAATATCATGAATAACATTTTAATCATCAGGGACAATAATAAAAAATTAATTAAAAAAATTTCCTAAAGTTAAGCATAAGTGCATAACTACCCACTACTCTCAGTCTCCCACACACCCATCGGGTGTAGGCAATTTCTAGTGTGTGTATATATATATATGTGGTGCTCTGGCTGGGTCAACTACTGAGCTGAATCAACAACTTACATTAGCTTAGATGCAGCTGTATCCGCCCACTGGGTCAATTGGATCTGATTCAATCCGCCTTTGACGCTGATCCACTGGATGCTGCCTCCCTTTGCTACTTTTTTCTGGGTCGACTAAAATGGGTGAAGCTTCTGCCTTCCCGGCTTCTGCTCTACCCGCCTCTGACTCGGCCTTTTCTGTTGAAACGAATGCTGTAGAGATGGTGGTGCCTTTGCTTGCTCTGCCCCTTTTTCTGGTGGGCTGCTGCTTCCACTGATTAATCGGGTCTTCAACCACTGCTTCTGCTGCCTCCATCTGAACTCTAGCTGGCTCTAGATCAATAGAATAAACTGCAACTGGGGGACTGATACTGATGCTTTTGGTTCCGAGCGCTCCGGATTGGTTCTTAAACCACCTATGTCTCTATGGCCTCTGCTTCTTTAGTAGGAAGAAGTGCCCCTTCATTTTTTTTATCAGCCGGAAGTGGAACAATGGCAGATTTCGGAACAAGGTGTTTAATTTGGAGTAGGATGCTTTACATTATATGATATATGTTTCTCAAACTCTGTTAACTAAAATATGTGGATATCTTAATCAGAAGGATGTGACGCAGCCTCTTCCGCATTCTGCCAAACCCTAGCCGTCATGGCTGGGAATCAAAGCCACGCCAGTTGGCACCAACACCAAGCGGACTCTTCTCCGCCTCTCGCTGCCTCCTCGCGGTGACCCAACGTCGATCTCTTTTGACGAGCTCCAAACCAGATTGCCTACCCACAATTTCTGGGGAAGGGGACAGTTTTGCAACTGCCGGACTCTCACGCTGGGGGCAATTAACAAGGGAGGATTTCAGTCAGGATTCTGGTCGAATCCGACCAAGTAGAGCGCGGCTCAAGGCCGGTGATGGGCTGCCAGGGCTGGTGACGATTGGGTCACATTGGACGGGAAATCATCATGGCTGGCATCCTGTAAGTGTAGCGGCTGTTTCGACCGTGAAACGGATCGGCTTGATGCCGCCTGTGGTTTGGCGAAGTAGGGGCTTCCACTACCTTATAACGGCGACTGGAGGCATCCGATCTCAAGGAGCGGCAACTTTGCTATCTGGGTGCTCCTTTCCTGTATGGGTGACGGTGGCGGAGGTGGAGACGGCGACTTTGACTGGCGCAAAGAAGGAAGAACCCAGTTTGGGTTGGGTGCCCAGATCAGCCGTGCGGCCCAAATCATTTTGGAAGCCCAACTGTGTTAGGGTGTCCAATTTCTTTGGGTGCCCAAACAAAATTGGGTGCCACAACTTACTCCGGATTTAAAGATCAAAGTTTTGGGATCTAATTCTAGGGGGTTTCGAAGTTGGGATCCTGGAGGCTGGACCCAACTACACCTCTTAGTCCTAACTTGGATGGCGAGGAGAGATTTTAGTTTCTTGTCGAAATATGCCTATATACTATGTTCTAGTTTTTTCATAGTTATAGGCTTGCTTTCATTTGTGAGCACTGATTATCTAATGAGTGGTGCTAGCATGCCACGTCCTATACTTGCCCATAGATGGCAAGGGAAGGTATGTATCCGTGCTATTCTGGCTTGAGTTAAATGAAAGTTGACTGGTTTGATTAAAAAAAAAAACTAAAATATGTGGATGTATTTAATTTGGAACAGTGTAGGGCACACCTTTGCTATGAGAAATGGCAATAGCTCGAGTCTACACATTTTAGGGTAGGATCAAGTTGTTACACCGGTCTATATTTAGGCGTACTTTACGCATCAATTTCTTGAGTTTGAATTATTTAAGGTGTGTCAATGCTACGTGCCTATGCCTATGCTTCAATACTTGAAAATGACAATTAGGTAAAGTCCATGTTCTAAAAAAATTTGGAGGTTGGTGGGTGATGGAGAGGGACCTAGTGTTTAGGTTCTTAGGCGGTTCCTTAGGTAGATGTTTATTTCAATTTTATTTTATTTTACAACATATAAGTAAGTGCAATTAAAACAAAAAAAATGTACTCGGTAGTATATTGATTGAAAACATAGTGAAAAAGTTCATCATATAATGACTATTTACATATAAGAAGTCATTTTTAAGTATTTGACCCAAAAACACAAATATTTTGAATATTTTTTTTATACCCAGCCAATCTACCGCCTAGACTAATCAGGGCGGCTGCCCACTAGCACCTTGGCAATCGCTCAAAGGGATTTTTTGAACACTGCCATAAAGTGTCTTTCATGCCTCCTTAAATAGTTTTACGTTTATTTAGACTAAATATATATAATTGCTTCTTTTAAAACGTGGTTGTTTAAATAAGTGAGCATGAGTACCGTCAAATGATCGGATCTAATCTATGTATCGCTGTGGTTTTTCACAAACTCTTTATTTACCCAAAGATGGTAGAGGGAGGATATGTAATGGTCATTTCTAGCTTGAGTATTAATATATATCAACATGATATTCCTAAAAAAATAATAATAATAAAACGTGGTTGTTAGTTTTCTTTTGGTGGATTCAATAATTAACACTCAAAAGTTACATAAATTTATGTTTGATAAATAATTAAATAGAGACACAGGGCGCGGGAATGGGGTGAGAAATCTTACAATTTCCATTAGCTTTTGAATATTATGAACATTATGTGTATTGTCACATTATTAAGTAATATGCGGCAAAAAAGGCGGCAAATATCACCTATTGAATATTATGAATATCATGTGTATTGTCACATTATTAGGTAATATCAAGGTTCAAATTTCTCTGAAACAACAGAAATTTCCATCGAAATTTCCGTAATTTGACAGTACCGAAACGAAATTCATATGCTATATCATTTCCGTCACGAGTTTCCCGAAATTTTTCAAAATTTTACGTACATTTGCGCAAAATTCTTAATTTATGAAATATCTACACACACAAAATATATTTAAAAATTCATATCGAAATTTTGTCCGATATTTCTCCAAAATTTATGTGAAATTTGTATGTCACCTACAACAAAATTTTTTACTCATATTTTCATAGAGAAAACATGAAATTTTGATTTTTTTTTCCCAATCAAGTTGAATACAACAAAAAACCTTTTTGCTTTAATCTGCTACCAAAATCATTTCCAAAATTCATATACTTGGGAGCAGTATTGTATGATATTAAATGGAAGTAGTTCAACCATATAGATCGAACCCTATCGTAGTAGCTTTTATTATTAATACTTTATATTGCTTTTGTTATACTTGTTCATTTTCATTCATGGGGTTATGGTATTACGTCCCCCCCCCCCGGTTGTATTTTTCTAATTATTAGTGAAAAATGCGTGATGGCCAAGCCTCTCACTAGGTTCCTGCCATAAAAAAAAAAAAGTAAATCACATTCACGTTGTCGATATACAGCACAATTATAATTACATATAGATAAAAACACTAGTTTAGCAACATACTACAATACTGGTTAATTACTCGTTCATATTAAATATCATAATTCTATTTTAAATGTATAATTTTAGACAGGCTACATTGTAAATTTTTGAGTAGAAGAATGATCTTTATTGATAAGGACTCAACCCGAATTACAGTCCAAGGCTAGTACATCTAGGATACATTCAAGGGGATGATCCCTCCAAACATGATTATCATTGTCATCAAAAGCAAGACTAGCCAACCTGTGTGCCACCCTATTGCAGGTCCTAGGAGCAAAACAAATCTGTAGCTCTGGTTTGGCCTGTAATATAGCTCGAATGTCAGCCATGATTGCTGCATACAGGCTACATTGTAAATATGTTTGTTATATGTTAGTTTAGTTTATGTAAAAGTTTCATTTAAAAATATCATTTTTTAAATGCAATTAATGTGATTTTTTTATTTTTAACCTATTAAAATCGAAACTTTATCCAAAATTTCTTTAAATTTGAAATACCGAAAACGAAAACGAAACTTAAAACCTTGGGTAACATGGGGCAAATATCGCTGATTGAATCTCTTTTATTTTTAACCGACTAAATGAAACACATCATTTCGTAAATAAATTTGATAACTATTTACAATCTCTCATGTGCTGGAGAAATGCGCACAAAATGCACATTAGTGCGACAGTGTGTACAAGAGAAGTTTTCGCGTTAAATGTTCGTATAATTTCAACGACTCGTCGTTTGTTTCTTCTGACAAACGTCGACTTTATGTAGACCGGGAGCTGCAGGACTTTCGGTCGTTTGTCTCTGTTCTCTCTGCTCTTCCCTCCCAAAATTCTCCGACGAGCTCCAAATTCCTTCGGAATGGAATTAAATTAAATTAAATTTGAAAAATTTGAGTGATAATGGATGCGGTGGCGGAAGGGCTGTGGGGGTTGGCGGACTACCAGGAGCAGAGCGGCGAGATCGGCAAAGCCGTCAAGTGCCTGGAAGCCATCTGCCAAAGCGACGTGTCGTTTTTCCCCATCGTCGAGGTCAAGACTCGTCTCCGAATCGCTACTCTTCTCCTCAAGCACTCCCACAACGTCAACCACGCCAAGGCTCACTTGGAGCGCGCGCAGTTGCTGCTCAAATCCATTCCTTCCTGTTTTGATTTGAAGTGCAGAGCTTACAGTCTGCTCAGCCAGTGTTACCATCTCGTCGGCTCCATAGCTCCTCAGAAACACGTCCTCCACAAGGCCCTGGAGCTCACTGCTAGCGGCTACGAGTATGTTCATTAGTTGATTCGGCTTATTTTTGATGGTGTATTTTCGAGTTATGAATGTTTGATTTTTCGGTATCGGTTGCAATTTTGTGAAGTATTGCAGTGAAGTTATGGTCTTGCAACTTCAATTCGCAGCTGGCAAATGCGTTGATTATTGAGGGAGACTACCAGAGTTCGATTGCGGCATTGGACGCCGGTTATGTTTGTGCTACTCAGATAGGTTATCCTGAGTTGCAGGTAAAGAACTCACTTTTCAAGTAGGTTTATGCTTGCCATAGTGACAAAGAATGTAAGCTCCATCGGCTTTGAGTAATGAAATCAATTTACTTTATAAATATTCCAACGGTTTTCGAAGTCAAATTGAGGCCTTATAAATTTGAAGTCATTGCTCAGTAATGGCTATGTTTGTACTCGGATAAGTTAGCTTGAGTTACAGGTAAAGAACTCGCTCATAAATTAGTTATGCTTTATTCCAACGGTTTTGAAGTTCAAACTTAGGCTGTAAAATCTGAAAATAAGTAATTGCTCAAATAGGTTATCCTGAGATACAGGTCAAGAACTCACTAGTCAATTAGGTTATGCTTGCCTTAGAGGCAAGTACTGCAAGCCACTTGACTGCAATAATAGAAAGAACTTACTTCATAACTATTCCAACAGTTTTTGAAGTCAAGCTTTAGCCAGAGTTTGGACTCTGGCAAGAGAAGATTACATGTAGTTTGATTTACTCATTTTCTTTTGATGCACTAGATGTTCTTTGCAACTTGTATGCTCCATGTACATCTCATGCACTGGGAGGATGAGAGTTCAGTTGAGCGAGCTGCTGCGAAATGCGATGAGGTCTGGGAGTTCCTTGACCCCCAGAAAGTAAGTGTGTCCAATTACTGTATTCCTTAGTGTCTGTACATTCTGAATTTATGATTTCCAGTGATCTAATAGTGATTAATCTTGTTCTTGCATTCTTATGCTGATGCAGAAACAACTATGCCTTGGCTTATTCTTCTACAATGAACTGCTGCACATATTTTATCGCCTCCGAGTATGTGACTACAAGAATGCTACACCACACATAGAAAGATTGGATGCTGCCATGAAGGCTGATTTGAAGCAAACACAGTATGTGCAACAGCTAACTAAGGAATTTGATGCCTTAAATGAGAGTCTCTCCCGCCCTGATCTACACTACAGGGAGAGGTTAGCACTGTCTGAAAAACAGTCTCAGATACAACACCAGCTGGCTTCTCTTACTGCATTGAGTTCGACTTGCAAGGGAACTTTGGAACCAGCTTATTTTGGAAATATGAGACGCACTGATGGAGATAAGCTTGAGCTAGCACCGCCTCCTATTGATGGGGAATGGCTACCAAAAAGTGCAGTCTATGCTCTTGTTGATCTTATGATGGTTGTGCTGAGCCGTCCAAAAGGAAATTTTAGGGATTGTGGAAAGCGCATTCAATCTGGAATGCATACCATTGAAGGTTGTTTCTTCTTTACCTTTTTGGAAAGTGCTATCTATACTCTTATTATTGTACCTTTTTTTTTTTTTGTAAGGAAAAGAAGAAAAAGAGAGGTTAGAGATTAGTGATCCTGCACACTTTTAACCTAAATTTTTATTTACTTTTATTAATTCCTTTTTTTTTTTGGCCTTCTCAGAGGAGCTTTTGAAGCTTGGAATAACCGATGGTGTGAGAGGTGAGATTCACTTTTTGAGATGCCTATGAAACATGGTTTCACTGTTTCTATTCTTGTCATATTAAAGCAACCTATCTTTATTTTTCCTTTTTGCAGAAGTGAATTTGCAGCACTCTGCCATTTGGATGGCTGGTGTGTATTTAATGCTACTTATGCAGTTCCTTGAAAACAAAGTAGCCATGGAGTTGACACGATCTGAATTTGTAGAAGCTCAAGAGGTAGGTGGCATGTTCCAGTATTGTTATGTTTCTAGGTTCTTGTATAATGACATGTGTCTCTATCTCTCTCCTGATCTATCAGCTTGGTATAGAGGGCAGTTTAATGTTCTCCAAGAAAAAAATTGGTAGTTTTATGTTACTTTTATATACCCCATGGCAGCCATTGTTGAATTTAGTATATCTCAAGCTAATACAATGAGTATACCAGAATGATCAAATTACCGGGCTTAGCTTACTTGAACATAGTTTTCTCTCTTGCTTTATCTTTGTCAAGCCTAGTTATATCATGTAGTTATATTTTAGGCATGGTGTAAAACTCACGCAATATGCCAGATGGATACATTCATTGTGTTGGACTGTTCAATGTGACTAGTAGGAAGCATCTTGACCTACATGCTTGAAGCAATTGCTCTGAGTCTGTAATTGAATTCATCCTGGGATTGTTTTTTCTCACCCAAGAACAAAGCTTCTTTCCAAATCTCCCCAGCATGAATATTAGTTGATTTTTCATTATCTTTATTTGATGAAGATTGTATTCTTAGCCATTTTCACAAGGGACATATAGATGTTTCACAAATATATCATCGTGTCTTGGTTATTATTTAAGATGGCAACTGATTATTTGAAATGTTATTTTCCTACCTCTCTGTCGCTTAAATACACCAATTATGTCTTGCAGGCGTTGGTGCAGATGAAGAATTGGTTTATACGCTTTCCAACTATTTTACAGACATGTGAGAGCATCATTGAAATGCTCAGGGGGCAGTATGCTCATTCCGTTGGTTGTTATAGTGAGGCAGCTTTTCATTTCATTGAAGCTGTAAAGGTAAGTTTTTTTTTTTTTTTTTTTCTCAATTGCTCTTGTTTTTAAAATGATGCCACATCACCTGCTCAATTGCAGGTCCCATTGTTTTCATCATGCGGGACCAAAATTGTTTCTCAAATTGCTCTTATTTATCTTATTTCGATCACCTACACTAGATTTGATTCTGTTTAGCAAAAGTGAAAACTAAGGGAAAAGGCCTATGGATGTAGTTTTATATGGCATTTAAACTAAGTCTTACATGTCTTTTGCATAAGCAGCTCACAGAGAGCAAATCAATGCAAGCGCTTTGCCAAATATATGCTGCTGTCTCCTACATATGCATTGGTGACTCCGAATCATCTACACAGGTAAAGTCTTCCTGTTATTTGAATTATGATGCTTCTATATGCTGTTGTAATTCAGTCTTTGCAATATATTTTCAATTCCTTTGTCATTGCATTATTTCATATCACTGAACTGATGTTTGGATGCAGGCACTTGATTTGATTGGACCAGTTTACAGAATGATGGATTCATTTGTTGGAGTTCGAGAGAAAACCAATTGCCTTTTTGCCTATGGTCTTTTATTGATGAAGCAACAAGATCTACAGGAAGCAAGGTAGAAGCTAAGCTTAATATCATCTTCCACTGTTAGTATATAAGCATGATTGTTGTACATCCCGAAGAAAGTTTGACATATGACAGATATGGGGATAACTCTTCTATTGTGCCTTTTTTTTTTTTTTTTTTGCTTTGTCATATAGAATGAGTCTATATTAGTTTTAAAGCATTTACTATGAGTTTAATATGTCATCTTGAGGGTGTCAGTGATCATTAAGTCTTTCTCCTCTTGAACATTGAATAATCTTTCTAAGTGAAGTATCAACTTTTCTTGACCTCTGTGTCAACACAATTAATACAATGCTTTAACTGCTGTCAAAGATGAGTTACCTGGGTCTCCTTAATCTGATCTTAGGAAGTCCATCAAACTAAGTGACAAGTAGTGACTGGCATTCCCACATTGGATATTGCCGTCTTGGAGAAATAAGGGTAACAACACATATTCATGTGCACAGAGTATAAACTAATACCAAGGAGAAGTGCTGCTGTGATGTGACTTCTTTTTGTATAATGAGCCCTCCAGGCTCTGCTGTTGTTTGGTACTTGGAGGTGTTTTCTGTGAAGATTCTTCTGTAAATAAATTCGTAGTTGCAGCTAATCATGTGAACTGATATAGTTCCAGTATCTGGTTGATGCAGAAACCGACTCGCCAAAGGTTTGCAAATGACACATAATCAGCTTGGGAACCTTCAACTTGTTTCACAGTATTTGACAATCCTTGGGAGTTTGGCACTGGCGCTGCATGACGCTGGACAAGCAAGAGAGATTTTGAGATCATCCTTGACATTGGCAAAGAAGCTTTCTGATATCCCCACGCAGATATGGGTGCTCTCTGTTTTGACAGGTAGATATGTCCCTCTTAAAATTCTCATATCTATAACAGGCTACGTGGTATCTTTTTAGTGCAAAGACTCCTACCAGTAGTATGCTATGCATGCACTGACAAAATTCCTCAATTCTATGCTCTTTCTGGGTTTGCACTGATATATGATATTATCTTGTTTCTGCACTGTAATCGATACTTGTACATACTATCAAACATAAATGACCGAAAAAAATTGTTAAGTATGTCACATTTCATTGGTAAGTGACCATTCAGTTGATTTGAACTATTTATTTCATTGGAGTTATTTGTTGATATATGCTATATTTCATGTAGCTTTATATCAAGAATTAGGTGAGAAGGGAAGTGAAATGGAGAATGTTGAGTTTCAGAAGAGTAGGATGGATGCTCTGCAACAGAAACTTATAGATGCAAATTCATCCATTCACCATATTGAACTAGTGAGGACACTCATATCTTTGTTCCTCTTTTGACAATGTGATATTTTGACCCTTACTGGTTACTTATCTTGTACATATAACTTGCAGATTGACACAGTAAGGATTGAAGTCCAGCAATTTCATGAGGTTGACAGTCGTTCAACCCTTGGCCCAGCCATGAGCGCCAATCTTGACATTCCAGAATCTGTTGGCCTGTCTGCCCCAATGCCCGGTCAGTCAACATCAAGGCTAGTAGATATAGACATAGGAAACATAGGAAGACGTGGGAAGAGGAAAATGTAGGTTGTTACTTGTACAGTTCAAACATTGAAATCGCCTCTCTGTAGAAAACTAATAGCTTAAGGAGGGTGAAGTAGCGCAAATTCAAATCTTCCTGCAGTGTACTGTAAATTAGGTAAGCCCCGCAACAAATAGTATATTTAGCATTGGTTTGAGGGATGATGTATGTTTTCTGAATCCAATCGTTCCATATTTATGAGATTCCTGGGGCAACATAAGTACATGTCATCGGTGCACTTTAAAACAGCTTTAAAGCTGAAGTCTATGCTTGTTTGGTTCTGGAGAATTGTTCATATGTCATGCAATGAACGGATCCATTACATGGTCAAAATTATCATTCAGATGAAAATGGATTAATTACACGTGTTTAGAAAAACTACTCTGTACTTTGACATGAAATCCGGAAGAATGCAGCACTGCTAAACAACTGTTGACGGTGAAAATTCTTGCCTATTTCTTGGTTTTGTAGATTTGTATCCACAGAGAAGTAAAAGCTTAGAGGTCTTCAGGATGAGCGACTTAAATTCTTCTGTGCCGTCTTTGTTACTGTTTTCATTCCTCACTTTCAGTTAGTCCCGAAATCTCCTTGAGTGGCTTCCACACGAATCTTCTCCTGCCAATACATTGATTTTGGACATGATTGTCAGAATGATCTCTGCTAATGAAATCTAGGATGGAGTAACAGATTTTGTTGTTTCTTTATGCAACTCAGAAATGCAGGACAAAGATATTTGGAGAGTACCAGTTTCCGCACTCAGCAATGACCCTGACTTTGGGGCGGAGGGTTGGAAGGAGCGCAAGAAACTGCAATTCTGCCTTTGACAGAACCTGTGCACAAGTACATTGGTTTGTTTTAAATCATGTTATGCTGGCCTCTTTGATCATACTACTAGAAATGCTTAATAATTTAGAAAGGTAAGGTTCATTTTCGGCACCTTGGCTTCAATAATCCAGACCACAAGCCCTTTGGCCTTTGGAGGCAGCGCATCAAGCCTATAATCAACCTCTGGTGGAAAATACCATCTTGCTATCGGCTGCTTCCCTAAATGTGCCTACTCTCCATTCACCAATAATATATAGAGTAAGAAAAATAGATTGACAATCCGATAACATATCATATCATATGCTATAAGCGAACTCACTCACCGGGCAAACTGGATGGACCTTGGTGAGAGTGGTCTCAGGATCACCAAGACCTCGGGCGCTGAGGTCCAGGAAATAGTAACCCTGGTATGTCAATCGGTTAAGGTAGCGGCCCTCGTAGCCTCCCTCGTGGGGTGAGTAGACTGCGAGGGCCTTGTGCTCTTCCACATCGGAAAGCCACTGTCCAAGATCAAATCTCACCAAATCCCCTCCTATGAAGTCTGCTATCTCCCTCCCTGCACACGTTATCATCCCACTCCTCTTGGATGCTTTGCCATGTCCACCCATCAGCTTCATGTTTCTGTTTCCCGCCATGTTTACCATGCAGTTGTTTCTTCGAGGCTGCAGGTGCTGGAGGTTGGCCGAGACTGGTACAGTTCCATGCCTTAAGCAATTTGCAGCCGTTGCCATTTTGTTTTTGCTGCAAGTTTCTAACTAGAATGGAAGATAGTGATGGTAGGAGGAGGAACCATTAGAGGAAATCAAATGGAAATTAGATAAAGGTTGGGAAAATACAATGCCAATGCTGGGACTTGGGAGTTTGTATGGTGCACAAACAAGATAAGAAGTCACGCATCCACGTGAGGTTTCTATGAATTTATCTCCTCTTTTGTAACACTACCAAGTTCTAATACAGACAATAACTTGACAAAACTTCTAGTAACTATGACAAAAACCTAGTCCATCAAGGAGACTTCTCAATTCAAAGCGAGTAAATAAAATTTCATACTCGAGCTCATAGATATAAGTACGTATTCAATGAAAATAGTATGCCTCATATTTGTAAATGAAAAAAGACCTAAATTTTGTAAATGAAACAAGACACGTAATAGATTTTGATTTGACAATGTGTCATATTTTAGCGTGTTTATTCTTTATTGTTGAATTAAATTACATAAAATAATTTTGAATAAATATAAAACTAAAGTCTTACTACAAATCTTATTGCACGGGTGTAAACAACTGGAGTCGAAATGAATATAGTGATCTAGCTCATCTAATATGTTTTATGAGTTCATACTCGGCTAAGCTTGTTTGGTTTTTAACAATTGAGCTCACAAACATATTCAAGCTGTTCACTAGCTCTACGAGCACATATCGTAAATTTGTTTCGTTTTTCTTCTCAAGCTTAATATTAAGTTCAAACTCAACTTTTTTTTTTTTTTTAAATAATTAAATGATTTCACTCCTAACCCCATGGTGACTCGAACCGATGATTTCGTCATTTGATAGTGGGTGCTATAACCAATGAACTCAACTCCTTTCATTAAGAGTACAAATCAAGTTCCTCTAAAACGAAGTAAATTCCTTCTTAGATCAGTTGGACCTTTTGGTACAAAGCGAGAAAAGCAAGGCCTCTACGGAAATAAAAAGCAATACTAGTATTGACCATGTGGGGTCCTCCATACTCGATACCTATATAAACGAGTCTCTCACATACCAATCATTCTTTGATTGAATCTCCCCTTTCCCCCTATCGCTGTCTTGATTCATCCTTCCCTCCCTTCCTCTAAAACCCCACAGAATTTGAAGTTAGGGTTTTACAGAAATCCAACACGATCAAAAATGCTCGGTGCTACAGCGTCGAGGTTCTACAGAGTCACCGGCCTTCTCTTCCGCTCCCACCAACCCCTTCAAAGCCGCAACCTTTTCTCTCTCTCCCTCCCCAATTCCTCCATTTCCAAAACCTCCTTCCATGGAAACCCTATTCTTCTTCTTCCCCAAACAACATCCAGAAGAAGAATCATTCCTCTCCAAATCAACGCCTTCGTCTCCGGCACCTCCTCCTCCTCCTCCTCCGCCCCTCCCAACGGCCGGGCCTGGCTATCCACTTCCGCGCAGGACCAGACCAATCCACGGCCTTTCGTCCCTAAAAAGACTCCCGACGAACAAGTCGGCGACGTCCAGATCTTCCGGACGCTCGCCAGGTACTTGTGGATGAAAGACAACTATGAATTCCGGCTTAGGGTTCTTACTGCCGTGGGGTTTTTGGTTGGGGCGAAGGTGCTCAATGTTCAGGTGCCGTTTCTGTTCAAGCTCGCCGTGGATTGGTTGACCACGGCCACCGGAAATGCGGGTAGTTTTGCGTCGTTCTCTGCCGCCAATCCGACTCAGTTGGCTCTTTTCGCAACGCCTGCGTCGGTTTTGATTGGGTATGGCATTGCACGCTCTGGCGCTTCTGCTTTCAACGGTACTACGCATGAAGTAATTGCTTGCTCATTATACCATTTCTTTTGATGTTCATGTTTCAATGACGTACATTGCATTCCTAAAATTGTTTCGAATTGTCACTGTGCAGAATTGAGGACTGCTGTGTTTTCTAAGGTAGCATTGCGAACAATCCGATCAGTATCCAGGAAGGTATTGCATTCTTAATGTTAACTTGGTTGTGTTGCATTAATAATTTAATTACTTTATATAAAAATCGGCTTTTCTGAGATGAAATTTGAAATTTTTGCAGGTCTTCTCACATTTGCATGACCTTGATCTTCGATATCATCTTAGGTATGTCCTATAGCATTCTAGTTATATTATTCATATCTACCCCTTCCCATATTTGCTTTGAATGTTAAAGTAGTGCACTTAGCTGTTTATTCTTCTGTCCTTGAACTACATTGCTTAATGAATGGCATATTCTTCTATGAAAGAGTTTTGTGAAAACAGAGGTTGAGTCAGTAGATAACTTATGTGTCTACACTTAAAGCAAGAACACAGAGAGAAATGAAGTTGGTGAATAGGAGGGAGATTTCTGATATCTATTATTGACTATTGAATGAATTCCCGACAAAGGAGATGCTTTTCTTTAGGTATCCAATCTACCTTAACAGACAACGAGATAAAGATTACATTTTTTTTTCAAGCTGCACAGGGGCCAGTATGCTCTGTGCTGTCTGACATGTTGACATATTCAACTTTCAAGTCATGATGATTTCTTTTTCATGGAGATATATTTTTCCCTGGTTTATAATGACAGCCTTTATTCAATGGTGAATTAGATTTGAACTGTTAGTTGTTTACTCACATTTCTTGTATCACTTGGCTAATATTTCAGTCGAGAAACCGGTGCACTAAATAGAATCATTGATCGTGGTAGCCGTGCTATAAATTTCATTCTCTCGTCTATGGTATTCAATGTTGTACCCACCATTTTAGAGGTAAGGATCTTCACATATACAATCTTGCTATTCCTTCCGGTTAGTGAACAAATCCAACTGATTCAATGTGTACTGTACCTTTGCAGATATCTATGGTTTCAGGTATACTGGCTTACAAATTTGGAGCACCTTTTGCATGGATAACATCGCTATCAGTTGCTGCATATATTGCATTTACATTGACTGTTACACAGGTATCAAGTCTCTTGTCTATTCTTGTTTATCGTTTCTTAGGAATGGATTGTGCACCTTGTTTCTTGTTCCTCTTTATTAGTTGGCCATGTTCTTTTTGTTGTCGGCCACATTTTCTTGGCTGTGCTGTCTTCTTCACAGCTGCACACTGTGCCATGTTGTTACATGTCAATAAATATCTCGAAAAATGCCATTGTACTTTCAGGCAAGGTCTTGCGCACAAGACTTCTCTTCCTTTTTTTTCCTGTTGGTTTTCTTCTTTCAAGTTTTTATTACCTGTTTGATGGAGGAAGGGAGGCAGTTGGTTGGGAAAGGGTTCCTCACCAGCTTCTTACCTGTTCGAGATGCTGCTAATAGTTTTTGGTTCACTAGTTTCAATTAATGATTCCCTGTCTTTATAGTGGAGGACGAAGTTCAGGAAGGCCATGAATAAGGCCGATAATGATGCTAGTACGAGGGCAATTGATTCACTTATTAATTATGAGGTAAGTTGATGCACTTTGTATGGCTTTGCCATCTTTCTCCTTATTGTTTCAAGTTTTTTATCTGCAATTTTATCATCTCACTCTGCTTTCTTTTCCCAGACTGTCAAATATTTCAACAATGAAGGTTTTGAAGCTGATAAATATGACAAATACTTAAAGAGTAAGTTCTGGTATTATCACAATATCTGGTTTGTTTGCTCGATGATTACTCGTGAACTTGTATATTCGTATAAGAAGATGAATTAAACCCACATGTTCTTGACACACACAGACACTGGTAAAAGCTGCTATTAATTTGCTGATAAATTTGAGTGTTGAATTTTTATGCCACTCATGTGCCTGCATGCTTGTACTATTTCGTTTAAAAAATGTTTCAAAGCACATTTGGGTCGAGAGGTGAGTCCCAATTTACGTTGCACTTATGTATTAGATCTGTAAATGTTCACACACACACAGATATATATATATATATATATATATACGGAGGCGTTCCAAAGAGGACGTCCGCACTTTCGCTAAAGTGCGGACGGCGCTGCTGCAGCTCGGCTCAGGGCGCGACGGAGCGGCGAGGGTTGCCGGAAGGACGCCAGGGGTCGGGCGGAGCAGTCTGCAGTCGGTGGAGTCGCCGGCGACGTCGTTGGAGGGCTGCCCAGAAAGCCTGCAGTTGCAGGTCGGGTTGCTGCCCAGAACCTGCAACCCCGACCTCCTCCGACCTTGAACACTGCCCAGAACAGTCCAAGATGCCTCCGGCCTCCCTCCTGCAAGCCGCGCACCGCCGCCGCCTGGAACGCCGCTCGCTGCACTTTAGCGAACTTTAGCGAAGTGCCTCGCTTATATACACACACACAACACAGATATATATATATATTTATATATCCACACACACACACACACACACACACATATATATATATATATATATCCGCATATACCTGTTATACAATCTGCATTCTGAGTGTTGTGTGTTCAGAGAGAGTCAGAGATTCTCTGATACAAAACATGCACTGTGGGGTTGTACTTGGGTACTGTCTTTTTTCAGCAAATTGTTCAAAATTATGAATTAACTTCCAATAATTTGAAGTTGCAGATAAATCTTATGCTGTTCTTTACTTCATAATCGGAAGAGATTTTTCTTGACATATGTGATTAGATTAGACATGATGATTACTGTAAATATTGGAGCAATTTTTTTTTTTTTTGGGTTGAATTTAGTTCAGACTTAATTCCCTAAAAAGGTCATCCTTGTTATTTCTTAGTGTTGCTTATGTTGCTTGTGGTAATTCTGTCTTTCAGGGTATGAGGATGCTGCCTTAAAAACACAACGTAGTCTTGCTTTTCTGAACTTCGGCCAAAGTATCATATTCAGCACAGCTTTATCAACGGCTATGGTGTTGTGTTCAAATGGTATTATGAATGGCAGTATGACAGTTGGTGATTTGGTAATATGTCCAGATATCTCAATTAGTCTTTTATTTTTTTCCCCATGTATTTGCAAAGCGACTCAATAATGATCATACAACTCATGAAAGACCTCAAAATACAGGTCATGGTGAATGGACTTCTATTCCAGCTATCACTTCCACTCAATTTCCTTGGTAGTGTTTATCGTGAGACCATACAGAGCCTTGTTGACATGAAATCCATGTTTCAGTTACTGGAGGTAACCAAAGAAACTTTTTACAGTTGGATTGCAACATGGTTGATCTATGCTAAAGCCTATATCTTTTCTTAAAATTACAAATCTTTGCTCTTTTAATATTTCTCTTGAATGAAGAAACAAGTAGCAAAAACATACCCCACTAAACTCATAATATCTACTTTTGGTTTGTACTTATCACTCTTTCAAGGTTGAAAAAGATTATAATTATTGGCACCCTTTCACTTGCTTTATCTTCTTCTGGTTACTGTAGGAAAGGGCTGAAATTAGAGACAAAGATGACGCAAAGCCTCTGCACCTAAGCGGGGGGAGCATTCAGTTTGACAACGTGCATTTCAGGTGATTGATGCTTCTCTTTGTATGGTTTTATAGTGTTGTTGGAGCATTTTGTGCATTAGAAATTAGCATATAACCCAGTTTGTTGGTTTCTAAATTAACTAAACTGGATAGTAGCCAGTGGATGTGAGGGACGAACAACTAAAAGTAGAATATGTGGTGTGATCAATTGAAAGAGAGAGGAATGAACAGTAAATAAATTCTGGAGGGGAGGGAAGAGTCATTCCACCTCTTGAATCTTTTCACTAAATGGAAAAGGTTTTTTAGTTACCATGGAACGGACTTGAGTTAATAGGACTTTTGTCCTTTGCTTTCTCTGCACCTCAATGGCTTAAACATTTCTATAGTACTCAACATAGTTGCCATGATGCTGGAAAATGTTTCTTGGACAATAGGTGTGATCATGACAGATTAACATTAGGATCTTTAACAGTGTTATTCCTGTAGCTAGTTTGTTATGTACATTGTTTGTTGCTGATCCTCTACATTTGTCATCCATTTATACAGTTACCTAACGGAAAGAAAGATTCTTGATGGGATATCATTTCTTGTACCTGCTGGAAAGAGTGTGGCTATTGTTGGAACCAGCGGTAGTGGTAAGGCTTGACCTTGTTAGGTTTCTTTGATGTATCTGGCAATCTTGTTTTGTTTCAAAGTTCCCTTTTGTCATGAAAATCATTTCTTGTTTGACATTGAAAGTATATGCGTATTTGCAATAAGGCCATGCATGTGAACTGTTTTTGTTTGTAGTCTGCGAATACTGTTAATGCAGCATATGTGCTTTTCTTTTACTCTAGTCTTGCATAGTCATGAACATATTAAATTGGTGTCTACTTGCAGGAAAGTCAACCATTCTCAGATTGCTGTTCAGGTTTTTTGACAGCCATTCCGGAAGTGTAAGAAATTTATCATCTTTTCTGTAATTCTTTCTTAGTGGTGGGATATGGGCTAATTTTATAACGTATCTTCTGTTATCCTATCATTGGAGTTTAATTTTGTCAAGTCTGAATGGTAATCACTTGATACTTTTGCTTGCTTATTCTTCTACTATTGAAAATCTTTGTGCTGTCTGCAATTTCTAATACTAGACTTGCGATGGATCCATTAGTCAGCTACTTAGCTTAAAACATGTTTAAGCTGAATTAGGTTTTTAAACTGTTTAGTCAGGTAAGAAATAACTTGGTATAGTTTTACGTAAAGTGAAGATAAACCTCTTAGCAATTGATTGGATAAAGTTGCTTAGAACAGTTGCTGAGCAATGAAATAATTATTTTAAACATTTTACATGACATAAGAAAAGCTTTGCTTGACAATGAGCAGAGAAGGTAACATAAGTAATAGTTGTTGTGTGATCGTTACTTGCTGAATTGTTAGTGTGAATATTAATAATTGCGAAAGAATGATGTCTAAATTATAAAAAAAGAAAGATCCAAAGACACAGACACACACACATTGTTAGTGTGAATATTAATAATTGCGAAAGAATGATGTCTAAATTATAAAAAACGAAAGATCCAAAGACACACGCACACACAATGAAAAATAAAATAAATTATTGCTAAAGAAGTTTATCCATATAATGATTGAGTTAGGAGCTTAAATTATAGATACCAAGTGAGGGTTAAGTTAAAGAGGATGAACCTTGAAGAAAAAGGTCAAGGGTCGTAGTGGGTAGATTAAAGAGGACAAATATATTGGACCATGGAGAAGAGAAGTTGGTTAGGTCCTATTCATCCTTCCTCTGGGTGCTATAAAAAATGCTCCTCGCGCTTAATAAATAGTACTTTAGCTTCTAGTTCCATTCTTTTTTTCTTTTTTTTTTAATCATGATAAACTGCTCGTTGTTATACAGTGAAAACCATTTTTATTCCCTTATCTTCCATTCCAACTTAGGTTACCATTAGCTTATTGTGGTTATTCATATTGACATTCTTCCCTTTGAAGACCATTAAAATGTTTATCTCTGACAGATAAGGATAGACGGTCAAGATATTCGAGATGTGACACTTGAGAGTTTGCGGAACTGTATTGGAGTTGTGCCGCAAGATACAGTAAGTCCAAATAAGAAACATCATTCTTGTTTTTTGTTTGGTTGTAAGTTGTAACAACTTCATTGGTGGCTATGTGGATCTTGTTTGTCATAAGTTGTCACATAATAAGAAAAGAATTGGTTCTTCATGAACAGGTACTTTTCAATGATACAATTTACCACAACATTCATTATGGCCGTCTTTCAGCAACAAAAGAAGAGGTATGATATAATGAGTATCAAATTTTTGATTATTTGTAAATAATATTTGGTAGTGTTGAATTTACCAGGATATTCTCCTGGCCTAACATCTCTATCTGTTCAGGTGTATGAAGCTGCTCGACATGCAGCAATACATGATACTATCATGAACTTTCCCGACAGATATTCTACTGAAGTGGGGGAACGGGGGCTCAAGGTGAGAGGCTGATACTTTTCAGTTTTCACTAATTCATTGTTTTCATCAGTAATATGCTAGAAATTTCTCTTCGAGGGTCAAGCTTGGGTTTGGGTCTCTATGGTTTTTGAACATGTAATCTGAGTAACCCATGTACTATGGAATTTAGTGAAACTCATGTAGAACTGCACATTGACCTCCTGCAAGTTCAACGTGTTGTACTATCTTATGATTGACCGTATTAGTTATAACGGACTGGAAATAGAAAAATGAATAGTTAACTGTTAATTATTTTCGGTGAACTATTGAATTATGAATAATATGATCATTGTTCTGCGCAGTTAAGTGGTGGGGAGAAGCAGCGTGTGGCACTGGCTCGTGCATTCTTGAAAGCACCTCCAATTCTGTAACCATTTTATTCTTCTGTCAACTTTTTTTTTTATATTCATGTGGTCTGCATTACTGTGTTCGTATATGATGTTGAAGTTGAACTTCTTGATGAATCAAATCGTTTCGGTAAATAATGAAGATATCCTATTCTCATCTAGGCATCTCCTCCAAAGCGAAGGTAGATTATTGAGAAATGATTTACCTTTTATTTGAAACGCACAGGTTATGTGATGAAGCTACAAGTGCACTAGATAGCACCACAGAAGCGGAAATATTAAGTGCATTGAAGTCCTTGGCAACCAACCGAACTTCAGTTTTCATAGCTCATAGGCTGACTACTGCAATGCAGTGCGATGAGGTAACCATTCTTCCACCTTCTAGTTGCCTCTCCTGCATTTTAGTAGTTTGCTACTATACCTTTATTTGCTACAGAGTCATTCTTTGCTACAGTATCTTTTGCTACTACCTCTTACTCCTGTGTCTTTCCGAATCAAATCTCAGATAATAGTTCTGGAGAATGGGCAAGTGGTTGAGCAGGGACCCCATGATGTTCTCTTGTCTAAGGCAGGAAGATATGCACAGCTCTGGGGACAGCAAAATAACACAGTTGATGCACTTGATGCCACCATCAAAACAGGGACATAATGTTGACCCATTCCTCCACCCCCCTTCTTCCAAAATAAGAATGAGTGGCATACAAAGTTACTATCTGTCTGTATTCTGGTATTTGTTTAGCCACCTTTGACATTCAGTTTATAGATATATTAAATTCACTTTGGAGCAAGCAATGTTTTCTGGTGGACGGGAAGAATTGGTGCTTGGCAGGCGCTTTTTGCCATAAAAGTGCATTGACTATTCTCAGTTCCCTTTCACATGTCTTCAAGCTCCAAGGCAGAAGCTCCATTGTTGAGGTAGGTTGTACTGGTTGGTTACTTCAGACATAAATGTTAATGCAATGCTCTTAGGCTGAGAAATTGTTGAAGAGATGCTACTTGGAGAATGTTAGGAGGAGTCTTTGGATTTGAATGAGAACAGAATCCAAATTTGTTTTACTTAATTAGAATACACAAGCCACATCAACTTTGCCAAGCATATACTATACCTGGAGCAGCTTACAATCAGTGGAAGCAATTTTGTAAAGTAGCACATTGATAGCCCAAAGTTTCTCTACTGTATCCTGCTGCTTGGATAAATTGCATTCCTCACTGTATGAAACAATTTTATGAGGATTGAATGTTTCTCATTTCATTTTTACAATTCCTTAAGCAGGAAACCATACTTTCCATTGTATCACTAGTGTACTATTTGTTTCGAATAAATTTTGCCTTGTGCTTTTAGTTTTATCTATGGATGCACAATGTGCAACTCATTGTATTCTTTTGGTTATCTATGTATACATTTTCTGCTGATATGTGCTCATTTTCTGTCTAGCATTGGGTGAATGGTTCTTTATTTTGGTAGTTGAATAAAACTCAGGTTGCTTACCATTATTTTGGTCGTATCGATAACGACAATGCGAAATGTATTATAATCGTGCTAATGTTGCGTTCAAATCGCACGATTTGGGAAGTTACAAGCACTTTTTCCATGGAGAAATTAATCGTCGTACAGTTGTCAAATTGATTGTTGCATGTAACGCCTCGACGACGAGTGTTTGACATGAATTCATTTGCAGAAAAGCAGATAACTTTACTCTTAGAGGGTACCTTGAAGGGCATTATAAACTTGATTGTGATGCTTGAATTGGAGATGTGAAAATTTTTCTGATTTGGAAAGAGTTCTGGGGTGGTGATCTGCCATATTTCCTTCTTGTTGAGAAGAAAGTGTTCATTTGGTAATTTATCTTGCTTTCCTTTTGCTTCAATGTGCAGTGCTGCATTTATCTGCTTACCAGAAAGCTTTCTTCTGTGGTTTTTACTCTTTTCTCTAATCCAATTTATCACCTTCTTTATTCACCGAATCTGTTTCCTAAAACTATATTCTTACTATGATTTTGTAACACATGTTTGCTCTTCAGTCTCAAATTCGCAACCTTCTCTTTGTAATGTTAGCTCTGGATCCTCAAAGAGCAAATGGAATCTTGAGTAAAGAATTGAGAGAACAAAAAAGGGGCAGTGGTACAGTGTTTTTATCAAAAATGAAAACTTTTCTGTTTTGCAAAAAAGAAAAGGAGATTTGGTTTAGTCCATGAGAAGTATTTAATCCAGAAAAGGAGGTTGTGCTCATTATTGTATTATGAAGAAATAGAAATATGGTCAGCTTTGATACCAGCTTCATTTGGTAGTAAAACTGGTCGAGTTAGTAAGATGTACTAGTAATGAGCTGCAATTTCATCCGTTACGAGTGAAAATTGTACATGCATTTGCAGATTTGCTAATTTAATTTTTTGCTCATGTCTTACTTTGATTCAGCTCATTTGGACGTTTAGAAAGACACAGGAGTTTGGTTTTTTTTTTTTTAAATTTACTTCAGGAATCAGGTCAGGTGGTTTTTTTCATGTTCTTTCTTCTTGTTTTACACTTCTGCTATAGTTAATGTCTAATACAGTAATATAGAAAAAGTTATTACCAAAGCTGATGCCTTGCAACCAAAATATATATAATACAGGGGTGAAAATGGAAAGTGGAGGTGAGGTAAAACGAAGAAAGAGTGCCCGAATTTCAGCATTAGAGGAGGAAAAGAGGAAAAAAGCATGCACCGTAGAAAGTGACAATGTTAGCGAGGATCAGACTCATGTTAGAAGAGGAACTTCTACAGGCAGAAGGGGCCGCAAGCGAAAAAGACTTGAAGATGTTGGCCTATCATCTCCACAGGTCCTTCTGTCCCTTCCTTACTCTTCATTGAAACTCTAGTTTCTCATGAATGATCTTCTGTTTATCATTTTCTATTATATGCAGGATAGTGAAGACCCAAAAGATGAAGATTATTCGATCTACGAGGGTGAGCTTGTTACTTAGCATAGATTTGAATTAAATTCTAGTGGTTGTAACTTGCAACACCCTCGTCAGTAAGATTTCTGAATGTGTTAACTGAGTTATTGTTTATATTTATCAGATGAAGCAGCATATCTGTCATATATACAGGAGGAGCCTGAAACTCGGATACTTGAGTTTATCCTTGATATACTGCAAAGGTGCATATACAATGCTTAGTAGAACACCATTTAACAACTCGGATCTTTTTACATGAAACATGGTTTCTTATCTTGATCACTCTGCTTAATATAGGAGGGACACATGCAACTTATTCACAAAGCCTGTTGACCCTCAAGAGGTTAGTTACACTAGATTTCTAAAATCTCATTTTCAGATGTTTTGTTCCTTATTCAAAACACTGATCTATTACTTGCTTTTGAAGGTTTGGACCTATTACAGGATTATTAAAGAGCCAATGGATTTTGGAACCATAAGGACAAAACTTCAGGAAGGAAAATATAAAAACTTACAACAGTTTGAGGTTCACTCCCAAACACTCTTTTACTTGCTTTCCTTGAACAATGTATGAACAATTTACCTAGTTTTTCATTCCTTTTGAATTTAACAGCATGATGTGCTTCTAATATCCGCCAATGCAATGCACTTCAATTCATCGACCACCGTTTTTTACCAAGAGGTCAGCTACTTCTTACTTGGTTGAATTGCACATTCTTCGTAGACATAAACTACCAAGTTGATCTTAGTTTTATTTGTCAATGCTAATACATTAATGCTTTCAGGCTCGAGCTATACAAGAGCTAGCGCAGCAGCTTTTCCAATCTCTAAGAGCTGATCCAGAACAGTTTCAGTTACAATTCTTACTGACAAAAAGAGGCCCCGGTAGGAAGCCGCAAAATCAAGGCAGAGGTTTACATAGAAGCGTTCCTAGACCAGTTGGCCGACCGAGTTCCTCGCGTGGTCCATATGTTAGAAGGAAAAGTCAAGCAGGCTCATCTAATGCAAACTCTTCCGGTAAGTACAGATATAGAAACACTTTTCTTCAGAAACCTTTCATATGTTGGACTGTAAATTATGATGTTTAAAGGATAGAAGTGATATGATTTTGCCATTACCCTCGACTCATCATGTCTTTGAGGAATGCTTATTACTTGCAACAGATGTTATTATTGAACTTATTGCAATGGCTTATTGACTGTTGATTAGAAGATAACTAGAGTACGGATATTTGGTTGAATTTTCATCTTCAAACATTCATGTAATGAAAAGGAATCTGATTTGGTTGCTTTCTCTTTTTCTTTTCACAGGAATGAGAAATGGTAGAAACTCGAACTTAATGGAATCAGAGAGGCGTGAAACTTATAGGCTTTTAGATGAGGATAAATCACTATTATCAGTTCTCCATGATTCTGCAAAGATACTTCTTCATGTAAGTGACTTATGGTACTGGCATGGCACAAAAACTAGGTTGATCAAACTTTGCATATCATAGTATACCCCTACTTGCATTCAATCTTTCCTGGTAGGCAATGGATCCCATTTTCCCTGGTTGTATTTTGACAACCCAAAATGTTCTCTCGAAACAAGAGTTTCATTTGACATGCACTTTGTTCCATCTTTGTTTCTTTTAACTTCTTTATTACCACCCTACTAACCACACAAATATTAACATTGCTTACCTATATCCAACCTATCTCTTTTGTAGGTTGATAATGGTGATTCTGGATATAAAGAAAGTTTGATGCAGTTTGCTAAAAATTTGGGGCCAACAGCTCAAATGCTAGCCGAAAGTAAGTTGGTACAAGCTTTCAGCCAACCTCCGAATTGCCAGCCTCAAGCCACTCATCCAATACAAAACCAGAACTACATGGCTCCTGCTCCAGTCCTAGCTTTGCCAGCACCAGAGGTACCTGGTCGCCTTCTCGATGCTAACAATGGTCACATACATCGTAGTTCAAGTGAAAGTAAGTTGGCACAAGCTTTCAGCCAACCTCCGAATTGCCAGCCTCAAGCCAACTATCCAATACAGAGCCAAAACTACATGGCTCCTGCACCAGTCCTAGCTTTGCCAGCACCAGAGGTACCTGGTCACCTTCTCGATGGTAACAATGGTCAATTACATCGTGGTTCCCCATATTACTTGCCCAACAGTGATTCAAGTGCTTCATATTTTCACGGTGATGCTTCTGCACAAGGATATGCAAGAGCCAGCAACGGTGGTATACATATCAATGACAGTGCTAACAGGAGAAACATGAACCCTCCTAGCACATCCCAGTTAGGCATGGTTCAGAACTATCGTGACAAGGGAAAAATGGTTGTTGATCTAAATCAAAACATGGAGCTCGTAGGGACTGGTGATACAGAAGCCAGGGCCCATTCTCAAAATGTAAACAGCAATGTTCGGTTGGAGTCACATATCCGTGTTGTTAGAGATTTCAGTAGTCCTGGGACTTCAAGCAGTGGCATGAAGTTCAGGGCTGTGGACATGTTGGGCAAGCCTAACCCCCTAGAAAACCAGCAGCAGTTTCAGCAAGCGCATCAGTTGCCTAGTAGTACTGGGACTTCAAACAGTGGCATACTCTCTTGGGCTGTGAATAGGTTGGCCAATACTAGTCACCAGGAAAACCAGCAGCTTCAGCCAGCTCAGTTGTCTAGTACTGGATCATCCAACCAGTCAAGTTTACTAGAGATCATGGCCGGAAGAAGTACCTATTTGAAGCCATCATCATCTTCGTTGCGCTCTTCATCTGCAATGTTATCAAGTTTGAGTGAGGCATCAACCTCCTGGAATGATTTTGGCTCACACCTGAACAACAACAATGCAGCTAAATCTTCACAGACAGGTCAGCTGCTTCAATGGAGCCAACGCAGTGCAGAACAAGATCTGCAAGAAAATTGTAGCTTTCTAGACATGCTTGGTGACGGCTGTAACCCATGGGACAAGAGTAGTACACTTCTGAAAAACGAACAACATCTTGATGACGTTAATTATTCTTTGGGGAGTAATGCATTTATGAGAAATGAACAACAGCTTGGAGAGGTTAATTGTCAATCGGGGAACAGTACATCAATGAGAAATGAGCAACTGTTTGGTGAGGGTGGTGCTCAATGGGGGAGCAATACATTTCTGAGGAAAGAACAACATCTTGCCGACAGTAACTTTCCTCTGGAAAACAATACATTTTTGAGGAAAGAACAACAGCTCAATGGGGGTAACTTTCTGTTGGGGAATGGTACATTTATGAGGAAAGAGCAACAGCTGGATGTGGAGAACTTTCACTTGGGGAATAGTACATGTTTGAGTAAAGAGAAACAGCCTGACACTGGCAACTTCCAAGTGGGAAATAGCACATTTATGAGGAAAGACCAACTTGATGAAGCTAATTTCCAATTTGGGAATAGTACTTTCTTGAGGACAGCACAACAGTTTGATCAGGGTACTTTTCTACTGGGGAAGAATTCATTTATGAGCAAAGAACCACAGCTTGATCGTGGTAATGTTCAAATGGGGAATAGTACATTTATGAGCAAAGAACAACTGCTTAATGAGGGTACTTTCAGACAGGGGAACAGTACCTTTATGAGCAGGGAACAACGACTTGGTGAAGGTTCTTTTCAATTGGGGAACAGTACATGCATGTGGACAGAGCAACAGATTGATGAGGTCAGTCACCAATGGTGGAATAGTACATCTTCGAGGGCCAGTACATTTTCGAGGAAAGACCACCAATATCTGGGGAGGAGTGAACAACAGCAGCCTGTGGATGAGGGAGTAATGCCTGACTGGTACAGTGCAATATGTTCTGCCAATGAAAGAGCTTCTAGTAGTAGTAGTACTCAATGGTACCAAAAGGAGCCTATTGATCAATCTTTGCTGCCCTTGCTCTTGGTGGACAATCAGCAGCCTAACTTGGCTCTTCAGCTGTGAGCCTGTGACTGAGAGTTCTTCATTTGCCAACTAAGAAAATAGTAAGCTCTAGCAGTGAGTTGAGCTTAGAGGTAGTATTTGTAAAGAATAAAAGGGAGTCTTTCATTTTCTGTTAACAGTTAGTTTTTTCTACCCAGAGTAAAAGTGAGAGGGAGTCATTGAACAATTACATATCGGAACAAATCATATGATACTGTATGTCACATATGGTACTTGCTTGTGCTTATCAGTAATTTTTCCCATTTGAGAGAAATTGTATGTTATACTGTAGAATGTCTATTTATACTCCCCTTAAATGGAATTTCACTGAAATTAAGAAGTAAAAATGCAAACACTACTTGGTCTAGTGACATTCTTCTTTTTATAAGTGAGAAGTTTTGAGTTCGACTTACAATAAACTAGTTGTTGTATATGAATTGTTTATTTGACAAAAAAAAAAAAAAAGCTTTTTGACACTGCGTCTAGCGAATGAGTTACCTTTCGGCTCTCTATTATACTTTATTTAAAAAAAAAAATTGTAAACACCACACAATAAAGATTTTAGTGACAACTATTGGATAAAAATTGGGCTAAGCTACGACTTAATATCCGCAATTCCTATAAATGAGAACCTGACACAACTATACTATGAAAAAGATTTGAGATTCAAACTCTGTGTATTAAAGTTATGCTTGAAATTGTAAATATTTTATACTAAATTTAAGTCGCAGAGACGGCCCATTAATAAAATGAAATGTACTCTAGAGGACATAAAAACTCGGCAGTTGGGACCGACCCTCAAACCAGCAGGGGGAGGCAGTCTGAGATGGTGCAGAGAAGATCGGGAGAGACGGTGGATTCTCTCTCGACCTCTCATTATATATAGCTTTGTAATGTTCATGGGAATTGGGAAGTACCGTATAAACAGGTTAAACTTGAAAATGCACCGTGAAATCATCCTGTAAATGAACTTGGTAAATGTAATATACATTGTCATGATGCAACACGTACCTCAGAAGATTCATCTCTATATAGTTCACCCTCAAGTGGTTTCGAAAAGTGCAAAAGAAAAAATCTCAAATAGGGCATTTGAAAAAGTAGACAAAAGGTTCTTGGTCCCAGTCAAAGCCGGTTAAGCCTGCAGGTGGCTGGCTCCTTACTTCGATGACTCGTACTTCCAATGACAATGAAGAAGTACCCCATTTGTGATTAAACAACACGAGCAGTGAAGCAGAAAAGTAGGGAATCATGGAGATTACTTTTAAATTACGTAAATAGATCTGTGATTAACCGATATCAACGCCACTAATCTAGATATGACATTGGCTGGAAACATTTTCTCTTCACGCTCGATGTGGTTTGGCATTTTTAGCGATATCAAAATTTAAACTAGAACGATATTTAGGATTCATATTCAAAATAAATTGGCAATGAATGGAGTGGGTATAAACTCATAATGCAAGGTTCCCAATTTTCTATTTGGGATTCATATTCTCAACACGCCTCCGCACGTATGTCGAATTTTCAAACCATATACATGGACAACTTTGGGTTGGAGTCAGTGTAGCTGTAAAGCATGCACACGTGGGGAACCCGCTCTAATACCATGATAAAATAATTTCACATCCAAAATTAATTGGCAATTGATGGAGTGGCTCAAACCCTTATAAACATTATATCCCCAATTTCCTATGTGGGATTCATACTCTCAACATGAGTGTGTTCCTTAAGAGTAACATAACCTTCGCGTTGGAAAAACACTGCCGCAGATCAAAGTAAGCAAACTGAAAATTTGTTAGTTGTCCGGTAACATACAGACTTGATAATGAAATCTAATGACTAAAACGTAATCGGCGCTGACGGTTGAAATGTAAAGAACAGAGTGAAACCCCTACTTACTCTGGGTCTCACAGTCCGAATTGGGGACAACATAACACCGCCGATGGCATCCTCTAATGCCGCCAAGGCACCAACAAACTCCGATCCACCTACGACAGCTAGAGTAGAGCTGATATGGCAGACCCACAGAAGAAACAGACCAACTGGCTCGACCTAGAAAACCTTCCATTGAGAGGGCTGCTTGATAACCGTGGCTCGTCGAGAAGACCTCATCGCTAGTGGTGAAATGCAGCCCATTGGTTAGTGTGGGCAGACTCATTGCTAACCAATAGAGAGAGCTAAGGTTTTCATCGGGAGATGTTAAATTAACCATGTAATTGCTTCAGAAAGTGTTTTTCAAGTAAATATTAGCATCATTTAGTAGATATCAAGTGCTTTGTCAAAAGACTTTGCATAAATAATCTGAAACAGATCTCTCGTGGAAAAAGGGAGGCATCAAATTCCATTAATCCAACACTCTCCCACTACTAATTACAAAGTTTTAGGATCGAGATCTATGTAATACAAGAAACATTTGGTGACTTTATCTTTGATAAGCAGGTGTTATTTGTCGTCTGGGAGTTCTCTTCATGCATATAGTAATAAAATAAGGGAACAGAAACATGGCAACATGAACTGAGCTACCTAGGAACCAAAACAAGCCCTCCCTTATGGAAAGAATATTAACCTAACTATAAAATAACGTACAAATCAAAGACCATAAGTAAGAGATGCCCATTACTCGAAAAATATAATTAAAAAGCCACTTACATTTGTACTTCCATTATCGACACCCAATGAACTGCATATTTAAATACACTTTAGATCATATACATGCGTATACACATCACACCTTTTGAAGTTTTAAACCATTTTAATTTTAATAGGGTTCCAGAACTTCAGATGAAGGGTTTCACTACAGAAGAAAAGTAGAAAATCAAACCACTTGGAGAAATTTCTTTCTTCTTTTTTTTGTGAGGAAAAGAAAATTATAACTTAAAATTCATAATACAATCGGAACTAAAAACTAAATTTATTGAAATTAAAAGCGGAGAGAGCAGAAAGCGGCAGCTTCTTAGACCAGGTGATAGGGCTATCCGAGCTGTGACCCAAATTCGCAATAGCATCCATTACAAAGTTGGCTTCAATAGGAGAAATTTGTTATTTTCACACAAATTTGCAAAAATAATGCCAAAACAAATATGCAAGAATCACATTTTTTTTTGTTGAAGGGTTCTCATCCCACAGTCTGCCTAGGGTTCTTCTCTAATCGAAAATTCAAGATCACAAGTCCGCAAAAAACTGCAAATAATTTACTCATCTGAAAGAAAATAGGAAATTGAAAAATGAGGTTAATCGACAAGGGAAAAGTGAAAAAAGAGTAAGGTAACTTATGCATATTCTTTTTACTGATGCATGCCAAAAAAAAGTTTACTTTTATCTATGTGAATATGTGATATAGGTTTTTTATATTCATACCAATAGGGCTGACGACACTAAGGCCAATGAAGCATAGGTGTGAGCTGATAGCTACAAGTTCCAACCTCTGCTTTCCTGCTTCTGGGTTCTCTGAGAGACTGCCGTTTAGCCCCACAGAGACAGTCATGCCAAAACGCACGGGCTCTATATCTATTATCTATAACATTAGAGAACCAAATTACCAATGCCTAGCTACCTCAAATTAGTATACTGCTGCATTATAATATGCGCTTCCAAAAGAATAAAGACAAGTAGACACCCAACCAACCAAGCCTCCATGTTTAACCTGTAAAGCATCAATGGAGTTCAGCTCTTTTAAGCTTGCAGTGTGACTTCACTTCACTCGCAAAAGTTTGCTTTCGATTCTCAGGCAAACGTGTCTTTAAATCTCTGGCTGTCACTAAACTAACCATATATATATGTACATGTGTATATCCTTCACTCTTTACTGTGTAAGAACCGATAATATAGAGATGAAGAGGGTATAGTATGGGAGAATAGTACTGAAAAGTGAAGTATGAGTGACTAGCACTGGATGGTGAAGTACCCCTTGGATAGAGAAATGAGCCCCAATCATTTTTGGATTTATTTTCTGCAGACTTGAGTGTACCTTATTATTGTGAAAAACATGGATGAGAGCACCTATGTGACAAAATCAATTAGAAGACAGTAAAGGGAGCTCCCTTCAGTCCAAGCACAGAAAAGAAAAGGATGAAATTTATCTCCCGAATCATTCACACATTCGCGGCAGAAATTCCTTCCGTTTTCTCTACCGTGTTTGAGTGAATGAGTCGGCAGCTAATCCAAACCCTTTGCCCTTCCATGAGTGGACTGAAGAAAGCTCTCTTGCACTATCTTTAAGAAGTAAGAACTATACATGTTCTAAATTATTTCAACAATCTATACCGCTAGCTTCATGAAACCAACATATAATTCAAAAGGAAATATGGAAACAAATATACATGTGGTACATCTATATCCTTCTGCATCATAACAAGAAAGAAGACTTGATTTATCTCCTTCTTCAAATAGCTGGCTAATTGACAACAAAATAACAATTTACATGATGCAATTTCAATCCCGGCCACTATTTCTTCTTGCCAATAACTACTTTTTTATAACAGGATAACAATTAATTTACAGGATGATTTTACATCCCGCCATTAACTTTTCCTTGCGATGCAACCATGCAGACCAGAAATTACTAAGGTTTCCTTAATCTGATTGGAAATATAGAAAAGGAGATTAAGTATAGAATGTGATTAGAGAATCTCAATCTCCCATAGTCTTTATGAATTACTGCTTGGTTGGTTGGAATTTATACATCTAGAGATCAGTAACATTCAAATTTCTTGTTCAAGAATAGTACTCCGTTTCCAGTTGTTACTGAAATCTATCTCTATTACACTATATATAATCCTTGGGAGTAGTAATTCTTATAATTTTGTCATATGATTAGAAAGGTAAAGAAATCTTAAAATTACCAGAAAACGGTGTCGATTCCGGCTGTCCACGGCTTGGTTTCTGTCTATAAACCTCTGTTTCCAATTGAAAAGTTTACATAGATCAAAATCATGCTATCAGAGTAAATAACTTCTTGCATGAACCCTAACCCTAAGTAAACAATTAGAGATGTTAATAGAGAGATCTTTGCTAAAAAAGAACCAAACATACTTTGAGACTTACTAAAATTAAAACCTCCAGGGAAGAAACCGAAACCTAGCTCCTTGCAACTTCAGGAAACAAAGTAATTAAATCCGTGCGAATTCAACCAAAATCAGGCCACACTGACATACCCAGAAATAAGTAATAAAAAAGAGAAATTAAAAATTAATTAGGAAAAAATAAGCATAAAGTTAAAGAGTCCTGCAAAAAAAAAAAAAAAAATTCAAGAAGGGTTTTGTATTAAACAAGCTGGAGTGTCATTGTCTTCCATGCGAATCAGGGAAAGGGAAAGGGAAAGGGAAAGCGATTGAAGATCTATATCTCTGATTTCACCTCTAGCTATAACATAAATCTGGCAGAGTAGTGGTCTTACTTGAAGGAAGCAACAGAGTAAACAAATAAAAAATAAAAGAGGGCTTTCATCTCTTTTCTCTTTCTTTTTCAGCAGGTGAGTTTCAGGAGCTTTTGAGAGTTATGACCCCTCCACCCACCCAGAATAAATTGAATGCTGTATTTCCAGTCATTCGTCATGGATAATAACACCAAGAGGAGGCTCAAATATTCAGAGAGAAAGAGAAATTTCGAAAGGGATGGTTAATTCTTAAAAAAAAAAAAAAAAAAAAAAAAAAAACACAGACAGAGATGGTTAATAATAGAATGATCGATCCAGCTCATGCATCATGAGGTGATGGGGTGGGGTTTCTTTGACCGTCTGTTTCAGACTTGTGGCAGCGGTCGACAGTGTACTGTTGTGGTGCACTAATCTCTAGATCGTCTATCTACCTCTTCTTCCTCTCCTGAGAATATATTTTAGGGAGAGAAGTATTGCTATATATAGGGTTTGAGGTCATACACAAGTCTGGCGGAGAAAGTCGGGCTGTAATACTCACCGTCGATCTGGAAACTACGTAATTACCCCTTTACACACAAATAATGTTGCCAATGAGAAAGTCTGAAAGTGCACAAAGGAGGAGGGACCAACTGCCCATCAAGGAACCAAGGAGGCGCACAATACTATAGTTTTTTTTTTTTTTTTTAACGTAGATTTCAACTACTTGGAAGGTAACAATTCAATGTACGAGCTAATCCATCACTCAAGTGTTGAGTATTTACTAAAAATGGCACCCAAATAGGGTAAAATTTCTGCAATGAAACATCGCGAAATTGACTCGAGTGTATCTAATAAATACAATATAATTGAACAAAATCGCATAGAATTAACAGGATATAAACCGGTGAATTCGATGTAAAAATAAACTTTAATTT